>JBAMCK010000282.1:0-600000 GCA_037075185.1 Drosophila pseudotalamancana | reverse complement strand
ACTCGTTGAAAAATTCTCACAATTTTCACAATTTTCACAATTTTACAATTTTATTATTTTTTCTCAATTCGCAATTGTTCTATTTGAAATTATTTTATTTTTGCTCTAAATTGTTCTTAATTTGTTTTGTCTTTTTTTCTGATTTTTTAATAGAATTCTTTTTTTGGCCGCTCTCAAGTGTTTCGGCGGGGGCAGAAAATAGTTTTATGTATGAATGATTGACAGCTTTCTGGCCACGCGTTAGACGTGTCGGCACACGCCGTTGTTATGGGCTGGGGTGGGGGGTAGGTTGAATGGACCAGACTCTTATTCGGTACTTACCGTTGCCTGGCAATTTCGTCCAGCCACTGATTCTTGATTGCCTGCGTTGCCTCATCTTTGGGAGCGGTGTTGCTGCCGCTGTTAATGCGATTGACCTGCTCATCGGTTAGATTAAACATGCTCCAAATGGTACGATTTTTGGGATCGACCACCTCGGAGTGCACATCGCCGTCCATAAAGGCCGAGCGATTGATGCGTACCGCATCGCAGGACATCATCAGGAGCGAGGACAGCAGCAGCAGCAGTATCAAACGCCGCCCACTGCCGCATACCCCATTACTGGACATTATAATTGTTTTTTTTATAATTATCTTCAAATTCTCCTACAAAATCTTGATTGCGCAAATCGCAAATGTAAAGTTTTTGGACACAATCCTACAACACTTTTTAGGCTAAGACAACAATTTGCAGAGCAGTTGTTGGCATTGTTTTTAAATTGTTTATAACCACTGATTTGTGTTAACACTCTTTGGCATATCTTAAGCCAATCTCTAAAATGTTTTTTTTCTTTCTTTTTGTTTTACTTTTCACCACCGAATAAATCTGTTGGCCGATTTTATTTAATTTGCATTTATTTTCTTTGAATTTATTTGCCTCTCGATGTGTTCACTCTAAGAACCAAGTATGAAGTGATTTGCACGAGTCGTTTTTTAGTCTTAAATAAGAAAATATTTGGTTGTGCCGGGGCATACCTACTTTGTTATGGTCGTAAACGCGCGGCTACACTGCAAGAAATTGTGTCGTCGCAAAGCCAACGCATGTTGCATGCAAATTATTAAAATATGCTCTTTAGTTGAGTAAGAAATATAGATATATGTCCACAATTTTTTAAATACTGAAACAGAATATCTAACATTACAGAATGTTTAATAAAGAAGTTATATTTGCTTGAATGTTTATTTAATATTCATATTTGTTTCTATATTGATTCTAATAATATAATATTGTAAATAATAAACCAGTGTAAATTTATTAATTGTCAATTTAAAATTGAAGAATATAATATAAATAAGTCCCTTTCCATTTATCACTTTGCTTTGATAAGCGTTCAACGTGCAAGCGCGTCAACATTTATTTTTGCAGTGTATTCGCTGCAGCGCTTCGGGCTGATAGTTCGGATTTTGTGTAGCCGACGTCGGCGACCAATCAAAATCAGCGTTGCGTCCGCTGTTGTTGTTGCTGCTGCTGCTGTTGTTGCTGTTGCTGCTATTAAGAGGATCTCTGCTGGCGTTGCGTCGCCGTCTCTGTCGCTGCCGACGCAGCTGTCGCGCTGCTTTTCCGTGTGTTTGCTTATCTTATCTGTGTGCGTATTTCTCTGTCTGCATGTGTGTGTGTGAGCGTGTGTAAGCTCGTTTCTTATCGCAAAAGAAAGTGATATTAGTTTTTGTTTAAGGAGGTGGATGGATGCTTTTGCCTAGCAATAAATTATAGCCGAGATCAATAGAGATAACAATAATAATAATAATAATTTATATTACTTAAAACATTTTTATTGTATTTATTGTATTTTATAAGTTTGAAGTAATGTGATTATCTATTGAGAATTTAATGCGCGAAAATTTATTTGAACTATTTGAACTTTGATTTCTTAGTTCGCAATGCGTGTTGGTGCGTAACTGATTTGATAAGAACTTAACTGATTTGATAAAGTACATAATATACGCTTGCCGTTAATCAAATTGTTTTGATACTCCAATTGCCAGCACCTATTTTGTTATCATAATTCGTTCTCTTATTTTTTGCAACATATTTATGTATTTCTTTTGCTGAAGTGGACTGCGATACGCATGTCTTTGTAGTGTAATCTACATAAGATTTGTCTCCTTGATTTGCTTGTCATTTAGTTTGACATTGCGGTTCTATTTGTATTTGAATGTACCCAATCCCAAGTACATGTGAAATTTGATTATCAAGCAAATGTGCGTGCTGATTAATGGGAGCGGAAAAAGTGCGTGTGATATAGATGGCATTTTGTTGGGAACCTGTGTATATACATTGGTTCATGTATAAGCAAATCAGCGGAAATAATCTATTATGGTGCGTATGGTCAGGCGGTGCCTGGCACCATTTTAACCCACTGTGACCAACAATATTCGTGTTTGAGAGATAGCTAAGGAAGGATACTACAATTAACAGGGATAACATTGATCGGCAATCGTAATTAATATCAATAATGTAATCACAAGCTGTCTTTATAAAAATTCAAAAATTCAAAAATTCAAATTATTTTATCCAGAGTTCAAACATCCCTTTTAGTTACTTTATGCTTAGAATAATATGAAATTAGTTCTTAATTACAACTAATAGATGACATCATAGTTAAAAGAAATGCAAAGGAATATAGAAAACGAAAACTAGAATATTTGGCTAGTTTTTGCTTAGCAGCTCTTCTTTACCACTCTATTAAATAAGTCTATCCTTTAATATCCAATCACTATTCTCTTGTAATTTCTTGTCACTATTATTTTGTAATTTTATTATTCATCGCTTCATCAATCAAATCAAGATATTCAACCACAATTTATCATATTTATTGCTTCATTTGCATTTATTTACTTTCCCTTTCATCGATTTCAAATGCAAACAGACGTAAGCCACAAGTTTCTGCTTCTTCCTAAGAACGTATTCAAGAATATTTTGTACAAATTTCATATACGGAAATCACAAGCGCGACTTCAAGGACGTTGTTGATTTATTTATTTATTTACTTTTTGCTGCTCTCTTCTGGATATAGAATCAGCGCATCCAAATAAAAAAAAAAAAAAAAACAAAAAATAAAAAGAAGAGCAGAAAACACGCTTATCACATGTCATCATCATCGCATTTTTTTTTTCTAAAACACTTTTTGTGTTTGTATTTTTTTTATTTTTATTTTTATATTTTTCTATATTTTTTTTTGCTGTCTGGTCCAAATTGAATTTCAAAATGATTGTATAATTTGGAGCACTTTATAAAGTCTGGATTTCACACCGTTTAACTGGCTGTCAGACAGTCTGATAGTCTGATAGTCTGCCAGTCTGACCGTCTGACTCGCTGACTGTCTGGCTGTTATGCATTATATTTCTACACATTGTTGAGGCTTGAAATGGAACACCTACATGCCTTAATGGAGGGCGGGTGGTGGGCGGGGCCAGACGTCGTCTGTTATGCAAAGTTGCAATCGCATCAAATGCCTCAAAGAGCCACAGATCATAATCTCAGCTCAGAAAAAAAGGAATAAACACAAAAAAGTAGAACGGAACGAGCTCTTTTAATCGACAGACCCCCCAAACAAAAAAAAGTATTTAGAATAAATCCAAAAAAAAAAAAAAAAAAAAAAAAAATAGCGACATTTGTCGAGACGTTTATATAATATTGTTTATTTATTTGTCATGTACACACATTTGCATAGAATTTGCCCCACTTCGCGGACAGTAAACGAGAAAATACACAATCAAAATAAACAGTCAATCAGAGGCAGTCAAAAGTGTTATGTGGACGACAATTGGAACGAGATGTGAGTCAAACGGAAAGCCAAAGGCGAAGGCGAAGAATTCGATAGTTCATTAGTTTCAAGGCTAGACAAAGACCACACGCAGCCCCTAACATTCCCGCCCCTAACATAACCCAGCCAAGCTATGAGAAACATTGTAATTGGCAGTTAGCCTAGTGGTCATTGTAGTTCCCTTTGATCTTGTCTGGCCAGAACTATATTTAAATATGTTTCAGTTCAATTTTTGCTATTTTTATGCCGAGGGTATAAAAAGAAAACAATTCTTGACAAGCCGGCATGTCTCACGCCAGCTTCAAAATATTTAATCTGTACAATCGACAACAATTTTCAGCTGCTCATTAACAGGTGCGTTGTCCACCTTTCCCAACGAGGGGAAGCACAACACTTCAAAATTCCGGTAGCTCCCTCTAATCCATACGTATGTAACATGTGTGTTACAGTGTAAAAATATAGTTGTTGGAATTCATATTGAGATAGGAGCAGACCTTTGTCCCTTCTCTTACATATGCTGATATGATTTGCAATCAAACTATGTTTAACCATAATTCTGTCTTTCTCACCTCTCTGATCTCGGGGATTATAGCTGCTATTTGCACAAAATTTGGTAAGCATTTTCATATTTGACATATTTCGAATATTTTGCATTAAATATAGCAAATATTTCAATTTCTGGGTGTCATTTTCGTATATTTTAACTATTATAAGAGCTATTTAACATAAACCAGAAAGATTTTTAAGCTAATATAAAATCGATAAGTAACAGTTCGAATGTAGTGCATCGACTAGTCATGTATACCCCTTTAAAAGCATTCTTAATTGTTTCCTTTACATTATGGTTGCAGGTGGCAGGTGTGTGGGAGTCGATCATCTGTGCTGGCAATCAAAACTTAATAAAACTTACCAAACTCGCAAGCCCGGTAGCTGGCCATAACAGAAAACATTTGGTCAATAAAGCACTTCGACTTAAGATTGTTTTTAAGCAATTATCAGAAGCAATTACCAATGTTCGACCATATTCTAAAAATAAAAACCAATATAAGTCGAAGCCTATCTAACACGCACCAAATTTTGATCGGTCCGCTTATCGGCCTATGAGAAGGTGGTGGGTGATTGAACCTGACCACCCGATTAACTGATCAACTATATTTATATAGTTGCTATTATGCAACAATGTTGAGCGACGGCATACTCCAAACTGATCAAATCGGAAAACCTGGCTATTATGTATTTTGGCCAAGTACTTGACGCGAATGAATTTAAGCATCAATATAGCCCATAATTGATATAATTGTAAAGGGGCAATGTGGAGCGAGGAGTGTGAGAAGGGTGGAGCGGTGGGGTGGGGTGGGGTGGCATTGTGGGCACACCACAGGCATTGCATGAGATCAGAAATTATCAAGACCCGCGCTGGCGGGGCAGAGTTGGAGGCATCATCAGCAGCCGCACGCCAGAGGTCTATTAAAAATACATACATTCATTTTTTTCAGACTACAGACAGCACAACTCCAGACCAGACTGGGCCCAGTTGCAGCAGCAGTTGCAGTAGCAGTAGCAGTAGCAGTAGCAGCAGTGGCAGTAGCTGTGGCTGTGGCAGACACAGACCAAGTCAATAAGTTGGTTAGTTAGCCGGTTGCTGTTGTTGCTGCTCGAGCGAGCAGAGCCCCGCACTTGGGTGTTGCCGGTTGTTGTTGTTGTTGCTGTTGCTGCTGCTGTTGTTATTGTTGTTAGTGGTGCTGCTGCTACTGGTGCCGGGTGCAGTAGCCGAATGCAGTTGTCGTGATTGTTGTCTCAGATTGCATGTGGAATGCAAAGACCAGGAGCCAATTTGTTATTGCTCTTGTGTTATGCCCGCTGGCTGGCTACCGTTGCAGCCGCCTTTTCGCCTTTTCGCATTTTCGTGCTGCTGCTGCTGCTACTGCTGCTGCTTCTTCTTTTACCTTAAATACCCTTTCCACGAGTCGTGGTGTTATGATGGCGATCTGGCCATCAGACAGTCGTTCATTTACATAACACAGTGAAAGTTAATTGTAGGGAAATATGCTATTAAAACCATATTTTATATATTATATATGCCATATATATGACATATAAAATACGCTTATATACTGTACTTTATTTGCAGATGTTATGTTTAGTTACTTATACTACATTTATATATATTTTGTTTATTTAATAAATAATATTGTTTTCTTTCTTTTACTTACAGAATATTATTTTATGAGACTAAATATTTAATATTTGTTACATGTCTTAATTGCTATGCATATAAGAAGAATTATTTCTATACAAATAAATTCGATATTTATGATAGAAATCTAATTTATATTTTTTTACTTTAAATGCAGAGTGTATAATTTTATGTTTTTGTTTTAGCTTATTGGCAAATATATAATATTGAGATAATATTAATATTTATATCATTATCCATATATATAATATTTACAAGTATGTATGTTTCAATTTAATATAAATTCCTATAGTTAATCGTTGATTATGTTACGCCAATCCAAATTTGTAGAGTATACGCAATTCCATGTAATGGCACATTTCGATATTATTATCAATGTTTTTTTTTATGTTTTTTGCATTTCTGGTTGTTATTAATTTTCGTGCATTTCGGTTTTTTCGGTTTTTAGGACTTTCGCGTGCCGTCGTTTGGCTTCTGCCCGGCACCAATCAGCCAAAGCCTGAGCCAGAGACAGAGCCAGAGTCAGCCGGAGTGCGCGTACTCATACCGATGGAGACTGGAGACCCAAGAACCAGAGACCCCGAGCCAGACAGCCCGTCGCAGACGCTGAGGGGCACAGGCAGGAGGAGAAGCACGAGGAGGGGCAGCGGTCGAGGCCGAGGTAAGTAATGTTGATGTTGGCATTTAAGCAGGCGTGTAGTCGCATCTTGTTGATTGTCAAAATTGACAATGAATGCGCCTCGCACACTCACACACATCTGCAGATAGAGAGAGAGACAGAGAGAGAGAGAGAGAGAGAGAGAGAGAGAGAGTGTAGACTGTGTGTGCGGAGTGTTTCAGCCAAGGGAGTAGACAAGTGCACATATATCTCACATGTCTGCCGTTTGTCTGGAGGCCGTCGCAGACATTCGCTGATGTTGATGTGCATGTTGATGCCAATGCTGATGCTGCTGCTGCTGCTGCTGTTGTTGCTGCTGCTGCTGTCCTTAAGAGTTGCATCCAAATATGGACCATTGCTGCGGCTGCATGTGGCCTGTGGCAGGTGAATAAGGTAGTCGGCCCAGACGCCTTGGCTGCTGTCCGGGCATGGGCATATAGTTTGGTCTCTGCCTCCAGTTTCACACTTTGCATTTCTAAAAGTTATTTAAATGATATGCACATGCAATTCGTTGTAGTTGTTGTTGTTGTTGCTGTCGTCTGGCTGCACTAGCTGTAAACTGAGACTGCCAGCAATTATGAGCGTCTGGCTGTCTGCCTTTTTACAATATTTTCAACATACAAAATACTTTTTTTCCTTCATTTTTTTGCGCTCTTTTAATTATCTGATTTCTAAGCGAGCCTCGCCATGGAGGGAAAGATAACCATCGCACATGTGCGGAGTTTAAAATTTCAATTTGGCCACCAAATTGTCGCCGCTGTTAATTGCCTCTGTCAGCCATCTTGGCCGGATGACTAAGCAGCGTGCAGCGTGCAGCATGCAACATGCAACATGCGGTAACTGCCTGCCAGCCAGCCAGCTTGCCTGCCTGCCTGATGCCTTCTGTCTGCAGTTTCCAGTTTTCAGTCTTCTGTCTACAGTCTCCTGTCTGTCTGTTTGGTCTGCTCTTGGCCATAAATTAATGCATAATTACGCGTCGCTTCTGCCTTCTGGTAGTAAAAGTGAAAAATAATTCTGATTTCTGATGAAACTAAATTAGCTAAGGACAGTTTGCACACATGGCCCATGCCCATGCCATTTTGTCTATTGAATGGGGCACCTGTTGAGCTACTTACTGGCCAAAAAGTGACAGCGGGCGACAAGGCAGAGATTGAAGATGGAAGACTGAAGAGGGAAGGGCCTCTCGTAGAGGTGAAGGAAGGTAGCGCAAGTGCAGCACGTTAATTTTAAGCATTCGTCGCGTAAAAGGCAATCAAATTAATGAAGATGCAACCCAGGCCTTAAATGGTGCAAAATAACTCAAGACATTCCCCAAGAGCTACGTGCATAACGATCCGGGCACAGTCACAGTCACAGCACCTACCTCTGTCCTCTGTGCTCTGTCTGTTGTCCTCCTGGTCTGCTGTTGACTTGCTTTTGTTTTTCATTTTTTATTTTGGTATCTTATAAATAAATACGTCCCTCTATAGGTTCGGGGTCGCTGTCTTCTGCTGCTTATTTATAGGGCAGTCGGCGCGTGCCGGCACGCATTTAACCATGGCCACATATATGTTGTTACAGTGGCTTTTGTCCACGTGGCTGCGAATTAATTCATTGTGTGTGCTCCACAGTCTTTGCTAGACTCGATTCTCAAGTCTAGCAAATGAATGAAATATCGTTAATGGTAATTTTTGCCTCGCAAAAAGTTCTGCTAACTATGCTAATGACTAAAGTTGAGGTCTGGCTGCAGCGCGGGCACCGGCACAGGGTGCTCCGAGTGCAAACCGCACTTTTTGCTGCATACTTTGCGGCAGTCGCTTTTTAATTGCTGTGCGGTTGAGTCAAAGTTGAACTTAATTTGAATCGTTGACTCGCTGCTTGGAATTTCCAATAATCAAGTTGAAATGCAAACAAATATGCAACTATAATTGATTTCATAAATACTTAGTAGAAAGTTTCTTTAATGTGCGAAAGTATTCAAAAGTTGTATACAAAGAATTTGCCAATTTATAATTGGACTATTTTATTTTTCAAAATTAAATGAAAAGAAGAAAGAATTCTCAGTAAATTTAATATATCTGCATTTAATTTTACCCTTGTTGTTTAAGTGACTCAATTATCCCGACAAATGATTCAGGCTCAAATCCCATTCTCTGGACTCTAATCGATGATCCTTCTCAAATTAATGGATGGTTTCTGTGCAAATCTAAGCCAAGCATATACCCTGCGCTCTACTTTTCATTCATTAAAACTAGTTTACGTTTATATATCACACACATACACACATTTACACCCATATAGATAAATTGCTAAAATGTGTGACTTGCATTGTGTTTACGATCCTGCATGCTCGCCACCTGTAATCCTTAAGGGTCGCACGTTCACCGTACTGTTGCTCTACTGTTGGCAGCGGGAGTACGATAAGCGTCCGTATGTGAACTTTCAGTTTCGTCGGTTGGACTTCGAGGACCGGATGAATCGTGGCTATCACTGTATACGTGATTTTCGCACCATTGTGAACTTTCTGCTGCAGCGTCGCCTGCAATCGGTTTCCATTTGGAGCGTGGTGGTGAGCAATCGGAATGCCCGACTACTGAAGGACTTTGCCCGCTCGCTGGTGAACGTGACGCGGATTGAGCTTAAGCTGATGCGGCTGCCGCATGAGTTCTTCGTGATGCTGCGGCTGAATGCGGCAATAATGAAGGTCAGGAACCTAACTCTCGAGGGTAAGTGTGGAAGCCCATTGCAATGGCACAAGCCACTCAACGCAAGTCCAACTATCCAGCCACTCCTCTGACAACCAAGGATGCGGACATGCTGCGTGAATTCCTGATAGCCAGCACTACGCTCTATTCTCTGACCGTCTTCTGCTGCAGCTTAAGCCAATACAACTTTGCCTCTGTCGCCGACGGAGTGTACAAGTCGAGCAGTCTGCGTTGCTTCCATGTGAGCCGCCTGGTGGGCGGTGGATTGACATTGGACACAGAGAAGATAATGTCGATTATGGGCTCGGTGCTGATGCAGAACAAGCTGACGGAGCTCACGATGGAGCTGTGCGAATTAGTCGCCCAGGACATGGAGCCCATTGCCGAGTATCTGCAAAGCCCAAACTGTTCGCTCCGTAAACTCAATGTGGCCCACAATCTAATCTCTGCGGATGGGGCGCTGTTCCTGATGCGTGCTGCTTCGCTGGGTTCTGCCCTGGAGCACCTCGATATCAGTGGCAATTCAATTGGGCCACATGGCGGCGAGTGGGTAGCCAAGTACTTCAACTCCTGCTTCATGCTGCAGCATTTGTATCTGAACGACAATGAAATCAGCGCAGCCTCAGTCAGCTTTATCTTGCTGACCATCAAGAAACCTTGTCGACTGAAGCGTCTGCAATTGTATGGCAACAAGTTTGATGGACGGACTGCCATGATTCTGCGTAGACTGCTGGATGCGAAGGTGCTGCTGCAGGAGGAGATCGACATTAGCTACACATACGATGAGGGGCTGCAAGACTATCGCGTTATACCCTGGCGTTAAACATTTACGGATTAAGTAATTTTATTTGTTTCATTATTTAAGCTGCGTTAACTATATATAAAAATCATTTAAGTGAGTTAAAAAATGCATTTTTTCTTAATAACAATATCGTTTATAATTCCCTTAAACTGATTTGACGACCGCCTTTTTAGCTGCAGCGCCATCTGGCGAAAGCTTTGCGCAACTGCAAGCACGTGCTCAAAGCTGCTCTCAGCGCTCTCTCTGGCACTCTCTGTCTCTGTCTAACTCTCTGTTGCTGTTGTTGTTTTGCAAATATGAATGAAATGCTAAGACATGGCGTTGCCAGACTGTTGCTGTTTTATGCAATCACTGGCAAACCTGTTATTTTTAATTTTTAACTCCACTTTCTGCAAGTGTTGAGCATTGCCCAATAATTTTCATATTGCCGGTGAAAATTTTGACGGCAATTAAAACGTTGTTTTTCGTATTTCTGCTGTCCTTAACATGTTTTGACAGTCTGGCAACATTCGGTTTCGTTTCCGGCTATTTTGTTGTTATGCAGAGCGCGCAGCCTATGCCGTGTGTGTGTGTGGGTGTGTGTGTGAAAGTATGTAGGAGTGTGTGTGCATTATTGTTGGCGATTTCAAAGTCAAACAGCAGCAACAACAACAACAATAACAAGAACAACAGAATGCGCAGCAAACAGCTGCGAAGCATTGAGCACAAAACTTCAACGGCAAATAGAACGCGGGACGAGGACAACATCGGCAGACGACAGGACAACGACAACGACAACCACAACGACAACGACAACGCCGAGGACGAGGACGCCAACGTTATCCTTGTTGAGAGTTTTGCAATATATATTTGTATTGCAGCAGTCTCAACGAAAGCGTCGAAGCAACCAAATCGCAGCCAAATCGAAAACTCGCTCGAAACGTAACCGAAAAGTAAATGAAAATCTAGTCTTCAAAGAAAATGCAAAAATAATTCAATTAGAAAGGGATATTGAATTAAATATTAATTGTACATTCCATGTGCTTTGCATAAAGTGTTGTTTCCATTTGTAGTTGTTATTATTACATTGTATTGTTGTTGTTTCTGTGATGCAGCTGTTAAGAGCGAACAAATGCTTTGAACTGTGCGGCAATTGAAAATGAATTTTGCAGTTAAATATGAGCAAGTGCTCGATTTATAAACATTTTTGCTTTTATTACTTTGAATTATTTGTTTACAATTAAAACGCATTTAGCTGTGATCAGCTATATTATTTAACTGAAACATAAATAAAATGCATGAATAGTATAAAAATATTATTATTTTGCCTATATATATTCTAGCACATATTTAAAACATATGCTCTATTTAATTATAATTTTATTTTATTTACATAATTTCTATTACATTTAATTGAAACTATTTAAATAATTTATGTAAAATAATAAGAAAAGATTTTTGTATAAATTTAATAAATTGCATTGCTTATATTTAGAGAAATTTTATTATCCAAGTTATTAAAAATCTCTATGTGAAGTCTAAGCAATGCTCTCAAAAACTGAAAGTTTTTTATTGCCACAACTACATAAATTTATAAAATAAAATAAAACTTATATTAAGAAAAGCCCAAAGAGCGTATTCTGAGAGCTCTCAAAAGTAGCTTCAAAAACTTGTTAATATAAATTTAGGTTAAAAGTTTCTCAACTACGAAAGTTTTTCATTTTATTAAACAATTTTTTGCATTATATTTTCATTTAATTCCTAGGCAACTGGTGTTTTCGTTAAATGAGTTTTCCACTAGCATTTTCACCTGACCGCTGAGTGCAGTCGAAAGTCGTGCCGCAACTGCTGCTGAATCAAGACCGAACACCCACCTGAATCTAATCGAAAACTGAACTTGAATTAAGTTAACAAAACTGAACTTAAGCTGAAGCTCAAAGTAAGGCCAAAGGTAAAACTGTAACTAAATCTAAGCCCAAAAACTGAGGCAGTAGCTGTTAAAACTTTGGCCATAAAACGCGCAGCAAGACGGTCAAAATGAACGACAGTCGACGCAACACGGCAACAGAATTCAGTTACATACTGCAACGGCAGGTGAGTGGCTGCCACACGTTCTAAATAGAAATACACATACACACACACACACACACACACTCTTACTCCCACACACGCCCTCGCACACCCTCTATTAATTGCATGCATTTTCGGGCCCGGAAGCCTTTTTGGCCCTTCAAATTGTGGCCAGCACTTGGCGGGCTTTTATGTTTGCAACATGTTCATTGTTGCAATTTAATTGCGAGCAATTGCGCTCATTAACTTGCCACAATGGCTGCGGCACAAGCAACTAATTGCAACCACATCAAGCACCAGCAGCTGCCCAGCAAGTGCGTAATTTATTGTTTTCACAAGAAACTAGCCACAAAGTTGCCTTTGGGCACCGAATTTTCCAATTTACCCCAAAACCCTGCTTCAATTACTGCGAAAATCTATAGACCGCACTTTTCATTTTGGTTCAGTTGCCATGATTTAATCAAGCGTTCATTGGGCTTTCCATTGGGTTTTCCTCGTTGGTTGCACATGGCGTATGCTTAATGGACTTTCCAGTGCATGTTCCCATGAATTAATTGCTTTTCGCTTGAACAGATTATCTTTCCTGAAATTTCAACATGCGTTTAAATCAATTTTTATGCATGACCACATTAATATACATCTGTATGCATATGCTACACTTTTCACTTTCCACTTTCCACTTTTCACAGTTATCCCATTTATTTATTTATCTCCTTATATAGTATTTATTTCATGATTTTCACAGCATGCAGTTGCATACATTTTAATAACTTAAATCCGATGTCAATCAATCAAACTGTTTGCTTTTTGTTGTTTTAACGGCTGAATTTCTGTTGCTGATACAAAGAGTCACGAATTACTCACGGGTAACATTTAATAAAATATTATAACGGTTACTGTGTGGGAGGTATGCGTTGCACATTGTAACCTGATCGGGTAAATTCAATTATTTTCACGCAATTTCTGCTGTTTGGTATGAAAGCTTATGGGTTTATAGATACTTCTACTTGGGCTTAAAACTTTATATACGCGATTTCTGTAAGCTTAATTATTGCCTATTATTAAGCTAAACGAATTAATTTTGGGGTATACATAAACTATATTATACTTCAGATTGAAAATTTGATTAATTAAAAGGAATTGCGTTTCTGCTTGGGCTTAAATATTGCTTTTCACAAGCGACTTCTGAGTTATGAGGCTGATAATATACAGTATTTTCTTCAGAGTGGAAACTCTGGAAAATTGTATCGTGTAGGTACTTAAAGATACCTTGACTGTGATATATGTAAAACTTTTAATATGCGATTTTTATGATCTAGTATAGAAAAGTCAATCTTAAAGAACGCTCGACTGTGTTATATAATTTGTAATATTAGCGATCTCTTATTATCAAGCATAAGAATCCTTAACTTCTCACATGCGAGCGCCGATTGGTTTAATGAAAATATGTTTAGCTAGAGCATTTAATTTTGAATGGAATGGAATTTTATTTGCATTTTAATTAACACTTCGACCATTCGACTTTATCTTTCGCATCTGGACGATGTTCATCGGAAGGCACGTCACGCGGTCAGCTCCGATTTACATACATATGAACTCTGTGCAAAATAAATTCCGTTGAAAGCCCCAGCGGTAATGTGTGTATATGTATGTATATATGTGTATATATATTTATGTATGTATTCGGTGATATATGCATAACTGTGTGCAGAAGCTATTGACGTGCCGATAATCCCTTAAGATTGTTAAAATACAAACTGCTTGCTCCAGTTGTGGGTGGCTGGAGGGTTGACGGCAACTGCGGTTGGGACTGACACAAAATTCATTAGAGTTATGGCATGTGTGTGTGTGGCTATGTGTGTGTGTGTGCACATAAAACTGTGCAAATAAACAATCTGGGGATTATCTTGGCAATTGGCTTGCGTGTGCGCCCAATCGAGCAAACTGTTAAATCATGAATGAAATCAATTTGTTTTTGGCTGCCTTTAATGGCGATGACGGCGCAGCAACAACAACAACTACAACACGCAAATTACACACGCTCAGGGCATTAAGACAATGACACACAACAACAGCAACGATAACAACAACAACAACAACAACGACAACGACAACAGCAGCAGCAACAACATCTCGACAGCTAATACAGTTTTGATTGAGTGATAACTCAATACGTTTCCATATTGTCTGCCAAGTCTGCCCGAAGCAAATTAATAAATCACATGCAACACACACACACATATTAGCTTATGATTAATGAAAGGTGTCTGTGTGCGTGTGTGTGTGTGTGTGTGTGTGTGTGTGTGTGTGATGTGTAACCACAATAACGTGCAACCTTATACAATGTACGTTATTTATCGTGTGTACTGTGACCTTTGCTGCCTGTGCACAATTTGTCAGTTGCTTTTGTCTGTCGAAGGAATTGGGCCACAAAAAAAAAAAAGAAAAATAAATTCTGGGCAGGACCTACAAATTTAATTAGGCGTGGCAAATCTTGGTCGAAGGAGGCGGCCGTTAGGGATAACACCAGCGGCTGCGATTTGGATAACAAAATCGATTGAATCGCGCGCGCGTCTTAAGCTTTAATTACACACACACACACACACACACATAGAGAGAGGGAGGGACACACACATAGATAGAGACTTGCGGCATTTATGACGCCTGCTGCACATACTGATGAGTTGTGCAGCATTGTTATGATGGCCATGCAACAGCATGTGGCTGGCGGCTTGCGGCATGTGGCATGTGGCATGTGGCATAGCTGTCATCTAGTGCTTAATCGTCGCTTAATATGCATGGCATGTGGCTCCGAGTGTGACCTTAAGGCAGGCCTTGCCTGGATGTCTTGACTGCCTGCCTGCTTGCTTGCTCGACTGCCATCGAGGCGGCATTCGCATTGTTTAAATATCAAATAATAACGTCAGCAGCACTCGCACTTGCACTCGAGTTGTCGAGCTGGCGACCTCAAATCCCATCTTCTTGCCCCACAACAAGTTGCGATAACAGAAATCAATGTCTTCGCAGTCAGCTTGTGGCGCCAGCCGCATACAAATGCGAGTGCAACGCTGGTGGCAACACGCGCACAAGGCGCAAATATTGATACACCTGTTTGGCATACAGCCATTGTAGTTCCATAGTAATGCAGCACTTCTTGCCTAAGCCGACAATTTGACAGACGAGCTTAGCAGCAAGAAAAGAGATTTTCCTACAATCCGCTGTGAACGAATTTTGATTCCTACTATTGAGATAGATATTTCTTTTCTTATGCTGATCGAAAAATTATTTATGCGAATGTCCCTATAAAAAATTGAACTTTTCTGTCTGATCTATAAATAATATTGTCAGGGGAAATACTCATGTTAAAATTAAAATTAAATTACTGATATAAAATGAATTTTTATTTCTTTATTTCTTATGCTACATTCGCAATAGCAAGTAATTCCTTAAATGAAGCTAGTTTCTAAGTGAGGAATAACTTTAATATGGTTATAAATCTCTCAAAGATTAATAGGAACTAAAGCTTAGACAAAAAAGTGTTATAATGTTTTTTTTTTTTAATTTACTTAAAATATAATTTATAGTAGAAGGAGTCAATTTAGTTAAATATCTGGTTTAATATCGCTAAGATATGCTGTAATACCAATTTTGAATATTCCCATTACAACTTTTGGTTGAGATATTTGTGAAGGAATTCTTTTTTCCGCAATAAACTCAACTCATCCACAGCTCTAAATTATGATGATGATAACTAGTCCAAACATGTAAGCTCGCTGCTGAATGTAACCCTTAACCCATAATCCATTTTATGTCATTAGTGGAACAGTCTGTGCATAAATAAATAGCACACAATATTAAGTATACGCCATGGCTGGTCGCATTTGCTGAATGCTTATTTGACATTTCCTTGTGCACAACGTGTCGTATGCGCAATGTGAAGCCAGTCGAGTGCCCAGCTCTGAATTATATGTAACTAAAATTGACCTAATTGAACAGCCACATCCCTGGCCATTGGCCATGGCCCATTGACGAATCAAGAAATCCAAGAAGAAACCTATTTAAAACAATTTGAAGGCCAATGCGGCGACGCCAGCAGCGACGTCGGCTTCAACGTCTGCGTCGGCATCAACGTCAGCGTCATCGCCATCGTCTTTTTTTCTGACACCAACAGTGACTAAGTGCATGTATGTCAGGGGGCTGTGGGTGGGCGTGTCTAAAGGGTGTCGAATGAAGCACAAATCAAATCGAATTGCAGAGTGTTGAGTCCGAGTGCATGTTATGCAATGGCTCAAGTGCATAACGTGTTGCACATGCCACAGATGACCCAGCAAAGAGCTGAGTTATGTATATCAGAGACTTCTAGATATATATCATTCGCTATATAAATATATTGTGTGTATACATACATATATGTAGTCAACTATAATGTGGCACATTGCGTGCATTCAACAGCTGCTGCCAAAGATTTTGTTTGCCCATTATCTGAGCAGACGAGCAATAAAAATCTCAAGCCGCACATAAAAAATGGCCAAGTGCGAGCTGCCAGGCAGCCAGCCAAAGCGTTCATAAGGTGCGGCCAACAGCTATTGCGATTCCTCAAAGCCACGCCCACTTTCCGCCTTATCTCTGGGGATGGCTTTGGCTGCTTTAAATGGTTTCGATTTCACGTCCGATTTTATGCCTCTGTGATGGATTCAATGTGTGTGTGATTCTCTCTTTCTGTCTGTAAGTGTGTTTGTGTATGTGTGTGTGTATGTCTGTTGCCAAAACAATAAAAACAAATGCGCTCTGGGCCAACTCTGTAGCTGTCTGTTCTCTGTTCTGTGGCCCCTATATTTGTGTATATCTTGGTAACTGACGGCGACGCGAAACAATAATATCGGCAAAAAAAAAAGAGGAAAGAGGAGGAAACCCCATCCAAGGGGGGTGGGGAGTAGTTAAATGGCACCAGCAAGTCCATTGGGCTGAACCGCGTTGCTTCATAAAGCAAGTGCAAATCTTGTAAGCCATAGTGCATAATCACTAGATACCCATTAATTTAATTGTACAGAAAAAAGTAAAGCTGTGCTGGATGTATTGCAACTGCATCCCTGTTTTTGTTTATTGTTGTTTGTTTCTTACTCATAGATTAGTAGAACTTACTTCTTTAATTTATGTGTAGTAGAACTTACTTCTTTAATTTATGTGTAACTATTATCTTAATGGCTTTTCCTTTACATACATTTCGCATGTCTATGGAACAGTTTTAATTCAAAAAATATTTAGTATGCTAAATACCATTTACACTGAAATAGCATCCCCTCTTCAGCCACTTTTATAGGGTGTAGGGTATCAGAAAATAAACAAAAAAAAAAAACACGTGTTCAATCTACGTATATATATTTGGCATGTGAAATATATTGTTATTTGCTTTCAGTTTTTTACTGCTTGTTGCTGTTTTTGTTGCCCTTTGTTTTTGTTCTTCTTTTTCTTGTGTTGTTGTTGTTGTTGTTGTTGTTTGCAATGCATATTTTGATAGCGCACGTTTTTTTATGAGCCACTCGCATAAATCGCACTCCGCACAACTGAATCCCATAGCCAAAGGAGCGCACTCCCCCGACCCAACCGACCCATCCGACCCATCCGACCCATCCGACCGAAACGAACGATCCGAACTTGATTAAATGGCTAACAATTTGATTTGGTAAATCGATGCTGCGTTTCAGGGCAGCGACGTGTCCGCTGCTGAGGCTTATGCATTCGACGACTTCAACAATATAATGAAGGTAATGTCTGACCCACATTTTCTACAGCAACATGCAAATCGACATGTCTGCACATTCACATTCACTTTCACATCTACAATCACATTCGTATTCACATTCATTTCATTCCAAGTACACACACACACACATAGAGTGGGGACTAAAATTTGTGGCATTGGCCGTAACCTTCTCGAAAGTTGTTGGAAATTTCTGTTCGTCTCCGGCATCAAAGAAATTTCTTATTAACAAAATATTTTGCTCTTCTCTCCTTATTAAATTTCATTTCAATTTCAGTTTATTAAAAATCCTGATGATGAAAAATGAAGTGCAATTTACTTTCTTTTTCGCTTTTCACTTTTCGCTTTACAGTTTTGACGTTAACTGAAAGCTGTTTATTCTTCTGCTTTTTCCAAAATTTATGTAGTATATATATATATATATAGATATTGGGTAAGCATAATAAAACACCTAACTTTTCGCTTATCTCGGCTCAAAATTTAAAATATTAATGAATTATTATTATTATTTTACGCTCCATAAGTCGCGGCTTTAACGGCTTAACTTGTCTAAAAGCGAAATTCAGTTAAGATTCATATAAAATTTGAGTTCGGGATTTGGCTTTAAGGCCACATTCTTAACTTTGCAAAACAAATAAATAAAGCGCAACAACGCGTTTGTCTTTGGGATGATAAAATTTGCCTAATGAAGCAGAAACATAAAAGGTGTTCAAAAGGTTTAAATAGGCTTTGTTTACAGCCAAAAATAAATATAATTACATATACTATTCCTGATAAGATTGTTAGATTGTTGTAAAGAAAATATTATTTTCGTTTATGGATGAAAACTTGTTTCAACATTCTGACTGAAATTCCAAGTAATGGCTTTTATATAATCCCAACCTCAGACCAAAAATAATAAGATTATTTTGTTTAGTAATGATTTGGTTACATTTAAAAATGATAAGCAGTAAATTTGTTTTTGTTATTCACCGAATTCCCTAAATTTGATATATTTTTAAAGAAAATATCTTAAAGTAATGCCTAAAAGCTCTTAACTGTTAAAAGCGAATTGTAATGTGCCACAGGCTATTCACAGGAATTCAAAGGTTAAGACAAACAGAGCTCCAATTTGTTTCTTTTGAAAAAAAAAAAACATGCGTATAAAAAGTTAACAGAAATTTCATTTTTGCTTGAGGACAATCGAAAGAACTTGTGTAATTTGATATATTGTTGCATAGCAAATGTCTACGTGTGTGTGTGTTTGAGTGTGGGTGTGTGTGTTTGAGTGTGGGTGTGTGTGTGTGTGTGTGTGTTGGTGTAGGCATTGTTTTCATAGGCTCACACTGAAAGTGTTGGCAGTGCCATTAAGCCAAACAAGGTTGTTCGAAAGGCTGCCAAGCAAAACAAGCTGAAGCATTAAGAACAAGGCAAAAATGAAATAATAAAAAGAATAGAGGAAATAAAGAGGGAAACTAAAATCCATGGCCAGAATGGAGGCGAAAGCCTGGGCAGCGCAGTAAGTAGCTGATTGTTTGCCCAACTAATGGCAGCTACCAAGGCCGGGACGAACGCAAATTGGCAATGAGCAAAGCACTTGCAATGCTCTCCCAACAATTTGGCCAGCAGCAGAACAAAGCTGACAAAAACTAAAGTTTTGGAGTTAAGTTATGTGCAGGCTTTGTGAACAGCATAAAAATAACTTATTAATTGCCAAGTTGTTGGCCAAGAATCTAATTTAATTCAACGGCAGACAAGCAAATCGAAAAGCCAAACCGTTAAGAGCAACACAAAAGGCCAACAGCAATAGCCAAAACAGACGTGCCGAGCTAGAAGGTCAAAAAACAGTCAATTTTGTTGTTTCAGCTCATGTGCTGGACAGGTGGCTGTTTACTCAAGGTGTGGGCGGCGAAGCAGGCGGGGAAGAGGGGGAGACTCGTTGTGGTACTGTCGAGCTTGTTTGTTTATCTGCATGTGCAACAACAACAACAACAACAACAACAACAACAACAACTGTTATAGTAAACACGGGTCTTGTCAACAGCGCCAACAAAAACAAAACCAAAACCAAAAACAAAAAAAAAAAAGGAAAAGCGCAGCCTTTGCGCTTGACATTTGCCATGCGCATAATTGAGGTCCAACATTTCGGTTAGCGCATGTTAATTGCAGCAGCTTACTGCACCCCCCACCCCCGCCCTCTGTTGAACACCTGCCCAGCTCGCATTGTATTGACATTTGCGCCTAAACGTTTTTGCAACAAATTAAAATGTTTCGCCCAACACGTTTTCTGACCACTTTTTTTATACATTCTGTTTGTTTTTGGTTTTCATTTTGGGTTTTGACCTGCTCGCGCCTAATTTCATTAGCCAAACAAATTTTGCAGTAAACTTTTTTACGTGCTCCAGGTATGAGTGTTTGGAGTGTTGTGTGTGAGTGTGTGTTGTGTGTGTTGTGTGTGTTGTGTGCTTCACTAAGCAGCTGGCAATTGTGTTCTGTAAGGCACTCGACAACATGAATATTATTAATTAAAATCGTGCAATGCATAAAAAGGTTTGTTTGCTTTCTATCCGAGGCATTGGATTGCCCCGGATAGTCATTGCCTAAATGTGTGTGTGTGTGTGTGTGTGTGTTTGTATTTGTGTTTGCATTTGTATTTGTGTTTGTGTTTGCTTTAGACAATGTTTGCCTTTTATTAGAAACCTGCACCTGTCTTACAGCCCCGTCAGAATGTCTGTGTGTGTGTAAATGTCAGGCAATGCCTGAACACTTTTCTCGGGCCCTAATATGGTGTATAACTTTGCAGTTGTATGTGCATGTGTTAGTTGGTCAGAGAATAGATCTACTACAGAAAGTATGAGCGGCATATTGTTTTCTCGAAATTTTTTATTTATTGTCTTTGGAGAGTTGACTTCTGCTTACAAAACTCAAGGCAACTTATTAAAGCCATGGCTATAAAGGCCTTCGGCCAATTTAGCTGAGAGAAATTTATTTATTTTATGAAAAAATACAAAAATTATTCATGTAATTATTCAATCATCATTGAAGACAAATAATTATCGGAAATTTCCGTAGCCTACTTCTCTACTACTCTTCCTTTTAATGTAAGCAAAATAAGTCAATTAAGCTAAATTGTATTGCATTGCAAATAATAAGTACATAAATAAATTAGTAATAATAAACATACATTTTTTGATCAGTGAAGTTTTCTTAAATTATATCTCTACTACTTTTTCCCACACAGTCTTACTTTTTAACTTGTTATAAGGAAAATGCTGTTCGTATTTATGGAAAATTTGTGACAAATAAATTTAATTCTAGATGAATTCCATATAATGTCAAGGAATTGTGATTAAATGTAATCAATCTTCTTGGTAGCGCACTCCGCAGTCGTGCATGCCGCGTCTTGTCCACATGAACTCTTATTTGCAATTTCTCATCTTTTCCGTTGCCTTTTTGCGCTTCACACGCTTTGACTCAATTGGGTTTCGACCTGTGCAGGTTGGCAATTTTGTTTGCTACGCTTTATTTTTGCATGATTTGTTGTTTTTGTTCTTTTGGTGCTCTTTGGGAAATTAATTGGATTGCGCGCTTTAATTGCCTGACAGGGAGTTTTTGGGGCAAGGGCTGACAATTATTTATGGGATTGTACTGGACAAATATTTATAAGAGCTGGAGGCTTTAAGTTTCTGGCTAGCAGCAAAACTGAATAAAATTGAGTGCTACATGTGTCAACAAATAAATGCCAGGCAAACCTCTAGAGAGTAAATATTAAATATGCACAGAGCTCGCATAATAATTATGAGCCATTCATGTCGTCGTCTTATCAGGCAGGACGTCCCTTTTTTATTTGGTCCCTTTTATGGCTGACAGCACTTTTTGGGTTCTTAACAGAGTGCGCAGAAGAATTTATATTTATGCATATTTTCAGTTTTTTGTTGTTGTTGTTGTTGGTTGTTGTTGTTGTATTTTGCTGTCTTTTATACTTTTTGTTTTCGAATAAACATTATTCGCGTGTAGCCACCTGTCACAGGTTATACATTTTTTATGCGTTGTGGCAACCTTTTTTTTTTAATTTTCATGCAGCATCCGGCTTCCAATGTAAATAATAAGCAAAACGCTTTAAAGATCTTGTATAATGCGAATGCTAAACATTTGCAGCATTTGGAAGCTAATTGCCGCTCGTAAATGCCAGCTAAACAGTCAACAATAACAAGCGCGTTATAAATTAGACATTTAAATGCGGCATTCAGTCGCTCACGTGTGTCAAAAGCTGACAAAGAGACTGACAAACTGGCTGACAGACAGACTGACAAAAGGGGCGGGAATTTGTGGCAGCTTTTGATTGTTGTTCTGCCAGATTAACGAGATTTCTACTCTCCTTCCCTCTCCCTGCTAGTTGGTCTCTCCTTCTCTCTATCTTTCGGGCTGTCGTTCATCTGTGGCCGCAATTTGTTTGGCCGGAAGGACACTTTGTAATTTCGTTTTGGCCGTCCTTGGCTGACCTGGCTGGCATCCTTGACATTGAGTGTTGGGTTACGTTCTCTTGTCTTTCGGCCGCATTGTTTCTTTATTGTGGAGCGAAGGCTTTTAATAGTTGGCCCACGGCTATAATTAGCCATTTGCTTTGATACTGAATGGCATTTTTAATGGCACTCCTGCCACGTGCCACGTGCCACTTGCCGCTTGTTACTTGCTACTTGCCACTTGCCACTTGCCACTTGCCACTTGCCGCCCTGTAAAGTATGCAACGAACGCTGCCACCTGTCGCCACTTAATTGAATTGAGAAACTCAACTCGCACTTAATTTGCTTTTGGAAATTTTCATTACGCAGCGCCATGCCCCAACGCCTTCGCCTCCACCTCCGCCACGCCCCCAATGCCACCCTCCTTTTTTACACAGCTGCAGGACACGCTGCAGAAGGCTTTTAAAGTGGCTCCAGCCAAATATTTGCTTTACGGTTTTAACTTGTAACTTCAGCAGTGGCAGCCTCAACTGTACACAGAACTTTGTTAGCTGTTTGCTTTCAGCTGTTTGTCGCTTTGCACAACTTTGTAGCCACGGCCAGCAAAAAATAAAAATGAAGAATAATAAAAATAAAGTAAAATAAAATGGGGTGCAAAAATTAAAAAAAAAAAAAAAACAAGTGAAAACTTGTTTAATTGCAAACAGCTGGTAAAAGTTTTCGCTCGCAATGCAGTAAACGCTTCAGCTGCCACTAACTTGGCTAACTGCACGCACACACTTACACACACGCACAAACCCGCACACACTCTGCCAGTCTGTTTTGGCCTTGCGCCGCGATGTGTCATTTTATTTGGGTTTATGTTTAAGCCCTTCATATAAAGTTGTCTTTTATGGCTACATTTCAACTTGGCTGCGGGATGAATGACAACCACCACAACAACAACAACAACAATACCAAGAAAAAGAAGATATAGAAGAAGAGCGCACAAACATTTTGGCACACGGCAACGTAACTGGCGCTGGCAGCCACAATTTACGATAAGGCTGCGTATACGTAACCCACCTGCACATTGCGTATACGCAGCACTGTCCGTGTGTGTGTGAGTATCATGAGGGGACAGTTTGCTTTTGATGTAAAGAGGCACTCGAGGCAATTTTGCGCTCTTATCCCAATCAACGTGCAATAATAGAGCGAGCCAAACCGAACACACACACACACACACACTGAAACATAGCCGCAATCCTCACCCTTCACTCCCACTATTAAGCTGCAAAATTTGTTTTTGCTTAACGTTGTCTCTCTAGAGCGACCATCAGACACATCAGCAACAGGGCCAACCACAACAACAGCAGCAGCAGCAGCAACAACAACAGCAGCAACAGCAGCAACAACAACAACAACAACAACGAGGGGATGGCATATCGAGCGACACGTTGTCCTCATTACCACAAGCATCGTTCAACTATATCAACTCCATCGTTGGCAGCGGCGTCATTGGCATACCCTATGCCCTGCATCGGGCCGGCTTTGGCTTGGGCCTCGCACTCCTCATCCTGGTGGCCTACATCACGGACTACTCGCTCATTCTAATGGTGAGTAGCTGGTCATGTTCTTAGCCGGGTCTGGCGAGAGAAATTGAAAATGATTTGCCGAAAACGGAAACGAAAGCGGAAACGGAAATTGAACGCGTGTCTCGTTACCAACGTGCTGCAAATTAAATGCATTTCCGCTACGAAAAATCATCGCAATTTGCATAATTAATGAAAAGAGTGTAATATAGAGTGAGTGCTTGCAGATAACCTCCAGCTCCATTCATCATTCCAGGTTAGATGCGGCCACATCTGCGGCAGATTCAGCTATCCGGGCATCATGGAAGCCGCCTATGGCAAATACGGATACTATTTGCTATCGCTGCTGCAGTTCATGTATCCTTTTCTGGGTGAGTGTCGCTAATCGCTGAATTACATCGGGGTACACACGCGCACATACACACACACACACACGCACACATTCATCCCCACCATCATCCTGCACGTAACTAACAAAGTTTTGCCATTTTACAGCCATGATATCGTACAATGTAGTCGTGGGCGATACCTTATCCAAAGTACTGGTAAGGTTCTTTCCATCGTGGGGCGATTCGATGGGCGCGGTTCGATTGGGCGTCGTCTTCTTTGTCACCGTAGGCGTTGTCGTCCCACTGTGCCTCTATAAGAATGTTTCTCGCTTGGCTCGCGCCAGTTTTATTAGCCTGGCGTGTGTCGTCTTCATATTGTTCGCCGTCATCATAAAACTTATGTCGGGCGATTATAAAGTGTGAGTATATACGTACATATAATAAAAATAAATTATTTATAGTTATAAGTTTTATCACTGGCTCTCGCCTTTCCAAATATTTGTCCCCATTTCTGACTGTACAAGCATTTAAATTTAATGTTTTGCTAAAAGAAATTAAATTCATTTTCAACTCCTTTTGTATCTTTCACTTATTGAGAATCCGTAGGGTTTTAGCTGAGTCAGGCACCATCTTCAAAAGTAATCAATTAATTGACAAGCTCAAAATGCTGCTGTAAAACAATTAATAATTTAATAATCCCATACACAACTCTAAGTAATGAGATGGTGGGTGTATTCGATAATGTTTGCGGTTTTATTTTCAGCCCGAAAGTATGCACTTAAAATAAATTACTTTTGATTGCCAAGTTACTTTTTTTTTTTTTTTTCTATTAATTAAATGACATTGTTGTATTATTTAAGATAACTCTCTTAATTTTATTATTGCTATTGTTATAATTTAAATAATTTTATAATTTATAATAATCTTAAAAGCTATTTTTCTTTTACATTTATCTTTATGAGATAAGAAGCACAGTATAAAATAAGTATTTCAACTTTGTGGTTATTTAAAAGGATTCTTAAGCATAGGTTATATGTAGGAATAAGACAAGCGAAATAAATGATCTTATTATACCAGAATCTTTGCGCGTTCATGTAAATGATGCTCTATGTTTACGGCCAGGTTTTTGCTTTATTTTTGTTTTTTTAGGCAATTTATACAAATTATCAAGAATATTTTTTCCTGAGTGTCGACGCTGTCTAATAACGCGCACAGATTTATTTGCATTTTAATTACAATTTGTTGCCGCTCGGGCGGGACAACAAAATTCATGAGGAGAGCTCTTGGCGGGTAGCTAAGCACAGTGGTTGTTGTTGGTGTTACGACTGGCGCTCTTTTTTCTTTTTTTTTTCTTCTGAGGTTGAGTCCCGGTCGCTTTAGTGCTAAGTGGCGCTTTAGTGCCTTCAAATCTGTGGCGACTTATCCGGCTTGGCACGGCAGCGCCCGGCGGCATTGAACGGCGCCCAGTGCCATAAAATGTAGTGTGCCACTTGTTTGGCCTTTATGGCTTTTCATTAGTTTTCCGAATGGCTGTTGCATGCGGCAGCAGCAGCAGCAGACGGGTACTGCCTCTGTCTGTGGCAGTTTTTTGAGTGTGTGCAACACAGTCAGTGCGAGAGGGCGAGTCGTTAGCAGTTGCCACAGTGTTGCCAACGGCGACTGGAGCTGCCAGCCAGTTTCCCCTCCCCCTTCTTCGTCTCCTTCTACGGCTCCCCCTGTTGCGTATTTCATGGTCAACGGGTGCTCGAGCTTTGAGCGCTTGTAGCTGGGCATAAAATTTAAATAAATTTCCAATTTGTGTACTTTTGTGCCACGTTTCCTCCTCCCATTGTTTGATGTCCGCGCTGCGCTCTTATCCTTTGCATATTATGCTCCTGCTCCAGGTCCTGCTCGATAGCGTATAAGCTTTACCTTGGTCCTTTTTTTCGTCTCTATGTCTGTGCTGGTGTGTGTGGCAATATTTTACATTTCTGCGAACGCAAAAGAAAAGAGAAAATGTTAATTTGGTGTTAACTTTGTGTAATTTTTGCGCTACCCACATTAAATGTTTCCCTTTTTGCCTGTTGCCGCGTGTAGCACGGATACGGCTGAGTCCTGGCGCTTCGCGAACACGGATCTAATACCCGCCACGGGCATCATGGTCTTTGGTAAGTAGCTTGCCAAATATATATATCCTTTCTCGGCAAGGATAACAGCGACTTGATTGCGGTTAAGCTCAGAACCGCACTGAAGAAAGGAAAAGAAACAATTAAATTGCATTTGTCACTCAATGTCAATTCTAATACACTCTCGCTCTCTCTCTCTCTCTCCCTCTCCCTCTCCCTCTCTCTCGCTTTCTCTGTTTCGTTCCGTACAGCTTTCATGTGCCATCACAACACATTTCTCGTTTATCAATCGATGCGAGAGGCGACCATGGAACGCTGGGAGAAGGTCACCCACATCTCAATTGGATTTGCTTGGACTGTTGCCGCGCTCTTCGGCATTGCGGGCTACTCGACATTCCGGGCCCTCTCGCAGGGTAAGCTAATTGACAATTACGCTCACATTTAATGGCATTTTCTGTTCTCATTCTCCCCACTCGGACTCCTACTCGGACTTTGTCTATATCCATACTTACTCCTAATGCAGGCGATTTACTCGAGAACTATTGCTGGGATGATGACTTAATGAATTTCTCGCGTGTGCTCTTCTCCATATCCATTCTACTGACGTTTCCCATCGAGTGCTTCGTTTCAAGGGAGGTATGTGGTTTATGCTGCTCTTTAAATACCCTGTACTGTTTAGTGTGTGGGCAGTTATTGCATATTGAACGGCCCTCAAATATCGTTGGCCAGAAATAGCTCTTGGAATATTGTTGTCTGGAATGGGCAATAAAAATGTATTAGTCTGATTAGACGTAGTATCAATTATTCAGTAATTCTTACTTGTAGTGTAGAAGTTTGCTTATATTTATAAAATACCCTGTAGTGAGAAAGCAAGTGTTACTGTTGTAGAATACTGCTCAATTGAAATATTATTAACTGGAATCCAAAATATATATTTTTATTATTATATAGAGTTATGCAAGTGGACTGTAAAAAGCGATATATGTTATCTGGCATAAGCAAGAGATAATGTATTTGTCCGATATACTAATATTGGCTTAACTTACATACACGATTTTCTTAATCTTAGCTTATTATATAATAAGTATAGATTTACAGAGTATTGTTTAGTCATGCAACACTGTTAAAAAATGCTCCCAAATTTCTTCGTGGCCTTGAGAAAGTTTGTGTAATGCCTGGCACTTTATTATGACCAGCTGCTGTCTTGGGGTCAGCTTGGATAAGTTGGATTCGTGCCACATAGTTGCATCTCTGATATACTACTTACAAGCTGACATTTGTTGTTGCAACATGGTTGCAGATTGTGCGCGCTCTGGTGCATCGCTTCGTGCTGAAGGAGCCCATCAGCGAGTTCACCCAGGATAAGGATCCCAACTTGGAGAAGGGCGCCGAAATCGACGAGTATTCAAAAGCGATTACCTTGGCCATTGTGTTCAGCGCCTTCATAATATCGCCCATGACCGACTGCCTGGGCTCCGTTTTGGAATTGAATGTGAGTTTGATATTCATGTCGATTTACTCACACACGCACACACACACGCGCACACAAATAACAATTGGGTTTTCATGCAAATTTCTATATGCCACTTAGGGTCTGCTGGCTGCCATACCCCTGGCCTACATCCTGCCCGGCTTGGCCTACATACAAATGGAGCCGCACGCCCTCTTCAGTCGGGAGAAGCTGCCGGCCCTGGGCCTGGTCGTGTTTGGAGCCCTGGTCACCATTTTGGGCGCTGCGGTCCTGCTGCCTGGCCTAATGGGCGGCGATTGCCGTTCGGATATCGTGATGGGCTATTGCCGACAGGAGTTCCAGAATGCCACCTCGCAGGTGGTGCTCAATTGAGTGCAGTTGGAGGAGGAGCCAGGCCAGGAGTCATTAGTTAAGTCATAAGCATTGGAAATACATTTGCGTTGATGTGGGTTTTCCGGCTTGTGAATTGCAGATTTCCTATTAAGGCGGACTTCATTTTCTTCCACTTTCTTTTCAAGTTCAGCTTCTTAAGACCCTTGCAGATAAAATTGTACTTATGTAAAATTAGGGGAGCTACAACTCGAGTGGAGTATATTTAATACATATATACATATATATATATTTATAAATTTATGTATGATATATAGATATTACAGGCTGCTGACATAATTGTTATTATGTCCGGGTGTGCGCTATATAGATGAGCAAAAATTGGTTACATTTATATAGCCTTGCCTTGAGATTTGAGAAATGAAATATTTGCTTTGTTTTCCCTTTGAAACTCAAAAACTTCCATAGCATTAAATCTTACTAAGAACATGAATATATCTGCAAGGCTCAGTCAAAGTTAATTGTTTTTTTTTTTTTAAATTAATTTTTACTTTTAGTTTTAAATTTTTTTAATTCATTTGGTTAGTTCTCAACAATATGTTACATATAAGTATATTCGGTGTAGGGGCAAAAACGAATTCTTGTACCTGAGTCTCTGATGTTCAAAGTATCTCAAACTGTGTTGTAGTATCTGTGTGTGTAGTCCTCTGTATGTGTGTATGTGTGTGTGATGCGAACGATTTGAAACCTGAATCTCAGTACAAAACAACCAGTTGCTATATATAGGGTATATATGTATATATACGCACCCAGCAAAATATCAAAGCTCTATTTACATCAAAATTGATTTCCATTCGAATATCCTTTTGTTCGTCTTATGAAGTCTTTGTTTAAATGTGGGAAGAAAAGAAAATAAGAAGAACGAAGAAAATATATTGTAGTGCAAGTTCCTTAGAAGTCGGTGTAATGCATGCAAAATTTTGAATAGTTGTTATTGTAATTACAAGTAGCACTAGCGTAGTCTGAAAATATATTTGGGCACCAATATACACGCAATACATGAAAACCAAAGCAGAAACTTTAGTAAGATCAACTTTAAAGTAATCAAAAAAGAATATACATATATATACACATATATATATACATATATATATATCAAAAGGAAATCTATTTGTAACTATCTATGTATTTATGGCATATAGTAAAAAGTTATCGAATCGAATAAAATCATATTTAAAACGTTTTATATATATGTATACAACTCGTAGAGAATTGCTTCAGCTCCACAATGTGACTAAGCTTTAACAACAAATTGAATACACAACAAACACATGAGATATCAAACATTAAACATAATACATAATATATATATATATATATATGTATATATATATATATTATATATAATACATGATACATAACACATACAACTAGATCAACTATTTCATCTATTTTATATGGAACAACAGTTTTAAGTTGTTTGAACAAATGGCACTGATTATATTTTGCATATATTCTATTATTATGTATGTACACACTGGTCTATTTTTGTAAGTATTATTTTTGAGTTGACTTTTGCACGATATTTATATATATACATTATGTAAATACATAGATTCTATGTGATTTTTGATATGATTAAAGAAATTTATACCACGTATTTGAACATAATATAATATTGACACAATGCTCATTCTTCTTCTTACTGGTTATGGGAACCAAGTGTTTATTCTATTTTCCGTTTCGATCTAAGAACCAAGACAACAAAACCCAAACAACTCTATCCTAAGAGCTTAAACAACACAACATATCATGCAAACTGAAACAACTGAACAAATGGCCAAAGCAAAGGAGCGCAGGACATATTCAAGGGCTTTTCTAAGATACTTTTTACAAGAACTTACGCTTTACACAACAACAACATCAACAACAACAACAAAAACAAGAACAACACATGAAAACTGAACAACACTTGTATATACACTATATAGAGCTGTCTATTCAGTTATAAAACTAACATATATTATATATATATATAACATTCACCTCTTTAAATATCTCACAATTCATATTGGCTTAAAGGAAAGAAAATAGGAAAACGTTAGTAAGAGAATGAGATATGTGCTGGGAAAGGGAAAGTAAGTTGGAAAGAGTGTGAGAGAGAAAGGGAGAAAGAAAGGAAAAGGATATTACTAGGCGAGGAAAGAGAAAGGTAGTAGACAAAAGGAAAAGCATATATGGGACACAGACAAAAGGTGAGAGTTTAGTAGAGAAAGAGAGAAATGAAACGATTAAAAGATAGATATAAATTTATTGAGAATAAGTGAGGAAAATTGACATCAATTGTTGAAACAAATAGAGAAAGAAGAAAAAGGGGAGACACTAAATTCTTCTCCATGAGATCATTTGATATTATTGGCAATTCTAGGGACACATAACTTTTATCTGGCGTCTATATAAATATATATATATATATAATTTAAACAAGTTGTTGATCTTAAACGAAAAAAACTAATATATATACATATATCATTAATTTTTGCATGTAGTTAAATAATTATTTAGTATCGATGTACTTAAAAGAGCGCCGAGCGTAGTATTTGTTGCAATACACTATATATACATATATAAAAACATATACATATATATATATATGTGTATAGTGAATATATAGTTCATATAATTTATATACATACAAAATGAATAATCAAATTTCACTCAAATTAGTATTTACATATGTGTAAACATAATTTAAATAAAGAAAACAAATGTATTTTAGAGAATTGAAATTAAAAAATAACAAAAAACAAAAACAACACGACTTGCGGTTTTTTCATGCCACATGCGACTTGCCTTATCAGCAGCTATCGGCTCATTATTTTGGACACCACAAACTGTCGCTTCCCAGCGCAATCTTACGGGACACAGTTTGTGGTTTACGATATGTATTAATGATATAGCTGGAACCGGACCTATAAAAGGGACGTCCAGTGCCTAGGATAGTCACAGTTGCAAAGTGCGACAAGTGCCTCCTAGTGCATCGACTACAAGCCACTCTCCTATTGTTCACCCCACTTGATCTGCAAGTAGCCAAGAACTCAGTCAAAGATGGCCGACAAGAAGAATCTCCTGCTGCTGTTCGAGCACCCCACCGAGCCCGTCTTCATGGACAAGGGCAAGAAGGTGACCGTGTTCGATGTGCCCGACAACTATTTGACCGATCGCTATCGGCCAATTAGCAACGAGGTTCAGAGCCGTGTCGGCGAGAAGGTGGAGCAGCGCGTCCCAGTCCGTGAGATCTCCATTCCCGATCTCCGCATACCCATGTCCTTGGGCCGGGACGAGCAGTTCTCGCTGTTCATACCCAAGCACCGACGCATCGCGGCTCGCCTGATCGACATCTTTGTGAACATGCGCAGCGTGGACGATCTCCAGAGCGTGGCGGTCTATGCCAGGGATCGTGTCAACCCGGTCATGTTTAACTATGCGCTGTCCGTGGCACTGTTGCATCGTCCCGATACCCAGGGCCTGGACCTGCCATCGTTTGCCCAGACCTTCCCCGATCGCTTCGTCGACTCGCAGGTGTTCCGCGAACTCCGCGAAGAGTCCTTCGTGGTGCAGCCGGGCTCACGTATGCCCATTGTCATACCCCGGGACTATACCGCATCCGATCTGGAGCCGGAGCATCGTCTGTGGTACTTCCGTGAGGATTTGGGCGTTAATCTGCATCATTGGCATTGGCATTTGGTGTACCCATTCGAGGCCTCCGATCGCAGCATCGTCGACAAGGATCGTCGCGGCGAACTCTTCTACTACATGCACGAGCAGATTATGGCCCGCTACAACATGGAACGCTTCAGCAACAACCTGGCCCGCACCCAGCCCTTCAACAATCTGCGCGACCCCATTGCCGAGGGCTACTTCCCCAAGATGGACTCCCTGGTCGCCAGTCGCGCCTGGCCGCCACGTTTCGATAATACGCGCCTCGGCGATCTGAACCGCGAACAGGATCAGATCAATGTCGAGGTCGCCGATATGGAGCGCTGGCGCGATCGCATCTTTGAGGCCATCCACCAGGGATTCGTCATGGATGTGAGTAGCAAGTGAAGCCACCATTTGGTGTCCAGTTTATAGCCATTCGATATTCTTGCAGGAGCGCGGACAACGCGTGGAACTGACCGAGGCCCGAGGCATTGATATCCTGGGAAATATTCTGGAGTCTTCCATTCTGTCGCCCAATCGCACTTTGGTAAGTCGAGGCTGCTCAACTAGCTAGCCTTTCATTAACCCCATGGATACCCTGTAATTTCAGTACGGCGATCTTCACAACTTCGGTCACGTCTTCATCTCCTATGCCCATGACACGAACAACAAGCATTTGGAATCCTTCGGCGTTATCGGAGACTCTTCCACAGCCATGCGTGATCCAGCCTTCTACAGATGGCACGCGTACATCGATCGCATCTTCCAGGAGCACAAGTCCCGGCTGCCAGCTTACACCGACACCCAGCTCAACTATGATGGCATCTCCATAACGGGTGTCCAGGTGGCCGCCAACGGCAGCCAGCCGAACGTCCTGACCACCTTCTGGCAGCAATCCGACATGGATCTGTCTCGCGGCTTCGACTTCACACCCCGCGGCAATGTCTTCGCCCGCTTCACCCACCTGACCCACTTGCCCTTCACCTACACCATCAACGTGAACAACGATGGCGGCGCCCAGCGCTTCGGCTATGTGCGCATCTTCATGGCGCCCAAGAACGATGAGCGCGGCCAGCCGATGTTGCTGCGCGAGCAGCGACTCATGATGGTGGAGCTGGACAAGTTCGTGGTGGCCCTTAACCCCGGACCGAATACTATTCGCCGTCGCTCCACGGAGTCGAGTGTGACCATTCCGTTCGAGCGCACCTTCCGCAACTTGGATGCCAATCGTCCCGCCGCTGGCACCGCCGAGGAGCTGGAGTTCAACTTCTGCGGCTGCGGCTGGCCGAATCACATGCTCATCGCCAAGGGTCTGCCCGAGGGTCTGAGCTGCGATCTCTTTGTGATGGTCTCCAACTATGAGAACGACAGGGTGAGTGTCTTTGTTAGCTGGTGTTATTCAATAGCTTAGCTAAACTCTGCCGCTCCACAGATCGATCAGCAGCTGGTGGGCCGCTGCAGCGATGCCGCCAGCTACTGCGGCGTTCGCGATCGCCTCTATCCCGATCGCCAGTCCATGGGCTATCCCTTCGATCGTCTGCCACGCACTGGCGCCGATCGCCTGGTCAACTTCCTGACCCCCAACATGAGCATCGTGGACGTCAGCATTCGCCACGACAATCGCGTGGCCAATCGACAGGCCTAATTGGAGACCGCACCCCATCTCTAGCAACAACAACAACAACAACGACGACGACTACAACGACGACGAGACGACCTTCAGTTGATGACACTGCATTCACATTACATACGTATACCTTTAGCAAATAGACTATATTGCATCTTGATTGAGCTCATAATAAACGCATCTTGGCATTTAAAGAAAACAATACAAGTTCTACTATCAAGTCCATTCATTTGATACTAGTTTGTGGCCTCAACCGCTCACTGATTGCGCTTATCAGCGGCTGCGAGTGCTATTGATAGATCGGTCCAGCTCGCACGCATCACCTACTGGCAGATGATTCTCTCCTCTGATCTTCCTCTCGGCGGCTGTGGCTTATAATCGGGCTGCTATCGACTGAGTGGCTCAGTTGTGAACGCACCACCGAGTGGTGCAAAAGTGAAAGCTCTTCCTTCCAGGCGTACGAGATGCGATCCCCGTTGATTCAGGCTCTGCTGCTGATAGCGGCCCTCGGCGTAAGCATTATCACACATATATTCTAAACAAATAAAACTTTTTCAGCTGCTGCGCAATATTTTGATCAGAGTTTTCAAAAGCTGCGCATAATAGAGAACAAGTTGAGAATCTCAGCTGAAAGGGTAGAAGAGCAGAAAAGCAGAGATATGCTGGAGCTCTACTTGATTAATCGATATTTATCGATTATGTTAACCAACATTTGAACTGGATGGGTTAGTCTAGTTTCTATATGTATAACCATATATATACTCTATAATTTTATATATACTCCTTATAGACTGATCAATATGACCAATCCATATATTTCTTATCATTGTGTTTCGCCTAGACTTTGACATGAAGCAAAGCTCACTTCACTAGTCCACATAATTCTAATCAATGCGTATACCCTATGCTTTGACAACAATCTAAGCTTAATCCAATCCATATAATTCTTTTCAATGTGTATACTCTAGGCTCCTTATTAATGTAAATACCCTAGATTTCGGTATCAATTAAATCTCGCTTGTCCACATAATCCTTGTTGTTGTTTATACCCTAGACTTGGACAACAGTCGAAGCTCCGTTCACTAGTCCACATAATCCATATCAATGTGTATACCCTAGACTTCGACAACAATCAGAGTTTACCACACCAATCCATATAATCCTTATCAATGTGTTTCCCCTGGACTGCGACAACAATCTAACAAACTGTGCTCTTCTCTCTGACCTTAGGTGGCGGCTGGCGTCGTCAAGTCGAGCTACGATCGGCAGGCGAAGACGTTCGTTGATCAGGCGAGCGAGCGGTACTTCAAGCTCTACAATGAGATCGCCTCCGAAACTTACTCCGCCAACGATGAGGAGGACTTCGATGCGCTCTTCTCGAAGCTGACCAATGTGAAGCGCATTGCCGATGAGCTGGTGGGCATTTCGAAGGAGGCGAGCGGTTTCGATCTCAGCAAGGTGCACGATGCGGAATTGAAGGCGGCGCTGCAGGAGCTGCGCCTGGCGGGCGACCTCTTTGTGCTTGGCGAGGAATACTTCTCCTCGGTGCAAATGAATATGGCGGCGCTGCAGAAAATGTCCACGGACAAGGACATCGATCCGTATCTGGGCGGCGCCAAGATGCCCAACGAGGATGACAGTCCACTCGCCTACTATCCGGACATACAGAAGATCGTGCAGCGCAGCAGCGATGTGGACGAGTTGAAGTACTACTGGGAGACCTGGCGGGATAAGAACCAGATCTGGGCCTCGGTCAACTTTTATACGATTGTGCAATCCTATCAGAAGGCGGCAGAGATATTGGAGATACCGGTGCACCAGCTGTGGTACCGTTACGACAGCCAGGAGATGCTTCAGCAAATGGAGCACGCGATGAACGAGCTGAAGCCCGCCTACAAGGAACTGCACGCCTTTGTGCGCCAGGAGCTGCACAAGAAGTACGGCAGCGAGGTGGTCAATGAAAATGGACCCATTCCGGATCACCTGTTCCAGCAGGTGGTGGAGCAGGCCTGGGAGGCGGGCAGCATCATTGAGTCCTATTTCCCGCGCAAGGATCTGCCCCAATACGATGACTTTGTGAAGCAGCTCAGTGCCAAGGCGCTCATCAATGAGTCCGAGAGTTTTTACACTTCGCTTGGTTTTCCGGCTCTGAGTGCAGACTTCCACAAGAACCAGCTGAAGGACCCGAACGAGGAAAGGCCCGACGACGATTGTCGTCCCTCGCTCTTCGATCTGACGCCCCATGTCTACATGATGTACTGCGAGAAGGTCAGCTTCAGGAAGTTGATGCAGTACCACGGCCACATGGCGCGGGTTTATTATGCCGACCAGAAGAAGAACCTGCCCTCGTACTACTTTAAGGCCTACAACCTGGAGTATCCGGTGGGTGAAGCCGTTGTCCTCTCCGCCTCCTCGCCCACCCACTTGACGGCCCGAGGCCTGGCCAAGGGCGTCCAGTTCACGGAGAAGGCGCTCAAGAATCGACTCTTTAGAATGGTGAGTCAGACGGTTCCATTAAAGTTGCTGAAGAGATTTCCTAACCGAGATCCTCGATCTACGCTTTCAGGGCATTCACACAGTGCTCAACATTCCGCTCTACTACGTCCACACGAAGGTGATGCACGATCTTTTGAACGGCACTGTCGATATGGATACTGTCAACAAGCACTATTGGCGCCTGCTGGAGCAGCATGCGGGCATCGAACCGCCCACCGATCGCCCGGAGGGTGCGATCGACTTCCCCTACAAGTTCTATGTGAACATCGAGCAGAACCATCAGACCAAGTGAGTTTTCTATATAAAAAATAGTATTGTAGTTCACTTAATCCCCCCCTTTGCTCCATAGGAAATTCATTTCGGAAATTCTGGGCTATCAATTCTATCGCTCGCTCTGCCAGCAAACGAATCATCGCGGTCTGCTCCACAATTGCGATTTCTTTGGCAATTTTGCAGTGGGCAACAAACTTAAGTGCGTATAAAAACAAATATTTAATTAAGTAAGCTAATTAATTAATTACATATTTAGAGCAATGATGTCTCTGGGCTCAAAGAAACCTTGGCGTGAGGTGCTTGGCAAAATACTGCCCAAAAATTCAGGCTTGAGCAGTTTGGCTCTATTGGAATACTATCAGCCGATTGTGGGCTGGCTGAAGGCGCACAACAAAGAGACCAAAGTTAAGATTGGCTGGAATTCTACACAGAAAAGTAAGTTTAACTATGGTTATATATAGAATTCTTTAAATTAATATTTATATATTTGCTTGCAGAGGTCGTTTAAGTGCGCTGTTCATATTTGCATTAGAGCTAGTTATAAGCTTCTGCTTCAAATACTCAATAAAAACTTTTACTAACTATTCAATTTTAATTTTGAATAATAACTGCCTTTTTGTGAGTGATTGGCAGCACTGAATGTGAGTCAGTGTGAACTGCGTCAGTTCCGCATGTGAACTAGTTCAGCGTGCTATTGTTATCACGTTTGCGCTTAGCTAAATGTTAGGCACAGCACCGCTGCGCGCAAGCTGCGCGTGAGAGCGAGACAAATGTATAGTTGAAAGTGTGGCGGCAAAACTTGAAAATTCAAATGAGAAACAGTTTCAAGAATTCAATGAGAGCAAATAAAATTAGCTGAAAATACATTTTAACTAAATTTAAAAATATTTAATTTCTCTAAGAAATAAAGCTTAAAAATAATATCAGTCATGAAAAATAATAAATAATTTATTTTGTGGAGTTGTGCTTAAAATATTGAGTATCTTCCCCGCTGCTAGCCTTGGCTAATACCAATTGAGCTTGCCCAAGAACCATTAGCCAAGCTGTCTGTCCACCACAAGATATTTGGTCACAGCAATAAACACGCTGTTCGATTCGGCTATGATTAGCTGCATTTCCCAAGCGGCTGTCAGTCAGCCGAATAATCTGTTCCGGCCATTTGCCAGCTGCAGCGCAGCTTTCAATGCATTTCAATGCACTTTACCTTTTGCCTGACCGCCGAAGACTGTTGGCAAGAGGCAGAGGAATGGAGCATGGGGCATGGGGCATGGGGCAGGGCACAGCAACCTTAGCTCTGAGCTAAAGTGTCGCAATGTTTAGTCGCAGCTGTCGCAGTTGAAGCTCAACGAAGCGCAGCTTTGTGCGTGGCGCGTTCAACGCTTGATTGCGTTCATGCAACAGCCCCAAAAGCCGCATCCACATCCGAATCCAACCGCATATCCGAGACGTCTGCACTGCCTCCCGCTCTGCACACCTGCGCATACCTGGCCGGGATTTCTGTCTGCCCACCTTGCTGGCATTCCCTCAAGCCGGACTTAGCTTGACGCTTCACTTGCCACACACACACACACACAGGCATGGGTGGGGAAAGGTCAGCGATTCTAGACTTGATGGTCATTAGCCACGAGCTGTGGCGCAACTGCAGCCATGTTGCCATGTCGCAAGGTCGTCCATTTATATGCCTCGCTGCAGCTAAAGATTTGTTCAGAGATTTGAGCTAATCGACAGGCGTTTCGTATGGCCACTCTTTCACTCCCAATTTCGAATTCCAATTGTTTTCTTTCATTTTCCAGCTGTTGTGGGCGGCATTTGTTAAATGGCTTTCGGGTAAATGATTGCATTGCGTGCCGCCCGCTGCTAATTGCGTCCAAATTGCACTCCGAGTGGGCTTTGTGCACCAAATGGCCGTGGAATGAAATCGTTTCCAATGCGGCGGCAGCAGCAGCAGCTGCCAACTTTGACATGGCACGGAGCCGGACGTGAACTTCCAAGCTGAAGCTGAAGCTGAAGTTGAAGTTGAGTGAAAGGCACCCACGCCATACTCCACACTCCACACTCCACACTCGAAACTCCATGTCCAACAACATCGTCATCATCATCGTCATCGCAATCTTTATTCGGCTTGTTGAATGCCTCTTTATGCAAAATACTCAAATGGCCCACAAAATACGGACAAGAAATCACAAACGAAAAAGGGAAAACAAGTTAAATGAAATTTACATGCGGCTGTCAGCCAATTTGGCTGAACTTTTTTAAATTGCCGCCTGCCCATAAACAAATGCATTAACATTAACCCAAAAATTCGTTTCAACTATCTACCTCTCTCTCTCCCTCCCTCTCTCTGCAATTTCTCTCTTTCGCTCTGCGAATTTTGTTTACACATTCAAGCGTCGCATTTTAAGCAAATGTTTTCTCACACAAAGGGAGACAAATGAAACGAAACGCGACGAACGAGATAAATAATTTAAAATCTGACAAATGGAGGTAGGCATAAACAATTGCGAATGGGATTAGCATATATGCACACATCTCCGCCAAGTGTGGGATAAACTTTTTACAACAAAAAACAAAGCAGAGCTTTGCCAGCATTTAGCAAAGTTTAACAAATTGATTTACGCGAACTTATGAACTAGATGCATAAATCAATAACATGCTTTACATAAATGGCAATATATTATCTAAATTTGTATGTTAGTCATTTTTAAAATTGTATTATTATTTTGGAATATTACATTTACAGTTTTATGTATGAATTTGTTTCCTTTTATGTTTATTAGATTATTAATTGTATTCTTATATTTTTATTTACAATTAATATTAGCATTCTACTCCTTCGGAAACTTAATTCAAAGTATCTTACTTTTAAAACTTTACTTGAAGAAAAACCATTTGACTATTTTTTTAATTAAGTCCGATGCTTAAATATTGAACAACTTTTCGCATTTACTCTCTGTTATTTCTATTGAAATTAAATTACAAAATTGTTGCCACAAATGCGCTTGCTTCGGCTTGACGTGCTGCAGCATTATATCTGGAGCTTGAAGATATTCACATGAAATGTTTGCAGATTTCATTTGTGAAGATAACCACAAAAATTGAAGTAAGCATCATTAAAATTACGCACTAGCTGGACAGATGCGTATTTATTAGACTCCGTCCTAAGTCGCCCGGTTGCATGCAACCCGCTGCGCGTTACAAGCGTTGCGGTCAACGAATAACAAATAAGAAAGATACAGAAAAAAGAAGCTAAAACCAACGTGGAGCTGACCCCAAGCAATTAAGAAATTATGTATATTATGACGCGGGCAGTGATGATGGCAACAAAGGCAATAATAATAATAAAAGAAAAATATGGGGGAATGCGAAACAGACGTTCGTAGAGAGTCGAAAAAATTGAGGATTATGTATACGCACCGGTGGACGACGCTGAGCACAGCTGCTGCCCCAAAAGTCATAACTGCAGGCGCTTTTTTGTGAACCTTTCTTTATGATTATTAGCAGCAGCAGCAACAACCAATACGGACACAATGATACACCAATGCCCATAATTATCATTTGTTGCATTTCATTTCACTCAGTGTGTGTGTGAGTGTGCGTGTGTGTGTGTGTGTGTTTGTACAATGCTTAAGACTTTCGGCTATCGCATTGTCTTCCCCCATACTTTGACTTTCGGCTTTCGGCGTGTAAATCATGGCTTTAGTGTGAAGTTTTAACTAGTTGTAAATCTTTTACACTTCTATTAAGTGGAAAGCTACGGATTCTTTTTTGATGAGCATTAAATGCAAATCATGGCATTTATTTCGCTCAATGTCGGCTTCCTGCCCATGGCGAATGCTTGAAACAAAAGACTGAAGGCACGAACGTGCAGCACAGCTTGCCACAAGTTATATAAGCGCGTGCTCGCCTTAAATTATACTCAATCACAGCCATTCGCAGGGGTCAGAGTTGTAGCAAGCAGCCGAAAGAGAAAGAGGGGAGAGAAAAAGAGGGGAGAGTGGCCTGCTGTGTAGGTGGAGAAATTATGTTGACATCATCGCCAAAAAATTAACCAAGAAGCCAAACAGCGAGGCAAAAAAAAAATAAAAATAAAAAGAGTTGGGTGAAAAAATATCAAAATAAAATTAATTTTACTTTCATTTTCGGTGAAGCTCATTTCATTTACTTTTTGTGGGTTTTGCATTTGTATTTGTGGTTTAATGAATTATATGTTTGGCCATAAGCAAAAAAAAAACCAAAATATAAAAATAAATCGTCGGTGTTTCTATTTTTGGGTGTTAGTTATTCAATCTGATAGCATTTTGATTATGTTGCAAATGCCACAAAGCAAGTGCTGCTTTTGGCATTCACTTATAAAAGTAGTTAAATATTTTAATTAATTTTCTCATAATTTCTAAACGAACTGTTTACCAGCTGACTGACAATTTATTTGACATTAAGTTTGACAGCTAGCCTTGTCTTAGCATTTAAGTTAAACATCTTATGCAATTTAATGCTGAAACTAAGCTGCAGTTTTTGACATTCACTGTGACAGGAAGTTTTTCAAATGAAAATCCAAATTGCTGGCACTTGTTTTTGTAACGGTCTGAATAGATCTGTTGTCTAACTGACTCACAGATGGGGTGAACGGTGCGCAATGAGGAAATCTTTGTAACTTATTTATATTTCATTTATAATTTGCAATGTAATAATAAGAAAAACGTTGCTTCGATTTGTTGCGCCTACTGCACAAAAGCAATGAAAGTCAAAAGTGCTTGAGATTTGAAATTACCTTTTAATAGGCCACAGCGTAAATTTCCTGGCTCGTAGCCAGCCACAGACACAGTCACACACACACACACACACAGTCGCAGACACAGTTACAGTCACAGCCAGAGCCACAGTTACAGCCATTGCGAAAAGCGGGCCAATTTGTTTACCAATTTGCGTTTTAACGTCAGCCAGCTGCAGCTTAAGCTTATGAAACGCACTGCTGTCAACCGTCTTGGAGCCCATTTTCTAGGTCAACTGGGGAATTGCTTAAATGCGTTAGAAATTGCCTCACAGCATTTCCAAATGCTTACCCCAATTGACGAAATGCTCTACTGCAAGGCAGCTGCACACTAATGTGCAAATTATTCATACGCCTCGCTTCAAATGTTGTCGTCATCTTTCATTTTGACAATCAAATTTCCACAAATTGCAATTGCGCGTTTGCCTGTCTAAAGACCCCGAAAGGTAATCAACTGCAGGCAACGCCGAACCCCTCGCTGGAAGAGGAAGAAAACAAATAGTTTTCTTCATGCTCGTGTTGTCTCTGGCTTATATGCAATACGCTATGTACAACTATCGTAAGAAACGCCGCTCGTAAAGCCCATTTCGCTGAGCACAAAAAAAAAAACAAAAACAAAAATAAAAAAAACATATACTAAAACAAATGAAAAAAAAAAATAACAAAACACCCTCGGTTACGCATGAAACGTTGAATCTGGCGTCTGTCGAATTGTATAAGCCTTCAGCTTCACATAAATATGTCGTGAGCCGAAGCTCTTGCATAGACAATTGTGTAATTAGCCAAAGAGAAAAAAATACAATATGAATAGAAGAAGAGTTAAAAGACAGTGGTAACAAAAATCTAAACGACTTTTAGCTTTTCACATATTCATTTCCATAAGCCGCTGTTCGATTGTCTGTGGGCCGCTCTTTGGCAATCCCGGCAGCAGGCAATCAAAGCCAAGACTCCGAGTCGAGAGCTGGGATTCAAACTGGTTGACACCTTTGCTCTGCCGGCGCCGAAATTGATTTATGATTGTGACTGCCTGCCAGCTGTCATATGCGCTTCCATATGTCACGATCCCATTTTTTTTCTTTGGCCAGCACATATTTATTTATTGTTTGTCTTTACAATCAAAGTCCACTAATCGCAAAAAAATACATTTTCTTAAAGCTAAGTTCGCCCTGTGGCTCGTGCCTGTAGACAATGCGAGCACACTGAGAGAAAATAAGCATAATAAGAAATTCTTTGTAGTTCTTCATTTACATTTGATAATCTCTTATAGATAATGAATTTCTTCTTTTTTTTACATTTATTAAGTGAGTCTTAAATATTTAAGCATTTAAGCTGTAAAAAGCTTTTCTACACTACTAAAAATTTTATATGCAGATATTTCTTATATGCTTTATATAGATATAAATTATTATTATTGTTTTATATTTAATATTAATTTAAATTTATATGCATCTATTCCAAGACTGATTTAAGAACACGGAAAGTTTTCAATGTTCAGCACACACATACATATGTGTGGAATACACACACACATCCGCTTTGAATATCCGGTGTTATATGCGAGGGTTTTTTTGTTTCTAAATATTTATGTAATTAATAAACAATTAAGGACAATTTGTTAAGCAGCGCTAATCAAATTATAACAAAGCGACAATCGCGATTCAATGCTAACTGATTGCGGCACACAAACAAAAGACTGAGGACAAACGCAGAGCGTGTTGCGTAGAATTCTAGATTAGAAACGCTAAATGGCATCACGAGCTGACATTTATCTAACAGTAAAGTAAATACAAACAACTCTGAAGAGCGCATCTCGGAGCAGCAGCAGATGCGATTTTTCCGCTGCGTACGTTTTGGCTAACAGGCCAGGCCAGCAAGCCCGGCCAGCCAGTCAGCCAGCCAGCCAGGCCGGTAGTTCATTATATCACCTCTGGGTGAAAGTGATGATGGCATTCGCACACACATACAGACACACACACACACACTTATACAGAGATTGGTGCGGCAAACAGATACACATGTAAGTGAAGCATGTGCGAATATATTTTCCTGCCTCATCAGTTTAGGCGCTTAACGCCGCGGCACATGCAAAGCTGCAGCTGCGGCATCTCTTCGTTTGCCTTGCTGCAAATGTATGCTAATCTCGGCATCCCACTTCATCTTTGGCAAATATTTGTGTTGCCAGTTTTTCAATTATCGATTTTCGTTTGCCTTTGACGGGAGGCGCGAACTCCAAAAACTTCCTCATTGCCGAGACGCTGACGCTGTTATGCAGTTGCACTTGCAGTTGCAGTTGGAAGATGCAAAAAAAAGGCAATGACAACATAATTTAATGCCAACAAATATCGCAGAGAAATCGACAAAAAAGATGCTGGCCAAAATGGCAAAACAAAACAAAAGACATCTTAATAAAATGTCAGTCAAATGAATATTCATAAATCGTGAGCAAACAAACACAAAACTGAGCCAAATGAATGATTGCCCCAGCAGCAGCAGCAGCGCCAACAGCAGCAGCAACAGCTGCGAAAATTGTGCCAGGCTAAACGAAATTAAGAGCAATTGCTACTCGAGTTTGCGGTTAAGGCTTTTTGCTGCGCTGTCAGCTGTATGCAAATATTTGCCCGGGTCACAACACAGACACAACACAGAAAACACTTTCCAACTGTCGCAAGCATCCGCCAGCAACACACACAGCAGCAGCAACAGCAACAGCAACAGCAACAGCAGCAGCAGCACCCGCGCCAATGCCAATGCCCATGCCCGCCAGCTGTGGCTGAAGCTGGAGTATTTGCAGTCACAGATTGAGCTAAGCACACAGATACGCATACAGCTACAGTTGCAGATACATACAGTTACATTTGGCCAGCTTCAGTTGTAGAAATGAGCTGCTGCTCCTTTCACTTTCAATTCGCTAGTGCGCTGAAATGAGAGCAAAACGGACTTTACGTGCGCCAATAACAAGGGAGCTAACAGCAACAACCACTACACACACACACATACATATACATATACACTCACTCACATTCGTACAATCAACACTCTTCAGCTGCACAAACATAGCAACAATCAAAACAGAAGAAATCGTCGTTATGATTCATCTCAACATGTTGGCAGCGGATGCTGCGAATCGCCGCTGTCCCCAACGTATTTTTTACATAGTTTGCGTTGATTTTCCAAAGGCCACAGCGCACACATGTGAGTGTGAATGTGTGTGTGACGTGTGTGTTGGCTTAGTTTTATTGTCAACTGCTTTTTTGGGAGTTTCCCTCGGCCCGTTGGCTGTCGAGATCAAGGCTCCTTGGCGCAGCCTTGACGTTGAATCGTTGCCCATTCAGTACAAGTTCGTTGCCTAAGTCTTTCGTTTTCACACTGAACGCTCAAGTGGTTCGCGTTCACAGATGAACTCTTTCTTGTTTTGGCGGATATTGATTTGGCTTGCTATTAACCTGATAAGTTTTTTATAGTATGGGGGATTTTCGACTTAGACGAGGGTCAGATGAGTCTTAACTCTATTTATGAATGTCAGAAAGTTTAAGGCCACAGAAGTTTGCTTTGTTTTTGATAAAGTAGAGAAATTATTCCTCGATGGAATATGCAAGATGAAGTGGTATTCCTTTGGTATATATATATTTCATAATATCTTTGATACTTTTAAATGTATAATTAAAGTTCCATCAATTATTATATGGAAATCTATGCTAATTGCACACGGAGCTTTGTTTATCATCTTTTTGTTGGAGCTGGCATTATCATTAAGCTCTGGTCAAATACCCTCGACTTGGCGACAATGAAAGAGTTTACGTTTTTGACAGGCCCCGTTTACATTTCAATCGCTTTTTGACGCGCCTAACTGCAATTAGCTGTCAAAGTCAAGTCACGGCTGTCACAGTCTGTCAAATGGCATTAAACTTGTCGATGCTTTTGTAGTTCTGCTCACCCCCACCCATTCCATACCCCCTTCTCTGCTCCAGGCCAAATATGTTTAATTGGCGCTTGTCATGGCTGGACAGTTGGCTAGTTGGACAATTGCTGGGAGCCATGCGAATGATATAAAGGCGGCTTAAATGCTGCAGTTACTATTGACCATGGCGTCCAATGATGCCTTACGACTCCATAGCATAATTACAGCTTACGAAACGGCCGCCTCTCCTCCATAAAGCTGCGTGGGGTACTCTAAGGGAGGGTGCGGGCGCGGGCGCGGGCGCCGCCGGCTGTATGGGGCGGCATTAAGCAATAAGTATATTTTATGTATACAGACGAGTATTTGTATTTGTTGTAAGTATTTGTACAAAGCGCTGGCTGTTACTGCCTTTTAATGTTCATATTTATATATATGTACATATATATACATAGATACTCTTCAGTAGCGTCGTCCCCTTTCATAGCTTTTACGCTGTGTCTGGGCATTTTATTGTTGCCTCATCGCCAACGCAGTCGAAGCCCCCAACAGCAGCGACAGCGACAGCTGTTTTCCACTGCTTTGCTTTACCCAAAAAAAAAAAAAACAAAAAAACGCTCGACAGAGCAGGAAGAGGCGACAGCAGCAGTAGCAGCAGCAGCAGCAGTAGCCGCAGCAGCACTCGCTGCGACTGCGCAGTTTTGAAAAACTTTGGCTGCAGCCTCGCTCAGCTTTGGCGGCCGCGCTTGCGTTCAGACTTCTTTGAGACTTCGCTCAAGAAGGTCGTGTGCGCGCTCGCCAATCACAAAGTTGAACGACGATATAAAAAGCTCAGCTCAAAAGCTCGTTTCGTATCGCTCGCTCGTTCGGTTCGACGTTTCGACGTTTCGCAATACGCGCGCAAAACGTAAGTGTGTGCGACTGTGTGAGTGTGTGTGCTGAAAGGACATGCAAAACACAGCCAAACAAAAAGAAGCCAAAAATAGCCAAATAACAATTGCTAAATTGAGCGTGTTTATCGATAAGCGTGGAATCGAGTGAATATACATAGAAATTAAATTGAATTGAATTGGATTGGATTGGATTGGATGGTATTGGATTGTAGTTATCTTTACTGTTATTGCTATTATTGTTGCTACTGCTGTGTTGTTTGTGAGTTTCAATTTCGTTTTCGTTGCGGCTGCGCGGCTGACAGTGAAAGTGATTTGATTTTGCAATTGGAGTCTGCGCCTCGCAATCCCAATCCCAATCGCAATCGCAAACAGTTTGCTCTTTGCTAAACAATATCTTTTGCAGCTTAGCTGCAGCTCGATTTTGATCTGTTTGCTGTGATTATAGCCGCATTTTATATACAGATAATCCAAAACGCAACGTGCAGCCAAGCTAAACCAAAATCCAAAATCCATATAAATATATGTATAAACAAATAAATGTAATTAAAGTTTTTTTATTGATCTTTTGTAAACGTCTAAAGTGTGCTTTAATTTTTATAGCTGAAAATAAAATACAAACAATTTGCGGTAAACACACAATTGGATTAATTCTGCAGATAGAAAGAAACATTGGGTAAGATTAGATTCGATTCGATTTGATTTTTCTTCTTAGTATGCAACGCTTGCCACACACCGCAGACTAATCAAATGTTCATAAATTTCACATTCGATCAACGTGACGACGATTAAATCATTCAAATTGCAACAGCGCACGAACCGCAGAAAACAAAAGGAAAACAAAATTAAAGAAAATAAATAACTAAAGCGTCATTATCTAATAAATCTTGCAATATAGCTATAAGTGTGTGCACACACATGCCTCTCGACTGCCACATGTAACACCTTAAACATGGCTCGATCTCTTGCAACATGTGAAACAAAATAAGCATTAAGTATTAACCAAAAATGCTGGACTAAGCAAATGGGTGGGCTGAGCGCGAAATAAAGCTATTTGCTAGAGCAAACCATTCCAGTTAACTGAATTATTTCTTAAATGGTTAGAAATGTGGTAAAAGCAGTCTATTATAGAGCTGAAAGCATGTTTAAACTATGAGATCTGGCTTATAATTGACATACTTGACAAATAGCATAGTATTAAAGAGTATAACGGACTATTGCAGACATTGCAGATAAGATTGTTTGGATTAGAGAGTAGAAGAGTATATTGTGGAATAGTATAGAATAGTTAGTTAGGTAAAGGCTAGTAGTTAGAAAACAATTGTGTTTATATTCATACATATATCTTGAATAGAAGAAGACAGTATAGAACATAAGATGTGGCTTCTTATATGTATGTGTAGCAAAGCATATTAACGAAGAGAAAAGTTATCCAAATCAAACAACTATATTATATATGTTTTATTATAAAGAAGAAGAGTATGGCGGTGTAATTTAGAGTCGAGGTTCAAATTTTATCCATCCTTAAACAGTATATGAAACCTACGCCTATCACACAAGAAATAAAAAAATATCAACCATCTCCTTAATCGCTACGTTTTAATTTATCTCTAGCCCAGTTAAGCCAAATTTGTAGCTATATTATCACATACTTATTATAACTCCCATGTTTGTCATCATTTACAACATCTGCGCGTCATTTCCCCACAAAATGCATATAAAGCCACATTAATATATATATATATGTATTTATATATAGCCAAACCACTTGCAGCGCCACACTTGTCAAATATTATTCAATAAATAATTTTTCAACAGCTCCTCGAGTTGTTAATTGTTATATAATAAGCATTTGCAAGAAGAGCGCGTATTGAATAATAAATAAACCAGAAAGAAAAAACCGTGTCAAGTTGCCTGTAAAAAAGCACACGTATATGCAAAAACAAAAAAGAAAACAAATAAAAGCGAACAACAAAACAGGAAAACATAAATAAAAGTGCGTCAAAAAAAGGGCAAACGAGACGCAGCGATTAAAAACGAACAAAAATTTAACCCAAATTTTGCTTTAACCACAAGACGACCCGAAAATTATTTGGCAACATTTTTATAGCCCACTCACAGCTTTTGTATACACTAAATACATATACTTAAATACATATGGGTATTTATATGTATATTCGTATATGTATGTGTGTGTTACATATGGCATGAACTTCATTATCAGCAAAGCGCCGCCAACGCCATCGAAATCGCTTTTTGGTAACATCTCTTTTTCTTTCTTTTTTCTTTTACGTTGTCTTTTTTTTTGTATTTTTTATTTTTGGTGTTTTTTGTTTTCCTGAAGTGGTTTTATTTTATTTTTTATTTAGGGCCTTGCTTATTGCATAAGCGGAGAAACTCGTATTGCTCTGCATGCTCTTTAGAGCATGTTATATATTGAATTGCTGCGTTGCGGCTGCTGCAGCTGTTGTTATTGTTATTGTTATTGTTTTCAGCTGCTGGTTACGAAAGACTTAAGGCACAAACTTGAGAACTTTCCTCCTTGCAGTCGAACAAGCGTCTGACACAAATTACTTAATTTAAGACGCGTTTACATACCCTGTACTTGTGTTATGAATCATAAGGTATCATAAAGTGTTATTCATGTATGCAACAACATTGCTTGCATTTAAGAACTTCGAGTGATAAACTGTAATTTAATTAGTTTTGATGCCAAGCAGATTATGTAATAGATTTTCAACTAGATTTAAGATTAAAGTAAAATCTTCAAAAAAAACAATATTTACATGTGATATAGCTACAAAAATTGCTACACATATTTTCTGTATATATGTATATTCTACAAGTTTCTCAGAGTATAGGGTATTATTCATTCGATCACTTCCAATTAACCGCTAAGCCCATTTGCTTTCCGTTTTCGCTGGCGCTCAAAATCCGGTTGGGCTTTTCAGGCCGAGACCCTTTTCCAAAAATCATCTGGTAATAAACCCAAATTGTGATTGTTGTTATTGTTGTTGTTGCTGTTGTTGTTGTTGTTGTTGTTGTGCAGACGAGAAACAAGTTCCGCCAAATTGTGACCATGGCAATGGATTTCTTGCCAGCCGCTGCCTTGCTTTATTTGTTATTGTTTATGTAAATTGAAAACATATATATGCATTTATATATATATATATATGTATTTATCTGATTGGCGCCTCAATTTATCTTTCTTTGGCCTTTGGCTCTTATGTAAAGCAATCGAGAAATGTAAATGATTTCCCAATGCGCATCCACTTTGGGCAGTCGCAATCGATTATGCATTCATTTCAACTGTTAATTGGACGCGAGCTACTGTGGTTTTTTTTTATTTTTTTTGTTTTTGTAAATTTTATTGTATATCTTGTTTTTTTTTTTTTTTATGAGTCTTCTATGGATCTGAGTTGTTTAGCATGTGCAGCTGTTGTGTTGTATCTAGTTCATAACAGTTTATTAGCGGCTAGCGACCGGCTAGGCGAAAAAGTCGATAGCCCCACTCTAGATGGCCGATTTGCACGAGTCATTAGCGTGAGGCACTCAAAAACAAACTATTTAGTAAATTTTGTTATTAATATAGAAGAAAAGATTGCTGTGGCATTTTAATGCCGCTTATCTAATGTTAAAGTTGCAAAAGCAGGCCCCAATATTAGATGTGCAATAGATTTATGAATATTGCTCATACGCCAAGTGGGGCCGAAAGCTAATTATATAATCGTTATCAATAAAAATAATGCTTCGTTTAACATGCAATGCTTATGTTGCTGTTGTTGCTGCTATTGCTTCTGTTGTTGTTGTGGTTGTTGCTGTTGTTGTTGCAGTTGTTGTTGGTGGCGCTTCTTAACACTTTTTGCTGCCGGTGTTGACTTCGCACACTCATAACAATTGCGCAGCGCAAAGCGCGTGTGTCGAATATTAATTATCGCCGAATCTACAAAGCCCTCCCTTCCACCCGCCTCACCTATCCAGCTGCCACGCCCCCTGCCCACCTATTGATTATGCGTTTTGTGGCATGTGTGCGAGTGTGTGTGGCAACAAGCCCGGTTTACTAAATTACTTGGATCTCTGTCTCCCTCTTGCAAACGGCACTTACCTTACCCAATAGACATGTCTGTAAGGTTTTCGGCTTTCCATTGCGCCGTTTGTTTGCTTTTGGCCAGGCCAAAAATGTGCCAATGGCATGACACCAATTTTCATATGATATGCGCCTTTGTTTAGAGTTCAGCCTGCAGAGCTGAACCGCTGACCCACTTGAATCTTTGGATTGCTTTGTGGTTAAGTCAAACGTTTTGACCTTTTATGCATTGGCCTGGCCCGCAAACAATTGCCCGCAATTGAACAATTGGTAGCAATTCAAATAATTGCCACAACTTACTTTAATGCATTTGTTGCCGATTTATTTGTACACTTAAAAAAAGATAAAGTGCTCAAAATAAAGTTGGAAGGGAAGGAGGAAGGAATGCCAAGTCTAATAAGGTCTCAGTTTAACTATTATTATGTTAATTCTATATTCCAATAGTCTATACGGAATAAGATTTGCTATGTTAATTATTTGCTTTTAATTCCAATCAAGTTCATTGATTTCTAAATTAAATTAAAAGCTATAAAAGGCTAATCAAAATCTAACCAGAACGAGTTATATCGATCAATTTCTAATAAAATTCGTGTTAGAACGAGTAAAGTCCGGCTATTTCCAAATAAATTTCAATTTGACAGCTTAATATCTATCGATCTTTCACTAATTTCTAAAACTCATAATGTTTGAAATTCCATTTAACACGTTTCATGGATTTTTGAAGATTTATTAACTTTTGAAGGTTGATTTTTAATTACTGTTAGTTGCTTTTTAAGATAGAAATTCAATTTGCAATTTGTTTAAGTGCGTGGTTAAAGTTGAAGACTTTTTCCGATTAACTTGAACATAAATCTTTAATTTTATATACTGTGAAGACTTGTCTGCGAATTCATTTGTGGAATCGTGCAATTTAGTTATTTGTGGAAGTGCATGCATTAAATTAAGCAGAGGCTGACATTTATTTATTTATGCGCAACTCGTCAAAGTCACAAACGAGATGCAACAACAACGATAACGAACAACAATAACAACAACAACAACAACAACAGCAACAAATGACAAACGACTAACGACAAATGAGCGACGAACAACGAGGCAACATTTTTGTCTTTTATTATTTTTTTTGGCTGCTTCCATTGTTGTTTCAACATTTTGTGATTTTCTGCATTAGGCATTGTTTTAGCTTTACTTATATATTTATTTTTTTGTGTATATATGTTTTATGCAAACGAAATTCATTTGTCTTAAATTATGCGTGGAAAGATGAAAAGTTGAACAAACGCACGAAATGTTGTCTTTGCGTATACGCAATGCATTGTATCCGCATCTTCAGCAACTGTTGCTGCTACTGCTGCTGCTGCTGCTGTTGTTGCGCATTTAAAATGCATTTATCTCAATTACGAAAAGAAACAGCAACGAAATCTACAAAAATTGCTTGTTTAAAACAAATAAACGAAACGAACTGAGCGACGCATTGTTTGCAACAACAACAGCAACAACAGCAGCAGCAGCAACAACAACAAGAGCAACTTTCACTAGGCAGCGCGCAAAACTAAAACAAAGTGCACATGCAGATAAAACAGGCAAGCAAAAGAAGGGCGCAATAAAAGGCGAACAACAAAAATTAAATGAAATAAAAGAGGAGCAGCAGCAACAATTGTTAATTAAAACAAATAAACAGGCAGACATTAAAAACAACAACGAAAATGAATGTGAATTATGCGTGCAGCAGAAGTGCGAAGAAGAGAAAAGCACACCACAAAAGAAATAAAAAGCAGTAAAGAAAGAGCGCAGCGAAAGGCAAGCAACAAATAAATAAATGAAATAAAAAAGCGAAAAAAAGAAGAAAAGCCAGTTTCCGGCGTCCTTCACAAGGCCGTTGCAATAATTGCTGATGCGGCAGCAACATGTTGCTCATTATCATTATCGCCATCAGCAACATCATCATGACGATCATTATGAAGCAGCAGCTGTTCGCATTTCGAACGCATTTTTTGTATAACTTTTATTAATTTGGACACTCGCATTGCTCAATCGTGGCTTTTGATATTTAGTTACTTTTGTTTTTGTTGACTCTTTGCTTTTTGCATACGCTTTTCCAACACTGAAAAGTTGTCTTGGTTTTGTCTTCCTTTTTTCTGCTTTTTGTTGTATTTCATATTTTTTTGTTGTTGTTGTTTTGCCTGATTGCATCACACGTAATTCGCATATATCGTGTGGCTCAAATTGCTGTGTCAACTTCGTTAATATATATACCTGTACAGGTGTACATACCACTATATATGTATGTGTATATCTGTTTACTTTGTCTTTGCGGTATGCTGACAAACCAGATTTCAATCTTCAGATTTCATAATCGAACAAAATCTACCAGCCAAATGTGTTAACCATTATGCAAAACGAATCTTTATGCCACGCCGTGCTGCACGTCGATTCGAGGAAGTACAAATATAAAGTCTGGTCACGTTCGCACAACGTTTCCTGTTGACATGACCCCAGCCCCAGTACCTGCCCCCACACCTAACCCTCGCCCTGACACAGACACGAAGCTGCGGCAGCTCTTAGTGTTAGGCAAAGAAACAAAACTCAAGTTCAAAATGTCAAGTTTGCGCAGTTGCCGCAAACGCCCCCGCCAGAGGAAGCTTAGCCAACTAAAACGACAACAACACCAGCAACAACAGCAACAACAACAACAACAACAACAACAACAGCTTAAGCATCGGCAGCTGCTCACGTGGTGCTTGAACTCGAAATGAAAGTGAAAATTTGCTGGCAGCGACGACTGCAGCAGCGCAGCTGAGCGCAAAAAGTTGCCAACTCTTACTTTCAAAGCTGTTGCTGTTGTTGTTGCTGTTGTTGTTGCTGTTATTGTTGTTGTTGCTTTGTCTTTGCTGCTTCACTGATCACACAACAACAACAGAGAGCGCAACAACTGATGCAAGTCGATTGCGAGATGCTCTGCCCGTTCAGCTGAAATATTTATAAGATAATTAATACTTCCCTATTACTGAACCCCTCTTAACTATTCCTGTTTAATTTTTCAATACAACAAATTTGTTAGATGTAGCTCTAACTGTTTTAAAATTAATTTAAAACTGTTTTTTAATTAAATGATACAGAATGTAACATTTCTGAGATAGATCTTATCTCTTATCCTAACTCTTACTATGTATAAAAATCGCCATATTGATTTTTTACCTTTTAATATTATACTTTCAAAAAAATACTTGAACGAATCGTAGATGAAAAAGCTAATATACTATAATATATTAACTGAAACTCATTTTGCAATAAGCTTCAATTCAAATAATTAAACTATTTAAATGCACATTATTAAAATAGTTACAGAAAACTTTATGTAGAAGAAAATAATAGTTAATTATATTTGATTATAAAATCTGTATATATGTACATACAATATAGTAAAGAAACACATACAGAATTTCTTTATTCTACAAAGAAATTTTATAACAGTGTTCGAAAATTAAAGCAATTAAATTTACTTAATTGCAATAATTTCAAACGTGAAATAAATTAAAGATAAAATGTAAAATATGTTAAATAGCGAATTAAGTTGTAATTAAATTCAATTTATTGCTCATATAAATTGGATTACAGGCGAGAAGCAATGTGAAACGAATTTGAAGTGAATCGTAGTTAAAATTCGGCAATTATTTATGGGATCATGTGGTTAAGCTGTTGGAATTAATGCAAATGCCTTGCACTTTCCATTAAAGCGCATTGGCTGCGATTGCCGGTCGGGTTTGCTTTTATTGCGCTTTTCATTGCAGTCATTCATTTCCTTCTATCGTTAAACGTAAAAATAACTTTTCAAAAACAAAAACAAGAAGAAAAAATAATAAAAACACGAAAATTTTGCAGCAACAGCGGCGAAAAAAAAGAAGCAAAATATAAAATAAAAGCAACTTTTTTTTGCCGCTTTCCAGTTGCGCAGCGACTTTTATTTTGTTAACTGGTTTTTTGCCAAAGTCGTTGCCAAAAGTCAGCTGCTGCTGCGGTTTGTGACCGAGGAAACGCGTGATGCTGCATCAGCAACATCAACAGCATCTCCATCTGCATCTGCATCTGCATCTGCATAAGCGACAGCAACAGTTGCAGCAGCAGCAGCAGCAGCAGCATAAATTGGTAATTTGCAATTAATTTGTTGTCGGTTTAATGCGCATTTAATGCGCAAATCGTTGATTAAAGCCGCCAGATGAAAGCTCATTTGAGCGTTTAGCTCTGGCTAATGGTCTGCCACGCCCCCTCCACCTCTATACCCCCCAACCACACACACACACATACCCCCTCCCCCACAATTAATATCCATGCATATGGCCGTAACACACCCACAATTTAATGTCATGCCTGCAGCCAATTTAATGGCCAAAAAGCCAGCCCGCGTTTTCTTCATATATTTATATATAACTGTGTATATGTGTTGATTTTTTCTTCGGCTTCTTCTTGCAGGCAATTAAGGAAGTAATTTGTGGCCAAAGAGTTGTTGTTGCTGTTTGTTGTCGTTGCAAGATCATCAGCCAGCCAGGCAGCAGCCGTCATGAATGCAACCACATGAAACGTTGGCTGTTGAAGCGTCAACAGCAATTGCCATAATTGCCATTGGAGCAGCAAAACATACACCAAACACACACACACACACACACACACACACATATATGTATATATATATATAACACTCATACACAGATTCCAGGCAGATCTGCAGGCAGGCAGAGAGGCAGGCAGGCAAGCAGGAGTCCAATAACCGCACCACCAACAACTGAAACTTGCCACACGAGATATTCGCGGCAGGCACAAAAATCGAAATCTGCAATTGCCAGCGGCAGCGGCTCCTTCAACTGAATTGTAACAGCGTCAAAAGCGTGGAGCGTCGGGCGCCGGAAAATCCCCAAAGTCAAAATAAAAACAGCAACAGCAACAACAACAAAAGCAACAAAAACCAGTGGACCGGGGATCAATGAACGCGGCACGCAGCAGCTGCCAGCAACATCAACAACAACAACAGCAACAGCAGAAGAAGAAAAGCGAAACGGGCCAGCAATTGGCTTCAAGTTCAAAATCGCCATAATAACAACAACAACAACAACAACAGCAACTGCAACAACAATTGCAACTGCAACTGCAACAAGCAGGAAGTTGCGCGGCTGCACCTTAATTGGGCGCAGTGTCATTACCACCAACACACACACACACACACACACACACACACCATCACACACGCTCATCCCCGCTCAATGTAAGATGTTAGTGAACAACAACCACAACAACACCACCAAAACCAACACCGACAACCACAGCAGCAGCCGCAGCAGCCGCAGCAGCAGCAGCAGCAGTAGCAGCAACAGTTGCCACCGCAGTTGGAAGCTTGGTCTGTGGATTAGCTGCCTGCTTTATGCCGGTCAAGTTCAAGCGCAGAGCTCGACGGCATCGACGGCAGCGCTGCTAACGGGACAGCCGTTGGCGCCGTGGCAAACCACCGCCGCGTTTGCCACCCACACAGCGGCGCCGGTGGGGCATACCGCACGGAATCTGTATGCGCCGTATCAGACGTTTAGCCAGCAGGACGACATCGGCTTCAAGGATGTGCGGCAGCGGAACGACGGCAGCTTAGTGCAATCCTTTGGCTCCTTTCGCACGGCACGCCAATCGACGGCAGCTGCGGCACAGCGTCGCTCCGATGTGGAGATCATACCAGCGCCCAGCGTGGAGCTGCCACAGAGCGAGCTAATTACGATACCCAAGCAGCTGGTGCCGACGCAGCCGGAGAATGTGACGCGGCAGGGACGCAAACGGAACTACATGTACATACCGCTGCAGTCGGAGGCGGAAGCGGGCGGCGGTGGCTCGCTGCTCCAGCTGCGGCCCAGCCGCAATGCCACGCTCGCCGCCCTGGGACCGCCCGCGGAGGGCATTGCTGCAGTGGCTCAAGAGTTTGGAGCCGAGCTGGCCGCCCAGGCGGAGCAGCAGCAGCTGCCACAGTCGCAAACGGTTCGCACGGAGCGCAGCGATCTGCTCGCTGCGGCCAGCTCCACGGACAAGCTGGAGTATGCGGAGCCGGAGGCCACGAGTCGCCGGGTGGGCTTTCAGTTTCCCAGCTATAGCCTGAAGCCCGCCAATCCCTTCTATCCGCAGGGCTACCGCGAGGACAGCCCCATATTCGAGGAGAGCGGTGCAGCCGGCGGCGGAGGCGGTGGTTTGCCCTTCAGCGAGGATGCCACGCCCACACAGTTTGATCACGAGACGCGTCACACGCGTCAGTTGTACTTCGATTCGGACGTGTCGCCGTCGAGCTTTGAGTTTCCCGGTCTGGTCGCCAACTCGAAGCCGCACACATTGAACGCCGCGGTGGCAGCGGGGAAACTCTATCGCGACGACGTCACCAAGTTTGGAGATATCAATGGACCCATTACTGCACTGCCGGGCCGCTTGCAGCGCGGCCTGTACTTTGGCGACACGGAATTCCGGACCGGACCCAGTCCCGTGCGCCAGTTTGGACCGCAGAAGGCCTTCACTGAGTATGTGGCGCCCGGCGACTATCAGAGCTCACGGAAGAGCCGCTACTTCCCTTACAAGTCCTCGCGCAGTCCTCGGGTGGTTTTCCCCAGCAATGACAATGTGGGCACCACCGGACCGAGTGGCTCCAGCGCCCCTTCCGGCACCGGAGTCTACTTTAGCGACAACATTGCATTCAGGTGAGTTGGCAAGATCTTCAGATTGAGCAAAGAACAGAAACCTGTTCGATTTCCTCATTTACTGGACTAGAACCAACTTTATTTCCTCATTTCCCACAGAGATCAAAACTTTGGCATCAACGAATTGGCTGCGGTTCAGGATGTGCGCAACGATTACAGTCTGCAGGATTTGGATAACGCGGCGGAGGCCACCAGCAGTCCCCAATCGGCGAGCACATTCAAGGAGAAGGGTAAGTGTCAGGGTCTGTAGTTGAAAAAGACCGTTTGCTACCTTCTTAGGTTAAGCTTCAGTTAGTGTCGCTGCTGGGAACTGCTTGCACTAGGCCTAATTCTCCCAATACGAACACGAACCCAAACACACAACCTTTCACACACACACACACACAAACACACACAAACACACACATACACACACATACACACACACACACACACACACAAACACACACCACATGTTGCTCATCTACATACATAAATTCCCCCCAACCATTTGACAGTCGACATCACAACGGACATGGAATGTCAGCATCGCGGCGGTACCTGCGAGTTCTTTTTAAGCTGCTGGCTATCCGGCGGTCTTATCCAAGGTACCTGCAATGGATTGCTCCGGGGCTGTTGCCATCGCACGGCCAAGTCGGCCAATTTGCGCAGCTCGGACTATGTGGGCAATACGGTCGATCTGACCGATCTTCCGCAAAAGAGTTATGGACCGGTCAACAACGAACCCAGTGAGTGTCGCTGCCACAACAACAACAAAATATATATATAAAAAAAAAAAACAACAACAACTACAACTACAAGTCCATGCACGTGCACACTAAAACAAACAACTATTTAGTTTATAAAAAAAGTCCAGCTTGCTTTTTGGACTAGACAAAATTATACAAAATAATGAAATGTAAGACTTTGAAAAATTTGCTTCGGCTTACCGAAGCTTAAATATCCTTGCAGAGCTGTAACTTATGGTAGATTATTAGATTATTAAAAGATTTAAACAATTTAATATAGTTTGCTATATAGTTGAAAAGAATGCTAAGTATATAAGGCTTTGCTTTTGTCTGATTGCTTTGGTTCTCTTTACTTTCTCAATAAACTTACCTTTAAAAGGGTTTGTAACGGGTACATATAAACGTATTGCAAGGATTATGCTTGAATTACTTTGCATGTATGTATGATATCATATTAGTATTAGTATTATCTGGAAATTATTGAAGACCCACTGCAAGGATATTTAAAGGATGGCTATGAACAATTTTTGCTGCATGCCTAACAAAAATAATTTGTTGTAGTAACTGCGTTTTGCTATTTTGCTATTGAATGCTTTGTTTATGTTTTTAATTTCGTTTCGTTTCGTTTTTGATTTATTTATGTTGTGCACCAAATTCGTAGTTTTTCGTATTTTGTTGTCGAGTAACGAGTTTTTTCCTTCGAGAAAAAAAAAACACACGCTACTAAAATCAAATGCCTTGCACCAAGTTTGAAGTCGGGGGTGAAAATGCTGCCCAGGGGCAATAGAAAGGAGGGAAGGGGCAAACCCGAGAAGAACCGAGGACAAAACCCTACAACTTACAACCTACAACTACCGCCCAGCATGTGCATGATAATTACCAGAGTTAATGACAACTAAGCCACGTTTAGACAACAGTTAACGACATGCCGCCAGTGAGCCCCAAAAACAAAAAAAAAAAACAACAAAAAAATGAAATTAATAAAAGCAAAACACAGCGACTAGAAAGTTAACGCTTCACCCCGCACGCACCACCTGCCTCACCTCTCATACACACAGCAACCACCAACAAATTGCGGGCAGTTCCAAGCGGCGTTTTTCTTGGCTTCATTTGGTTGCAAGTTCCACCTGCCTCATATCTTAACGCTGATCTTTCTCTCTCTCTCTCTCTCTCTCTGTCTCTCTTTCTCTCTGTCTCACCCCGTTGCCAGTTGCTACTAACTCTATGTTTTGTTATTTGCTTTAAACTTTGAACTCTCTAACCCGTCACACTCTGTGCATCTCTCTCCCTTTCTCTCTCTCTCTCTCTTTGTTTCTCTCCTCAATTTGATTTACAGGTTGCGGCATTTCGCTTGCCAAGCAGACCGCACAGCGTCGCATTGTGGGCGGGGACGATGCCGGCTTTGGCTCCTTTCCCTGGCAGGCCTACATCCGCATTGGCTCATCCAGGTAAGCATGGAGAGATTGCCTTGGCTCCTCGACAGCCCCTCATCAAGTCGCGCATTTACTGTTGTTGCAGATGTGGCGGTTCGCTGATCTCGCGTCGTCACGTGGTCACCGCCGGGCATTGTGTGGCACGTGCCACGCCTCGTCAGGTGCACGTCACGCTGGGCGATTATGTCATCAACTCCGCGGTCGAGCCGCTGCCCGCCTACACCTTCGGCGTGCGTCGCATCGATGTGCATCCGTATTTCAAATTTACACCACAGGCGGATCGCTTTGATGTCTCCGTCCTGACTTTGGAGCGCACCGTGCACTTCATGCCACATATAGGTAGAGCTACACATACTGAACTAATCCTCTGCAGCTCTCTTAACAAATTCCCTTGGCTTTGCAGCTCCCATTTGCCTGCCGGAGAAGAACGAGGACTTCCTTGGCAAGTATGGCTGGGCCGCCGGCTGGGGTGCATTGAATCCGGGCTCTCGACTGCGTCCGAAGACCCTTCAAGCTGTCGATGTGCCCGTGATCGAGAACCGCATCTGCGAGCGCTGGCATCGACAGAACGGCATCAATGTGGTCATCTACCAGGAGATGCTCTGCGCCGGCTATCGCAATGGCGGCAAGGATTCCTGCCAGGGCGACTCTGGCGGTCCGCTGATGCACGAAAAGAATGGCCGCTGGTATTTGATAGGTGAGTCTCCACCTCATCGCAAGGAAGAGCTTCAACACTAAGTTGTATTTCTACTATTGCAGGTGTGGTCTCGGCGGGCTATTCCTGCGCCTCACGTGGCCAACCGGTAAGTGTTTCCTTTCTACACTTTTCTTTTTCCCCAGTCCCAAGAATAGTTTGCGAATCTGATTGTCTACCAAATTTACAACAACTTTGCTTTAACATAATCTAGTTTACCCAACTCTATTTACATTTACTCTAATCTGACCCGACTTTAGTTAATCAAACCTTATATCTTTAAACCTGAACCTATTTTTGCCCACAACAACTTTCCCCTGCTAACCACACATTAGCAATCCAATGCAGACCCAACCTTATTAAATTCAACCTAACCCATATCTATAGCATATTTGAGCTAACTTAAATTCCTTTGTTTTTCTATATACTTCCAGGGCATTTATCATCGCCTGGCCTATACGGTGGACTGGATATCCTATGTGGTTGGCCTGACAGGCAACCTTTAAGCTATGCTACTTGTGTCTTATTTATTTTAAACCCAACTCTTCAGCTCTAGCTTGCAGAATGCACCCAAGAAGTGGGCGCAAACGCTTTGTACATAACTTCCCAGCCTTGGCTTCTCTCGACTATCGCATACTCTTTTTTATATATCTTATTTATGCATATTTTTAATAATTTTCAACAAAACAAAAATTTCGACTTTAGTAAAGGAGGAGGAGAAAACTGCGTATATTAGATCTTAATAGGTACAAGATTTCTCTGGTGGGATAAACCTGTGGGATATCTATTGGATATCTGTTAAGCGATTTTCAAATTAAACTTTAAATTAATTATTAATTAATTTACTTAGTCATATGCGCTGTTACGTAATTTTAAACTATTTATGAACTAATTGTGTGTAAATAAATTATGTAAATGTTGAAAACATTTAAATGGATTTTATTATCTAAGTCCATCGACTTTGTATTTTGAAACTAACTGTTGTTGCCGCTTTCCTTATTGCTTGTACGGAAAAGACGATAAATATATCGGCGAGTATGGCATACCGGGGCCAAAGGCGTGTTCCGCATCCTTACAGAACTGAACGTTACGCAATGACTGCTCCTGCATGACTCGGAATAGGGTGAAGATTTCATGATAGATTTTATAATAGATCACTATAATGACACACATATTACGAGAAGGTATTAAATGCATAATAATGTGTACAACTTACCTAGTACAAGCGCAAAGACCAGCAAACACATTAAGAAACTGGACAGATCTATAAATAGACCAGCCATAGCATAGAAAATGCCAATATACAGACTAAAACCGAACACAACTCCGTGAAATATCAGCCAAGGATAAAGCAGGCTGCTCGAGTCCTGTAATTGTGTTTATTATTCTCATAACTACAATGCATGTTAAGGATTTATAATCATGATAAAGCATATGGCTACAATTTTGTATAAAAAGTAGCTAATAAAAATTTACAAATTTATGAAATAAAAAAATGTATAAAATTTATCTGAATATTAAATTTATCATGAACTTTTGAAAATAAATGTAAGCTGCAGCTGCACATTCGTACGTTAGTATATATAATTTTTTTTATTTTGAATATTCTTCTAAGCCGCAGCAATGATTCAAAATGAAAAAAAAAATATCTAAATAAAAGTACGAAAGCTGCTTGTAAGTTCATGTTAACTTTACAATGACCGTTTTATCTCTTTCTAACACTCACCCGAGCGACACCAATGAGCAGCAAGAGGCTGACGCCCAGGTTAATCAAAGACATGCCATAGGCAACTGTACTAAAAGCAGCCAATACTAAGGATATATCTAAGATTAATTATGTATATATATATGGTAATTATGGATTTAATACATACGATTCATTAGTATTTGCATATCCTTATCTGTCACCTGGCTTAGCAAAATTTGTTTAAACAGCAATTCGACATCGGCTTGCATATTAATGACCATCATGGAGCTAAAGATCATCACGCTTGATATGATAACACCCAGCCAGCCTATAATAATGGCATTATACTTCAGATTCTGGCACTGCACATAAGCAATGCTGCTGGCATGTGCGGCAGCAATACCCTGGGAGGCAGCTTTTGCTGCTTGTGGGTTGCAGGCCATCGTTCGACCACACCAAAAATACACAATTTGAATTTCGATTTGGGTATTTATTTATGTTTAAATAGAATGATGTGAACACACAGAAAATTAATAATAATAATTTGTTATATGTTTGAAACTGTTTGTAACGAAAGTAAAAATTGTGTTTATTGAGGTTTGAAAGGTTTTTGAAGTTTTTGATGGTTTTTGAGTTTTGTGTGTTTTGTTTTGTGTATATTTTTATAGTATTTTCATATGTCTGTGTTTTTTGCCCGATGACAGACACAAATTTGACAATCAGGCAATTCCGCCTGCTGTGCACAAAAGCTGAAACATATTTCAGCAGCATATTTGATATGCTAATGCTTCAGAGCCGGCCCACAGCGTCATCAATAAGTTATTTTCCTCTATTTTGTTTTTTTTTTTTTAGAAAGTTACATAAAAGAATGGCTGCTTAACCCAAAAATAAAAAAGAGCAGCAAGAACTGCTCCCATTTCTTATAAGATTAATAAAAATGTAACATGCAGAACTTGAAGCTTGTTGCTGTTGTTGTTGTTGCAATTATGTCGCATAAAATAATTATAATTCAAACATTTCCTGCGTTTCGTAATAATTAGCTAGACGCTGCATTTGAGAACTAGCGCCCAAGATCAAGATGCCAACCAGTTGGTTGTTGGCTGCTGGTTGTTGGTTGCTGGTTGTTGGCTAAAAGAAGCTCAGAGCCAAAGCTAAAAGACTTCGTCTTCAGCTTGGCACACAGTTTGATTCTGGCCAGCATTGCGTGCGGTTGTCGCTGTTGCTGCCTCTTCTGCTGCCGTTTTAGCCAGCTCCAAGACGTGCCACAATTGGCAGCATGTGTGTGAAACTGTGTGTGCCAGCAATTGAAAATTGTGCCAGCGGCTGATGCATTGACACAGTTATTATTTAAAAAAAAAAAAAGGCGTCTCTTAACCCATTTAGCTTTAGAACTTGTTGTGACAAGGACGCAAACAGCTTTGAAGCCAGCCGCCAGCCGTTGTATGAATCATCCGACAATAACAACAACAACAACAGCAACGATAACAAACAGCAACAATAACAACAACAACAAACAGCAGCCACAAAGAGCAGTAAAAGTGGAGCAGCAATAATAAGAAATCTAAGTAGAAATAACAGCGAGCTGCCAGCTCCAAATGGTAAAGCAGAAGATATCAACAACAACATTAAGAAGAAGAAGAGGAAGACACCACAAAACAGACGACATAAAAGTGAATAATAAATTGTCATGCTTTCATTAACAGCAACAATAGCAACAAATCAAAACACTAAAATTTAGCTGTCAGCAAATTGTGTTAAACGCCCACGAAATAAACATAAAAATAAATAAAAAAACTAAAACTGCGACTCTCACAGTGAGTGCGACTGTGAAACTCTAAAAACTGTGACTCGAAATGCGACGTTCAAACGGTGAACTTTTGCTCCTGTGGCTTTGCCTGCTGCTCTGCCAATTAGCGCCGCTGCAGGCGAGTAAGTAAAGCCTGCCCCACAGCTAATCCTCGCCAGCTTTGTCTTATAATGCTTCCCAACTGCTCCACATCAGGTATACTGAATACGCTCCTGGGCGTGCCGGCCGAGTGTGTGCATCAGAGCGGCGTTTGGCCCTGCAAGCTGAGCTTCTCCTGCTGGCTGCAAGGGGGCAAGCATGCCAAGGGGTGTGGCAGCAATAAATGGCTATTCAGCTGCTGCATTGCCGAACCGCATCAGCATCAGCATACGCATGCCCATCAGTCGCCACTCGAGAATCTCGTGGACTATGGCAAACTGAAGATGGGCCTCAACAGTCTGCCCAAACGCATTATGTTGCGGCGACGCGACGATAACGAGCTGCTCAATTTGAAGGTGAGTGCATTCTGAAATTACACTGTGCAGCACAGACTTACGTTATTATGGTATAAATTAACATGGATAAATATGGGATAAAAGTCAGAGAAATAGGAATGATGAAGTATGCGGAATAAATAATGTGTATGAGATGGAGATTTGTATTGAATATATGAGAATCGTATAGAAGAGCACATTCCTTTCATTTACTCAATCAAAGATAAAATTCTATTTTAGCTTCTAATAAAGCTGTAGAAAAAATAATAATAATAATATATAAAAATATAAATACCAAAAGAGAGGCAGACAAGTCCGATAGTCTACTAGAATTTGTGAGAAACTCAAAGAAGGGCACAAGTTAATTAAACACTAATTTTGATTTGCAACGCAGTGGGAAGTTAATTTTGTTTTGAGAAGAACGCAATAGGCACAAATAAATATAAATGTACATTTCATATACATGCATACAATTCTAATTTGCTTATGAATAGCATATTGCATATCACAACAAAACAACTCGCATGAGTCTATTATTAATGATTGTGCAAGAGTTCTTTTGAGCACTACAAAAAATACCGTTGATTATCCTGAGGTATTTTTTGTTTTTTTTGAGAGTTAATTTCAAAAGTCATCAAGGCTGCGCAGCGTGTGATTCGTTATAACAATAAGACAATTGAAACTGTTTGTTCGGGGAAAAACTAGTTTTTCACAGTTTTCTTGTTGAACTGTTTTTCGTGGCATGTGAATAAAAAGTGTGTGCCCAATGCCATCATCAATTATGCTGCAGCATATTGACCGATCTCTTGCTCTATCACTTGCAGCCGGAATGTGGAGTGCCGCGCATTGCGCAGAATACCCTGCAGAAGCGAATCATTGGCGGACGACCGGCGCAATTTGCAGAGTATCCGTGGCTGGCGCATATACGAATTGCAGAGTATCAGTGCGGCGGGGTGTTGATATCGGCAAATATGGTGGCAACGGCGGCACATTGCATACAGCAGGCACTGCTGCCCGATATAACCGTGTATCTGGGCGAGCTGGACACACAGAATCTGGGCCACATACAAGAGCCGCTGCCCGTGGAGAAGCACAGCGTGCTGCAGAAGATAATACATCCGCGCTTCAACTTTCGCATCACACAGCCGGACCGCTACGATCTGGCTTTGCTTAAGCTGGCCCGGCCGACGGGTTTCAGTGAGCACATCTTGCCCATTTGCCTGCCACAGTATCCCATGCGATTGGTGGGACGCAAGGGTCTGATCGCCGGCTGGGGCAAGACCGAGGCGCATATGGGTCATGCGGGCACCAACATGCTGCAGGTGGCCAGCGTCCCAATCATTTGTAAGTACAGTATGCCTTCGTTATCTGCGATCATTAACACTCTCCTCACTTTCTGTGCAGCCACCTTGGACTGCGTTCGCTGGCACGAGAGCAAGCAAATCAGTGTGGAAATCAAATCGGAAATGTTCTGCGCGGGTCATTCGGATGGGCACATGGACGCATGCTTAGGTAAGAGCTGTTGTCTTTTTATGTTGCATACTCTTAGGCGGCGCGCTAACAGAGCGCTGGCTGGAAGTTAACAGAGGCGGGAAAAAATATAACTCAAGTTCGCGAAATGATGAAAACTTCTGTTGCTGCAAAGCAAGATTGAAATGAAGGGAATATGGAAATATAGTTTAGGCTGGAGGATAGATAGAAATATAATTTGAATCAAATTATTTATTATTATTATTATTATTATTATTAATTACTCCACTTATTGCATAGGTTGAAACAGTTAGGAGATATTTTATAGCTCTTTAAGCTCTCATAGTCATATAATTTTAGTTAACTTATTAATTACTCACAGGTGACTCCGGCGGTCCGTTGGTCATCAAGGAACGTGGACGGTTTGTGCTTGTTGGCATTACGAGCGCCGGCTTTGGCTGCGGCGTGGACCATCAGCCGGGCATCTATCACAATCTGCAGAAGAGTCTGCGCTGGGTGGAAGATGTTGTGGCGCACAATGAGCCATAGAGTTGAAGTTTATGCAACAACAAGCAACCCCAGCATAAGGGACAGACTGAAGTGGCGACTCCCCGGGAATGTGGCAGCAAAATCTCATTAGTTAAGCAATGGCCTGTGCAATCGCAACAACAACAACAACAACAACACAACCAACAATGACAACAAAATGAAATTACAAATTACAATTTATTAGATTTATTAAATATTATTATGTAGCTAATTTTATGTGAGTCTAGTTGCCTTTTTTGTGACGGTGTGTGGCACAACGAACGACCTTGAACGATGGCTGCAACTGTACATTGGGAATTTGTAATTGAATTACGCACTTTACAGCACGTATAACAAAATTTGCGTTGTTATGTCACTTGGCATTTGTTTTGCTGGCCCATTTCCCATTTAGTGTGCGCTGGTGCTGCCATAAATGGCACAATCAACTGCTTTAAGCTCAGCAACAACCAACAACAACAATAACAGAAGCAACAACAACACCACCAACTAGCTACAAATAATCATAATTTGTATATTAAACACATTAAGACTGAGCCAAGCCAAAGACTCTGCGAGTGTCATCTGCATATTGCCCAATCGTACTTCAATTTGCGTTACGTTTGCTTCGAATACCCTACAAAATGGATGGCAAAGGTATGCAAAGCGTGTGAAATTACGAGTTACAAAGGTGAGCTAAATTATGTGAGTCTTTAAATATATGCTGAGTATAATAATATATAAATAATAAATAAAATACAGACTCTTTAACTATAAAATGAGAAATATTTTTGGTTTGGGTTATTCAACTATTTTTCAAACTAAAATGTTTCTGATTTTCAGTTCGACTTAAGTTGCAGTTAAACATAGCGTGGCTTAAATAACAGGGCATCTGCTAGTCAATCATCAATGGTTAATAATTTTAAATTCGATTGTTTCATTGTCTTTCATGTTGATTGTCTCTCCAGTGTGTCATCAATTTGGTGACCAATTATTATCGAATGGTTTTCCATGAACCCATTTAAGAGACTTTGGCTCATCAATTACTTAGGCTCTGTTCGTTTTGATGGCTTTTCAATTTTTCCAAATGCGAGAAAATCGCGTTTAGCCGATGTTGTTGCGGATTTTTCACGCTTGAGATAAACTCGAAATGAGATGTTGTGCGCACGTTTGGCTTTCGCTTGGCTGCCTGATTGCCAGCCGCCTCTGTTGCTGGTTTTTCCTGTTGCAATTTGTTGATTTTTCGACTACAATTACATTTGCCAGCCCACCAAATTTGTGGCAGCAAGTGAGGTGCGAGTGAAACAATTTAACTTCCTCTTGTTTTTAATAGCCGTTGGCTCTGCTGGCTCTAAATTTGACATTAGTCATGGCAGAGCAGCAACAACAACAGCAGCAGCAGTAGCAGCAACAGAAGCAACAACTAAGCGACATGCGACATGCAATTGCCAAGTGAGCGACAAAAGTTGTCTTCTCTGCTCAGAGGCCACGTCTTGTGTTGTCTGTGTTGACTGTTTCTTTTCACTTTCGATTTCGATGCGAGTGTGACTCTCTATACACACACTCACACTCACACTCACATACACACACACACACCAATAGACTGGAGAGTATCTGTTTCACACTCTTTGGCGCATATTACTCAATAGCGAACGTTGCGACGCTGTCTCTGGCTTTGCGTGCGTGTTGGTGAGCGTGTTGATGGCCTTTTTGATTTTGAATTTGTCAGCCAACTGTTTATTAAGTGTTTTGACGTTACCGCAAACTGTTCGCAAACGCAAAACCCACCGCAACGCAGCCAAAAAAATAAATACAAAATAAAACAAAAAGGCAGCTCGAGAAAACACATCAACAGAAATTTCCAACAAAAGGCGAAGTTTAAAGAGTTTTGAACAAAAAAGTGCGTGACGCGTACATAAATATGTTAAAATATTAAAATGGCCGCGAAATATACTGTGGGTATTATTGCCAAATATTAACCAAATTGTGCTCCGCCAATTTTATTCAATTCGATTCAATCTTAACTGGCGCCAGCTATGCAAACGAGCGATTATTCAATCAAAAACTCGCGCCGCTACGTGAATTAAGTGAAACACACAATTGCACAAAATCGCACACAAACAGCAACACCAACAGCAACAACAACGACAACAACAATAACAATAACAACAACAAACAATTACAACAACTACAACGAAAGTATTGCAAAATGCGCGCAGTTGCATGGCTGCTGCCGCTGCCAACGTCGTTGCGTCTGCCACTGCTGCTCGGCCTTTGGCTGTCTCTATGCAGCTGCCGCCTGGAAGCTGCCCACAGCGGTTACAACTCCGTGTACAATGAAGTGGTTACGCCGGAGCTGAAGCAGGCCATTGACAAGGATTTACCCAAGCAGGCGAAATTCTTCGATGAGCTCGATTGTAAGTATGCAAGTTCGTTGTCTAAGTCTTTCGATTTGTGGCAAGCTTAAAGCTTCGTGTGACAGAAACTCGCAAATATTGCTGTGCAAGTTCGTTGACTGAAGCTTCGTTCTTATGTATATTTCAATATAATATTGTGACACTTGAGGCAACATGCAAGTTCGTTGCCTAAGTCTTTTGCTTTTCCCATGCAAATTAGTTGATTTTCTTTGGCGAGCACAAGATATCGCCTAATCAGACCAGGCTAGTTCGTTGCCTAAGTCTATCGTTTCGTGTACAGTGACTCAGCGAAACATGAACAACATGTTTCACTTACATAATTTGCATATTAGTTAACCTTGAGCTGAGCTATCGATTCGATGTCAAGTTCACATGATTCACACCACGATTTCTACAATACCAAATACGAATTAAGCCAAGCGAAAGTACACAAAATCCCTTAATGAGTGTTTAACGTGTTCTTGGCGAGCAGACTTCATTCATCTTGTAAGCGAAAAAACTTTTAATTGGACTTTCCAAAAAAAAAAAAACAAATACAAAGACAAAGTAACAGCAGTGGCGAACAGAAAAACCAATTAACTCGAGAAACGCAGCGTCAGAGTTTAAAGTTAAGACTTAAATTTCAGAGGTAATTATTTACATGGCAAGTCGACATTAACATATGGCCCATTCTGCGCCCCAATGAAAGCGCATAATGCTCCATTAAAACAATTAACAATATTTGAAGAGAGAAGAAACGCAAAGAAAGAGCTGATAATGATAAGCAACAGAAATGCAATCAATCGCAAATTGAAGCACAAGTTCAATGGCACTCGCCATGTAACATAGAAAAAGCAAAAGTCTTTTTATTTATTTCTTTCTTTTTCCCACAACTGTAGAGCAGGAAAATCAACTGCAATTAACGACAATTGCAGCGATTGCAGCGATTGCCGACATTCGAAAGTGTTAAACAACAACATGTTATGTGCCATAGATTACAGATTATTTGTGCACAGAGCACTCATAACGGGGCAGATACCAAAAACCTTGACCAAAAAAAAATATGTATATACATATATAAACAGAAAGAAAAACACGATTCCAAGCTTAAAACTTGGCAACATGTTGCTGAGTGTGCCAAGCAACACTGCTGCTGGCAACTTGTTGCTGTCGCTCTTTCTTTTCAACATCTCCCGCTCTCTCTCTCTCTCTCTTTCTCTCTCGCACGCCTTGGCGTCTTCGGCTCTGCTAGTGAAATGGCGAAATGCGAGCAAATGTCTTCGGCTGCTTTACCGCAACGCGAACACAAAACTTGGCTTAGTTCTGAGCTGAATTTCCCGACGTGCGGTCGATATTTGATACGCGCTGCGGCCAGCTTCGCTATACACGAAAACTAACAGCAGCAACAACAACAATAATTTTCTTTTCGTGCGTCGTTGCGCATGCGTAGCCGCTAATATAAAAATAAAAGTGAAATCCTGCTCAAGCTTTTAATACGTTAATTGCCAAATATAAAATAAGTGCAGGATAGCTACGCACCAAAAATAATACAAATCAAAAAGAAAGTGAAGGCAACAACTGCTCCGCACAAGTGCCGTTCGAAAGTGAAAGTACGCGCTTCGACAGGAGGAGCCATCCAGCCAGCCTGCTAGCCAGCCAGCCAGCCAGCCATCCAGCCATGTCCCGTGCCCGAAGATTTGCATATTACCACATAAAGGACAAATGGCTTAGCCTGCTGCTGATCTACGCTCTGACCTCCAACAGCAGCAGCAGCAACAGCAGCAGCGGCGGCAGCGGCGTCTCCGCTCTGGGCTATCCCACTGCTCAGCAGGAGCACGACATGCTCATACTGGACGCTCTCTCGCGGCGGAGCGGGACCGGCTATTACGGCGAGAACAGCGTCATGGAGATGCTATCCCGAAGTACAAGTTCCTAAACAACAGCAATTGATTCTTTTGACATTTGACTCTTTAAACTGTGCTGCACGTGTGTGTGTGTGTGTGTGTGTGTGCGTATGTGTATGTGCCCAACTAATGCCCATTATTTTGGTGTCTTTGCAGTGATACCGCAGTCGTGCCGCTTCCGTGGCCACAAATTCGAGTGCGGGCTGTCCATCTCGTGCGTCTTGGGCGGCGGCAAGCCCCTGGATCTATGCTCCGGCGGCATGATCTGGTCATGCTGTGTGGACAAAGATCTCGATGCCGAGGAGAGTCCACATGCGGCGCCGATCAACAACACAAGTGAGTAACAGTAACCAAGTTCTAATTGGCCCAATTGCTTTTCCCATCGTCCCGCTCACGCTTCCCCCTCACCCGCATTTCCCATGCTTAGTTAGCTGTTTGCATTTGCTGCTCTTTTGCCCGGCGAGCGCACAAATTGCAAATTGCTGCGCTTCAACTTATGCAATACCCTGTATAATAGCGCAATAAATTAGTTCGCATTTCGAAAATGACAACAAATTGCTCGACTTTGTCTGCAGGGGAATTCGCAAGGCAGAATCACAGCAATTGTATTACCAAATTCCATTTGCTGCACTTTCCAGCACTGGGCGCTGGAGTGGAAGGTGTCAATGTTGGGCCATTAAATGGGTTGCTCAGGCTATGCACTCAATTGGAACACGAATTTAAATATATTATTGAATTAAGTCTTGGGTAAATAATGGCAAATACTTCAATAAGTGAGTCGCAAATGAGGGATTGGCTTGAAGAAAAAGGTTATATATAACAAGATAGAGTTTTGTGTATGAATGCTTAAGAAGAAGAAGCTCATTTTTAATTTAATAGCAAACCTTTGCTTCGGTATTCAACAATTCTCTGAATAAATTGCAAAAATATTGAATTTATGTAGGATTTTCTGGCCTTATATTTAGAAAACATTTAAAAAGTAAACAATGCATTATAGAGCATAGCCCAAGGTATGGATGTTGGGCCTAGCAGAAGGTCTGTGTAGAAATTTATCTATTTAAAATATATATAGATTGATTCTAAGCAAGTATTAAATATTCTTAACTTCATTGCTTTTAAATTTTATATTATTAAGGCAATTCACTTTTTTGGCTAATATTTATTGTTTTTTTGTGTTGCGTTTTTCTTAGTTTATTGCACTTCACATTTTTGGCTGAGTTTTGATTTTGAACAAATTCAATTACCATCTTGTGCATTCGCTATATCGTAATCTTAGCCAACTTTTAGCTGAGCTATAAGCAATAAACACAACAAACACACACACACACATTTGCTGCCATTTTGTTGTGCTCTGTTTCATTTTCTAGGCTTTTGCTGGCCATAAAACAAGTGCAACAACAACTTAAACAAAAATACATTACAACATGTTATAAATAATTCTTAGTGGAAGTTTTTCAAGCTGCCCAATTTCAGCCTCAATTTAGTTTTACATATTTTTCTCTTTTATTTTTGTTTTTTATTTGTTTTTTTTTTTTGGGTAATTTTCTTAAAGCTCATAAAGTAGAGCGTTCTGTTTTGCCTACTCACTTTCTTTAGGGGAAAATTTTTTTTCTGGGAATTTTTTGTCTGCGCGTCGCTCAAGTGTAAAATTTTCCAAACCTCAAATGCGACAATGAAAAGACCCAAAAAACAACCGAAAAATAAAAAAAAAAATAAATAAAATAAACCGAAAAACTGTTGCGGAAATAAACGAAGGTGAACGTTTTTGCATTTTAAAAGTGAAATTTCACGTTTGCTGCGCCTTTTGGCCAGAGCCTGCATCAAGCTTTTATTCAGTTTCAGCTTCAGCTTTAGTTTATTTTATTTGTTTGTTTTTGGTGGGAAAAATCACAGCGAGAAGAGTTACGGCATTTCGCTTTTAACGTTCAAGTCCAAGACGAGAAACTCGGCCAAAAGCTGGTATGAAATAAAAAGAGTGTTAATCAAGTTGCGGCGTTCTGTTTTATTTGGCTTTTCTTTTACATTTGCTTTGAATTACGTGCGAAAAATTATCTCATACGTTTGTCTTTTGTTTCTGTCATGGGCTTTGGCCAGTTCGACGTGCGTTTATGTGTATGTGTGTGTGTGTGTGTGTGATAGTTGTGAATTTAATTTCGACTTCATTGGCATTGGTGACATAATAAAGTCGTGCTAGTCGTAATTGAGAGCCCAGTCTTTTTCCATTTTATTATTATTATTATTACTTTTGCTTAAGTCTTTCACTACTTAAAACGAATCACAGGGAAAGTTAAAGTCAAATTTAAAGAGCTTCCCCTCACACACTCAGAAAGAAAGAAAACAATGTCTTAGTTAATCTGGTTGGTCTGGTTGTGCATAGAGGAAAACAGCAACATCATCATGATTCTTACACACACAGGTGACATAATACACTTGCACGACATTTATCCCGACTTGTCGCCAACGGCCAACAAGCCGGCCCATCATCAACAACCACATCACCAGACGCAGCACATCATCAACAACAACAATAACAATAACGGCCTGTCGGCGGCCTCATCGGCACGACCCGCCTACCCCAGCCACGCCTACTACAGCACAAAGCGCCCATTGCTGTACAGCGGCAATCCCTACAAGCCGAGCGCCGGCTCATCCGGACATCGACCGAGCGCCACCAGCCTAAATAGCTGGGAGCATGACTCGAATCATTTGGGCATCACCAATCACCTGGACAGCTTCTTCGACGCGGATGCACCGCCAGAGGGCGCAGCTGCAACGCGCCCACCGGCATCCCATGAGCCACAGGCTCAGCCGTTCGCGGTGGGCAATGTGCTCGATCTGAATGCGGGCGAGGCGGTGGATGACTATCAAAGTGGTGGCTACAATGACGGCAGCTTTCGTCCAGTGCCGGGTACTAAAACCAATTCATCATGTACCAACTTCTCTATTTAATGATTTAACTGTTAACACTCTTTCTCTCTTTCGCACAGACACGCTCTCTTTTTCTCTTTCACTCTCTGTTCGTCTCTTTTGCGCACCACTGCAAGTTTTCCTTAGTATGCACCACTCAAACAAAACTCTCACAATTTTTATGTTGCGCACTTTTTGTTTTTCTTTTTGTTTTATGTGTTGCTCTTCGACTTATCCTGATTCCTTTTTATTCTCACAGGTTGCGGCGAAGTTTTCTCGCGGACCAATCGAATTGTTGGCGGCCACTCCACCGGCTTTGGCTCGCATCCCTGGCAGGTGGCGCTCATCAAGAGCGGCTTTCTCACACGCAAGCTGAGCTGCGGCGGTGCGCTAATATCCAATCGCTGGGTGGTCACAGCCGCTCATTGTGTGGCCACGTAAGTAGCTGCCTGCCATATATATATTCAATATATTTAATTTTGTATATTTATGTTATACCCTGTTGACAGCACCACCAACTCGAACATGAAGATCCGGCTGGGCGAGTGGGACGTGCGCGGCCAGGAGGAGCGGCTCAATCACGAGGAATATGGCATTGAGCGCAAGGAGGTGCATCCACATTATAATCCCGCCGATTTCAAGAACGATGTGGCGCTCATTCGACTCGATCGCAATGTGGTTTACAAGCAGCACATCATACCCGTCTGTCTGCCGCCGCCCAGCACAAAGCTGACGGGCAAAATGGCGACCGTTGCGGGCTGGGGACGCACGCGGCATGGCCAGAGCACGGTGCCATCCGTGCTGCAGGAGGTGGATGTGGAGGTCATCTCGAATGATCGCTGCCAGCGATGGTTCCGCGCGGCCGGAAGACGCGAAGCCATACACGATGTGAGTGACGGAAATTTATTTATGACGTCCATTTGATTAACCTCTCTTCTTCTTCCCTTGATCAGGTGTTTCTGTGCGCCGGCTATAAGGAGGGCGGTCGGGACTCCTGCCAGGGCGACAGCGGCGGGCCGCTCACGCTTACCATGGACGGCCGCAAGACGCTGATCGGGCTCGTCTCCTGGGGCATCGGCTGTGGGCGGGAGCATCTGCCCGGCGTTTATACCAACATACAACACTTTGTACCGTGGATCAACAAGGTCATGGCCAATGACAACAATGCGTGAATTCAGTTCGCATATGTGTGCATGTGTATATATGCGTATGTGTGTTAATCAATTGGAAGACTGCAGTCACCGCCTGCAGCTGTTGCAACTGCAACTGCAACACCCGTTTGCCTGGCCATGTGATTCCTCTATGACTCGGGGTTGCTAGTGTTTAAGTTTAGGCTCTCAATCTATAGGCAGCTGCTATTTATTATTTTTTATATCTAACCGTAACCCAGTCGCAATATTCCACTGAATGCTGCTCAACATTTGAGGTAAAGCGCTAATCATAAACATATTTATATTTATTACATTCATTCGCATAGAGTTTCATGAATTTATACCTAACATTATACTTAGTTTAAAATAATATTTAAAAAATAAAAAATGAATTTAAAACGAAATTGGAATAAAGTTTTTTGAAATTTCTTTTATTTAATAAACAAAAAAAATCATACAAAATTAAGCGTTTTTTCTTGTAGTAATAGTTATTTACAATTGTGCCCTTTATCAATCAACTGCTATGCAGCCAAAAGACTTAAGTCACAAACTCACAACTTGTTGTGCATAAAAATATTGCATACTTTTGAGCGCACTATAAAATTCCACAGCCTTTGTTTGGCATACTTTGCAACAGGTTGGCAGTGCTGTGGCAACATTTACACACGCTTTAAGCAGCTTGTGCGGTAGATTCAAAATTAAATATTTAGAAAGGCAAACGAGACAAAATCGTGATAAGAACGAAAGGGAGAAGAGATAAATAGAAGCAGCAGCTAAATGAAAACAAACATTAAGAGCAGAAGGCAGCACATCTTCTCAGAAGCAAGTGCGACACAGTCTGAGGCAACAAGCAGGTGAGCCACAACGCGGCATGCACAGAATTTCTAATGATGCAACTTCCGTTGCGGCAGCCACAGAGCCAACAGTTGTTCGATGTGTGTGAGTTCGTGTGTGTGCGTGGCTTGCTAAGAAGTTCCACACAATCAAATCAAACAACATAATCAACACAATATTAGTTAATTAAGCGCTTGACTCAGATCGGCTTATCAGCCGCAGCTTCTCTCCCACTCGCCATCTCACTCTCTCTGTCACTCTCTTTTCGGCTCTTTTTATGCTCTTGGCATCCACAGCAAATGAATTCCACTTCTTTGTTGCCTTTTGGCTGCTGCTCCTCCTGCTCCTCTGCTGCCAAGCATTGGGCAACTTGTTGCCTGCTTTCAGCTGGGCCTCGCCTCAGTTGCTGTGGAGCAGCGCCAGTGTCAAGGTCTCTCAAGTTCAAAGCGTAAGCGTTTGTAGTGCCTCGATTGCTTAACTTAAAACAAAACAAAACAAAAATAAAAAGAAAAAAAATAAAGAAACAGGCATACACACACCTAACAAAAGGAAATGATATGAGCCGCGTTTTAACAAGATAAACCTCCGCCAAATGTGTCATTAAACCTAATTGATGAATAATTTGATTGATTGTGTTTCATGGTGATGCTGCTGCCGTTGTTGTTGTTGTTAATTAAGCTGCAAGTGAGCAAAGCATAAACAAAAACAAAACGTTTTAAGCTGCTTTCAAGTGCATTAACATATTGTGGCCGATATCTGTGTGTGTGTGTGTGATTGTGAGAACTTTTTGAGAACCTTTTTTTGTAGTTGAACGCCAAAGACTGGCAACTGCTGGTGCATAATTAGCAACAAGTGCAGCTAAATTGCAAACAATTCTTATCAGCCGCCAACATAAACAGGTATACACACACACACAAACACACACAGACGAATACACACACAAGCAGAAACAGAGAACTAACAGCAGCGTTAATAAAGTTTGACTTTCTTAACCTGAAGACGTGCATAAATTATAACACAAACAACACAGACATACACACACACACACAGACAGGCGCATACAGCGTCAGTTAGTTGAACAAAGAATGGCGACAGGCTGTGTGAGCACCACTCATTTGCACCACACACCAAAAAAGATATATATACATACATATATATATATATATATTAAAGAAAAAGCCACCGAGAGACTCCCAAGTTAACAACTGCGCCTCGCAGTTGTTGTTGTTGCTGTTGTAGCTGCTTCTTGCTATTTTAATGTGAAAGCGCTGTTAACCCCAAACTTCAGCTGTACGGCACCGCCGCCCCGCCCTGCCCACCGCCGCAGCCACCGCCAGCATACAAATGCCGCCAATCAGCTGTGGCTGTGACAACAAGAGAGCTGCGAGAGAGTGTGCCAGCGTGTGTGTGCGTGTATGTGTGTGTCTGTTCATTTGAATAAGCAACAGCAACAGTAACAGCAACAACAACAACAAGAACAGCCGCCTAGCATTTGTTGTTCTCACCATTTTGTGAACTGGCCTTAATGGAAACCGTTATGCGCGAAGCTCTAACTAGCGTCGCAGCCGCTGCCGCTGCCGCTGCCGCAGTCGACGCCAACGTTGGCATCGCCCGGCTACGCATGCGCACATGTTGTGGCGAAGGTGTCTACATGTGTGCGAGTATGTGTGTGCGTATGTGTGTGTGTTGCCTCCACAGCTACTACAAATTTTGCCTCGTCGTTCTTTGGCGTTGTTCGCAGCGCAGTCGCAAAATCTCAGCAGCAGCAGCGACAGAGACAGCGACTGCGACTGCGACGCCAACGTCGGAGTTTGTCTTTGGCTTTGGCTGACTTCGACTGGCGTGTGGATCTTTTGTATGCGCGCTTCTCTCCAGACGTGCGCAACTCAACGCGGTCTTTGGCTCCTCTTCGGCTTCGACTTGCTTCGCCTGGTTACGTCGATTGCGACTGTGAGTGTGTGTGTGTGAGTGTGTGTTCGCGTCGCGTGTGCGTGTGTGTGATCGTGTGCGTGTGTGTGTGCGAGCCTATAGAACTTGAGTTATTGGCCTCAAATTGGCTTGGCCAGTGCGTAGCTGCATAGCAAAAAGGCAAAGTAAACAAATTTCAATCCTGCGAATCGAAAGGCCGGCCAAGAGTTCTTTTCTTTTTTTAATATTAATATATTTATATATATATATATACATATTTCTGTTGGGCTTAAAACAAAAGGCAGTCTGTGTGAGAGGGAGAAAGAGAGAGGAATCAGCGACAACACACAAAACAAGCAGCGTGAGTGTCAAACAAAAGCCAAATGTGAAAAAACTCATAAAAAAAAAAAAGAAATATTTAAGAAACTAACAAAAAAAGCCGCAAGAGGAGTTAACAGCAGAAACATAATTCCAACAAAAACAAAAAATAAAAAAAAAAAAAAACACACAATAATAACAGTGCGGCAGCAAATTAAAAGAAATGACCCCAAAATAGTTGCCAGTGAAGTTTATCCACGAGTAAAAACCCCAACAAAACAAAAAACAATCAAACAAAAAGCAAACGAAAATACACGCAAGTAAATGCAAAAGATACAACAGAAAGATACAAAAAAAAACCCTATAGATACGCATCCGTCAGATACGCGCGCCTCGCTTCTAATTGTGTCTCTGTGTGTGTGTGTGTGTGTGTGTGTTTAGCTGCGCTTAAGTAGCTGCGCCGCACTTTCTACCACGTACAAGTCAATTAGAGGCACACACACACACACGCACACACAGACAATAGTTGCGCATAACTGCAACTAACTGCAACAGCAGCAACAGCGGCAGCATCAGCAGCAGCATCAACTTGCTGCTAAACAAGAGCAGGCGCAACAACAAGTTCAAGCGCCTTGATTTTGATCAACGGCCAAAGCCAAACGAGTCCAAAGCAAAAGTTGCCTTGTGCTGCAAATTTTTATTGAAATTCCTGTTAAAAGAAACAACAACAACAACAACAACTATAACAACAGCAGCCGCAGCAGCAGCGGCAGCAGCAAGAACAACATGCGGCAGCTACAAGAGGCAAGTGTTTCAATTGCCGCAGCAGCCAACGAGACACAAGAGCAAAAACTTCTTTTTGGAACTGGTCTGCTTGCTGTTCTTCTTGTTGTTGTTCCTTTTGCTGCTGCTGCTGCTGCTGCTGCTGCTGCTGCTGTTGTTGTTATTGTTGTTGTTGCTTGGCTTTGACTTTGGTCTAAAATACAGAGGCTCAGCGAACTCCCCCCATTCGGAGCAGCAGCGCGCCTTGAGCATTATTTGCATTTCAGCTTATTCTGGTTTTGCCACCAAGACCGATGCTGCAGCTGTAACTGGAGCTGCGGCAGTAGATGATGCTGCTGCAGAAGATGCTGCTCCTGCTGCTGAAGCTGCCGCTGCTGCTGGTGGTTGCACGCCCCTCAGTTGCCTGATTTAAATGCATGTTAATTATAATAATCTGCGCAGGCAATTGAGAAACTTTGTCGTTGCAAGTTTGTGCCTTAAGTCTTTTGTTTAACAAGTGTTCGAGTCTGTGTGTCTGTGTGTGTCTGTGTGTGTGTGTTTGTGCTTGTGTTTGGCTTTCTAGAGCTAACTGAACTAATGAACTCCCGCATCCCGCAGCTAGCAATAGACAACACACTCACACACACACACATACACACAGACACTCAAAATTTCTCCAAAGCCGTTTTTGGTAACCAGCTAGAGAAATGAAAGCCAAGTTAAGGCGGCGCCGCAGCAAAAGTGGACGCACTTCTCGTTTCTGATTATGTGCGCTACCGAATATCAAATGGCATAATTCTATTGTTCACCTGCTTCCTCTTCTCACTTTTTTTCTTGCTTTTTGCTTTTTAACTAATTTGATGTGACAATATTTTGCTTTCTGCATGCATTTCACTTTTCTTTTAAATAAACAAAGATATACACATATATATATACATATATATATTCATATGTCACCAGCGACAGAGAGACAGAGAAGAGCTGCCACATAAAAAAGTACAATTTGTGCGGCTTTCGCTTTTATTTAAGGCAAGTGTTATACACACACAAACATACACACACACAAATGACTTTTTAATAAGAAACAAACACATCAAATAAAAGTTCCCAAAATAAAAAATAAAAAATAAAATAAACTTGTAATTTCACTTTTAACATGTCGAGTGGAAATAAACATCAAATTTTTATTTGCACAGGTGGAAATTACTTAATTGTCTTCGAGACAACGCCTCCTCAGCACAGCTCAAGTCGAGAAAAAATAAAAAAAAAATGAAAAAAAAAGAATAAATAAATGAAATAAAAATACAATCATGCAAATCATCTGTGTGTGACCCACTTTAAGCATATTCTGCGACTCACGTGTGTCCGTCCGGTTGTCCGCCTGTCCGGCTGTCCGATTGTCCGTTCGTTCCGACTGGTTTATCGACAGTAGCCACGAAAATTCATGTTAATTTGCACATTTCTCGAAATGGAACGCGAATACAATTACACGCATCTGATATTTATGTGCGGCCGGGGCCAAGAACGTGACCCAAATACACGAATACACGAATACTCGAATACACAAATACTCAAACATAAATCGCCTTTCGTTCACATGGCACATAGCTAACAAAAGCTGTGCGCAAGATCTTTACGCTGCGATAGCTCAAATCTCTCATCTTAAATCCCACAAACTTTTTGAAATCTCTGCTCAGGTGCAATTAGCTGCCGATTCTGACACCTAATTAAAGGCAATCAGCGTTGCTGTTCATGCGTATATATTTTATAGCTTCCGTTCTGCTTTTCCCTCTCGTTCTCTCTCTTTCTCTCCCTCGATCACTCCATCTCAATTTTTATCCCTCTCTATTTCTTTTGGCATCGCATAAATTACACTTAATTGCGCCTAAGACAACGCCCATTAGAGAACGAGATGCTACAATAAAGTCGAGGCCTGTGAGTCTGCTTGACTAGTTGATGCCCTGTAGGAAGTTTAAAAGAGTTCTTAAGGCTACAGTTTACAAAAATAAGCTATAAACGGAATTTAATTTTTCTTCAAACAAGCTATGATATATACATCGGTTTTTCTTTATATATATTTGATGCATATTTCTTATCGAGCAAAAACAAATTTCTATGGCCTGCTCCAATTCTTTTGGAGCAACTCCTTTTAACAAACTCCTTTCTACAGGGTATCTCTGCCTATAGGCAAGTCGCAATGCAAATAAATTAAATTCATTTTAATGACAGTTGGTTAGACTTTTATATTTTAGCTAAGAACATTCTATGGCATTCTATATACATATGTTTTTTTTTTTTGCACACGCATGCGGTTAAGAGAAAAAAATGGCTTTAAGCTGCGGGCAACGGTTCTGGCCCAATGTCAATGACCGTATTACGCAACGCAGCTCCTCAGAACACGAGCAGCAGTAGCAGCAGCAACAGTTGCTGTTGTTATTGTTGTTGGACGAAGAAAACGCTTGAAAGAAACGCAGCGCAGCAGCGAATTGCTCAACGCTGCAGATCGTGACGAGCGTGTGAGCAGCAGAGAAAGAGCAAGGGAGAGGGCTGAATAACGAAGAAGAGGAAGAGAGTGAAGCAGGGCAAGGAAGGAGGGGGAGCATACAGCTAACTTCTAATGCTGCTGCTTACGGATCAATGAAAAGAACGTCGCCCCAACAAAGCGTGTGAGCCAAATGATGCTCATCAGCAGGTTGGGAATCGGTTCGGTTCCAGTTCCAGTTAGATTCAGTCAACTCATCGCAGCTCGTCGCACAACTTCCTCCACCTCAACACTTCCCCTTGCCCCTTTCACCTACCACTCGAACACACACCTAACATTTCTTTTGTTGCGCTTTCTTTGATTGCTACAGTTTATGTCATCATATCTGTAAATTTGTCATGGCTGAAACTTTCTTTAGCAGCCGCAGCAGCAGAAGCAGCAACAGTTGCCGCTTCTCATCAATTAGTCGTGTGTTGAACTTTATCGCACTGAGAACCAGTTGCAACAATGCAACAACTTTTCTGTCCACACTCGTTTGCACTTTGTACAGTTATATAAACGCTTATACAACCCGTAGTAATTCCAGCGTCTGCTGGGATATGCTTGTATATTGCGTTGCCCATTAGCACGTTGTTGTGCGCTTTCTACGCACACACACACACACGCACACTTTTGCTTTCCATTGGGCGCTTTAGGCATGACTAAACACACGATAGCAACAACGCCAACAGCACCAGTTACAACAACAACAACAACAACAATAGCAATACTGCCACCAGCAGGTGTCTAAATTACACATACGCCCACCTGTTCCTACCTTTATATTTGCAAACTCAAATTTCTTCTGGCTGCGTTTCTATACACCTTTTTACACAGGGTATAATCGATTAGTCATGCAACTAACTTTTCTTTGTATTGCTTTTTGGCAGAACTCAAGATTTACATCTGTTAATTAAATTCTAAAGCTGTTTAGCTTGAATTTAATTGACTACTGAGTTTCTTTTGTAGGGAATGATCAACCTATTAATGAGTTTTGCTCAGCTTTTAAAATATATAATATATAAACAATTAGTTGAGTAAAACACAATTAAGAAAAACACTGTAGATTAACGCTTCTTATAGCAAAGCTCGCAATTGATAGTTTTGGCTAATATATCTTTAAGTCTTTCAAACAAAAACTTAGTTAAAGACATATTGCTTGCCAAATATTCATCAGATGCTTATTAATATGTTAAAAGATATTAATATGTTAAGTGCATGTTAAAACTCGATTATGTGCAAAATAATAATGTTACATATACATATGTATATTGATCAAAATATATTGTATATCTATTAATAAAATATTTTAAAATAACCTAAAAAATGGATTTATAGAAGAATGTAACATAACATATTTAAATATAAGTATTTTACTTAGATATATCCCATAGAGAGCACAAACTAAGCAGTAAGAGCTCTTCTACAGTGTTTATTCGCCTCAGTGACTGCGCAAAAATTGTAAACCCAAAGCCAAGCTTAACTAAATTCTCGTCATACTTCTATGCTTAAAGCCATTTATTAGATAACTTCTGAAGCGTAACTTAAGTGCGTTGTTTCGCAGAAAGACTTTCTTTCCTTCTAGAGTTATGTCTTTTGAACATTTTTATCAACTTTTTTTTGTTATTTTTTGCATATGCAAGTCACTCGAAACGAACGACTTTCACCTACTTGAAGAGCTTGAGTCACCCAAAGCTTCTACGCACTTGTTTGAATGTGTTTGTTGTAGTTGTTGTAACTGTTGTTGCTTTTATTGTTTTATTTGCCGTGCCCATGGCTTTGCTGTGGTAGAAATTCCGTGTTTAGTTTTAATTTGAATACGGATAAGGGCCGTAAAACGTTTCACATTTGCCGCAATGACTCATAACTAAATGAATGTTTATTTTCCATTTGCAGATGGGCGCGTTGCAGCAGCAGCAGCTGAGTAAAAGATACAGATACACAGCCACAGATACGACAGCCAAAAGTGGAGCAGACAACAGCAGCTCCAATACAAAACATCCATCGATCATGGACACCAGAATCCTCATCCTGGCGCTGTTTCTGCTGCCGGCGCTGGAGGCCAGTCCCATCTTTGTGGATAATCCCAGCTTAGCGCAGTGTAAGTAGCCGCATTATAAACCTGTCAAGCTCAGACAAGGTGGACAGTTTTGATAGCATTTCTCTGGAATCAGTCAAGCGATATATATGCATATATATATATCTCAAGATATATATATAGAGACATCACGAGCTGATGCTGAACAGCGCTTTGTCAGCGCCTGTTGACAGCTTTTCTCCAGAACTCCGGCACTTTCTCTCACGTAGGCTATTAAATATCTTTTTACCTCATTATTTTTTGGGACGCGTCTCTTGATAACAATGAAATTAAACAAAACCAGATGCAATTTGTACAAATTTCCACAGCGGGAAGTTGGGAACTAGCGAGAATTACGTGGGATTAAATGTAAAAGAGAACTTTCATTAAATAGACAAAGATAATAAAGTAGATCTATAGAAAGCTAAGGAAAAAATTAAGCCTTTCGTAAACGTATATAACATATATTAAATAAGAATAAGTTGATTGAATATAGATAAAAGTTCGAAATAGACAATTCAAACCTTCAATGTTACATCATAATGTATAATTTACAAATATGATCTGTATATGGGAACAAGCAAGGGATTGGATAAAGTTTTCGCTTGTAGAAAGCCGCTATCAAATATTTGCTTAATGCGGTACAAAATTTATGACTTCAGCACTTAAAAAAAAACTGAACACAAGACTAAAGCAGAAAACTGTTAATGGCCATGACATATCTCATAGAACTCGAATTGGTAGCAGCTAAACAGAAAGGCCATCAAATATTGATTGCCAAAATAAAACGAAAGACTGAAGACACAAACTTGTTCTTAGACAAATGGCCAAATAGTTGGAGCTGCTCTCATATGGCTGGGCAAATGAAAGTAATCAAAATTAATGATGCATTGAGCATAGTTTAATTGGGTCACAGCCATTAAGAATGAAATTTAGACGCTATTAGCACTTCCTCTGCCATAAGAGATGTGTGTAAGCCGCGCCAGCTGCCAATTTGTCGACAACAATGAGCAGCACTTGAGCTGGCCAGCATCAGTTCACAGCTCGTTCGAGAAGAAATAAAACTAAGCAACGCAACTTTCTTGGTTTCAAAAAGCAAACACTGAGCCAAAACTGGCAATGCCGGCAAACGGCCAAACGGCCAAACGTCAGCGAGCAAAAGCAATTGAGGTCAACCATCAAAGAATGTTGCCATAAAAATAAGCCAGCAGCGCAGCCGCAAGAAAGCGTGTGCCAGACAACAACAACAACAACAACAACAACAACGATAACAACAGCTTTACCAGTGGCTGCGTTAAGGTGGCAAGCATTTCATTTTTATGACTCCGACTGGACCAAAAGACAAAAACAATAATAATAAAATATATAAACATTTATATATATATATATATATGTATATATATACAGATATATATATTTATCTATATATGTCGTACTTGCGGTGCAGAAAGCGGAAAGTAAATTGACTCCAAGTGAAAGGGAAATAAATATATATATAAAAAAAAAAGAAAAACAAAACCAATGCCAGCCATGAACTCATTCTCAGCGCCTCTAGCTCTAACGCCCTATTTTAGCCACGCCCACGCTGAGGTCAGCGCCTGACCCAATTTCAAATAAGCCGCCACTATCGAGTGGCCCAAACAAAATGTGGCTCGCGGCGTCGTCGTCGTCGTCGTCGTCTTCGTCATTCGCATGCCAAAAACGAATTTCCGACATTGCAATGCGGGTCTCAGCCTAGAGGCTACTTGGCCCGTTGGCTTTGGCCAGTTAGCCACTTAGCCACTGAGCCAGTTAGCCAGTTAGCCAGTTGGCTGCCGGGCTGTTTGGTAGGCTGTCCGTGTGCTCGGCGAGTGGCTAGCGAAACATATGCTAAGCTGTTGACCCAAAAAGCCACAAAACGAAATGCAAACAGCCGAAGAATCAGGCGCAGAAGCAAAGAAAAAGCTGAGACATTGACGCCAGACGCCAGACGCTGACGTCGACGACGACGACGACGTCGACGGCGACTGCGCTGCCATGCGTTCTCTATGAAACGTGACAAAGTTTTGACTATAGAAATATAATCAGAAGCAAGAGTGTGTGTTTGTGTGTACACACACTCTTAGGGGCTTAGGGGCCGGCATTTGGTTTTTCGGTTCTTGGCCAGTTCGTGTCTTAAGTCATTTGTTTTGCTGCCTCATTCAATATATCAGCATTTCGTGTTAATTGCATAACCAATAAACTCTTGTATACAGCAGCTTTACAGTTAAAGTTCAATAAACGGAAAGCTCACACTCACATACACTCACACACATACACAAGATTTAGCTGCTGCAATGCTTCTGTTTTAACATTGAAATACGAGTAAATCGCGTAAAATTTATTTGGCAAGTAAATTGCGCTTAACGCTCGACGCTTGACGCTTGACATGGAAGCACGGCAGCTGTGTTGCTTATTTATGGCCGCGCGTAGTGCAAACAAAAGGTTCTTCACTTCTTCTTAAGTCTTTCGTTTCGGGCGACATTCTCTCGCCCTCTCTCTCTCTCTCTTTCTCTTTCTCTATCTCCGTTTTCTCTGCCGTGTGCAATTACATAAGTTCAAAGACTGGGGACTCCATTACAAAACGCTCGTTGTTCATTCTTAAACAGGCAATTCATAAATAAATAAAAAGAATAAAAATAATAATAATAATGCTTCTGTTGCCAATGTTGTCATTGTTGTTGTTGTTGTTGTTGCTGCTGTTGTGTTGCCTCATCGCTCGCTCGGTCCGTGTCGCTTTATGGCCTGTTGTGCGGCCACAAATCGCCGTTGTTGTTGCTATTGTTGTTGTAGCTGTTGCCACTTCATTTTCACTTGCGTTAACTGTTTGGCTAACGGTAAATGTGTGCCTTAAATTGGCGTCCAAATAGAAGGCGTTAATCGCCCCAACAAACGGAAATGGTGTGAAGCACCAGAATAGCAAAAAGAATACGGAGCAAAGCGCAAAAGCGCGCTTTTCATTTTGTCGTGCTGTTGAGCATGCACAGAGAGAAAAACATGGGCATTTAACATAAATATACTTAATATAAAAATTAAATAAAGTATGTTTCTAATGCATAAATTATGTGAAACATGTTTCGACTGCCTACTGTAGGCTTAAAATGTAAAAGTAATATATTTACTTTATAGTAGATTATAGAAGAGTGAGCGTTAATTTCTCACAGTGTATAATTTTAAATAATGTAAGTCATGGTATATAATACGAGTCCCCATATAGAAAATAACATAATTGATACAAGCTAAGTTGTTTTATATACTACGATTTATCACACAGAATAAACAAAAAAAAAACGATATCTTAATATACAATATACATAAAAATGAACTTTATAGCTTTATCAGCTGTTAAACTTCTTCAAAGTAATAGAAAGAGTGCTAAAATAAGTCTTGAATTGCAATTTTCTTGTCCTCTCTTGCCTTGTAGTTTCGTTTCGTTTCGTTTCGTTAATATTTCCATAAGCATAATAAGCATTCCCCCTCTTCATTCGCAGTTCAATCCGGTCGCAATATACGACACCTGCCCTGCATAGTGCGCAAATCGGGACGCTCAGGTGTCTGCATGTTTGCCATCGACTGCATCAAGCAGAACGGCACTCATTTGGGCACCTGCATCGATCGCTTCTACTTTGGCTCGTGCTGTGCAATGAAGGTGAGTGCGCAGCTGCAACCACTGCACTGATTTTTGCCATCCACTAACCACGCGACAATCTCTTCCTCTCTCCCCTGCTCTCATTCGCTCTCGTTGTCTCGCAGGAGGAGGCTGCACTGTTTGCGCCGGAGATAAGCGACAACAGCATCGACCAGAACACCATTTCACATTTCTCTCACGAATCCACGACGTTGCCAACGAGCGCGCTCTTCAAGCTAACCACCGAGAGCAGCACCACGCTCCAGCACAACTACCAGCAGGAGCAGCAAAACGCAGCCAGCGAGCTGCTCAAGAATGTGACCCAAAGTTATTTGAGCAGTGTAAAGCCGGTGCGCACCACCATCTCTAGCAGCAGCACCACCAGCAGTGGCAATTCGTCAATTAGCCAATTGGCAAGCTCTACGCGTCGACCCACCACTGCGTACACCACCCACAAGAACTCGCATTTTGTGGTGCGCACCACGGTCAAGCCGAGCGGTGCAGCAACGGTGACAACCACCGCGAAGCCACATCGTCGTCGCACCACCACCACGCGTCCAGTGCTAACCACTGCGCCAGCATTGGAGCAGCGGGTAGAAACCACCACGCCATCCAGCAAGTTTGTCACCTTCCAAATTGTGGAGACAACCACGCCGTCAGCCACCGAACCCACCAATCGGCTGCCCGAGACAACCACCAGGCGGCACACGAGACCCACTGCAAGCAGCAGCAGCAGCAGTAGCTCGGCAGCAGCCAAGACAACAAGCAGAACAACCACTAGAGCTCCAACAACACCAACAACGACAACAACAACAGCACGTCCAACCCCACCGCTGCGCACCACAACGGCAAAACCACACAAGCCGCAGTCTAGCAGACGCCCAGCGCCCACCAAGAAGCCAGCGGCAACAACAACAACAACAACAATCGCAAACAGCACGACAACAGCAACGCGCAAGCCCATCAGCAGCAACAGCAGCAGCAGCAGCGGCAGCAGCACACCAACGGCAACAACGTTGCCCGCTCGTAGGCCAACCAACACCACCAGCAGCATCACAGCAACAACAACAACAAGCACAGCTGGCAGCCAGAGCCACAAAACACAAACAGCAACAACAACCACTAAGCTGCCAGAGCGAACAACATTGGCGCCCAGGCCGAAGCCGCAGCCGACGGGAGAAATTGTCAAAGTGCCCGCATTGCTGGCGGATGCACCACCAACAACAAGCACAGCAACAACAAGCGCGCCAACTGGCACAAAAGTGACGCGCAGGCCAACAACAACCAGCAGCAGCAGCAGTAGCAGCAGCAGCAGCAGCAGCAGCAGCAGCAGCAGCCAAGCAGCAGCAACAACTACAACAAACAAAAAGCCACCCAGCAGCAGCACCACCACAACAACAACAGCCACTGCAAGCACGCCTAAGCCCACGCGCCGGCTTCCCACAAAAACTACAACAAGCACCTCAACAGCACCAACAACAACAACAAGCACTGCTGCACCGCTGCTCACAACCGAAGCACCAAAATTGCAAACAAAACCAACAGCAACAACAGCAACACCAACAGCAGCAGCAGCAGCAGCGGCAGCGAGTGGTGCGAGCAGCACCAAAAAACCAGGTCTGATCACCTGGACGGACGTTGAAGCGGAGCCCATCACGAATGCGACCATTAGCAGCGATTGGCAGCCGGGCCAATCGTCCGGCGATTGGATACCGATGCCCACTTTGTTGCCGGAGTTGTACAACAAGACGGCCGCCGGCACAGGTAAGTGGTGGCACAGGTAAAATGTGGCAAATTCAAGATAAACACGAATCGTACTCTAATTGCAGCAACGCCCAGCGCCACAGACAAGGTGGTTATCTCGGTGGCCACCAGCGTCAGCACCAGCAGCGGCGAATCGCAGCCGGGTCAGAGTCACATCCAAGAGGAGGCGATGGTAACTGGCAAGCCGCACAGAACCACAAAGCCGACCAGGCCAACGGCGGCAACAGCAACAGCAACAGCAACAACAGCGCGCACAACTGTAACAAGCAAAACCACAGATGCACCACCGACAAAAATAAAAACAACTGCAGCGGCAACAACAACAACAACAACAGCAAGCACAACAACAAGCGAAGGCTTGGAATTGGCATCCTCGACGTCATCTCACATAGATTCAAGCAGCGAGTCGAGCAGCACCACCACAACGGATTACAGCGGCGAGGATCTGAATACAACCACAAGCGATGCAGCTGGGAATACAACCGTAGCGCCTGCCACTGGACTGGAGGGCGTCGATTACAGGGAAGGTGAGTGCAACATGTTGCTTCTTCATTGATGCACAAAGCAAAGCAGCAAAAAAAAAATGAGAGAAAAGTATTGCCAAAGGCAGATAGTCGACGATTGCATACCCTTGCTTTAGAAATGTATTTAAATATTTGAAATAATATTTGAGTCGAAATTTCATTTAGCGAAAGTTTAGTTTATTGATTAGACTCAAAATCTGCTTAAGATAAAAGTAAGAATCTTTACAATTAATGCCTAACCTGAATTGCAAAAATCTTAAATAGACTTGGACTTAAATGCTAATTATATTAAACGATAGGTCGAGTGTTCAATATGGAATACTTGAGAACCAAGTCCGCAGCTTAAACAAACACAAACTCCAGATATTAAACTCTTTCTACAATCTCACTTAAATGAAGATTTTTTTTAAATGAAGATTTTAAATATAATCTCAGTTTCTTAAAAAGTATTTTGACTATAGTATTGAACTTTCCATATATAAGGTAGTAAAAATAAATGATCATTCGATAATGCTTAAAGTAGTACAAATAAAGCTTATCTTTACTAAATTATCAACGTTCCATATTGATCTGACTAACCGGCTTATAAAATAGTTGCACGCCAATCCAAATTGTGTTCAGTATATTATCCAGCCTATCTGCCCAATAAACACGCCTTACAAAGTCTCACATGTAGTTCCGTTTAAGCCACCTTTAGTAAGCGTATAGGCTGTGAAAAAAAGGAGAAGCAGAAAAAAAAACAAAACTAGTTTGCTGCAGAGCGCAGAAATCTATTAATACACCAGACTTTGGCCATAAGACAAAGATGCGTGGCCATTAAATTCAATTTGAAGGCTGAACATTGGCCTTGAGTAAGAACTTAATGTCCGACTGAATGATACTCGACTAGCAGAGTGTGTGTGTGTGTGCGAGTGCTCACACTCGTGTGTGTGTTGCAGGGATGCTGCAACACGGCAGCCTCAGCGTGTCTAGAAAGCTAAGCGCGGCTTTTACTGCCACAAAGACAACAACAATAACAACAACAAGAAGAAGAAGAAGAACAAGAACTTATGTCCATAGCAATTTTTACAGCAATAATTTACAATAATGACCGACGTTGCGGTCATTGTGCCGCTTGGGTCACGTTGTCTGCCGCTTATCCTTTTTGCTTAGCCAATTGGTCAATCTCCACACCCTCCATAAATGAGTCAGGACTTGGTTCAGTTGTTGGCTTGTTGGCTTGTTGGCCGGCTGCCCGTTGACCGATTTGCAAAAGAGACTGCAAATATCTTGATGCACGAAACGAGTCGACAGCGTCATAAAGTAGGCCGTTGACTGTTGGCCAAAGTCAAGGCCTGGCCAAGAGATGGCCAAAGCATTGGGACTTGCCGTGCGGATGACTGAGTGCCTGTTGTAGTGATTAAAATGTTTAAAAGGCCTCCCTGGCCATTATTTTAATTGTGACCTGCTCGCCTATTAAATTCCCCCCACCTCTACCTTTACTAACTTCTTCTTCTGCTGCTTCTTCCCTTTTTTTTGCAGTCTGCGGTCGTCGCATGTTCCCCGAGCCTCGAATTGTTGGCGGAGCAAACGCCGCCTTCGGCCGCTGGCCCTGGCAGATTTCCCTTCGACAGTGGCGCACCTCCACCTACCTGCACAAGTGTGGAGCAGCGCTGCTTAACGAGAACTGGGCAATCACCGCTGCCCATTGTGTGGACAAGTAAGTGGACGGACAAAATTCACCAGCTAAGCTGGACAGTTCCATAAGACCCACTCGATTTCGAATCTCTTTCACTTTTAGTGTGCCGCCTTCCGATTTGCTGCTGCGATTGGGCGAATACGATTTGGCCGAGGAAGAGGAACCTTATGGCTTCCAGGAGAGACGCGTCCAAATTGTCGCCTCACATCCGCAGTTCGATCCGCGCACCTTTGAATACGATTTAGCGCTGCTCAGGTGGGTGATTAAACAAACATACACATATAATTATATATTTATATATCTGTAATTGATTGCTCTGTTATAGATTTTATGAGCCCGTGGTATTCCAGCCAAATATAATACCCGTCTGTGTGCCGAACGACGATGAGAACTTCATTGGACAAACGGCCTTTGTCACTGGCTGGGGTCGTCTGTATGAGGACGGACCGCTGCCCAGCGTGCTGCAGGAGGTCGCTGTGCCTGTCATCAACAACACCATCTGCGAGTCGATGTACCGCTCCGCGGGCTACATCGAGCACATACCGCACATATTCATCTGTGCCGGCTGGAAGAAGGGCGGCTACGATTCCTGTGAAGGTGCGCACCTTTAGCCCACTATAAATATGATTTACAGCTCAATTAATTGCATTGCGCTTCATTCGCAGGTGATTCCGGCGGCCCCATGGTGTTGCAGCGGGAGTCGGATAAGCGATTCCAACTCGGCGGCGTCATCTCTTGGGGCATTGGCTGTGCGGAGGCCAACCAGCCGGGCGTTTACACCCGCATCTCCGAGTTCCGAGACTGGATCAATCAGATTCTACAATTTTAGTCGCATCGTAGTCTTCACCGCTGTATTATGCCTAATCCTTAGCGAAATGCCCAACACCCGAAACGATATTCAAATCGTAATCCAATTTTTAAAATTAAATTCAAACTCGAACTCGAACTCGAACTCGTGCTTTGGTTATCGCCAAACACTCTTCATGGACTTAACGGAGTTGAGCGCATAACCCAAGCAACGATTTCAGTTGGCATTTACCCACTTCCAATTCCAATTCCACTTCCACCTGCACACTGCACACCGCAAAACTATTACAACAACAACAATCACAACAAATTCCATTGTCATAATGTTAATCTTAAAGAAATGCTTAGCTTAAATCATAATTAACAAGGAGATGATGACTCGATTGGACTCTTAATTTATTTTCCCTCCCATTTGCTCTGTAAATAATTTTCTAAATTATTGCATAACATTTATTTAGCCATAAGTTTATTTAATAGAAATTCGGCAACTGTCTCTACTCAATGTGGGGCATTTGAATAGGCGCTTCTTTTCCACGAAGTTATTTAACGAATATATAGAAGAAGCTATTGTAATTTAATTTAATACCCGTATTGTAATTATTTATTTAAAAGCACAACAAATTAATTCAATTAAAATGTTTAAAACAAAATTATTATTGATGGTTTTTTGTTCATCTTGGAAGGTATTATCAATTAGGCGCAGGTATTGGTAGTTAAGTTGTTGAAGATAATAATTAACTCAATTGAATGAAATTCGACATACGACTAAATCGAAGAACATCTCCCTTTTACTCTTTTCATACATATTTCCAAGTAACAAAGAGCATTGCATACTTTTAGGCAGCATATCAAAAACCGACTGGCGCCATCTACAGTTCGTTTTAAATTTGCCTCTTTTTCGGACTTAAAAGCAAGCAATAGGAAATTTCTGTTCTGCTATTCAACTTAATGTTTATTTAAGTTGTTTAATTTAATATGCAATAATAGCAAATGGAAAATTTTATTTGTATAGCCCCTTATCATCTGTATAAATCTTATTACTTGGTAAGATTTGCATTTCTCTTCGTAAAATAGGAGCTATAAAGTTTGAGGTATGTCAGCTTCACACATTATTCATTAAGTGTGGCATTTAAATTCAAGCTGCATGCCACAGAGCTTGCCAACTAGTCAGCATTATTTGGCAGGCGCCGCATATGATCGGCCGACAAAAAAAAAAAAACAAAAACAAAAACAAAAATAAAAACACAACAAAAACATTGCTTACTATTAAACGAAAAACTTTCTTTGCATGAGCTGAGCAAGTGACAAATTTCCAAATGTATTTTGCATATGTTAAGTGAGAAAACGAACCAAAATATTATTTGATATGCAAAGCAGGCAACAAACGATAAATACATATATAAAGTCCCGAACAATCGGCGTGTTTTCGAGCATTTTATTTCAGTTTGTTATGGGAAAACTGTTGAAAGCAAATAGAATAAAATTTGTATGTATATATTTAATAGAAAAAAAGACTTTCAATTATTAATCTAAATGTATTTATTCAGTTGCTTAAATAAGAATGAGTATTTACATACCTTAGATACCATCTTTTAAAGTACTTTTCTAGAGTATATCTTAAGCTAACTATTGAAGAAGAACAAGCATAAAATTATTGAAGAACTGCCATAGAAGTTAATCAAATACTTTGAATAGATATAACTTTTAATTATATATATATGTGATTGAATAAATCAGTTTTCTATAGCACACTTCTGTCGAGTCAGAAATCTCTTATAGGAAAGTTATCTTTGATCGCTTGAAGGGTTAAAAGACAAAACGCTTTTGGTCGGCACGATGATAAACGCCCCCAATTACAGTTAGCGACGTCATTGCGATGAGCTCGTCCGTCATGGAACTTTCGCTTTCGGACAAACTCGGTCATTTGCATATGACAGCCAGACAGACAGCCAGACCGACAGACAGACATCGAGACGGACGGGCCGACAGACTGAGGGTCAGGCAGCTGCATTTGTTTAATGGCGTGTGGGAGCCACATTTCGGGCCACTCGACTCACCTGCAAGCGCTTGAGATAATCTCGAGTGATCCGGCAGTCCAACCAAGGCAAAACAACCAACCCAACATATATATCATAATTTGTACACTCCACAGATCTCACGGACCTGCGCGTCATGTGTTCCGATTATCAACGGCTCCGATCACGACTCTCGACTTCGAGTGCTGCTGCTCCTTGACCAACTGCTGCATATGAATTCATATCTGAACTTTCACATGCAATTGGCATGTGGCATGTGGCATGTAGCATGTGGCAGGTTGCGGGCCATTCGTGCAACTAATAAACGCTCTTTAGTTAATGGCCATGGGCGTGTACAGATTATGCGATTCGGCCAACTAAAATTGAAACGTGCCCAGAAATTGCTGGACATTGATCCTACACTCGATCCCCCATCTCGATCCCCCATCTCGATCCCCAATCCCCGATCTTCGATTAGCTAACTGCCCAACTAAGTTAAGACTTGTCATTATTATTATTATTATTATATCTGGCGAAAGTACAAATTATGATGGGCATTCACTTTTATTCAGATATATATTTAAAATATATGGATTCATAAATATATATCATGTGAATTTCGTTGATTTTTTGTTTAGACTTGTCTTTATTGAACGCATTTTTTTCCTTATATTTTTTGTTTGCCTTTAAATTACATTATTAACACTCTTAATAGCTAACCATCGCCTATTTGTGTTAAATGGGAACTGGTGAAATTTTTTGCTTTTTGCTAACATTCGCTTGCATAAGTTTTAGACTATAAACATTTCTTTTTTTGCACACATGTCTGTCACATCGAATTATTAGATCATTGGAGTCTATATATGAAATGTTTGTGTCAAAAATTTCAATGACCCAATATAATATAACTTTGTTGACTTTTAATTGTCATCTGTAAAATGTTGACCGCCTTTCTCTGCGATTTTCATAAATTGAAGGTACATACTGTTATTTTTCCATTCAAAGGTGTATACTATTCAATATAGTTATTTGGCAAAGAATGCCTTACCATGCGATTCTCAAGAATAAGCATAAAAAACAGGAATAAATATGATATTGCACAGTCTTATTAATTTTGATGCCAAATCATGTCACAATTCAAATGAATTTAGAAATATGAAATGAAATGAAATAACTTAAAATTTGCATTCAACGGTTTCTAATTTAAATTAATAACAAAACCTTAAAAGTAACTGATGGGTAAATGGGTTACCCCCGCTTAGTCATTGAAAACGAGAGGGTAAAACGAAAAGTTCCCACAGCCAAAGCCGCAACACAATATAAAAACGAAAGCGATGAAGTAACTGAAACTGAAACTGAATTCGAGTCTTGCGGCGCAGATCTTGCACCTCATTTCCATAGAAAAGTTGCACAATTAAGCGGCTTGAAGCACATTTCGGTACACACAGAATCATTACACGCTGTGCACTAGAGTGGGCGACTCTTTGTCAGTCACTTGGAAAGAGCCGTTTTGTACACAACAAGAAGAAGAAATTAAAAAAAAAAAAAAAAGAAACAAAAAACGAAAAAAAAAAAAAAGATGACCAAGTTCCAGTTGCTGTGTCCCGCATGCCAAATGACTGCAAGCGACGTTTTGAACTTTCCCAGACTTCTGGACAAGCTGTACAATGGAAATGCTCTTGCTCTTGTAATATATTTTTTGTTTTTTATTTTTTATTTTATAGCTGCCCGCAAAGATTTATAGGAAGCAGCCAGCGCCGCAGCCACTTGAGAAGCAAACAACAAAAACGAAAGTTCCACTTTGCAAGTGTTCGAAAAGCAACCGAATTTTCTTTCACAAAATAAAAAAAAAAAAAAAAAACAATTGAAAGGTACTTGGCAAGGTAAACAGCGAGTCGTCTCAATTGCTGCTGTTCTGGACACAGGTAAAGGTACGCCTAAACAATACCTCTGTCAATATCAACCAATGCAATCAACACAAAATACACACAAAACAGATGGAAAACAAAAGCTTAAAAACTTCTTTTGACGCTTTCGGAGCGGCTGTTCATTAAATTGATCGCATCATTTGAAAAATGCAGCCCATAGGAAATTACGCCTCATCCGGTAATTATTGGTTTGCCTGGCCCTTAAATCTTGATAGATAGATAGATCTTCGACATGTGTAAGTACCTAAGTCCAATCACACACACGCACACACACACACACACACACACACACACACACACACACACAAAGCCCGCATTTTCTCAGCGCCGGCAGCTCAAATGAATTCGCTCCGTGGAAGGGTTTTCCAACAGGTAGTCTACAGGTGCATCCAATGTTTCTCTTCATGCCACAATATGGGCGTCATAATTGTAATTTAGCTAAGATGATCAAGTGTTGAGACACTACAAAATGACAGCAGATTTAGAAAGCCAACAGAAGTTATCTCTCCTATAACAAATGACTCTATCTGATGCACTCAGTTGAACAATGATCAAAGACTTGAAAGGGAATCCAAAAATTATGAAAAACAAATGAAAATGAGAAAATGTGGCTATTAATCTAGAGGACAAAGCGCTGGTTAGGTATGCTCTATGAGAGAGAATCGGTTTTAGGCAAAGTTTGAGAGAGTTTGAGAGAGTTTAAGATTTCGAATTCTGAATACAATGTCTCAGATACCGGTACCTAGAAATCATATCTCCAAGTAAAGCCTATTATAGTCTAATAATCATCCCATTTATAACTTTAACTTAAAGATGAAACCAATTTTGCTCAAAATGCACAGAGATCTTCCTTTCCAATCTATATTTATTTTTGATTTCGATCTCTTTTTAAATTCAATTATAAGAATGTTGTGAGAAATGAAGTACAAGAATATATATGTTTATATTAACAGATTAATACTATTACTTATACACATAAGGATCTGATGTATATTCCAAACAAGAAACTGATAAACGAGAAGTTTCAAATCTGAATAAATTTAAAATAAATAATCAATCTAGTCGACATAAGATTTCATTTAGGAGAGTGTTAAAGCCATAGAGAAAGGAAAACAGGATATATTCCGGTCAGATACACCCGGCTAGAGCACTCTTACTTCTTTCAATGGCTATTGTGACCCACCCAATAAGATGTGACGGCGACTGCAGATGAATTATCACCTAGAAATAGGTGTAATAAAAACAGTATAAGCATTAACGAAAAAACGTTCATTTATGCATTTTCTTTTGGCCACTAACGAGTGTTTTGTACAGTTTTTATTATTGTTGTTGTTGTTAAATAAATTAAAAGTTTCGCTTTCTAATTAATTGCCTAAGCAGAGACGCCTACACAAAGTGTCGGCGAGTCTGCGAAAATATTTTCCATTTTTAATTTTCGCCAATTAAATGGCCCCACAAAATAATAAAAATAATATCGTATGTATATAAAAAGAGATGATTACCTTGTAAAAAACGGAGACGGAAGTGAATGAAGAGAGTAAAAAATTCTGTGAAAGGTGCAAAAATATATGTGAAAAGCGCTGTGCAAATAGCATTAGAAAAAGCAGCGAAGACGAAAGTTGTTGCGCAAATGAAATTCAAATAAAATGCCAAATACAAATGAAATAATAGTGCAATTAGTTGGAGCTACAAACAACAGAAACACACAACATTACACCAACAACAACAACAACAACAACCACAAGTACAGCAACAAAATAAATAAAAATTTCGCCAATTTGTACGATGGAGCTCGATTGAATAACATTTGCGTAATTAATTTAAAGTACACTGAAACCCAAATTAAATCATACATGAAAAAGAAAGGGAGAAGAAGGGGTAACACTTAACAGGCAACAGGTAGCAGGTAACAGGTAATACGTTAACAGGCAAGGGGTAGCCGTAGTCGGACCCTTTCCGGGCCATTGACACGTGGTCGGCGATTTGTTGTTTGCGGTTGTTTTATCTAAATGGCCAACTGGGATGTTGGCCGCGGCTCAATTTGAAGCTCGTTATGTTTGCATTTTGTTAACGTGTCATACATTAGTTAGTTAACAATCATTACAAATGTATTAGTGTGAGTGTGCGTGTGAGGTATTTGTACTTGTTGCTGCTCACTTTCATTTCTAATGCGCCGCATTTGCCGCAGTTTCTTTTCTGGCTATGCCCTCACTTGAGTTATAACAACTTTCACATGATCTTTGCAACAGGCTGCTGAGCAAAGAATTTGCCATCATTTTTGATTTTAACACTCCCATTAACTAAATTGTGTAAATCATTGAGTGTTGCAACTATTTACTTTTAAATATCATAGTTTCCTATACTCTGTGTTTCATCATAATGAAACCGCGAAAGGTTTTCTACCCCCTTTATTATTAATCTTCTCATGGGAAATTTAAGAACTTTTATAAGAATATTCGATTTCATTATAGCAACATTTTTTATTTGGAGTAAATTTAGTATAAACTATATATATCACATTTTTTTTATTTTTAAAATTTTTATTGATACATTATTATTGAATTCTTCTAGATTGATTCTTAAGATCTATGAAGACACAAAAAAATTAGAAAAAGAAGATGTATGAAAGATAGATAAGTAAAAACTGTAAAAACTTTAACATTTATAAATTTTCTACATCCAAAATATACACTATATATAATACACATTAATCTTACTTTAGAGTATTGCAGCCTTCGTTTCACTTACAACTTTTGTAACTTCTAGTATTTTGTTTATTTAGTTTTCGTATGTGTGGAAAATAAACATTTACCTCTGCCACTTGCTAAAAGTGAAATTATTGTTGTTTTATTTATAAATATCTCACATAAATACATATATTTGTGAATACATATATGTAAGTTTTGGTGGCCGACTGGGCCAATCGAAGACAATTTTGAATCTGTTGAACTTTTCCACTTTTACGGCAGCTAAACTACTTACCGACTGACAGAATGGAAAGTAGAGTTCAGAGTCGGATAATGATGATGATTTGTCTGTCGGGTTGATCAAATTGGATGGCAAAATATTTCAGCTCAATTAAGTTGGCAATTAATCACAAGGGCGTCGGCAGCTAAAAGTGATTAATTGGGCTTCCAAACATTGGCGAAGAGTTCAAAAATATTTCACACATTCATTCAACGCGCTTGAACTTTCGTTTTCAACACTGATCAAACTGTAAAACTAAATAAGTGTACAAAAAAAATGAAATGAAGGAATATCAAGGTAAACAACAAAAAGTTGGCAGGCGTTGCTCTTGCCTGTTAACAAGTTGTTCGATTTGGCCCCTGGGCAGATTTTTTATATACATATATAAATATATCTTATATTACACCTGTCTTTGGCATCCAGCAAAAAAATATACAATTAAAAAACAACTTCTTTACCTCTCTACGCCTACAAAATCATGTTTTTGGACATTGTCACGCCCACTCTCTTGGAATCGCCTTTCACGCGATGTCTGGCATTATCCGAGAAATTTAATTTCACACACTTGACGCTAATTATGCTGAAGACATTATCGATCTGTCGTATCTCAGCTACCCGCCAGATATTTGCAGTTGGCAAAAAAATGCCATAAAATGAAATTTCATCGCGATGATCGATGGATCATCATGATATGTGAACTCGAGATGCCAAAATAAAATCTTAATCATTGGAATTTTTCATTGTCTGTTTTCTTAAGCAAAATATATGAGAATAATTCAGAAGAAAGCATGAAGAATGCCACTTAATTAATTTATTAATCTTTAAAATATGTAATCGATTGTAAAGACCGTCTAAACTTTAGATAATTAAGCGCTGGGAGTTGTCTTTCATTAAAATATAAAATATATTATTGTAGTTTCTTGAAGTTGGAATTTTAGTAAAATCATATATTATGTGCGGCATAAATAGAGACATTTTTTGGAGAATAGTGAAATGATTATCTGATTTTTATCTATACTAAAGTATTTTTACGATAATAATTTAGTCATGGAACTTTATATTGTTGGTTGATTGTTATGATCTTTTTAATAAAAATTAAATATACAAACACATTTAATGTTTAAATAGTTAGGCATTTTTCTATCTAAAACATTTCCTTTGAGAATTCGGCTACAAATGCAACATCAACATTTGTTTATTTGTTAAACAAACAAATGGCCAATTTAAAATTTAAAAATTCAACTAGTTGCATTCACTAGCAACATAAATAAGTTGACTTAGCAGCTTAATTAAAACTCCAATACCCGTATTTATGCATTCGATTTGTTTTAAATCAAAATCAAAAATGTGGCTCATTCATTGAATCGAATGGCTGTTCCAATGCTTATCAAATGCCATTTGTTTACTTCCAATCGGCTTTCGATTATATAATCCACAACGAAATCGGGAACTACAAAGCCGATCCGCGGCGCAGAATCGCTGCAACTAACTTAATCATTGACGGCTTTAACTTAATTGTGCCTCATTCGATTGTGTTTTAGTTTTAGTTTTTGTTATTTTTCATTTTTCATTTTGTTTTTTTTTTTTTTGTATTTTGGCACCTTCTTGGCTTTTGTCTAGGTGAAAGCTGCGACAGGGTTTTAATTTCAACGAAGCTCAACTCGCATTTTAAGCTAAAATCATTTAAATTATAATCAGTCATTTATGCTCCGAGTCGAGTGTCGTAATAGCCCAAGCTACCCAAACGATCCACCTGGGAATTAACATTTGCCTTGTGCCGAGAGGTGTGAAAGTACACAGACGATGTTCTGCAAGATCTGAGATAAAGGTGGCTATGCGCCACCCACGTGCCCGGCATATTCAAATGGCAAAATAATGATAAAAAAAACAAAAATAAGCCGCAATGTTTTCCATTTCAATAGCTATGCGGCCCGCTGGCTGACCGCGAGAGCCAGCCAAAAAGCCGAACACGAAAAGAAAACAATCAGAAAAGCAACAACAACAACGACAACGACAATAACGAAAGTGAAATTCTACACAAAGATCGTGGCGGAGCTCCACCACGCTTGACCAGCCAAGTGCCCGGCCCTGGCACCGGCTCAACTCGACTATGCTAATGTTTTTTTTTCTGTTTCTTTCATTTTTTCTGCTTGATTTTTATTTTTTTTTTGCTAGGCCAAGCCCCGGCAGCAGCAACTGCAGCGGCTGCAGCGGCTGCAGCGACGTGTCCAAAGACGTTGACAAACTAAGCTCAGTGAAATTTGGGTCAAGGAAATGCCAAACGACAGGTTAGAGGCCCACACACACACACACACACTGGATGACAGTTATTGCTGCGCTTGTTAGCAATTTTGAATGCACTAATTGCCAAGCTTGTGGACTGAGTCTTTTGTTATTGGCCACGAACGGATCCGCAGCAACGGGCCAATAACCTTGCTTAACATATCCACCGCCTCAATATCGGAGCACGTTAATCGTGTGCCCAACAGGCAGGCGAAAGCTGCAGCGCATGGAAAATCTATTGCTGTCAACACGGCTGTCAAATTGCAATTATGTGACCGCTTGCCATTAACAGAGGGCCTTAACAGACGGCAGCATATGTGAGGCCGTTAAGCTGTGTGCGCTGTTAACGTTAACAGCAGTCGTGCGGCTCTTAACCGCAAGTCTTGGCTGTAAACCGTTTCAGTTGAGTTTGAAACGCGCACGCGTGCGGACGTTGCCAGCGCACACATACACACACGAACACGAACACGAACACATACGCATGCAGAACGCACACTCGCACACACAGAGAAAGCACGTTAACAGTAATATATAGCCAGGTAGAAACCGAAATAGAAATGTTTACCATTTAAGCGTCTCGCGCGTCAAACAAATACTCGCACGTACAAGCTCTCCCGCTCTCAGACTCTTGTAGTCTCTCTTTCTCTCTCTCGCTCAGCCGCTCTCTTGGTCGCGCTAAAGTGAAAGTTGTGCCACACAAAAGTGGCAAAGGTCCGTTATCTGCTCGACCAGCGCTGGCGAACGGGCAGCGCTGACAATCAGATACACGCGGAACGTTCAGTTGACCGGACGCATGGCGCTTCGACTTGGCCAAGTTGTTAGCAACTGTTGAAGTGCAATTTTAATCAATTTTAAACTATCAACACAACAGTGCATTAAAATACAACAACAAAATTTTTATAATTTACTGTGCTAACGCTTGATCGACAAAACGAAAGAGAGAGAAGAAGAAATAATTCATATAAATTATCTAAAAAGCTGAAGTCGTGTATGAAACGCGTTCGTTGCCTAAGTCTTTTGTTTTGCCTGTAGCGGTAAATATTTGAGCGTGTGTGGCGTGCGCGCGCGCGTCGTTGTCGCCGTCCATTTCCAATTACAACATCTACATCAACAACAATTCATTCGCCTGTGGTTGTTTTTGCACACGGCCGGCCACACTCAACCCTCCGCCAAGCTCCGGTGGAAATCTGCAACCAGACAAAGCGTCTAGCCGGAATAGTGTCCAGCGACGACCAAAACGAAGCAGACATGTTTAAGTGGGTTATGCCGGCGTTAGCCGCGACAACAATACCACCGCCACCGCCAAGAACAGCATCAAGCACACCAGCAAGAACAACAAAAACAACAGCAGCAGCAACAACAACAGCAAGAACAACAACAATTGCAAAACGGCAACGACTTTCCAACGCTTTAACAACTTTAATAATAATAGGCGCACTATTTGTGCAGACAACAAGTGGATTTAGATCAACAATTGAAACGAATGGCGGTGAGTACATATATTCACACATACTTATATCTATGTATCTATATCTATATTTGTATCTATGTCTATAAAGAAAGTTGACAATAGAAATATGTGAAAGAATTTGTACTAAGTTAACAATTGAATGAAAATCAATTTGGCAAATTGCTGGCTCATGTGCGCGTTCTCATTGAGGCAAATCGAAGCGTGTCACTTCGACACTTCGATGCCAAAGCGAGTGAAAGCCCCCGCTGGCAGCAGCAGCAGGCAGTAGCAGCAGCAGCAGCAGTAGCAGCAGCAGCAACCGCTTTGCTGCTGGTCTTAACAATGGCCAAAAACGAAAAGCGCAAAAAAAAAAGCTTTAAAAAAGGCAACATAAACTGTGGCTTTGTGTCAATAACAATTCCAGATGAAAAACTTTGGCACATAAAATGACTTTCCATATAGAAGCACACACTCACACATTAAGAAGAAGCGCAACGCACTTGGCAATAATTTGGTTCATTTTATGCTACATTACGGCCACACACACACACACAAACACACACACATAGGCAACATGTTTGCGCTTTTGAACTATTCAAACAAGCAGCAAGAGCTGTGGATGAGCACATGAGTCGCATTTGTCTGTCACACACACACACACATACACTCACTCACACACTTTCTTATGACAGTTTTTTTTTTTTTTTTGCAAGCCGCTTTCGTGTTAATTGTTGTCGATTTAAAAAGTGAAACAAATTTCTAATGTGTCAGGCTATTAGCTGGAATCGAAGGCACTGGCACAAACTATTCAGATAGAGCTTTAAGGTTTTGATATAAAAAAAGGAAAAAAAATATTGCGCTGAATTAGTTGAAAGCGAAGTAAACAAACAAACAAAAGAGTTAAGCGGCAAACTTTAGCAGGCGCGAACAATTTCTTGACTTCCATAAGCTAAACGCACAATTATAAAATATGGCACAATTAGAGTTTAATCAACTGGAACTGGAGCCAAGTTAATGAATGCTTATTGATCGAGAAAATTATGTTAATATGGCGAATCACTTCCGCAGTAAGCAAATTGTTGGACGAGAATTTAAACCATAGTTAATTAGTGTGTGATAAAAAGTAGATTAAGTATTCGATTCTCGAAGAAAACTTACAAGCTTTTGACTATAAAATAATGAGATTAAAGAAACGTTTTTTTTTTAGTTTAGTAATCTATATCTATACAACTGACTTATCCTATAGCAGTTATATGATAAAATAATCGAAACCTCAAAAAAGAAAGATAAGAAGGTATTACACATTCCAAATTAAAATGAAAGAAAAGTTCTCAGATTCAAACTCTTGGTAGTCAAAGTTATCAATAAATTGAAATACAAAACATGACTTTAAAGAACTCAATTAAAATATATCCTATAGCAATTATAAATAATTTAATCCAATTATAATCGAACTTTAGTTCAGCTATAAATATTCATCAAATTTATATATAATATATATATTATATATTTTTATGGTGAATTTTGTGCTTTAACTTTTATGCATAATATAATTTATGTATTTAACAGAAAGTAATGAAGAACCTTATAAATAATGGATATAGAAAAGGAAATTTGTAGGCTAGCAGAAAATAACGCTGGAATATGAACACACAATAAAAAAGAAAAACAGCCAAAAACAAAGCTTACGAAAGCAAAAAGATCAACAATTAGATCTGATGGTGACTGAACCATAAAATAACTTTAAAAATATTACTGAACATGTAAGAATCAGCAATAATAACTTTATATATCACCTAGATTTTAGTTAATGATTCAATTAGCGCAAAATAAGAGTGTTTAAACTAATGTCTGGGTTATTAAACTCTAAGCTAAAGCCCTACGGCAGAGGCAGAATTTACTCAGAGTTGAAGTTTATTTACGCAGCTAACGCTGTGAAAACTTCTGAACAAACACACACACACACATATATATATATATATATATATACTCACACAGATGCATAATCAAATGATCAAATCATTGAACAAACACTTTTGTAGGTTGGCTCAGCTAGAAAAGAAAACTCAGTGCTTCCGTTTTGCTGGACAAGTTTGCTGCGTCAGGTCAGAGACAGCAAATGCCAATCATCCACACAACATATCATTAACAGCAGCTGTGTGTGTGCCACCATGTGTGTGTTTGTGTGTGTGTGTGTGTCTTTGATTGTTGCAGCAAGGTACAAGCATAAAACAATTTTCAATTTCTATTCAATTTTTATTTGTACAGCTAAAGAAAAACCTGCGGCCGCTGCTCGAGCTGATTGCGCGTGCGAAATGAAAATCTCTTGGCCAGTAGCCACAACAACAACAACAACAACAATAACACCTGCAGCAGCAGTTCAGGTTCTGATCGCAACGTGTGCCAGTTAGCGTCTTTGCACTTGTCGGCCCGCAGTTGACGTTGAGCTTGCGGTAATTTGCACACAAGGCTCCTGCAGCTGAACACTTGCCAAGAGTTTAGCAGACAGTTGTTGTTATTGTTATTGTTGTAGCTTGAAGCAATAGCAGCAGCAGCAGCAGCAGCAGCAGCAGCCAAAGCATCAGTCAATCAGTCAGTTGCTCAGCTGCTCGTCGCTTTGGCATCGATATAATTTCGAGATCACGTTTTTACCGCTGCACGGTCAAATGCTCCACATAAGCGACTTTGTCTACCCCTCCCCCTGTCTTTCTCTCTTTTGCTCTCTCTCTCTCCCTCTCTTTCTTTCCTTTGCGCTTGGCAAATTGTTGCTCTTAAAAAGCAATTCATAAGGCGTTGTAAATTTGACTTTTAGGCTAATTGTTTAGGCTCTTTTGACCAGCTTGATTTGATTTAATTTTGTTGGCTTTTTATAATTTATGCAAATTCCATTTCATGTCATATTTCGCTTGCAATTAATGTGAAAGCCGCATTTTTGACTTTCTTTCAATTTTTTTTTCAAATTTTGTTGGTCAAATTTTCCCACAAGCATTTACCACATCATAAAAACTTAACTCAATCGCATTAAAAAACGTGCGACACATCATCAACATCAAGTGTTCGAGTCCAAGAAGCATTTCACCCAAGCCCCGAGACACACATTTCAATAAAAACAAGTAAGAAAACTCTAGACGAGTGTGCTCGACTAGGAGATACCCTAAATCCCAAGCAGTGATACTGTTTAGCAAATGAAAATGAGAAAAAAAGAAGAGATTTTTGGCAATCATGGAGAAATAATAGAAGATATCCCAAAACTAAATATATATGTATGTATATATAATAAGTTTCACAGCTCTAGGTCTTAAGATGTTTGATATTTGTTTGACGCGAGGTTTAAGAAAACCTTCAAATAAAATTTCAAAGCTCTAGCTCTTATGGATGCTGGGATTGTTGCGTTTATACAAGCGGATAGACAGGCACAATCGGCTATTTATGCTGACTAAGAATATATATACTTTACGGCCACGCCTTCTTCTGCCTGTTACATACAATATAACAAAAACATAACACCCCGTTTTCAATCGGTTCAGGGTATGAAAATATAAGCTTAGACTCGTTTATCATATGACTAAGTTGCACTTCCTATGTTAGAGAGTAGAGTCGGAACTATCAGTGCATAGCTCTCCCATGTGTGTGTGTGTGTGTGTCTTTGAGTACTCATTTGTACTCATTTGTGGCCATTTGTGATGATTTGTAGTCGTTTGCTTTGCTGCCTACTTAGTTTATCTTTTAGGCTCATCAGCATTGTTCAAGTGCTCCAGCTTTGAGCCCGTCTTGGCCATAGTTTCGAATTGTAATTGACAAATTTATCGACTTGTCAAACGCTCTCTTTTGTTATGGATGCGGCGCGTCTAACAGGAAATACATAGCAAACGTCAAATGTGTTTTGACATGTTTGGCGGTGAAAGTGAAATGCTCTTAACTGACGATTGGCTGGCTTCACTTTGTTGTTGTTGTCAGTGTTGTTGTTGCTGTTGTTGTTGCTGGTTACTTCCGTTGCATGACTCCACATATTCTTTTATTTTTCGCATGGAATCAGCATAGACATTAAATGTTTGTCGTTATAAAGTCCCCAATTCGTGTGCATCCATTAAAGAGATCTTTTGTTGTCGCTTCCGTGGATCTGTTTGTGCATTCTCAATGCTTTGGTTATCGATTGGAAACGAGACTTTTGCCAAAATGATGTCATTTATTGCGGCCGACAACTTTCACTGCTCGTTCACACACTCACACACGCACAATACTCTTCTTTTTTTTTTATTATTATTATTATTTAGCTTTATGTTGGCGATCATCTTGCATATTTGATTTGATCTTCAAGCTCACTTTTCGCCCATTCACACACACATACATATCTAAGTATTGACAGAAAAGTTGAGGCAGTTTCCCAGGCGAAATCGATTGCACTTCGTCATTGTAGAGATTAGGGAAAAGCATTTGGTATGCCCCTCCCCTGACCCTGACCCCCCGTCAAGTTTTTCACTTATCCAAAAAAGGTTTCATTGTCCAGAAACAATACAGAAAAATGAAAATAATTATCATTTATGCGGACACAAAGCAAAGTTCTTATCATGCTCAACGAATTTGAATGACCTGGCAGAAAGGTGCCACACACACACACACATACAAATAATATTAATAATAAAAGCTGTAATGAAAACAAAACGGAATCATGTACTTACCCACAATGCATGAACAATAAAGCAGGGCAGAACGGGCCACAAATGAAACTGGCGCAAACGACACCACGGTTAAGTCCCATACGATGATATCTTTTAATAACTACCACAGTGTGAGTGCACGTGTGTGTGTGTGTGCTTCTTGACCAATGCTTGAAGCCCCGCTTTTGGTGTCGCGGCTCAACCTGTTCGTATGGCAGAACGCACAGAACGAAGCTCGTGGTTGACACTGTGATTGCCTTTCTTATTGCGGTGCGAGCAAAGAGATGCACTCGTGAGAGAGGGAGAGAGAGAGAGAGAGAGAGAGAGAGGGAGGAAGGGAGAAGGATGCAATACAGTTAAGATTCAATAAGCATTAATTAACACACACACACACTCACTTTCCCGCTATTTATGTAAATTTAAATACAACTTTTAATGCAACTAACTTTTTGTTATTAATTTTCTACACATACGTGACAAAATTGGCAACTTTTTAACTTGCAACGGCTCTTCTTTGCATTAAGCTAATGGTTTTGCCTACAAAGCTGCACGCAAAGCAGTGAACTAGTTCAATTGCGTGAACACGCATAGAAGTAATTGCTGTGCAGCAGTCTGTGTACTGAAATTTAGTAATTTGTGTGGTATTTGCTCCTTAATTAGCAACAAATAGGAATATGTATAATCTACTTAATTAAATATGCTGCATCTGCACGCTTAACGCTGCTATTAGCCAGCCGATAGTCGTGTCACGACACACACTGTCGCATCACTGCTTTTGCTCGCCTGTTTTATAATACAGGTTTTGCAAAAAAAAAAAAAAAAGAACAACAAGTAGGCAATTTCCCATTAGAATTGCATGCGTAAAGTACGTACAACTATGTATGAGCAGAGCAACAATGTATGTGAGTGTTAACTCTGTGTGTGTGTGTGTGTGTGTATAAGTATGTATGTTATGTGCAGAGCGACTGTCAGCAGTGGCAGGCACTTGCACATTCACTGTTACATTACCGGTCTTTTCGGTCGCCGCATTTTATTTGGGTCACTGTTACAATTTAGACTCTTGGGTGAGGGGCGGGAGGGAAGGATGGAGTGAGAGGGAGAGGTGAGCAAGGTGAAGGCAACGAAGCTGAAGCCGATTCGGCTGCTGTGCCAATTCGAGCAGCGACACCCGACGCCGACACGCAGTCGGGATCAAATGCGAGCAACTGCACATGTGTGTGTCAGTGAGTGAATAAGTGTGTTTGTGTCTGTGTGCGTGTGTGCTTGTGTGCCGCGACTTTCAAATGCAATTTTATGTAATTCAAGGCGCTGTCTTCTTCCCGTTTGGCGTTCGGCTTTGCGTGCAAATCGTTTATACGCTGCATGCCACAGTCCAATTCACAATATTGCAATCAGAGCATGCAACAAGTTATGCTTAATATGTTACTCCAGATGCAGTTATTGCTGTTGTTCAACAATTCAATTAAATTGCGATTAATAGAAATATCTTGTTCCGGCTCAGCTGCCACACGGCGTTGCCACTCTATTTGCTTGCGGCACTTGTCAATCTGACCCTGACCGATCTTCAACTGCAATGTTGCACAGGGGTCAAATACAAACGTGGCAGCTAGGGAAACCCGACCATAAACTTTCATTTTCCAGCACGCAAAACGGAAAACTTCTTGCGTGACATCGCAGAATGACAGAGAGAAGAGAAAGAAAGAGATAGAGTTTGAACGTGGATGTTGGTAATAGCGACGAGTCGCACGTAAAGCCCATTAAAATTAATAAAATGAAGAGTCAGTCGGAGATTAAAAAAATACAAACATAAAACAACGGCTACAAATCACAAAACAAATTCAATTTAACCTGCACGAAAACAATAAGAAGAAGCAGAAGCAGAAGAAGAAGAAACTCTCGCTTTAGCTCAAATGATTATTGTTGAATTTGTTGCATATGTTGTATTTGTTGTGCTAGTCATAATTAGTTGTAGCCCAAAATCAAGCGATGGAGTTTCATAAAAAGCAACAAAACTGAAACAAGAAACCAACTGTAAACAGTTTTCCTTTTGACTATGAAAAGTGAAATTAAGCTTGAGATGAATGTTTCTTTTATTATGTTAATTTCGTGAAAAGTGACAAATGCTTGGAATTCGCTTCCGCTATTAAATTTATAAAAAAAATTTGCAATCAATTTGTCGTTGGTAAAACTCGTTTCCTATCTAATTAAAGACGAAGCTAAAGAAAGTGTCGAAAAAAACTAAAGAAAATAAATAATTTATGGGATATTTGTATTTCATAAAAGCTGCTCAAATAACAGTTTGTGCCACTAATTCAAGTCTATAATTAACATAAATGTAGTCCAAGAACTTTTCAACACTTTCACATTGCAATCAGAGCACAAAATAGTTGTATATGCAAAACTGGATAAGAGAACCACAAATGGGAAGCAATCGGACACGTGTTATTGCATGTTTCCACATAGGTATTAATTATTGTAATTTTTTTTTTATTATTAAATTCCTTCTTTTTTTGCAACGCTCAGCTAATTGATCAATAATAATTTTCCAATTTACCGTTAAAGCGCCTCGTTTGTTTACATTCTTTGCGCAGTGTCTGGCATCGCTTGCGCCTGGTTCGAAAACAAGTTCTACGAATTCGAACTCAGCTACAGATGCTGTGCTCTGCTCTCGCTTGGCGTGCAGCATATTTCATGATTTAATTAATTTGCGTGTCTGTGTATGTGTGTGTGTGTGTGTGTAAAATTTCACTGAATGCGTTATAAATGCAGTCGCTAACTGTTTACGGACAAGAATTCCAACTTCGATTCCAATTCGAGCTCGTATTGGAATTGGATTGCGGTCTGGCAAGGGCCCAACACTGTTGCACAGAAGTTGCCACTCAGTTATTTCATTTTTGTTTTTATTTTTTTTTTATTTCTTTGCCATTCATAATTTATGATGCTGCGCAACCTGTTAGCTCATTTTTTGGCTCTTCCTGACTTCTTTTTCTTTTTCCGTGTATGATAAAAACTTTAACAAAAAATATTATTCACTCGTTTGACACACTTTCGGTTCCCACCAAGTCAAGAGAGCAGCAAACTTGAATATGTATGTGTGTGTGCATGTGTATGTTAGCCGGCTTTTTGCTTGCTCTCAGTAGTTGTTGTTGTTGCTGCTGCGATGCTGTAACCTATTTTGCATGCCAATTCGATTTGATTATGACGCTACATTGACTTGAATTTCTTGTTGCGCCAATTAGGGTCACACTCTGCCGATAAGTCAGTCCTCCCCCCGCACAGCATGCAAAATTGTATTGAAACCCAAACCCAAACCCAAACACAAACCCAAATCAGAAATCAGCTTGAAGAGTCACGCGCGTTGCGTTACGTTTGGGGCAGGTGCGACCCAAAATACAACCAAAAAAGAAAAAAGAATAAAAAATATATATAAAAATATCTAATGGTCATGCAGCAACACGTTGAAACATTCTTTGCATATTTTATGGAGAGTGTCTAATGCTTTATATCTCAATTTCTCGCTCTTTTACAACACTCTACTGAGCCATAGAATTGCGTAAAGGTCACAGATGTGGCAGATCGTAACGCATAACGGCGCTAAATTTGTGATTATGTGAACTATTTCAAATTTTTAGTGGGTTCTTAAAGTGAGAAAAAGAATAGAGCATCTGCTTAGCATTTTAGGCATGCATAATTTAATAGTTTAGAATTAACTGAAAAAAAATATACTGAAGTATTAATAAAATCATAACCTTACTTTAACGTTTATTTCAAATATAACTTATGAAATTTAAACATAGCAAATAAAATCAACACAGCTTAAATTTAATCAGCTTAACAGAAATAATTTCGCCGCTTCTACAGCTCTTAGTTAACATTCTGCTTTAATTAACAGCTTTCACACACTCTACATAGACATTAGCTGAGCTAAATGTAAGCTCAAGTCGAACAAATTATGTTAAACTGGATAATTAACACACTGAGCGCTGTTACAGTTATGTTAAGTGCTTGAGGCAATGTTACAGCGCACGCTGTTAAGTTAACAGCGCCTGTTGCTTGCGGCAAATTCACATCGTTGGTGGGTTTAACGATTGTCGGAAGAATACTTCAGCACACTTGAGTGTCTAATCATAAAATGCGCAAATGTCTGCAAATAATAAAGCCACAAAAAGCGAGTAAATTAATATAAAAAATGGAAAGAAAAAGATAATAAAAAAGCCACAGAGCAGAAAAACGAAATCGTTTAAAAACTTGCGAATGAAGTGAAGAAATGTATATACAAAAAATTGAATAAATAAATGAAATGAAATGAAATGAAATGAACAGGGCTAACAAAACACTATCACTTTTCGCAATTATGTTGTTTTTTTTTTTTGCGGTTGGAATTGGAGTTGGAGCTGAAGCTACGGGCGCTACGTACTGGACATTCTAATTGGAGTTTTTCAGCGCTGATAACTTATTCGCTTTTACGTGTTTACTTTCACTTGAACTTCGTTTTTTATTTAGGTATTTAAGTACTTTAGGTAAGCAGGAGTTAAGGCAACAGGCTCGGTTTGGCGTTACCCGGCGTTGTGCGGCTGAGTTCAATGGCTCTGAACTTATCTGAACGAATTTATAAACTTTAGTAGATCTTTGGCTAAGTTAGTTTTTTTTTCATGATACTAATTTTTAATGGATAATACCTTAGATGATTACCAAAACCGATTTTTTGGACTTAATGTCCTTAAACTATCAACTCTGTTTATCTGCATATAAAAATATGTATGATTGCCTATACTAGAGATTAATCCAATACAAGAGATAAGTTTGACTTCCTACTCTGAATTCCAGAGAGAGTCTGACCTTGTTTTTGATATTACCGGAAATCCTACTCCACAATCTAGATACAAAAAGTAGTCTTATTCATTACTCTTGATACTAGAAAGATAACTCATTTATTGGATGGAACTGGTTAAAGAGTTATATGGCTTATCTATCTAGTTAGAGGAATTGTAGTTCTTTTATTAGCACTTATTCAATAATTGTTACTTCCGACTTAACTGCAATGACGAACTTCATTAGGATTTAGTCCAGAACTCTATCAATTCCTTGATCTTACATCAGGACAAACTCTCTTATGTCTATAGACCACTTTATACAATTTTATGGACTAGCTGTAAATGTAATTGTGCTTGTTTTTTCATTTAATTAGCAACTTAATTGTTAATTGATTGCGACCACAAAACGACTTTGTTTGGCATCGAATCTAGAACTCGGCTTTGAAATTCGACTATGCTCCAAATTTAAAAAAAAAAAAAAAAAGAAACTGGAAATGGGCGCACGCAGCCAACAAGTGGGGCAGCAGCCAGCAAGCACTTGAGGTGTTAATTGTCAGCTTTACCCCACTTGCCATTACCCCTTCTCTTCTTCTTCTCTTCTTCTTCTCTTCTTCTTCTCTTCTTCAAAAATCAATGAGCCTTCAAATGTCAAGTGAGTTGCAACTCGGATTTAATTTGCTAATGAGAAAAGTTTCTGCAATGCGACATCATTTGCCAAATAAGGTGGAAAGCAGACCCCAAATGCAATCAAACTGCAGTTAACTACAGCAACAGCAGCAGCAGCAGCAGTTTACAGTCAGCTTTGACCTTTGACATTGCAACGGCAGACTTTCACTTGGCAACCGCCTTTCCACTGGCCCCGTTGCAAATACTGCTCCTCATGTTAATTGAGTTTATTGTTTTTTGGCGGTTTTTTTTTTGTTTATTTTTTGGCTGCTTTTAGCTGTCGCTGCCGCAGCTCATAACGCAATTAAATGCACAGTTTATAGCCAGAAATTGTCACTTTCATTTCAAGAATTCCATAGAAACTAACGAATTTTCACTGGCCAAGACAATTATTTACCGTTGCCTGCCTCTGATTGCCGCCAAAATGAATCGCCTCAAGCTTTGGGCTAAACGTAAATTGCCAAAAATCCAATTAGAGTGCAAAGCAACAACAATTCAAATGAAATCATTAATTGACAATTATCTAGGGACCGAGAGCTTAAATCTGATTAAGATTTTTTTTTTAATAATTTGAAAAATAAAAGTTAGCGGTTATTGAATGAAACTTTATCAAATGTGTAAATTGAGGATCAAACCTGGACGTAGTTTAAATATAAGTATTTAATATGAATTTATCTTCCATTAAGCTCCTCATCCTCTCCTCTTTGCAGCTGGACGCAAACTGTTTGGCGGCTATCGCATAACGCCAAAACATTGTCGGGCCACCAAAACGCTTCCCAGCTCGGATCCGCGCTCCAATGGACCGACGATCTGCATGTTCAACCACGAGTGCGCCCAGCGAGGTGGCGAGGTGGTTGGCGCCTGCATGGATGGATTTCTGTTTGGGGCCTGCTGTCAGATACCGCAGACCCACGAGCTGGCCAGCACGCTGATCAATGATGCACAGAATGCGTACTTCCAGCAGCAGCAGCAGAAGCAGCAGCAACAGCAGCAGCAGCAGCAGCAGCAGCAGCAGCAGCAACAGCAGCAGGCGCAGCAGGCAGCAGCTCAATCCTCCTATGAAAACTATGGCGAACAACAGCAACAACATGAACAACAACAACAGCAGCAACAACATGAACAACAACAACAGCAGCAGCAACATGAACAGCAACAGCAGCAACAACAACAGCAACAGCAACATGAACATGAGCATCAGCAGACTCTCAGTGACGAGCAGCCGGCGCAGAGCATTTACGATCAACAGAATCTGGATAAGGTATATCAGCAGCTGGGCAGCACTCAAAGTCTGGGCCAGAGCGTGCAGCCCGAGCTGAGCTATCCGAGCAGCTCCACCGAGGCCGCACAGTCGCAATCGGACAGCGTGGAATTCGAGCAGGAGGCGGAGCTGCAGGCGAATGACGAGACAATCAGCTCCAATGAGCTGAAGCCCACGGAACAGCCGCCAGCGATTCACGTGAACAAGCAGGCTGTGCAGATCAACACCTTCTCCTCGTCGCCAAACAATGATGATTTTGTAATGCAGGTGCTGGCCACACTTCCGCCAGAGCATTTGGACGACATTGTGACGTTCACTACGGAGGTGCCCAATAAGATAACGAATGGACATGTGGAGCACAGCAGCTCCGAGTCGAGCAGCTTTGAGGAAATACCCGCCACCAAGACGCCAGCCACGACACCCAAGCCAAAGCTTAAGCCGCAGCCCAAGCCGCAACCCAAACCCCAGTCGAAGCCCGCGGCTCAGCCAAAGCCTGTGACCCTGCCTAAACCTGTGCCTCAGTCAAAGCCTGTGCCGCAGCTGGCGGAGGCTATGAAGCGGCCTGTGCAGCAGATAAAGCCGAAGCCGAAGCCGAAGCCACAGACACAGAATACAAATATGCATCATCACAATCACTTGATATTGGATGGAGGCGAGTTTACCCACAGCGATATCACACATCCCGGCGCGGACGCTGATCTCGTTGAGGACCTGCAGTTCTCTACGGGTTACGGACCACAGCCTGTCTATGTGCAGCCGCCAAAGGATCAGCAGCAGCAACCTTCATCGCAATCCTACATCTCGTCCAGCAGCACTCAGCCCAGCGCTTCGGCAGATGATAAATATATTCTGCTTCCCACCTACAACAACGAGAAGCAACCGGCGGCTCAGAGCAATCCCACTACGGTCTCATCCATAACCACCCACGTGGACTCCATTGAGTCAATTATTCTGCAGCTGAATAACGGCAGCCATGGACCCGCCTACAATGTGGTCAAGCAGCAGACGCCTTCGTACGGCTATGCACCACAGGCAGAGCACAGCGAGACAAGCGCCACTGCACAGCCTTCCAGCTACTACCAGCAGAGCCATGAGCAACAGGGTGAGGTGACCAAGTCCCAGGAACTGGAGCAGCATCAGCAGGAAAATGGATACACGACTGAGTTCAGCTACGACAAGGTATCAGATGAGGATGAGGAGGAGCCGTCCGCCACGAACGGTCAGTCCGCTGAGCTGCCGACGCCGCGACCCACCTACAGCGAGGATCAGTCTCAGGTGCTGGATGAGCACACAATGCCTGCGACGACCTATCACGATGCCATATCGCCAGAGGCTCCGCAAACCTCGGAGTTCAACAAAATGCCAGTCATGGGAATAGCCTATCCGGTGGATATGTCCTACTTGGAGGCGGATTCCAATCAGGCCGACAATGAGCCCTCGGGCTATGGTCAGCTGAGCAGCGGCTCCCTCGAGGGCAACACCGAGGTCAACTTTGAGAAGATCACAAATAGCTACACTGAACCGCCTCAACCTTCCCCCCAATACGTGCGACCCTCCACGTCCAATCGTCCAGTGGCTTCTTACATTGGAATGGTCACCATGCAACACTATAACGACCCAGTGCCGGCCGAGGTTTCCGTCTCCTCGCACACCACCAAGGTGCAGGAGCAGTTTGACGAAACCTCCTCTGGTTATCAGCAGACCGAGAAGCTGTCCTTGGCCAGTCCGGCGTCCACAGCCAGCTACTTGGCGGCCACAACAACAACACAAGCGCAGCGACCACAATACGATAGCCTGCCAGAGAGCTCCTCCCTACGTCCAGTTTTGATAACGGCCAGTCCCAAGCCACGTCCCAAGACAACGACAAAGCGTCCGCCCTCCAAAAAGCCAGCGACCCCAGCGACCATCAAGAAGAAACCCGTGCAAACCGAGCAAAATACTCGAAGACCCGTCCAGCCGAGCAGTAGTTACCACACGGAGGAGTCACCCGTGACCCACATACAGATCAAGCAGCCCGCGGTCAACTACAACGACCAACAGCAGCAAGTGGATTATGTGAGACCTGCTTCCAGCTCCAACTCCAACTATAATCAGCAAGCCTCTAGTACCAGCTCTAACAAGCTTCCTTCGAGCTCCAATTATGGTCAGCCTGCTTCCAGCTCCAGCTATGATAAGTTCGCTTCCAGTTCCAACTATAATCAGCATGCTTCCAGCTCCAGCTATGACAAGCTTCCTTCCAGCTCCAGCTATGACAAGCTTCCTTCCAGCTCCAGCTATGAGAAGCCTGCTTCCAGTTCCAACTACAATCAGCATGCTTCCAGCCCCAGCTATGACAAGCTGACTTCCAGCTCAAGCTATGACAAGCTTCCTTCCAGCTCCAGCTATGACAAGCTTCCTTCCAGCTCCAGCTACGATAAGCCGGCTTCCAGCTCCAGCTATGACAGGCTTCCTTCCAGCTCCAGCTATGATAAGCCTGCTTCCAGCTCCAGTTATGAAAAACTCCCTTCAAGCTCCAGTTATGGTCAGCCTGCTTCCAGCTCCAACTACAATCAGCATGCTTCTAGCTCCAGCTATGATAAACCTGCTTCCAGCTCTAGCTATGATAAGCCGGCTTCCAGCTCCAGCTATGACAAGCTTCCTTCTAGCTCCAGCTATGATAAGCCTGCTTCCAGCTCCAGTTATGATAAATTACCTTCAAGCTCCAGTTATGGTCAGCCTGCTTCCAGCCTCAGCTCCAGCTATGATAATAAGCTCGCTTCCAGCTCTAGCTATGATCAGCCTGCTTTACCCACTGCCAGTTATGATCAATCTTCCTCAGCTGCTTCCGCCTTGGAGTACGAACAGCCCGCCTCGCCCACAGTCAGTTACGATGAGCCATCCTCTCCAGCTGCCAGCTACGATCAACCTGCCGTTCAGTCCCTTCTGGACTATGATCAGCCGGCGCCTACACCTGTTCCAGCTCCAGCTACATACGAACAGTCCGCTCCATCCGTGCTCAGTTATCATGAGCCTGAGGCCAGCTCGCCCACGCGTAAGCCCGTGTCCTCGAAGCCCATATCCACCAGCTATGTAACGGGTCCGACTACGCCACGTCCGCCGGCCACTGTGGACTATCACTATGACAAGGTGCCGCCACTGTTCATGGCCGACGACAAGTTGGATGCCTTCATACAGAGCACCGCTGAGAATATACTTGGATCCACACCCGGCAAATATCAAGCACCACTCTTTGCCACCGCCTCGACGCCCATACACGTACAGCACCCCACGAGCAACTATGGCGGGCACAAGAAACCAGGTTTTGTCCAGATCAACATAACCCCCAAGCCCCCGAAACCGGCTGTGCTGATCACACCCAAGCCCACAGCTATAAATGTGGTTCCATCGAGCAATTGGGAGGACACCAAGCTGGCCTCGACGACCAACTCTTACATCTACGGACCGATTGTGACGCGACGTCCCGGCAATATGCCGTCTGTGGTAACTTCCAATGATTTTGAGGATCCCGGTTACTTTGGCATGCCTGCTGGTGGGAGTGCTGGCAGCAGTCCCGTGCACTTGACCTTCACACAATCCACAACAGAGGCAATGTACGGTGTTCCTTCCGATGATAAGCCCGCTTTTCCGGGCTATTATGGGCCAACACCCACATATCCGGCATTCTCAGTGCCCGGCGAGAAGGTTGGCCAGGTTGTCGACGAAACTTATACCTCACCCAATGATTTTGTCAACTTCCCGCCGGTGCGCAATCCAAATCTCAACATGTCCGCCGCTTCAAGCGCTGTGACTAGCGATCTGGAGCTATCGACGCCCGCTTTTGTTGAGGACATTGTGCTGAAGGACAAGATGCACACGTTGGTCCACAAATTAGTGGCTTCATTGCAAGGCAACTTCGAGGCGCTGGCGGACATGATCGATGAGACAAACAACACGGCATCCACTTATTCATCGGGCCTGGCCAGCACCACCAATGTCAATCGGAAAACCACTCGCAAGCCAGTTCGGGTGGCAACCACATTGAAACCGAAGGCAACAACCAAGAAGCCCGTGATACGGGTCTCAACCAAGGCGCCCAACAAGAAGACACCAGTTAGCACCACACGGAAACCGGCCACACGTCGACCCTCGGTAGCGCCCAGCACCACAACACGACGACCCATCTCCAAGAAGCCAACGAGACGGACGACGAGTACAGTTAAGCCCACAGCGCGACCTGCAAATGATGAGATTGTCGATGAGGAGGACGAAGAGGATGTCAATCCGAGTCCGCATGAAAACGAAATCGATCACGACACTCTGAGCTCTTACGGCGGTGCCAATGGACGCAAAATACGTAAGTGTTGAGTGTTTGTAGCATGGACCCCAACAACAAACTATCTCTCTATCTCTATTCTTTGTTTTCTCTCTTGTTTCTAATAATTCATGCACATTACGTTTGATAACCCCACAAAAATTTGATTAACACCGTCCAAATCCATCCGTATTGATCATCCCTAACCTTACATTTTAATCATTCCCAAATTATAGCACGTCGCCGGCTCAAACGGCCTGTCCACAGGCATCGCCATCATTGATATACCCAATCGCTATCCATAGTCACATAGCTAGTTCTAGTAGCCTAGTTAACCCCGTAACCTATTCCCATCCACTTCTTGCCTAGTCCCAATGATTCTACTCCCGTATTTCTCTGTGTATCTCACTGGCTGTCAGTCTAGACGCCAGCTCGCTCGCTCGCTCATACTTGTTCATATTCGCTCTCACTCACTCGCTCGCTCTGTGAACACTCCCTACTCCTAACCTCACATTTCACTCCCCATCAACAGAATGCGGCGTTCGACCCCATGTGAAATCGGGTCGCATTGTCGGCGGCAAAGGTTCCACATTTGGCGCCTTTCCCTGGCAGGTCCTGGTTCGCGAATCCACCTGGCTGGGTCTCTTCACAAAGAACAAATGTGGCGGCGTTCTAATCACTAGTCGCTACGTCATTACCGCCGCACATTGTCAGCCCGGGTAAGTCCTTACTACTTGCGATCAACTTATCCCTTTTCCTAATTTTCTTAACCCTCTTTTTAGTTTCTTAGCCTCGTTGGTCGCTGTCATGGGTGAGTTCGACATCTCCGGCGATCTGGAGAGCAAACGACCTGTCACCAAAAATGTGAAACGCGTCATTGTACATCGTCAATACGATCCGGCCACATTTGAAAACGATCTGGCGCTGCTCGAAATGGACAGTCCCGTTCAGTTCGATACACACATAGGTAAGTTTTCGAATTCAGATTAGATTAGAGCTCGAAATTGCGAAAAGCGAAGAATTTCTTGACTACTATCTCTTATCTATCTGCCAAGTGATAAATTAATATCCTAATGCCTATACAGCATGCCATTAAATGAGTTATAATGCCCGCTGGAAAAGAAATTCACGGTCTACTTCACTTTTCTATCATCAAAGTAATAATTTGGCAACACATTTGTGCCATTTGTTACGAGAAACATCATAAAAGCGCTTCATTATATTTAAAGGAATTTCTTGTTAAATTCAAGTCAATCTCTCTTCCCATTAACAGTGCCAATTTGCATGCCCAACGATGTGGCGGACTTCACGGGTCGCATGGCAACGGTCACCGGCTGGGGACGACTCAAGTACGGCGGCGGCGTTCCCTCGGTGCTGCAGGAGGTGCAGGTGAGTGTTGGCCGGCAATGAGCTATTAGCCAATGCTGGCTGATTAGCCACTCAAGAGCAACTTTTAATTGGTTTTCCTCACGCAACAGGTGCCAATAATTGAGAACAGCGTCTGCCAGGAGATGTTCCACACGGCTGGCCACAACAAGAAGATCCTTGGGTCCTTTTTGTGTGCGGGCTATGCCAACGGGCAGAAGGACTCGTGCGAGGTAAATGCTGCAATTAGCTAACTTAGAACTTTTTTAATCAACTCTCTTTTAATTTCTCTTCCTCCTTCTCTCTCCCTCTGTTTCACTCGATGTCCTTGCACAGGGTGACAGTGGCGGTCCTTTGGTGCTGCAACGTCCCGATGGACGCTACGAGCTGGCCGGCACCGTGTCGCATGGCATCAAGTGTGCGGCGCCTTATCTGCCGGGCGTCTATATGCGCACCACATTCTACAAGCCCTGGCTACGCAGCATAACGGGCGTTAAATAGGCCACGCCCACACGCACCCAACACACAACTGTAAATAGGAAATAGTTTTTAGAGACCTTCGACGTGGCACAGCGAAAGAATAAGTTGGCACAACTTACATATTTATACATATATATATATATATATATATATATAAATTGAATATTTATATATGTATATATGTATATAGAGCGTCGCATTTACAAAACTCATTTTACCACATTCCTCTCCATACCCTTTCCATCATATAAGCGAATTGCAAACTGCCCAAATTTTCTGTTGCCTACTTGCAGGCGCAAGCTTTAAAATCTTTAATATCCGACTCTTTCCCATCCATTCGCAATACTACTATTAAGGCATATTTATTTTAGCTGTTAAGCTTATTTATTTATTTATTTAATATTTATTATTGTCGTTTTTTTTGTAATTTTCACTTTGATTCAACTAAAAACTGAAACATAATATTTATTTTAATATTATCAATTGTTAATTTTCATAGGCAAATTGTTATTATGTTAAAATGCAAAAAAAAGAGCGAGAGCATATGTTTTTAGTTCAATTGAATTTATTAATTAATTTAATTAATGCTAAAACCTTATGATAATTGATATATCTGCATGATATATATCTATCTATATGAAATTTGTTAGCATCTTAAGCGTACAAACGAACAAAGCGAAATCCATAAACAAATATGACGAAATAAACGAGAGTAAATTAGTAAATACCATCCAGATATATATTTTTACATTATTAAGGGTTTTGGGGTTATGCAACACTTCTTCACTATTTCAAGTCATCTAGTTTCAATATATGCTACTTTCTTATTCAGATTCTTTCTTCCTCAAATTAAATCCGAAAGCAGCAATCCATTTCTTATTTCTTTTGGCCCTTGACCCTACCTGTGCAACTAGTTGAGCTACCTGCAGTAGTTCCCAGCGCAATATGAAGAACACAGAAAATCCATTTGCAGTAGTGCTCAAATAAATAAATAAATAACGGCAACAATATTCCGCTGGGAATCGAATAATGTCAAGCAAATTGGATTTGACGAAAAGGGAAAAATGAAAAATCAAATCAAAAGCGAGCAATCAAAGTGCACATTAACAGCAGCAGGAAGCGGGAAACAGGATGCGAAGGAAGCACTGGGGTTTGAGCAGCTGCCACTTGAAGCAATTTCCGCTTGAATATCAGCATTGGCAACTGCAATTGGCAATCGACTAGCTGCTTGCCACACAGTTGCACAGAGCATATCCCGTGTGGCAAGCAGCTGGTGGCCAGTTTCATTTCATGCTACTCCACCTGTATACACACCTAGCCGGCAACTCTCAGCGGCACACGGCTGTCATTACAAATGGGCTGCAGCAGCAGCAGTTGCAGATACTTGACCAAGGAGAAGGTCAAGAACAAGGTTAACCAAGCCAACAGTTCATACGAGCACTTTATGTGCCACATTGCGTATGCGTCATTTATGTCTAAAAGCTTTTAAATTTAATATACATAAAATATTACATATGCTTATGATTATATAACATCAAATTGAGCTTAAAATTGCCGATTGTATTGGTCAAGATTCAAGCAACTACTGCTTTGTATAACGTTTAGTTTAAGCTGATGTTAAATATGCTTTTCTTATGTTATATGATTATTTTATTTAAAAATACCTTTTTTTTTTACATAGAGATCTGTTTTATATAGAAATCAGCCAAGTTTTTCAGTTTCTCTGTTGTTAAAGTTGATATAAAACTTATATTTACATATATATTTGTACTAAAAAAATTATATAAAACGCCTTCATCTAACATCTGTGTGTGGGTGTTTACACAGATCTCTCTCCTGCCCCCAAATATAATCTGTATTGATATTTGGTATTTGAGTTCATCTCCTTGTTCTGTTTTTTATATACTTAAAGTATTCTTCTTTTTGTAACAACATTTTAGACTGTATTTGCGGTGCATGCCTTATAAATAGTGATTGAGGGGAGTATTCAATTTAATCTGTTATAACCTTTTTTCAAATGAAGTATGTTGTACCAGCCCATAAAACAATTGAATTTAAAAAACTTACAGTTTAAAAATGTCAGGAAATACAAGAAAAATATTAAAATACTAATGGGCTTATACATATATTCAAGAAAGTAAGGAAATCAACCAGATTGACTTTCTTTTAGCTAAAAATCTGATTAATCGCACACATAAAGATAAACCCAATATACTAACTTTTAAAACAATCTCGACTTATGATAGGGTATACAACATTGGACTTAAATCATGTACAAGTTTCAATCTAGTCAAAATGACAGCCCGCGGCGTGTTCTTGTCAGTTGACAACAACATTTGGCAGGCTTATCAAAAATTTGCAGCTAACAAGCCGCGGGCTGTCAAAAGGAAATGCTGGCAGAGCAAGCAGCAAGGCAGAAGGCTCCAACTGCGGGCTGTGACGTCATTGGACCAAGCCATAAAGTCTAGACTCCGCAGGCCTCACACACACGCGCACACACGCACACAGATGTAAGCTTTGGGCTTTTTAATTCATAAAAATTGGCAGAGAGCTGGTGAAAAAGCTTGTGGAAAGAGCTTTTTGCGCCTTGTGGCAGCCAGCCGACAGGTGTTGGCCGACAGTCGCTGAAAGGACGTACAGGCAGCAGGTACATTTAGCCAGTAAGCAGCAAATTCTATTAGTGTGTGTGTACTTTGAGTGTGTGTGCGTGTTTGTTGTGTTTCCAACTGAAGTTGTGAGTTAAACTCTTGTAAGTGTAATTGTGGCAGCAAGTTGCGAGTTGCTGCCACCGAGCTGCAAATAGCAGGTGCATAAACATCTACAACTAATCACAGAGGTGTGTTTAGTATGTGTGTGGGTGTGGGTGTGGGTGTAGGTGTGGGTGTGTGCAGGTGTGTTATTAATGTGCTGACATAATTAACTTTGGCAACTCTGTCAAAACTCATTTGCGGCCAACAATAATCAAGTTAACAGCCCACTTTTTGTGGTATGTGTGGGCGTGTCACACGCACACACGCACAACCAACACCTCATAACGGTCAAACACACACCTAATGACCATTTGTCGTTTATTTCTGTCGCCTTAAGGAAATCATCAAAAATTGTCCGTTTAACTTGACTTTTATGAGCTCTTCCGCTGACAGAAAATGCCAACATTTAAATGTCAAATAGAAGAAGCTGCTGTCAACTTCCTGTCAAAGTTGTAGTTCGCTCCTTTTTTTGACAAGCACCCAGGAAAAAGTTCTTGGAAATTGCAAGTTTTATTTGTCTGGCATTTCGTTTCATATAAAATAAAAGCTGCTCAGCAAAAAAAAGAGAAGTTCTTCTAGATAAGTTGCATCTGACAATAGGTCTGATTTCTTTTCTTATTTCGTTTCCTATTCTGTCAATTGTTTCTGCACTTGATGAAGATTTAATTAAAAGATACGTTTATTTCGGTGTTACAATCAAATATTCGAAATGCGCAATGTGAGAAATAAATAAATTCACAGAATATTTGCCAACTGGCATGCATTAAATTTAATTAACAGATCTGTAGTTAAGATTTAAGAGGAGTTTTCCTCATTTATTAATACAGTTGAATATTGTGAACAACTTAATTTAAAATTTATATAGTCGAAAAAAAATTGAATTTATTTTCTCAAGAGCCAAAAATATTTTAATTTAAATAATAATTGGCGTCAAACATAAAAAAAAGTCTATTTGTTAAAAAAAAATTATTTTATTATATATTTAGACAACTTCTTTGTGAGAATTTAATACAATACAATGCAAGTTGTCAAAAAAAAAAATATATATATATATAAAGAATCAATAGACCTAAACATAAATTTTTGTATGTCTGTTACAAATTTTTGTCTTTCCAAATAAAATACCTCTATTAAACATTTTTATGGGTTCATAAATATGACACGTGTCAAGCTGAAATATAGAAGAAAATTTGCATTGCTTATAAAATTTTATAGCCAGAGGAGAAGATTTTTGCAATAGCCAAGCTTTAACTTTGATGTTAAAATAGAATTTCAGATTTAATTATGAACTGTTTAAAAAATATGTTTTAATGAGTCCTCGCAACTGCTTTCTCGCTCCCTCTCCCTCATTCTTTCGGTCTCACTCATTTAGAAGTTAGAATAAAATTTTGCAGCAGCCAAAAAGTTTTCATCCAAAACTTTTCTAGCAAACGCCAAAAATGTTCAAAGGAAAAAAAGCAGGTAATTAGTTCAAAACAAAAAGGTTTGCTGCTGACTGAGCTCTAACGGCTAGCGGTAAAGGTCCATTAATGAAATTGATTCAAGGCGTTACCCGAGTCAACGTGTGCAGCTACCCAATGTTAAATGTGTTAAATGTGTTTGACTTGCGTGGCATGACGTACCTGAATATCTATATTTAAAATAAGTACCGACCAGGTGCCACACCCACAGCCCCTCATCTGTGGCCCCACTTTTATCCGAAGAGGATAAGGAGTGGAAGGTATTACAATTAGACGAAGCGGGTGTCTGGGGATCTATTTTAATGCACACATTTATGGGAGAGCTAAAATATTTAATAGTTGCAAGCAGCTGGAAACATCTGAGCCCCAAGAAGTATGCAACACATTTTCTACTCTTCATGCAGCACACAAAACTAATTTCGTTGGCTAAGTGTGTGGGTGTGTGTGGTTATGTGTGTGTATGGAAATCATTCTAAGCGCTTGGAACACACAATATTATTAGAAAATCAAAAGCCAAAATGGAAATGCAAATGCAAATGGAAATGGAAATTTAAATAAAAACTATAATGTCAGTCTTTTTAAGAACTTAGAAGAAAAGCAATTATATTTATTTATTACTATTATTTTATACCTTGTCTTATATAAATTTATGGCTACACACAGGGTATTTGCTGTATCATACGCTTTGTGCACAGATGAAATTTTATTATATTTTATTTTATGTATTTTGGGTCTATTTTAGGACAAAGCGATTCATCAACGAGTTGCCCTAACCTCACATTTCCGTTAACCATAAAGAACAACAATTTAAGCTTATTCAACTAATTAGCCCTTAGCCATAAACGTGTATTTATATATATATTTATATATGTACATATATCTTTCTGTCCAATTACTTGATTTATTATATTTTCTATAAATATAACGATGGAAAGGCTGCTAAGCTCAACTAAGCCTATGAACAGAAAGCAAACACATATGTATATATATATATATATATATCCAGTATATATATATATATATATACATTAAATTTGTTTATGTATGTGAATGTGTATAAGTAACTGCCTTTCGGGGCAATAAAAAGCGTTAAGTGAGTATCTAAAGCATAAATTAAGTCAGTCCCGTTATAAACACTAAAAGCAGGCACAACTTACTCACACACTTGCACACTCGCACACACACATATAATTTAATGCCTGCGGCCACGTTTAATTTAAATGTCTGCGCGCGGCAGAAATGTACGCAAGTGCCTGTTGGCCAAAACGCTGTTGGCTTTTAATTAAGGCCGCAATTTGGTTGTGGTTTCCACTTTTTTTTTCCAGTTTTTCGCAGGCGTAACGGGAATTTTTTGCAGCCTGTGGCAATGTTGTACTAAGGCCGTGCAACATGAGCCGCATTCCGGTCGTCCAGTTACTGCTGCTCGGCCTGTTGGCCCTGCAGCTGGATGCCACTGCATTCTCGATGCCGCGCAACGCCGGACAGCGGTCGCTGTTTGAGCGCAATTCACGCAATTTGCTGCATCGTGCCGCGGAGGGCGTTGCAAGTGGTGCAGCTGATGTGGGCGGATCGTTTGATATGATTGCCAGCAATCTCAACAATGGCGGCTATAATAACGAATACGCCCAGCTATTTGCCATGCAACAACAACAACAACAACAGGAGCAGCAACAACAACATCAGCAGCAGGAGAAACAAGCGGAACAACAGGTGAGTAAGCTTTATGGCCAATTTAAAGCCGCAGTCGCGACCGCTGTTGGTTAATTAAAATGGAAAGCCGAACTTAACACCTGCGCACAGTGGTTCAAATTACGTGTGTAGGCGCACAAAATTGAGTGCTTAACAACGCGGCGTAGCAGATATCAACTTTATTAATTAAAGGATTCTGCATGGTAGCAATAAAATACGAATTAAGCTAATCTTACGTAAAACTTAGCTAGGGGAAAATATGAGAAACTAAGCAAATTATAATTTAAGTTAATGATATTTTTTTTATACGGCTTATATTATATAAATATTCTATTTATAACATGCAGTAATAATATGACTGTATACATGAATGGATATTAATAAAAACGATATTTAGGATATATTTATAAATATGCACTGGTTGACTGATTGTTCAGCTGATTGACTGACTGACTGGCTGAGTGACTGACCACCTGACTGACAGATTGACTGGTGCATTAATTAACTGATTTATAGACTGACTGACTGACTGGTTGACTGACAGACTGACTGACTGATTGACTGATTGACAGATCAAATAACTTGTATTCTGATTGAGTGGTTAATAATTCACACTTCCATTTTGTTCTATATATATATTCGTATATACACCTTAACCTTGGTTTTATTGATTTATTGTCGGACTGAATGATCTACTGACTGACTGACTGATTGGTTAGCTGACTGACTGGCTGACCGACTGATTGCCTGACTCGCTGACTGGTTAATTTACTGACAGATTGACTATTTAACTGATTGACTAATTAAGTTATTGACTTGTCTTATAGTCAACAATTCACTTTCCTATATATTAAAGCCAGAAAAATTGTACATCTACTTATATAGACCACCACCTCTAACAGACTGACGAAGTAATTCCATGAATGATTTATTGACTGACTCACAAATTAAAGGATTGGTGGCCAAAATGTAGAACAAACTTTTACACCCCTAGTGGATTGTGGGCGTGGCAAATAGCTAGCTTTTGGATTGAGCTGATTAGCCGTTTGCCTTTTGACTTCCCCCAAGGTTCAATGACTTTTGATGTAATACCATTATTAATTCGGTTCGTAATGCCCTAAATGGCGAAATATATCATATTCAGACTTAACTGTAGACTAGATCAACAGTAATAGAACGTAATTTGTGTATTTCCTGCCTTTTCTAGGTGACAGATATAGATAGATATATTACAATAGTACTTTTATCTTTATCTGACTCGATGACTGAGTTATTAAACTCGATCTGTTCTATACATATAAATTCCATCCGCATCTATGGAAAATGTGTAATTCCCCTGCAATTTAAAATTAAAGAATTACAGCTTTTCGGATAAAAATAAAACCCTTAAGGGTATTAAAAGGGAATCATTGAAATTGAGTGGGTTAAAGCGCTCAATATTTCATATAAAATATGTAAAGTTAATTGAAATCGTGTTATTATTACTCAATGAAATTGATATTAAAAAAAAGTCGACAGAATAAATTGAGGCAAATTAATATTAAATTCACAGCATAAAAAACGTTAATATCCGCCAAAGGATAGCTATATAAATATATTTTTCCCATATATATATCACTCATACGCTGCGCCCACGCAGCAAAAAAGGAAGAAAAGGATGAATGTGGGTGGCAGCGCAAATGCAATTGCAGCATGTTGCGCACATAAATTGCAACGACTTGCAGTGGTTGTTAATTAATTTTGGCTGCCTACAGGCAAGCGGCATCTGGCATGTGTGGCATGTGGCATGTGGCATGTGGCGTGTATCTTGTGGCAGCCAAAAGTGCAAAGTTCAAACGCAATGTGACGCACAGCTGAATTATAATCACATTGTATAAAGTAGAGCCCTCTTAATCAGAATTCTGCAGTGAGGCATAAAATATGAATCGACTGCATTCGATTTAATACGAACACTCATACGCAGCGTGTGCCACACGCAGACAACTAGAACACTTACACACTCACATACACACACACACATAAAGTCCTGCTGTGATGAAACGCTTCTCTAATTGTCAGCCGGAGACCGAAGTCTTTGGAATTGTAGAGCCGCTGATTGAGGACACGCCCTGTGCCAATCGCGACTGCCTGCTAAACGACGATTGCTGCCCCACTGGGGTCTGCGTTCACACATACGGTGGTAAGTGCCCCCCACATTCCAGTTTGTGACTGCCCCCTATTCAAATCTAATTGCAAATCGGTTGGCAGAGGGCAAATGCGTTTACGTCTTCGCACGTCAGCGGGATTTGTGCCAGCGGCATGCTGACTGCGCGCCGGGCAGCGCCTGCATGCTGGCCCCCCACGAGGGTATTTGGCGCTGCCAGTCGGAGGCTCCCCTCCTCACCGACGTCTTTCGTGTGCGCCCCAAACAGCCGCTGGGCAGCGAGTGCAACAGCAGCAGCGACTGTCAAGTGGTCAAGTAAGTGTTAACTATATATATATTCGTCCATCTGTCTATCAACTAGAGGTGTTCAGTTGAATAATTATTCAGTCTATTTATGCTCTTGTCAACCTGTTTTTCGCCTTGCTTCCAAGTTAGTCTGTCAAGCTATTCAATTTCATTATATAAAAACTCTGTGAAAAGTCTTTATATTAACGATCCAGTACATCTCCTTTTTCCAATTCATCATAAATAGTCCATTAATCCTACTGTCAAACTGATTGTCAGTTTATGCGTATGTTCATTGAACTTGAAAGCTTCGTAATTTTTAAATACTTCTGCGGTTCTACTTATAAATCCCAGTCAATGCCTATTTCTGTCTGTCTGTTTATTTCTCTAAGTATCTTCGTGTCAAATTGTCTTTCAATTTATTTTCAATCTATTTGTCAGTCAACTCAGCTCAACATTAATATAATTTGCTTATATTTGTAAGAATCAGTGTAGCTGCCAATCAATCTCAATCAATTTTTATCTCACTGTCAATGATATCTTCGAATGTGACTGTCAAACTGTCTGTCAATCTATTGTCGAACTCAATTTCTCCATTAAACTCTCTGACTAGTTTGGGTGAAGGATATCTTTGAAGAATAATAACAAACGTTAAATGACTTAAGTGACTATACATGCGTATGTACAGGGTATATAGTAAAGGGTAATCAAATTATATTCCCATGAAAGTTCCAAATTTTATTTCAATGATTAGCAAATATTGTTTATTAAATAAAAATAAAATAAAGTGCAGCTGCCTCTGCTTAGTTATAAAGGGTATATTTTCGTCTCATACTTGATGCACTTGTTCTCTCACTTAGCGGCATGTGTTGCCAGCAGCAGCGTTTGCATCATCGTGCAACATCGAAGTTGACTTGCGGCTATTTTCGCGATGCTTTCGACTGCGTGGATGTGGCCAAAGAGGTGAGTAGACACCAATACACCCTAAATCTACCCTATATAAATGTATAATATACATACTATATATCCATTAGCATATGGCGAACATTTTTCAGCAACGTCGCAACTGAGCAACAGGCAAACTTTGAAGGATAATTCAAACAAATGATGAATAAACATTTTAATCTGAAGACAACCTAAAATACATTATTAAAGCAAATCCAATTACAACAAATTAAACATATCAAATGTTCAACAAAAACATATCACTCCCCCATTATATATTTATATATAATTAACACACTTATAATAACCAAAAAAAATTTTGAATGTGTTTATTGTAGAAATATTTATATTAATCCGCAAAAAAATAATAATATATATATATATATATATCTATATGTTATATAATATAATACTGACTGAGGCATTCAATGTTATTACAGCAAGTATTAAAACAACAACAATTTTATTCAAAAGTCTTAATGTGAAAATAATTATTATGAAATTCAAATAAATAAATGAATAAATAAATAAATATGTAGCCATAACCGCAATGTGAACTGTACCTTTTTTTTCTCTCAAGCACTTTGCATCAAGTCAAGTCGAATATAATGAAAGAATATATGAATATATATTTAATATTAATCCTATGTAAATGTATTTTATTAAGACAAGCAACCACGTAAAATGTTAATGAAAATTAAAACACGTAAAGTAAACAAATAAACAGAATCAAAATTTAAGGCACACAAAAAAGTGCAAAGGGTGCCACGCCCACAAAACCAAAAAAAAAGCAAACAAAAATGAATTTTAATTATTTATTTTGCATTTACGCGGGCGTTTTGAAGGGACTTGAACTCTAATTTGAATTTGATTAATATATAATTGTCGGGTTTTTATTCGCCGATCCCTTTGCAAAGGGGGAACAGGGTATGAAGTGTTTGGGAGTACGAATGTAACAGGCAGAAGGAGGAATGACAACACTCATTAAGAGGATATACATATATACATATATATAATAGGACAAGGAATGTCGAGTTTTTCATTTGACTGAAATGTAATGCCAAAACGAATGGATCCAGATCACAAGGTGTAAGCAGGGTATGAAAGGTTTGGAAGTACGAATGTATCTGGCAGAAGGAGAATTCCATAGACTCGTGAAGCACATATATTTCACATCTGATTGGATTCGATTCAGCGAAACGAATAAGACTTGCAAATCGAAAAGTTACAAAGTTTAATTCAAAGCATCGAAAATTATCTTTATGAATATGTTTCCCCAAAGAGGACAGAGTATATTCTAGCCAAGTGTACCTTAACCTTTCTCACTTGTTTTTATTATTTAAATGTTACAGAAACACACACCTGAACAAGTTTACAGGTCGACCTTCATTTGAGGCTTTCAATTTGTGTTCATGACCTCGAGGCGTGCCTGTAAAATTCCACAAAGTAAAATGCGAAAATGCGAAAATGCTTACAGTAATACCTAAAATCAAGGACTCAACACTTAGCATTCAAGTTTTAATTAAAACACATTTGGGGCCAAAGAAATGTGTCAAAGCAAGAGACTTACGACCAACTTTTTGAACTCTTAACCTTTTGACAGCTTTGTAAAGTAAATAAAACAAAAAGTACAGCCAACTGTTGAACAGACAGCAAAACAGTTGTGCAACTGTTGTCAAAGACATTTCAATTTGTTGTTTTACAAATATTTTGGGTTTTATTTTTATTTAAAGTGCCAGTAAAAACGCAGCTTAAAGCTAAAAGTTAGACTCTGTTTACACTTTCAACGCTTATTTTTTCTTTTCATTTTCTTTTTCTTTGTCGTTTTTTTTTTTTTTTGTTTTTAACAGTACAGCTTAAATGCTTCACACATATCCAAATTCCAATTCACATCCTGATTTCCTTTCCAATTTTTTTTTTATCTTTATAACTCTCTCATTTCCAATTACCATACAAAAACACATGCCAAAAAAAAAATGAAATATTATTTTAAGAAACTTGAGCCTAAGTTTAGTTTAATATATATTTCTGTTTTCTTTTAATTTCAAATTTTCAATAATGGTGATATTACTCAGCTGGAAAATAGGATGTTTGTTATTAAATAAAATTTTTCATTTGCGCATTTGTTGTTAAAGTCTTTTTCTAGTTTTTTCTTCGGTTTGTTTCGTTTTATTACAACTCAGTACGGTTTGAGATGCCTCTATAGAGCGATATTGTTTAATGGAATCCTTAATTACTGTTTCTTTTCTTTTAAACCCAAACGAAACAATATTTTCGATTGTATTTACTTTTGTCTGGGAAACTGGCTGATTAAATATTTCACATTTTCAACAATGTTACAAATTGTTTTTCTTCTTCTTCGCGTTTGCAATTATTTACACATTTTACAGTTACAGGAATATTCTTTTGTAAAAACTTAAGTTACGTTTATTTCGTGTTTCTTTTTCTTTTGTTTACTGAAATTTTGCTATAAATTTCAGCAAATTACAAAGTACAGGAAATTAGTTTTAAACTAAAGCTAAACATATTTCATAATGTTTTCGTTTTTTTTTTTTTTTCAGTTGCCTAAAATAATAGGAAATTAAATTTCGCAGGCCGAAAGTTATAACAAACTAGTTTAAGTTTACATATATATAGTTTTTGTTTCTTTTTTCCGTTACACGCATATCAAATAGAACCGTTTTACATAATAATTATAATATGATGCTTAGTTTTAGCTTGATGGGAAAGTAAAGTTAATGTTTTTCCTCCATTTATTATATATATTATTATTGTTTAGTGTATTTTAATCTCTTGGCTGTGTTGGGAAACATTTGATGTTGTATAGAAACTACTATTGCAGGTTTTGTTTGGGTTCTCATTATGCTTGGCTATGGCTGGTTTGTTCTGAGGATGTGTGAGTGTGGGTATGCGAGTGCGTGTGTATGTTGCAGACAAGTAAAACATTTAGCTTAACATACAATCCAAATTACAAATGATGCATGACACGTTATACAACACAGCTATGCAAAATGACTTACAAATTACAATTCTCATCTCTATGCGATAATATTTTTCTCTTTTAATATGTTTTGTTCATGAAACATCAAGTTTCTTACAATTTAAGCAAATATACATTTACATAAATATATATATATATTAATTTATATTATTTTCATCTTCAACTTGTTTTTGCTTTTGCTTTAAGACTACAGTAAAAATAGGAAGAACAAGCTTTGGTTATAACAGAACTATAAACAAACAAAAAAACAAATGACATATGAAAAACAATTAATGTTTGAATGAAGAGCCTACACGTTAAAAAAAACTTAAAAGCGATTTATATATATACGTATATATAAGGTGTGTATGTATAATTAGCATAGGAGACGCACACACAGCAGCAACAGCTATAAAAAGGAGGGGGTGAGAAGGAAAGAAGGGTTTATGGTAGTGGGTGTGGCATGCAGCAGTCGGCGCGCCATATAAATTGTTATTTTTTTTTTTATTTTTTGTTTATCTGCTTTTCAAATTTGTTTTCCTCTTTTTTTTTTTGTAATTCATGAGTTCCTGAGTTTTAATATATTTTATTTTTTTGTTTGTCAACGATAAACGCCTAAAAAGTGTTTTTTTTTTTTTTGTTTTGCTTTTAAAGATATTACTAGATATTGCTACGTTTTCCTATATACGATTTTTATATTGATATATAGCTGGAATTCGTAATTTGTAACTTGGGGTTTCTTACTTTCACTTTTTGGGGGTTTTCTTTATACTTTTTCACTTTTTTTTGTTTATTTTCTTTTTTGTTGCTGTTTTTACTGCTGCTCAGTCTTGGCAAAGTCTTTTAACTGTATGTATTTTGTTTTTGTTATATTTTTTCTATATATATTTTTTTTTGTGAACAGTGGCTATAAAAAATATATGTTAGGTATACATATTTAGGCCCTAATTGTTTCTCATTTTAGCACGAATTGGCAGTGCGGCGGTTTTTAGTGGCGCGCCGCTGCCTTCAAACTAAGCGAATCTCAGCGGAAAATGTCAACGAAATCCATACATATAAATAATCATATATATGTATAGATGTATGTACAAAAGTAAAAGTAGATGCGAAATGCGAAGGATAATGTAAAACGAGCACGGTTCATAGCAAGTGTGGGGGAAAGAGGGTTGGCATGGCAAAGACCTAAATATTTACAGCGTATTTGTTAGTTTGTTTATCATAGTTTTCCTTTTCTTATGTTATTTTTCTTTTTGTTTGCTGCTTGAAGGTAACACGGGGCCAGGTTACAGGTTGCACAGGTGCAATGCACACAACGCTTTCAGATGAAACGCATTCCATTTGTGGGTGAGGCGGGGAACTACGCATTAGAGCCACAATCAATTCTTGACCTTGTCCTCGACTCGGATGCTGGCTAGCGTCTTTTTGATGCGCAGCGCGGTTAGACGTGCTACGGGATTGGGATACCAGCACTCCTTCATGACCTTGGCCATGTTGTGGAGCACATCAGAAGCATGCCAGCGGTTGGGTATGTTCGGTCGACTCTTCTCAATGCAAACGACCTGCAAGGCAGCAGCCAAAAGGCCAAATAATATAGTTTTATATATTCATTTTCAAATATTCCCAAATCGTGCAGACCTTTTTCATCTCCTCAATGCTGGGATCGGGTTGCACCGCATCCCAGTAGGGCAATTGATATTCCTCAAAGATCATGCCCATGTTGCAGCGGCGGGCTATCTCCCAAAGTATCAAGCCAAAGGCGTAGACATCCGCTCGCTTGTACGAATCGAAATGCTGGGCATTCATGCTCTCGTCCAGCACCTCGGGCGCCATATAGCGCTTGGTGCCCACGCGATGTGTGGAGGGTATATCCACAGAATCATCCTTTTCCACGTGCCGCACCGCCAGTCCCAGATCACCAATGGCACAGCTCAAATTCGACTTCACCAAAATGTTCTTTGACTTGAGATCGCGATGCGCAATTGCGGGCTTGCCGCGCGTGCCCACGATGTCCATGTGGAGATGTGCCAATCCTGTAGCGATGCTTAGCGCCATGTTCAACATGGTGTTTGTGTCCACAGTGTGCGTGGTCAAATAATCAAACAGCGAGCCATTCTCATGGTAGTCGGTGACCAGCCACAGCTGTGTCCATGTTCCGTTATCTACATTGATGCATAGCATTAGTTGAGGAATAGGTTTGAAGACTAGCTACTCACCCTTGTTGTCCGCTGCTATGAAACCCAATATATTCTCGTGACGCAACATAACGGTTTGATAGATCTCGGCCTCACGAAACCAGGAGCACTCCTCGCGACTGGAGAAGATCTTGACGGCCACATTCTCGCCACGCCAGCGTCCGCGCCAGACTTCACCGAAGCGTCCCTTGCCAATCACATGGCAGAGCTGCACTTGACGTGCGATGGAACGCTGCACGAGCAGCGGCAGACCAGCTGAGAAAAGAATATAACGGAAGGGTTTTTATCATTCATCATCTAGTTGCACATTCCAATAATTATATATCCCACTCACCCGATCCGGAGCCCGAGGTGGTCATCTCAATAATATCATGTAGTGTGGTGTTACCATTCAATATGGGATCGTAGACAGAGTCCTCCTTGGCAAAGGGTCGTCCGTTGGCCAAGCGCTTCTGACGCTGACAACAATACCAGGCTATGGTGCCGGTCCCGCAGACAATCAGCGTACCGCCCACTATGCAGGCCACCAGTTGCCAGCTGCTGAGCGTTTTGTTCGCTCGGGATTCTAATTGGACAATAATTGTTATTAGTGCTTATTCAAGTACAGCTGGAATGCTGCAAAAAAGCTGAGCGTGAAAAATAATGGAAAATTAAATGCCAGAAAGTTAGTGAATAAGTGAGAAAACATGCAAAAGGAAAAGCAATTGATTAAATCTAAAAACGAAAACCAACAAATAATAAACCAAGGTGCACTTAAATCAATAAACATTAATTGTTAGTCGGTGTGTGCGTGTGTGCAAGTGTATTTGTTATATACATATGTGTAAGTAGTTGTAATTGGCACTAACCTGCCTTTGACATTTGCTAGTTACATATTTACATACCTTTGCATACTTGTCGGCGCAAACTTAAAATCTACAGAGCAATAAACTAGAAGCACGCACTCTTATATTTTAACAAACCCACACACTAACACATACACACGTACATACATACAAATGAGCAAACACAACTACCAATAATATTTAGATGAGCGCTGGGGCAAAAAAAAAAAAAACAAAAACAAAAAAAAAATAGTCTGCAGACAGCAAAACACACAAAAATGCGGCCATTAATGAATGGAATGAAGCCGTTAGGCAGCGACGTCGACAGCGACGCTAGCATCGAAATGCAGTCGCAGCACATGAATGAATATGAATGCAAGACTTGCATAAACAGTAACAGAAACAGAAAGAGAAGTAGAAGCAGAAGCAGAGGCAGAGGACGCAACAGAAGTACTGCAGACAAACGGGTAACGGGTAACGGGTGAGCGAGCGAGAGAGTGCGATGTCTGCACCTGATTCTTGTACTCCTTATGCACTTTGCAGTTGTTGTTGTTGCTGCTTGGCTGGTAAGCCCCTTGAGACAGTTGTTGCTGTTGTTGTGCTTGTTGTTGTTTGTGCTGCTGCTTTTGCATACTTCCTTTTATTTTTACAGTTGTTTGGCTTTTGTGTTCGTCGTGTTTTTAACAAGTCAATATGAATGATGCGAAAGGTCAGCAGACAACTCGAGTGGGTGGGTGGGTCGGTGGCTGGTTGGTTGTGTAACGGAGTAGCGACAGCCCGTGAGACAAGGTGAAATACACAACAACAACAAAACAAAATATGGTGCATCCAGTGTGTGTGTGTGTATATGGAAAAGGAAGACAAAATCCCAACAAACCAAAACATTTCATTTTTTATGGCTTTTTTTCAAGACGGCACAGACGCATGTAAATGTGGAGCAGAGGCGGAGTGAAGGGGATCAGGTGTGCGTTTAAACATGTTTCAATGTATGTGTGTGTTTTGCTGCGTGTGCTACAATAATTTCTGTCTAAAAAAATCGCAAATGTGGCGGTGCAATGACATGGGCGTAGATCTAACGAAAAGAGAGGGGGGTTGGACACAAATGATGTTGATGAATCCTTGATGGATGGCGAATGGCATCTGACAGATGAAATTATGAATGAATGTAGATGAATGGTTGGGGAGCTTTTTGGATGGGGTGGGGTGTGGGGTGTGGGGTATGGGGTGTGGTTTTCAAGCAACTCTCACCTGGTATAGCACCATTGTAATTTTCACGCGTATTGCAAAAATCATCTTGGCAACATTGTGTGGAAGAGGTGGCTGTTTTATCATGACACCAGGCGGGATCTTCGGGTGGTAAGTGGTTTGCTAGGGGCAGGCATCTACATACATACATACATATACGGAGTAGTTGGTTTGTCGAGTAGTACAGTTTAATGCTAGGTTCTACATTTTAGTTACTAATTAATCGATTGTCAATTGTTTTCCACAAATAGCAAAAATAGTGGGGGTAGTAGTTGTTTAGGAGATTTGTTGTAGTTGTAATTGTAATTGTAATTGTAATTGTAATTGTAATTGTAATTGTAATTGTTGTTGTTGTTGTTGCATTGCTTGTTGCTGTTGATGTTTGGTGCAGTTGATAAGCAGCTGTTGTTAAAGTTGCATTTGCTATTAATGTCTACTTAAGAACTAAATATTGCAGCAGATTTTTGCAGCAGATTTTTGTAGAGCAGCGAGCGTGCAGCAGAGGCGTGGTCAAAAGGGGGGCGGAGCAGAGTTTTAACAGGGCAGTGAGTTAACAGCAGCGGCTTAATGTTTAGCTGTGTGCACAGACCAGGGTATAAGGAATACCGTTGAAGCAGTCAAAGTTGTTCCCAATTATTGTTATATACATAGACTAGAGATCAAAGAAGTTTAATACAGCACAATCAAAGCACCAGGTGAGAGAATCTCTTACAAAAGAAACAGAAAAAACCGAAGAAGGATCTACACGAGACTTACAACAAACAGTAACCAGAAAGAATTTCTTCATCAGTTCCACATCAGTAGTTCAGTTGTTCAAAAATATGTTTACCAACACTACAAATTTGATGAAAGTCCATAACTGAGTCATGAACACAGCTACTAAGTAATATCTATGGCAAAATATAGGCCACGCCTTATACAAAAATAAACGCTACTAAAATAGCTTCAAAATCGAGTTTGCTCTTTTTTTCTTTTAAGCGACTACAATTGAAAAGTATACAAAAATTTTTTGGCATGCAGAAATTGATTGAAAAACTAAATATGTATATTTTTAAAATTTATTTGCTTATAGAGATACATATGTGTAGGTGTAGGTGTTGTTGTTGTTGTTGTTGGTGGTGTGCCGTTAAGATAGTCAAAGAGATACAATAGATAGAGAATAAGAGAAGCGGAGTATCAGCCGAGGCAAGTAACGTGCAAAAAAATAACTACTAATCAGAGGACGACCAAAAAGCGAACAGAGTGCAAATAGAAAACTTAAATATTTACTTAAAAAAAAAAAAAAAGAAAAATAAACAAATACAAATTTATGGTCAATTATAAGTCGCCTACTAAATAGTTGTGCAAATCGAAATAAAATTATTAATATAAAAACTATTATTATTATAATTTATTTTTTAATATTGGAGTGCATACAGAAAAGAGTGTTGTTGTTGTGCATAATTAACGGAGAGTACAAAAGAGGGTGCAAACCAAAAAGCTTCTTAGGTAGAGAGAAAAAAGTGTTTTTTGTGTTTTGTTTGCTGTAGTTTTTTTTTTTTTTTTTAATTTGTTATTTATAGTTTGTTTTATTTTAATGGTTTTTATTTATTTGTTTTTACTTTGTCATATCTGTTTGCTGTACCTGTTTCAAATATCCTCTTCATAAGCTCATCTTTATTGCAGAAATCCGTATTACAACAGGTAATTCTAAACGAATTATATTTATTGCGACTGGAAAGGCATTCGAAAGGCTGGCGATTCAGCTCGTAACGCTTTGGGATGCAACTGTACAGCAATAGTAGACCAATATACAGTTATTTTGGTAAGTATGTTATATTAAATAGAGAGAAAAAGAGAAAGAGAGAGAGAGAGAGAGAGCAACGGCCAGGCGAACGAGCAAAACGAACGTGGGGTGAAACAAAGAGAGACAATGCAGCGCAGAGAGCAGAGCGCGTGGCTATTCCTCTTCATCTTCTTCTTATTGTATTCTTTTATGCTATTTGATTTAATTTCTTTTACGCTTTTGATTTTGTTGTTTGGTGTACACGAGCAAAAGACAGTTATATATCAAGAGAGATGAAACGAATTAGTATACTGTTTTTTTTGTTGTTGCTTTTGTTTTTGGGCAGTTGCTAATTGGAACTCAGTCTGGTTAGTAGCAAAGAAAACAAAAGCACAAGAAAAAAGCACCGTATATATAAGGACATAGTTTATCGAAAAGCAAACAAGCTACGACTTCAAAGCTGGAACACTTGCCACGTGCCACGTGCCACGGGCCACGCTGCGTCTGCGCATTATTATTAGCCAACTTGCAACGACGTGGCAAGAGCTGCTGCATTCGAGTTGTCTATGAGCTTAAATGCTTTTTGGTTAACTATTTGAACTTACATACATACAATCATATGTATGTCTGTATATAAAAACAAGAGAAAAAAATACTAATTGTTGTTGTTGCTGCTGCTTGTTTGGTTTTAGTAGTGTGCGCTGCATTAAATATGTTTTTGGATTGTTTTTGTTAGATTCACTATCAAGTCAAACTCAACACGGGCATTATATAGAAGATTATGAGCTAGTCAAAAAGAACGAACTAGCCGGAACAAAGCAACTGGAACGACGTGCGTTTGTATTTTCTTTTGTTTTTTATTTTGTTTTTGGCAGTTAATGAGTTGCAATTGAGGATATGAAACGTAGGCAGGTGGCAGAGAAGGTAGTTGGGTGCGTTAAACACGTGCACAGCATAGCGCACCTTCGTAGTTAACCGACGGCGCTAACGAGGCCGACTCCTGGCCATCATCGGGCATGGCAGCTTGATGCTTGATAGTAGGTCGGAGTTCAAGATTGCAAAAGTCACGATCATTGCAACACGCATGACCGCCTCGACGTGCGGCCGGCCGTGCCGTTGGGCCACCTTGGCGGCTATCGTTGCACCATATGAAACGGCCCGGCGGGAAGCTCTGCGACATGTTGAGGCAGCTACACCACGAATTTCCAACAGACAAACACACACATACACAATGAAAATTCGCATGTGTTGTAGTTGTTGTTGTTGTCCTTTGTTGTTCTTAAAAAAAGGAAAGCGACAGCAAAAAACTTACCGAAAACTGAAGACTATATTGTTGTTGGCCACCTTCTCCACAGAGGTGAAACAATAGCCATCCGTTTCGCATATGTGGTTCGTCTCCTTGCAGATATCGCAATGGCATTTGACCAGTTCTGTAAGATACAAAGTTTGTAAGTTCAAAGAAATGATATGCCAATAACAATGGATAGGAATTTCCCATGTTACAGCATTAGAATTATTTACAAGATACAACATTCTAATTTACTCTAATAGAAAATGAAATCTATTGTTCTTATTCCAAAGAAATGTATTATAATGTAACAATAATATTTCAAACAAATAAGAAAACTCTAGACGCGCGTGCTCGACTAACAACTACCATGATTCAAATAATGGAGAAATGGGAGAAGTATTCGGTATATGAGATCCCCAGCATTTATAACTGATGAGATAGAAGCGTTCGTACATACGGAAAGACGGACAGGCGGATCTTGATCTTTATAGAATCTGCCTGTTACTTACATTTTCACAAAACCAATATACCCTTTTTATCCATTTCCAATGGTTCAGGGTATAATATCATTAACATAATATTTGCATAAATAAATATGAATTCGAAGCTGCAAAAAGGATTTTGTATTGAATTCAACAAACTCAGTTAACTAAATTCCCCCTCACATATACAATTCCAATAAACATTTGTTATTGTTGTTGTTGTTATTGTCTTATTCAAGACTAACTGTATAGCCCCGTGAGACATGCGTCGCTATGGGTCCAATTAGCAAGCCCGTTTAAAAATTCATTAATCATAATTCGGTCTCGTATTGATTTTCTTAAGCGATCGCAGACATTAACCCCCTCCCATTCCCCCTTCACTCTTCCGCCTATCCATCATCGGAGACTCAAGTGCCACAGAAGTAGGCGGACTCAGATTACGAAATGAAAAGAAAAAAAAAACAAAAGGCATTTAGCATAAAATAAAAACAAAGCCGCGTCGCGCCGAGAAGACAAGTGCAAAGCGGAAAGCATAAAGAACCCAGACGAAGTCAACGTCGCTGCCGGCGCAGCTGCTGGCGTTGCGCGCCAGTTTTGTTTAAATGCTGCTGCAGTTGCTGTTGCAGTTGCATTTGCAATTCAAGTTGCGGGGGTGTGGAAGTGTGCAAGCACACTGCAGTCAGTCGGCTCGTTTAGGTGAGTGAGTGGAAGGGGGTGGGGGAGGTGGTACTTGAGAGCTTTGTCTGCGGCGCAGCACATTGACATCGAGCGCTGACGTCACGAGACGAGGCGAGACAAGTCAGAGACAAGCAGTCAGGCAGACACGACAGACAGACAGACAGACAAACGGACGGACAGACAGACGGACGGTCGGACGGGCTTTCAACTCGCTTGAGCTGCTTTCTGAGGTGTTAAAGTCACGCGAGGGCCGCTTCTGTTCTGTTCAACGTTTTGGACTTACTCTCGTGCTTCTTGCTCTGCAGCGGCGGGAATGTGGGCACCGATTGTCGCAGCTGAGGAGAGGCACCAGCGGCGTTGGCTGCGGCTGCGGCTGCGGCAGCGTCTGTTGCGGGCAATTGTATGGGCACTGCGCTGTTGTTGTTGTTGGTGTTGCTGCTACTGATGTTATTGTTGTCATGGCCGCTGTTATCAGCAAAAGGCAGCGACGATTTTGTTAGATAAGCGCCAGCTGTTTCATTTGTATTTGTTGTTGTTGCTGTTGTTGTTGTAGTTGCTGCTCTCGTTGTTATTGGTTCTGGCAACAATTTGTGGCCAGCTTTGCTGCCAGCTTCATTTGTGGTCTTTATAACAATCTCAATGGGCGAAGCTGCAGTCAAACAGAGAGAGAAAGAGAGGAAAGAGAAATTTCAAATTTAGGTTAGTTTCGCACCTCCAAAAACTCAACAAAATAAAGCTCAAGAAAAGAACACGCGGAGTGTCCTGAAACTTACCACAGCTGGCGTTGAGCAGCGCCAGCAGGAACAGCAGCTGCAGCCACATTATGTTTGTATTTGTATTTCTGATAAACGCGCTTGTTATTGTTTTCGTTTCGTGCCTTTCTTTTGTTTTCCGCGCGCTCATACACACTCACACACACACAGTCACACGCGCACTGGCTCAAAGTCTGTGTGGGGCAGCAGAAACTAAGTTTTCACTCCTTGTTGACGACACAAACAAAACTATGTAAAGGATACGGCAACGCAGTCAACGTTGACTGCAGACGACGGCTAACTAATTTGCTTTGTATTGCGCATTTATTGTGTAGGACACGGGTGGGCGGTGGGCGTGGGATTTTTGGGGGACTTGAAGTCGGCCTCGCGCTCTGCTTGCGCCCGCAGCGAGCTTACATTTTGTTTGTGCATTCGTTTAGCGAGTTGTCACTATTTTGATATTTTATATATATTTTGGCAATTACGCATATTTGGTGCACCTGGCACGCAATAGCACAGTTAAACTGATTGATCTGGCGAATTCGTTCACTTCTTGCAAATCCAATTAGAAAAATTTATATCCCCTCCCACTTTTATGGCGAAGTTTTCAGCCGTATTTTCATCACGTGAGTTTGGCACTGTAGCGGCTAACTTTGCAATTCAAACTTATTTACACTTGTGGCCAGCACTTTGAATTGTACTCTGCAGGTTTTTGTTTGCATTAAATTGTATTATTTATTTGTTATATATGCAATTTTGTCAAACGAAATCAGCGGAAAACCCGTCTGTGTGCGATTGCTTTGGCGAACGATGTGGATAGTGTGACCGTTTGCAGTTAGACAAAAATACAATGCATTCGACGAAATGGCGTTGCCACCCTCGGCGCCACCAGTGCTACCAAAAGAAAAAGAAATACGATTTACTAATTATTCTGAATAAATTTATTTAAATATACATATATTTGCAGCGATTTCCAGTTTGAATTAGGAAGCATTTGTTAATTATTTTAACAGAAATTTATTTCCGCCAGCTCTTCTTACAGGTACTAGTACTGTCGAAACGCCAAGCAGTTAACGAGAACATTTAGTGAATCTAACGATGGAGATGCTGCTATTGTTTATTCCACACGAAGTATGAAGCACTTATTGCCACAAGAGGCTCAGAAGCGACAATGGTGGCATTCCAGGCTCCGCACCTTTCGAGAATCCTATAAAAACATAAAACATGATCGTCAATACAAAATCAATAGATAACATTTGTTCACCTGCTTCTTCTTATTACACGTGCTATAGGCACTTACCTAAATAAAGGACCATTGGCACAAATCCCCAGTGGAATGTGGTCTGAATGACGTCCACAACAACTCCTAGACGCTCCTTAGCTCCATCGGAAAGAACCATCTTGATTTATAATTGATATAAATGCAAAATTTGAACGCACGCTCGTATTATGAAATGGCTTTGCAGCGAGTCACCGACTGTAAAAGATGAAGTGTTGGTAAGTGTGTTAATGTTTTGCCCTTTTTTGAAATGAAATAAATATCGCTTACATAGCAACTCGAAAAATAGGAATGTGAAGTCTGAAACATTATTTTGAAATAATTTCCTAGCTTGTTATTATCTTACAAAGACTACTTTTCTAAAAAAAATGTTATTTTTAAACAAAACAACATTGCGATTGGCACTGCCATATCGCATAAAGGTAGATGACAAAATGTAAACAAATCGGCAGCGCTACCTGACTTCGAAATGAAAACGCTTATAGGGAAACATCAGGTTCTTTCTAGAGGTGAGCGTGTGTTAAATTTATTTTTGTCACATACAAACATAATTGAACTTCTGGTAATTTAATCCACTCTTTATATCTATATATATAGTAAAGAAGTATAGAATCTATAATTTACGGTTATTCGATATTCGCTACTTGTAGTGTCGTGCCCCTTCGTGCTTCAGTTTCGATATCACATGTTCACGACTCCAGCCCTAGTTCTTTCCTATTGCAGCCCTGTTATATAGTGTGGCGTGCTCGCTAGAGAATTTTGTTTGCTTTTTATTTATTAATACATCCAAAATAAACTCAACGCAGAACGCTCAGAACTGCATAATAGAGGAGACGTCGATATAGTGCAGCGCATTCACTTTACTCACACACATATAAAGTAAGTGATAAGCAAGTGTCGACAACTTTCACACTGACATTTTCCAACACAATGAGGCAGGGAAATAAAAAAGAGTGAAAAATCAATTTCGTATTATGTAAGCTGGCTTGTGCTCAATACCGAAATTATATTTATGTTGCAGATAATAATTGCTTGTACGGACCATGAAAACAACTAATATCGGATTATACGCATTTCGTTTAACCTTCGGACAGGTGAGCATTCGCAAAATAGCGCAAAAAACAAATCCAAACAAAGTATTGGCAAATGCAAAAAATATATGCCTATTCTGCGTAAATTACGCATAAGAGAAAATTTCCCAAACACATTCGTAAAATTACCACACACACACACATACGCACAATGGAAGACCTGAAACCGGGCGATGCGTGTGTGGAATGCTCCAGTCAAGGCTTAAATCACAAGTTGCGGTACTTTTATCTGAATTTAGAGGAACAGCTGCTTAAGTGTGAATCCCGCAGCTGCCTTTGGCCGCACAACGATGCCGTTTCCTCCGATGAGGAAGTCGAGAACGAGACGCCAACGCAGTCCGCGAATGCGGATGACGATGAATTTATTAAGCAGCTGCTCGAACAGCTGGAAACGGGGAATGATTCCACAGTGGATACAGTGGAAAGCAAAGTCAGTTGTGGTTCCAGCTTAAGCAATGCTGATTGCAACATTGAGGATATTCTCTCTATGAGCAATCATTGGGAAAACGCGCAGCAGCTGCTCGAGAGCCCAAATGCTAAGAATCAATCAAACGATTTCGAGGAAGATGTTAAACTGTCACCTGTTGCACCAACTGTAACAGTAACAACTACGGGCATAGCATGTTCCATGCCTGACTTGCTGACTGAATCTGCTTGCAGCACGGCCAGTTCCAAGCCGGCAATTGAATTGAGTGCCAAGGCTGGTGACATAGTCTACACAATCTCCATTCCACAACCGGCGCAGGAACATTCCCAGTCAACGATTAGGGACTTGCCTAAGGCGAATCCCTTCCAAAAGCCACCCAAGAAGGCTTCCACAGTGGTGCGCAAAAGCCAGCCGGTGATCCCGCCCATCACAGCTGAAACGACGCCCACCCACACTGCCAGCCTGTTTCTGGATGCACTCAAGCGTCCGCAGGCGGTATCGATGCGTCCTCTGCGCGGGGGACGTCGCCCACGCCAGGATAGTTTCTCCGCTGGAAGCGGACGATTGAGTGCCCTAGATGTGAAGCAGACGCTGGAACGGATCCAGGCAATAACTAGCCAGAAGGAGAGCAAAACTGAAAGTGAATCGGAACCGGAACTTTAGCAGGAAGCAAAGCCAATTGCACATGCAAAACAAATGCAATGAATGACATAGAAAATAAAAACAACAATTTGGAATTCGTGTGTTTTGAATTTGCAAGTTTGTGCGTGCGTGTGTGTGTGTGTGTGCGTATAAATCTCGTTTATTTATAAACATTGAAGACTTCTGACGGTCGCCGATTTATTTATGCGCGGCACGCGTTTACCGCATGTCGAGCAATGGTCGTCAGATCCGGAGATAGCGCCGCGAGAAATTGCGGAATAAAAAAAAGCAAAATAAAAATAAAGGAGGATGAAAGCAGGTCACACCAAATGCGTCACAAAATGCAATGCGATGCGAAGCGAGGGCGCAGCCGCTGATAGATTGCAAATATGGAGAATATCAGCTGGGCACAGTGGAGCAAAGTATGTGGAATTAGCTATCAGTTTTTGTAAAGTGGAATTTGCAACTCTTAAAATTTTGAAACTAAATTGAACAAAAATGATTTTATATTTATCAGAATATTCCCACTATATTTCTTGCATTTGTCCTTAACTTGTTTAGTTAATTCTATATATATATGTAAATACTATAAAACGCCGACCAACCCCAAACTAAATTTGATTTGACCCCACTTTTGATCAACCTTCAACCACTGTGCACTGCTGACGTCACATGCCACGAGTCTCCAGCTTTTGCGTCGTTCAAAGTTATCATTGAATGCAAAAGCTGAACTAAGTGTAACAGCAACAACAACAATTACGAGTTGCTGGGGGCTATTATAGCACAAATAACTGTTTATATATGTAGGCAAATACTCGTAGGTAATCGGACAGGTGTTACAAGTTCAACAACATTCCCATTTAGATTCCGATTACAGTGATAATTCCTTAATCAGTTCAATGAACGTGGGAATTTGTTGCCGTTGGGTTTATCAGACAGACGGCGTCCGTTGGGGCAGTTGAACTTGCGGCATGGTCGTTGCCAACTGCAATAAAATTGCTGCGCAGTAGAAGCCGGCAACAAAATTCTGGGCAATTGGCCAGTTTGGCTTTGGTTAAACACATTTATAAATAGCTAAGCAAACATAAATTAATATATATATATACATACCTACATACGTATATGCAAATGATAAGATTTGAATGTTAAATACCTGTATTTGATCGTACCTGTTTCTCCTTTCCTATCTGCTTCGCAGGCACCGCCGCTCTCCGCGCAGGCCTCCGCCCACAGCAGCCATGCGTTTACCACCAGCTCGTCGTCGCCCAACCGCGTGGTGACCCGCTCTGCGACCATGTTGGCCCTGTTTGGCATTGCGCTGTCCTCGTTCAGTCTGAAGCAGCTGCTGGCCAAGAAGCACAACAAACACAATGCGTTGCGCAAGCTCTAAGCCAAAGTTAAAGCAGATACAAAAAATCAAACGAAGAAAGCAGCGAGCGTTAACTAGAATCATCCCCTAGCCATGTCCTTATAAGATGCCTCATCCCACATACTCAGTTCTCATGCTCATCCGTAGTGTATATTTTTAATTTTAAGTCATCAGTCATAAAAAGTCACACTCACACCCACATTCAGATCCAGCGACATGGCTAATAAGCTCGTGTGTTAAGTTGAATACATTATTCGTTTGAAAGACATATACCACCATATGCATATGTATATATATATATATTTGTATGTGTATATATATTTTGAGATGCACCGATTAGTATATGTATATATTTTCTTGTTCGCACACACACACACACACACATTTAGAACACACAGACACACAGCTAGATAAAGAGAGAGAGAGAGAGATGTTTGCAACGGTTGCGCAATGCCAACAAAACAATTGAATAAAATTTGTGATAGTTAATTGTCTAATAATGATGATGATGAAGATGATGATGTTTATGTTGATGAAGGTCGTGATGTAGTTGTGAGTGTTTCAATCCGTTGTTGAGTTGCCTCCTGAGTGGTCTCTTTTAGCTTTTACCTATAGTCTGTATATATGTATGTGCCAACAAGTTGCAATCTATATACATATATTTTTTAGTTATCCACTATCTAAATTATAACAATTATGAAACGACTAAGTGAAAGATTATAACAACAAAGAAGAGCAATTGATAATGCGGGATATTCAATTGCCAATTCAAATGGGCTGCGATTGTGCGGCACAGTATAAAACAATTATTTTAGCTTTAGTTCAAATTAATACTTCAAATAAATGCATTATTATCAAAATTTAATCTTCTAATTATTTATTTAAACTATAACATATATATATTCACAATCATCCATGTCCATCAACAATTCTCTTATAAATCTTACTAAGCTAACGTTTTTCCTACTCTATATTGCAATGTAATATATATGTTTTACATATATACATATATATTCTATATTTACCAACATAATTAAAGCTCTTCGATATTGTCAGCACAGACCTAACATTAGTGCACATAGTTATGATCTACATGGGTTATATCTACAGATTCTATCAAATCGCAGCACATCTGATCCTCAACAATTCGGAACTGTGTGCCGCAGCTCCGAATATCAGCTTCCTCTTGCTCCAGCCGACGCACTCGCTCTGTGGCATCCCAATGCTGCAGCGTTCTCTTGGATGGCAATGGATAACCCTTTTGGAGCAGCATGTTGTAGGCACTTGGACTGGTTGCATACAGCAGACGGGACTCGCGCAGATCCTTCTTCATCCACACAACGCGTTTCCCGCTTTGCAGTTTTTGTATTTGCGCCTTTGAGAAGGTCCTGCTCAGATTCTCATGCAGCTCATCATAGTATTGATTGGACGTGGCAAGCTGCTTTTGCAGCATATCAATTGCCGTGGCATCCTTTGCGGCAGCAAGCTTTAATTTAAAGTTCTCGCGCCGCAGATCCGTGCTGTAAGAAAATGATTTAGAATGCAGATATAATTAACGAATCTTCTCTACAGACTTTTCCCTCTCCAGAGCTGTGAGGTATGCATCCGCATCGACCACCACCTGCACAACTTCCTCCGCTGGCAGCTCTGCCACATCATCCTCGTCCTCATCCCCATCGCTGGCCAATGAGTCAGCCAGCTCCAGCTGCTTGCTCTGTGCTCCCCTTCTTTGTGCCAGCTGCTCATCGTATTCCATTAACAGTGCGTCGACAACTTGTTTTCGCTGCGCCACGGCCTTCGCTTTGAGCGCTCTTTTTTGCTCAGGCGCATGACTAACCGTCTTTTGTTCTTTGCAGAATTCAATCTCGTAGTAATCATCTCCCTTGTTGATTTTGTTGTTGTTGTTTACGCTGGGCACCGAATCGGATTTGAGTTTAAGTGGGCGTGGCTTGCTATATACGCCCAGCTCGTAGGGTAAATCTCTTTCGAAGTCATCGGCCAGAAAGTGTTCCACACAAATCTTCTCTTGCTTTGTATTTATCTTAGTTGTGCGCCTACAGAATTGCATCCATTTGTTACGTAACTTTGCGTCCTTAGGGAACGGAAAGTAACGATTTTTCGACTTTGGATTTGCGCAATCTTCGACGGCGCAAAACATTTGTAAGCTAAGAAAAAGTTTTCAAAAAAAATTCAAAATAAAATCAAACAGAGCAAAATTGACGTCACGTAAAATAAATAGTGTTATATAATACGAAAGTTCAACGGCAAGTTCATAAAGAAACTAGTTCCACGGCGGCAGTGTTTTCCCCCAATAAAAATTTTATATTTTTGTATTAGCCTTTTTATAAGAAATATTATTTTCAAACATATTTTTACAAATTTAATGATGTTCAAATAGAAAGCAACTTTTTTATAATCAATAACAAAAATTGCCAAAAGCTCATTTGGTGAACTGTGGAACCGGAACCAGCCAACACTTGCAGCGCTGGGTGCAGTGTTGGAAAGCACACGCATGTGGCACATCAAAAACATATGAAAAAAAGCACATACAAATAAATGGGTGACGTGCCTAGTGCCAACACGGAGAATTGTTATTATTCGTAAATTGTAAATTGAAGGCTCAAAGCCGAAGCCCTGGCGTGTGGCAACAAATGCGCTAAGCAGCAACGAGCATCAGCAGCAGCAGCAGCGGCAGCAGCAGTAAAACTGAGCAGTTAGATCAAAAACCAAAAATATGGGCATAAACGTCAGCAGAAATGCCGACTTGGCGTCGAATGAATGGCTTCAGCGGTTCGTGGGCCGCCAGCACATAGCCCACGACGACGAGGCCTATTGGAATGGGCTGCTCAACTATAACATCGTAATGCCAGAGAACAGGTAGGTTGGCCAACACGTATTCCAACGAGTTGGCTAACATTCAGCTTTGTCTTGCAGCCAGGATCAGTTGAGCCTGGACTCACGCCTGGAGACATTGTGTCAGTCGTTCATTGGCAACAATCTGAAGACGGGCAACTTCGGCTCTCTGGTCACCGTTTTTCTGGAGAAGGCCACGGAGCTTCTGTCGCTGTCGGACCATGAAAGCAACATGCATGTGTGGCAGACGTTCAATGCGCTCTTTATTATACGCACGCTCATCAAGTACATCAATGAGACGGGCTCCGAGTTTCAGCTGTTGCAGCACTTCGAGGCCATGCCCAGCGCCGAGCTGCTCAAAGCTGCCGAGGAGCAACAGCAGCAGCAGCAGCAGCAATCGGCAACCATTGCCATCGAAGCCACGGAACAGCCGCCGCTGGCTGCACTCATTGTGGATGGCGCCAAGTTTGAAACGTTTATTGATGCTCTGGTCAATCTGATTGTCGTCATACCCGTCAAGGAGTTCACCTATCATCTGCATCTGGAGTCGGTCAACACGCTGATCACCCTTCTGGCAGTGCATCTGTTTGCCCAGCAGCAACAGCCTACGGATAAGTCCATTGTCTTTCGCACTATCTTCAAGTGCCAGCACGCAAACGTGTTGATGTCGGCTCTGCTCCATTATGTGGCACGCATGGTGGAGGTGCCGCACACAATGTTCGGCTCCACATCGGCCGGTTCGTTTGTCTTTGGCATTGCCGAATCGCTGCTCTCCATATTCACGTTTCGCAAGCAACAGGATGTGCTCAAGACGAGCGCCGCCACCGGCGAGGAGCTGTCGCAACAATTCCGCACGCACTATCCCTTGGCAAATCAGAGCCTGCTGTTAATATTAATATTAACCAATCACTGTACTGCTCAGGATAATTCCTATCGCACTAGCCTGTTCGGCTGCGCTGATTCGAAGGACTCGCCCAAACAGGGCAGCGGCACTGTCTCCTTTCAAATTGACTTTTCGGCTGTGTACGAGACCCTGTGCCGCATTGTGACCATTGATCAGGCGACCCTCCTCCTCTATTTGCTGCTGCATCGCAACGAGCGCTTCTACAGGTTTGTCATGCAGCAGCAGGATCTGGAACAGCTGGTTATACCCATACTGCAAACGCTGTACAATGCCCCCGACAGCAATTCACATCACATCTACATGTCGCTAATCGTGCTGCTCATCCTCAGCGAGGATGAGGGATTCAACAAGAATGTGCACACAATTGTAAGCCACTTAAATAAGCTTCTCATATGCTCTGCTAACAAATCCTATTTACAGCTTCTGAAGAACATCAGCTGGTATACGGAGCGCACGATATCGGAGATATCGCTGGGCGGCATACTTATCCTGATTGTCATACGAACCATTCAGTACAATATGCTGAAGATGCGCGATAAGTACTTGCACACCAATTGCCTCGCAGCCCTCGCAAACATGTCCGGACATTTTCGCGCTCTTCATCCGTACGTGGCACAACGTTTGGTATCGTTATTTGAGACGCTGGCGCGTAAGCACACGCGTTTGGATGCCCAACTCAAGGAGCCGGCGGATAGCGCAGTATTTGTAAATGTTTCAACAACGCCCGAGGACATGATGCAGGATTTGAGTGTGCTGGAGGAAGTTCTGCGCATGGTATTAGAAATCTTAAACTCCTGCCTTACAAATCAGCTGGTCTACTGTCCCAACTTGGTTTATACGCTGCTCTACAAGCGCAGCGTCTTCGAGGGCTTCCGCAGTCATCATGCGTTCCAGGATGTCATACAGAATATCGATATGGTACACAACTTAGTATTACCTGGTCTGCAAGCCGTATTCTATATATAATGTGATTCATTTTCAGGTGGTTGGCTTCTTCTCCTCGCGGCTGCAGCGTGTGCAGGAACAGCGCGGCGAACTGGGCGTCAACGAGGTCCTCGAAGTGATATCCAAGGGCGCCAGTCAATGGTCCAGCGATCGTCTGAGGGTGAGTAATATTTAATTCTATTGAATTCCTATATAACAGGCTTATCCTTTAACACACAGAAATTCCCTGACCTAAAGTTTAAATATGTTGAGGAGGATGCGCCCGAGGAGTTCTTCATTCCATATGTCTGGACGCTGGTCTGCAAATACGGCTGCGTTCACTTTAGCTCCGAGAGCATTAAGAGCGTCACCACGGATATCGCCTGCTAATATAAGCCACGCCTTCCCTCTGTAACCGCCCCCTTTGTCTACCCTTCACCCTCTGTACTGTCGCAGTTTCGCTTTGTTTTGCATTACGCTCACCCGCTGGAGCACAATTCTTTGCTTCCTTAGTGTTTTGGTCCTACAACCAGATATCTATTCAAATATATATATATATGTAAAATGGAACCTATTGCCTAATCCATTTAGAATTGAAGCCAAATGGTTAAGCAAAGCAAGCAAATTATAACAAACGTTGAACTAATGTTAAAACCTAGAACTAGGCCCAAGAGTAAAAATTGGAGTAATAAGAAATCGTGAGAATATGAAACATATTTTTTGCTACCGCTAGGAATCATAGATGAAAAGTTAAGCTCCAATGCCTATCAATTGATTCTACTAATCAACAAACCAATAAAAAAAAAAAGAGTATGTATATTTAATAAAATATTTACATTGTGTATGTTAGCTATAATAATTATATTATTGTATTTAGCAGTCGGTACAGAACGATAAATTAAACACTAACTAAAGTTGATGGAACGCACGAATTTTAACTTTAGCAAAAGATAAGCCAACCAATATTAACATTATGTCGAGGCTCGCTTATCTAAATAAGAATTCCCCGTGAAAAATTTCCCGTGTGGGGTTTTTTTATCAGAAAAAAATTAAAGTACCGGCCTGTCGATGAGCACTTAAGCATACAGGAAATTGCTTCCAATAACGTGTATGGATGTCCATTTACGCTCCATTATGCATATTTGCATTATCAGCTGTAATGACAACAACAAAAGCAAATTCGTCATGTTTATTGTCAAGTATTACTTCCAATATCAGCAACTAATTAATAGACAAAGTGACTTCACTATTTGTTACAGTTGCTTAAATACTCTGCTAGGCTGCTTAGATATGCAAATAAGAATTATTCAACAGCTGGCTTAGAGGCAAGAAATTACCTGTTTTAAATAAATTTCCCCTTGAAAAACACTAGTAAGTAAACCAACCCCAAGGAAGGGTATTTAAAAGGGACTTTTGCTATTGGCGCGTAAAGTTCGTTGACTTTTAGTTGTTGTCTTCTCTTCGCCTTAACATGGACACGAACCCGCATTGTGTTCCGCTGACTTTTGCTGTTTGTTTATTTGTTTATTTTTGTTGCACTTTTGTGCGCGCTACGTGCCATCAATAAATAAATTTCAACAGCAAAAGCATAAAAACATTAAACACCATTTATTTGCCATTCATGTTGCTGTTGAAGGCGGAAAATTTGTTATTGTGCATTTTCATAGCCAAGCCGCGCGCGCTTATTGCATTTCAATTAATTTTTGCTACATTTTTCAAATTTCCTAGCTTGCTGCAATTGTTGTTGTTGCTGCTATTGGATATGCAGGTTAAAACAGTTTATTGACTTCGCCCGCATTTGGCGCGCGTATTTTGTTTGAGCCAATTTTAATTGGCCATTACGCTTCTTGCCTCATCAGAATTTGCTAGAAGCTTAGCGGAGTTCGCAACCCAAATTACGAAAATCCGTTGCGCAGGCGCATACAAAAAATAAATCAGCGAACACACAAAAGCAAACAAACGAACAAAATAAAAATGAAAACAAACAAAACAAAAAACCGTTTACTGAGTCTGAGCTTGATTGGATTCGAGCTGGCCCGACTGGACTGAACGGGGCGCTAAACGTGAGCACGCCAAATATGCTTCACTCCACCTGGGCCATGCCCCATCGATGCCTCGCCTCGCCTCGCCTCGCCTCACCTTCCCGCACCCACTTCCCTTCTAGTCGATCCTCTTTTGGCGGCACTAAATTACAAATTACAAATTACAAATTATTGTGCAAAGTCCGCAGCATTGTGAATTAATAAAACCAACAACAATATTATGACATAAATATTGGCAAAACGAAAACAAAAATAAGATCATAATAGCTGCATGTGCATACATACATACATATATATCTTTTCATATGTATGCACAATGCATAGCAGCCGTTTGCTATTTTATGATGCCCGCATTGTGGCTGCCAGTGCTGCCCATTTGTTTGTATTTATTTAAATATCCGAATAGTTGGAAAATTTTTTCCGTAGAAGATATCTTTGCATATTTAAGAAAATTGTAAGTTAAATAATTCTCTAAATAAGTACATATTGTAGGGATCGAATTTGCTGACTGAATAATGGGATTTTTAGTTGACGCACTCGCAAATCAATTTTATTTCTGCTGGACCAGTGCTGCCAATTACGCATTTTAAGCATAATAATGGGATTTCCATTTATCCACATTTATGCCTTTTTTAAGTCAACAAGGTGTGGCGCACATAAAAAAGTTATTTTTAGCTCGTTTAGCTACAATTTACTTTACGACTAGCCTTTTTTCTGCTCAGCACCATGCTTTTAGCTGTAACTGGCTCCACAGCCGCTATGCATAGGTCATTGATCCAGCGGTTGTAAAATGCTGTAGGTATATATGCATAGATTAACATATATAGGTGTAGATATGTGTGGCAGAAAGGCCCGCAGCCAGGCCTCAAAATTCGCGCTGCTCTCCGGCTTGCCCTCGCTTTCGGTTTCGCTTCAAAGCCCGCTACTTGGCTCGGACTCGGACTCGGACTCAGACTCGGAGTCGGACAAATTATGTTTATTGGCAATCGATTTAACATAAATTCGCACCTTTCAATTGTTTATGTTGATTTACTTGCTCACGGCCCGGTTTTACGTTTGGATATCACAATATTATGATCTGTCCAATGACTGACGTCTGGCACTGGTTTGCCTAGACCCAACTAGAGATCCATTGACGTGGTCCAGTCATGATTATCATCATCATTATCATCATCATCATCATTATTAGCACGACCTTTGCTGCTATTGATCTGGTTTGTTTACGAGCCTTTTGTTTGTTATACTCTTCCTTTGGGTATTTAAAAACCTTTGTTTAGTGTGTAATGTATAGAGGATGACGTCACTCAACACTGAACCCCATTTAGTATATTTGTTATCTGGTATATCCATTAATGACACCTCCTCTGCAGATACTGATGTAGATTCTGTATATATTTTTACTCATTATGAATTTTAATAATCCAATCATAAAGTTCCCTCTTAGAATTCGTAGGAAACTTAACTGTTTTTATCCCCGCCAAATATGATCAGCTTCATTCTATCATGTCATACAACTGGACTTTATGACGTCCCTAAGAATCAATCGAAAATAAAATTTGATTCCAAGCCTTGTCTATGAAAGGGTATATAATAGTCAGTGTACTGTTCTTGCTTGTTATTGTTCAGTATTTATCTTTTTGGTTCAGCAATATTCGCATGAATGGCCGCATTATGAGAAATATCTCGAAGCCAGGCGAGTTGGGCCATTTCCAAGTGAAATCTATGAAAGTTGCACTGAGACTGGTCTTTAAATAAATATATATGTACATATACATTTAAACTATACTATGCTATAATTTAAATGTATATATATATATATTAATAGTAATTGTTGTCTAGCCTTAGGCAAGGGCAAGCATTTATAATCTCACTTAAACACACAAGAAGCAGAAGACGAATTCTTGAATGAAATGTTTTAATATACCTCCAAATACTAGTTTCCTATCTTGATCCTAAGGTAGAATACTTCAGTTATAAACTAAATTAATGTACATTCCTTTTTTACGATGTAAGCTTCATAATAAAAGCAATTTCAGTATAACAGATGTATAAAAGTTAGTGGTGCTAATGTGTATATAAAACTTCTAATAAATGCAACTTCCATAAAACAGATAAAATGTATAACAGTTAAAAGTGCTAATGTGAGTATAACAGTTCATAGTAAATGCAACTTCACTCAAATAAATGAATATTATAAATGTATCACATTTCATAATATAACACCTACAAAGCGCACAGGCTCACAGGCAACCAACAGAAATATAACAGAATAAGAGTACCCATATCCCAGTTCTGTATAACAGTATGTAGCCTTTAAGGTTTCTTTTATACTTTATTTCATCATAAACATTCATTTATCACAATAACTTAAGAGCTAGGCAAAGTGTTGAACACCATTTCTTGTTTTCTTTTATACAAATCATTTTGGCTTAAGACTAAAATTTTAGATGATGCATGAAATATTACTTACATATCAAAACATTTAAAAGAAACTGTATAAATACTAAAGACAAATATTGAAAGACAGTTGCTTAATGAAAATGTGTGTGTTAGTATGTGTGTGTGTTAAAATAAATGCTGCCTTTGATTCGCTACTTCGAAAGAGGACGAAAAGCAAAGGCACGCGCCTTTGGCAACGCCTGCCAACCGGAAACGGAAATGCCGATCAGCTCCCCACCTGAACTTCAGTGCAGTTCATTCCTTACATGCCCTCGCAGGTGGCCATGCAGGTCTTGTAGCTGGGGAAGTTGTTCTCGTTGCCATCGCAGCCACCAAACTTGAATTCGACGCACTTCTTCTGCTCCGGATCGTACCGCCAGCGCGGAATCAAAGCACGGCAAACGCCTTTCCGGGCGGGCATCATGCAGAACTGCTCCGGATGAGTGTTGCGGCCCGTGTTGGCGACGTCGTCCAATGAGATGGCATCGAAGAAGTCGCTCACATCATCGTACAGGTCCATGGGACGCGCCTGGCATGCCGCCACAATAAGAAGCAGCAGCAGCATCACAGCTCCGGTTAACTTCAATTGGCTTGGGGCACGATTCATATTGCTGCCACACTTTTGCACGCTTGCACACTATTTAGACGCGAGACGGGGGGCACTCTTGTAGCACTCGCTTTCTTTCACTTGTTGTTGTTGCTGTTGTTGTTATTGGGCTGTTCACCTGGCGACTGGCGGCTGGCGACTGATTGCATTAGCCGCCCCGCATTTGGTTTTATACCGGGAACGTGACGTGACTTGCGGCTCGGAGCCGCTCGATCGCCAGCAGCTGAGTGTGCGGCCGCTTTTCGCATGGGTTCGCATTGGTTCGCATTGGTTCGCATGACGTGGCTAATGCTCTTTAGTTGGCTCTTAATGTTGGTCAAGCCAGCTGCTAGCGCTGCCAGATCAACACAATTAGTTCGCCTGCCGTGCAACATTACTTTTATTGAGCTTACTTCGAACTTTTTTCTTTCAATTTTATCAATTTTCTTAATAATCGGTTGTATAAATACCTCGATCTCGAGAAGTATAAAAGTTACAGTGCTTAAGTTTTAAATAGATATTCTAGAGCGTCATGCGTTTTGTAGGCAAATCATTGTATTTTAATATATTGTTTCATTTTCTAAGTATCCATAAAAATGTCGCTTAATTCCTTATTTTCGTAGTTTGCGCATCTGTAACTTGGGCAAATAATGTCGGATTTTCAAAAGATATACTTTTTTGAGCTCGTATTGAAAAGCAGAATCGATTAGTATTCACAATTTAAAAATCTAAGTTTTGACCATTTTTGACAAAATTGCAAGGGGTAGCACCGCATTTTTTAGCAAAATGGACTCGGTTCCAATATCACTATTTTGTGATTTCAATTTATTCTACTAACTTTTCCGAGTCCAAAATGGTATAACATTTCAAAATCGGACTATATTTAGCCGAGTTATAACAATTTGAAGTTGATAACTAAACCTTATCCGACTGAATGTCTGGCTGTATAAACACGTTAATCTCGAGAACTACAACAGATAGAGACTTGAAATTTTTAACATATATTCTAGAATATCAGACGTAAAATAGGAAATTATTATTTTTAGAATATAATCAGGATTTTTTATAAAATATTCTTCCATTTTCCAATTATCTACTAAAATGTCCCTTAATACCCTATTTTTATAGTTTGGTTGGCTGTAATTTTGGTAAAAATTGTCGGATTTTCAAAAGATATACTTTTTTGAGCTCGTGTTGATAAGCAGAATCGATTGGTATTCACAATTTAAAAATCTAAATTTTGACCATTTCTGACAAATTTGCAAGGTATCGAATTTTTTGGCAAAATGGGCTCATTTCGAAAATCAATGTCCATTCTATTCTGCTAAGTTTCCCGAGTTCAAAATGGTACAACATTTCAAAATCGGACTGTATTTAACCGAGTTATAACAATTTGAAGATGATATATACAATGTACGTATACCTCTATCTGACTGCCCGGATGTATGAAAACGTCGATTTCGAAAGTTACGTAAGTTAGACACTTGAAATTTCGAATATATGTTCAGATTAATCAGATTAAAAGCTACAGATCTAAACCTTATAATATATATTCTATCAGAATGAATGAATATTCTATTAATAAGATAACTGTATTATGCAAGTAGTCAGGATAAAGGCTCAATTTTAAGTCTCGATTCTTGTGTTTTCAAGTCTTTTTTTTTTGCCCTCAAACATATCTTAAGAAATGAAATGCATTTCTTTAAAATCCACAGCAAATATTCTAAAGTCCATTCCTTGCAGTTCTTCCATTGTCCCTTAGATAAGTCCGAACCACTTGCTGTGTTCAAAGTATTACTTGGATAATAAAATAAACAATTTTAGTGCTTGTTGACTCATTTGAGAATTGTCTGTCTGGCCGGGCCGAAAGAGCGCATGAGGCACGTGAGATGAAGAATGCAGTTGGAAGGAGGCAGCTACAGCAATGGAAGGGGATGAGAACGAAGAAGAAGGAGCTGTAGCTGGTAGCTGGTAGCTGGTAAATGCGAACAGCAGAAAGCAACAGTCAGCGCCCAGTGGCATTAATTTGTGCAATTGCCTCAGATGCTCAACGCGAACGTCAAGGTAACGCGTATACGAATGGTGCAGGTGAAAGAAGGTGGGGGACAGGTGTGTGTGTGTGTGGCAAGGTAGGTAGCTGAAGAGTCGCCCTGTTGCGGCTGTATGCTGTATGCTGCGTCTGAGTTTGCTTTTGTGGCCATGATAAAAATTGCATGAGCTTGCACTTGGCTTTTTATGCCGGTTGCAACTTGGCCCGACGTTCAACTTGGCTCAGACGTTCCCCAGTTGCAGTCAAATTTTCATTTTTCCGCTCACGTATTTCGATTAAATTCTCATTTTGGTCATAATTTTGCCGTTTTTACGTTTGCCTTGCCATTAAATTGCAACTTTTCCAACACTGCCTCTCCCTCTCTCTCCCATTCCCTATCTCTTTCACACTCTTGCAGCTCCGACTCTTTAGCACTCGCTGCTTGGGCGTTCTTTATGTGCGTATTGAAATCATCAAGTTGGCCAAATACATTTGGTAAATTAAAAGTTTTGCTTGCTTGTTAACTTGGCCAACATGCGGCAGAGAGGCAGCATGAGTGAGACGAAGAGGAACAGAGATGGGTATAGGTTCTATACTAGTTCGATTGTTGCGATTGTTGTTGCTATTGCACACATAAATCAATTTGGTTTGCGCGACATTTCTTGCTGGTTAGTTGGCAAGTTTTATGATTGCCGCATAAATCCGTTAACAAAGCCCAAAGCACCTGATACCCACCTGTGGTGCGACGACGTCGTTGCCCGTGTTTGGGCTAATTTTCCTTGGCACGCACACATTGGCACGTCACATTGGCAAATTCCCCATGAGCATTGAACAGTTGGCAGCACTGATACAGAAGTTGCAGTTGAAGCTGAAGCTGGAGTTGGAGCTGGAACTGGAGTTGGAGCTGGAACTGTGGCTGTGGCTGTGGCTGAGGCTGCGGCTGGAGACGTCACTGCTAAAGCTTAGCAATAAACTTTTGTTATGTGCGCGTAATAAATTGAAAAATAGTGCTCGCAACTGCACAGATACACACACACATACTATCACACACACACACTCAAACACATGCAATTGGGCAGTCAACTGTTGCGCATCTGCAGGCGACAGCTTCAGCCAAGCTAAATGCAAATACACATCTGACATAAATGTAATCGAACTGTTTTATCAGCAGCCTAAAAGTATGCAACAGCGCAGGCTGATTTATTTCATTTATTCGCAGGCTAATAAGAGAAAAGGTTCCAGAGAAAAGAGAAGCTCAGCTCTTACATTATATTATTTTTCTTCTTCTATGATTTTCAAACTAATTGAACTAAAGTAGTAAAGTAATAGCATGATTATGTAAAAAACATGTTTAATGATTTGTAGACTAAATATAATAAAATTAATTCACAATCTATGCAATTAACTAGCTTCAAGCCATAGCAAAAATTCATCCCGCCTCTCAGCTATGCAAAATGTAAAGCCAATAAAGGAATCATGGAATAAAGCATATATTGATATAAATTTTATCGCCGCAATGTAATTAAATTACTTAGCCCCAGCGAACGGCGAGTACAAAATGCAGTGCGCAAATCCTTTTAAAAGGCCATAAATGCGCAACATCAGCTAGCAGACCCGCAGGGGAAATGCTGTGGGGGATGGAGTGAGGGAAGTGCCCCCTCTTTTCATCCCATGGGGAAAGTGGGCATATTTGCAGGCAAAGCCACCGCAATAACCACTGTCAATATGCGGATTAACGCATCAATTACATGACCAGGCACGGTCCGACGTTGCAGGCGCCGAGCAGGATATCGTGTTTATTAAATTGCTTCGCCATTGAATTCGTATATGTGTGTGCGTGTGTGTTTGTGTGGAAAGAATACAGACTGTTGCGCGTCAGCCGGCAAAAATGTCATTTGTGCAGTAATTTAATTAATTGCAAATTTTGCAAACGGGATACCCAAAAAAGAAAAAAAAACAGAGAATCAAACAATTTGAATTCCATTTGGGACAGCTGACGCAGCTCTAAGCCCATTTACATTTATGATGGGCTCCAACGCAAAAAAAAAAAAGAGAGAGAAAAGAAGAAGAAGGGACCCCACTTTTAGCCAGGTCAGTGGCAACTAAATTAATTCGATAATTGACTTCCACTCTTTTGACTGCTCGTCCAGCTATTTTTTTTATTTTTATTATTTTCTACTCAGTGCTCGGTTTGTCGCTTCCTTTTGGCCTTTTGGCCATTTTGGCTCGTTTATTTTTTATGTGTGCGATGCCGCACAGAAAACATAAAAACGTCTGTTGCGTGTTGCATATGGAAAATTGCCAGAAAAGGCGGCAAGCAAAGAGAGTGAGGGAGAGAGAAAGAGAAGGAGATGAAGTGTGGCCCAAAAGAAGTCGCAAAAGGAAATGTAGCAAGTCGTAATGGTCCTGACAGCCGACCAGGAAAAAAAACCAGAAGAAGGAAAAAAGTCAGAGTTAGGAATCAAGGGGCGAAAAAAAGTGTACGGAAATTTAGTTCAGAGTTCGCTTGGGAGTTTTAATAGTTGTGCAAGTGCATGTGATTGCTTTATGGGATTTGGATGAAGTTGGCGGCACGTGCCGCCTGGCATTTAGTTAATTATCGCAAATTAGCCAGCCATTGCGGCCCAAATTGATTGCCAACCTGCTTAAGTATTCCTAATTGGCGAGAAACACATTAATTGGGAGAGTACTTTAAATAGTTGTAAAGGCAGAAGATTATCAGAGGGGGCCAAATATAAATGATAAGGGATAGCAGAGATCGGGAGAAGAACTTTATAATAATCTGAAGAACTTAGAAACAATTCTAGATGAAGCTGTTTGACACAAATGAAAGAGTATTAAAGAACTATCGGTCAGTTGTAGTATAAAATAGAATTTTGCATATGTGGAACTGCACAATAAATTTTGAAGAATATCGAAAAAATCCAATTATACGAAGAAATCATACATTAGATTAAACGATGGCCGGTAAACTTAATAAACACTGTCATAAGTAAATCAGCAAAATTAAAAATAATCGCCAAAGGAATGAATAGAAAATATATGAATAGAAAATATATGAGGAATGATATAGAAAATATATGTTTTTTAGTTATAGAAGACTTCCTAACAAATCGTGTGGTAAAAATAAAACATAGCTCAGAATCATTCTGAAAGACAATTCAAAATTCTTAAAAATAAATGAACGAGTCTAAATTCAGTTTGTCATTTACATGTGCGGAAGACGCAAATGTTGGTTGGCTTTATTGCATTTGTGGCAATGCAGTTATCGACTCTCATTTCTCACTTTCCACTTTCCTTGCCAGTTCTCAATTCACAAGTCTCAATTCTCAATACTCGATAGATGCAGCTACGTTCTGGCAGGTCTCATGTTTATTTAATTTGATCAATTGGCGCAGCGTGTCACATAAATTTGTCCATTTTAAAAATGCACAAAAGACACTAAATTTGTCGGTTGTTTGCCAGCAGGCAGGCAGGCAAGCAGGCAGACAAAAATGCCAACGACACTTGTGGACCACAACAGGGGGTGGGGGGTTGGGGTTGGAGAGTGGGGAGCAGCTGCTTGACCTGCCCACGTAGCACATACGTCTCAACACCTTGGCAAATGAAAAGAAATTGCCAAGACGTCGATACGTATTGTATGGAATGCAACTGGCCGAAACGGGCAGCTGCAGCTTTTCTTTATATACACAAATATATATATATATATATATATATATATATTGTATTCTGTTTTTTTATTTTTGCTATATGCAACAATTTCTCAGCAACACGTGAGCCGCATCCACATGCTCGCTGTGGCAGCCTTCAACTGACAGCATACTTCAATGCAATTGCATTTAAATCAGTTGAGAGGGAGAGAGACGGAGTGAGTGTGAGCGAGATGTAAGCTGAGAAAGAGTATGTATGGAGGTCCTTTCGTGTGTTGCTGCCGTTTGCGCTGCGCTCATAAATTATGCAAAATTTTTTGGAGTCAACAGCACACAGCCACAGTACACATGCATGTATCTGAGTGTGTGTGTGTGTGTGTGTGCTCCATTTGTTCATTTCGAGACCAATAAAATGGAACATTTCTAAGTAGTAAATATGCAACCCATCGACATTTTGGAGCATTTTGTCTGCGTCTGCGGCTCGTAAACTGTCCGAAGCGCTGACCCCAGCCCCCAATTCAAGCCCCCTCCAGCGTGTGGCCAGTGCAAATTTTCCATTTTCCACTTTTTCCACCATTTTCTATTGCGCTTAATGAATTGCTTGTGTGCAGGCCCCAAGCATTTTGAATATGCATAAGCACAACACTTTGCCAATGCATTTAACTAAGTTTACCATTTTTCAACATCTTTTTTTTTCCAAGTATTCTTATTTATTTATATTTTTTTTGTTGAATTTTTTATTTTTGGAATTTTTACTCAACGCCCGCAGCGAAAAATGCAACACAAGAGTCTTTCTTTTTGTTGTTTGGTTGTAACATAATATTTTACTCAAAGAATATGAAAAAAATATGTTTTGGATGCGGCCCAAAAAACAAAAAATAAAACAACAAAAAAAACAAACTCTAGCTACAGATAGAGAGGCAAATAGTGTGGCAGAACGAGAAGGCTGCCGAAGTAAGGATAGAAAAACAAACGAATGGCTCGTGCCATGTCATGTTTTTTGATGCACGCTGCCGCAGCTGCTGCGCTGCTGCTGCGCTGCTACTGCGCTGCTGCCAACGGTCCGGCATGAAGTATCCTGTACCCAAGTATCCTTTTTCATTTTGTCATGTCGTCCAACCACCTCCTTGCCGCCCCCTCCCACCCACTGCTGTGGACAAGGCAAAAGTATTGAGGCATAAGTAAAAATTGCTGTAGCATTTGCTCAAAAACTGCCGGCCGAGTCGTTGAGGTGGAAACGGCAGCAGAGCTCCACAAATGAAGGTTTGAGCTTTAAGGTAAGACAATGGCCCAGCAAATCAGGCAACAAAGGGAGCGAACGAGGCGTGTAAATGAAAGTCTTTAATTTGAAGAGCGGCTTAGCCAAATAAAAGGGAGTTCCTTAATGAATGCCACGTGATATCATATTCACAGTTACACTTATTTTTTCCATAATTAATAAAAACATAAAAACAAAAACATTTTTATTGATTTGCCTAGTTGCTTGTCTAAACTATATTTGAAATATATTATGATAAATATAATTATGATTAAAGGCTTCCATTTATTTTATTTTATTTTACAACCTAAATTTAAAGTTATAATACATATGTTGAGTATGAATAATAATTATTTAAAATTAAATTTTAATAAAATAAACTACATACAAAAAATGTTTAATATGTGATATACCTATACGATGATTTTAATAAAACTTATATAATTTAAATAATTTTTAATAAAGAAGATAAAATTTGAATAAGGAACGACACTAAAATCTTACTAGTTTTTAAATAACTTCTTTGCTTCATAGTTATTAAATTTATACAATAATGGGAAATGGGAAATTGTTTTTAATGAATAAACACTTTTGCAGTCCAAGCCAAAATACTCCATTAGGACTACTTTTAACCCTCGCAAATTGGCAACAACTTAAATTCCATTTATCACTTGTCATCTTTCATTTGTTCTTTTGAGTTTGTGCGAGTTTTTCCCCTTTACATGTTGCAGCACAACTTAATTGAGTGTCTCTATAGGGTGTGTTCACTGTAAGTGCTGGCAATCTATTTAAATTTGGATAGCTTTGTTTTATGGATTGGCGCTTCAGTCAAGCCGCAAAACTTTTAATCAAACGCGCGCCCCGCTAATTATATTAGTTTTAGCTCCCTCTCAGTGGTTGTTATTGTTGTTGTTGCTGTTGTTGTTGTGGTTGTTGTTGTGGTTGTTGCCAGCACATTTGATAATATTCAATTATTTCGAGGCGCGCATTGTGCTGACTTTGGCATTGACAACGTGTGGCTGCAAGCACACACACACACACACACACACATACACACGCACGTACACACACACGCACACACAGAGGCAGACAGTCAGACAGACAGCCAGGCGGAAATAGGAAATGTTATTGTCGTTGCGCATACGCCCCCGTGGCAGCGCCCGTTCTTCCCCTTTTGCTGATTTGCAAAAGTTTTGGCATAAAACAAAAATGTGATTTACATGGGGAAACGCAGCTAACAATGCGCTTGCCATATATGTGTGAGTGTGTGTGCATGCGTGTGTGTGTGCTGTGTGTGTGTGTATGTGTGTGTGCTGTGTATTGGCAACAAAGAACATTTCATGTTAAACAGCTGGCAGCGGCTGTCGGAAGCCGCCGCCGTGCAAAAACTTGCCACAATGCCGCATGGATGCTCCACACGACACTCGACTCACGACTCTTTGGCTCTTATCTGTGGCTGTCAAAAAGTTGGCTACCCACACCTACCGCGTTCCCCCTTTCCCCACCCCTTAACGGCTTGCCACATGAGACAACCTGTTGCCAAGTTAATGAAAACTCAATCGCAGGCAGTTGCTGCAAAACTTTTCAATTGAATTCGTTTGGCTCTGAATTCACTTATATGTACAAACAAATATATATGTATGAGTATCTATATATTTTGTAAGTAAGATGATCTTTCTGCAGCTCTGGTGGACGCTGATGGTGCTGACAGGCACCAGCAACACCTTGCCACCACAGCCGGCGGAGCAGCAGCAGCAGCAGCAGCAGTCGGGCAGCGAGGAGCTGCGCAACTTTCATCAGTCGGTGCACGAGGCACGCGACCAGCTGCACGAAATAAAATCGAATTACGGCCAGGTGCAAGGCGCGGAGCTCTATCGACATAGACGCAACAGCATTGACGATCTACTCGCGAGCTTTGCTCAGGCTGGAGATAAGGAAATCGCGCCCGAGGGTGAGGACAAGGCGCTGCAGCAGGCGGCGGATGATTGGTTCCGTGACTTCCAGTCGGGTTCGGTGCACGCTCTAGAGGATGCAACACCAGCTGCCGCTGAAGGTGCAACAGTTGCTGCTGCTTCAGCTGCTGCAGCTACTGCTAACAAATATTCCCGATCCGCCGATCAGGCGAACTCTAAGAGCTACGTAGGCGCCTATAGCAAAGCCTTTGACAAAACGGAGGTGGGAAAGGTGAAGAAGAAGTACAAAGAGTTGACGGATGAGAATCTGCCCGTTGTTAATCTGCCGAGCAATCCGCCGTTCGATGTGATACGCGGCGGCGCCACCGAGCTGGACATTAAGCTGAAGCACATGCAACAGCAGCTGCACAACCACGAGCTGGAGCAGAGTCGCGACAACAAGAAGGATGTCCCGGAGAGCAGAGAGAAGGGTTCGCAGCTGCCAACGTTCGGCGATGATCCCGTGCCGGATGGCATCTACGAGCAAACGCTGGCCCGGCTTCAATTCGCCCGGCAAAGTGCGAACAATCTGTCCCACGAGGCCAACTACAAGCTGTCGAAGATCGAGCAGGAGGCAGCCGAGCAGGCGGCCAAGACCCGCTTTCCGAGTGGCATCAAGAAGCGCAGCTCCGCCAGCAGCTTCAATCCCATGAACGAGATCAAGCTGAAGACCAGCAACCGGCTGATGCGCAAGGGCATGGGACCCTCGCTGCCCAGCAACTCGCTGTCAGATACCCTACGTGCCCATTACGTGGATGACATAATATCGCGAAGGGAGCGCAAGATGGAGCGGGAGCGTCAGAAGGAACAGCAGAAGCAGCAGCAGGAAATCGATGAGGAAAATAATGTCATGTCATTGCCTTTCGATTCGCTCGGCCCTCTGGATGACAGCTCGGTGGGTGCCGGAGGGGATGGTGGGATGGCCAGCTCCAATCTGGATGCCTCGAACATGCATCTGCTGGACACGCCGCAGAGCTATGACTATCGCATGCCCCACTTCGATCAGTTCCATACGCTCAGACAGCGGACTTTGCCCAATCTGCGGGATTACGCCCATGCGAATGCCAAGCTGAAGATGGAGCGGGATAGAGAGCGCTGCAAGCGGCATCCCAATCAGCTGAAGGAAGAGACTGAGCTCACAGAGCTTACAGAGAATGATGTCGAATCCAACTTGGAGCAGAGTGAATCCTCCTTAAGTACTGGCGTGGCTGGTGAACAGCTCAATAAGGAGAAACTCAAAACAGAAGCGGAGGACCTGATGGCCAGACTGTCTGCTCCCGCAGAGGACAAAGCGGAACATAAGCAGGAATTGGCCACGGCAAACGAGTTGAAAGTGGAGAACCAAGTTGTAGCAGACCTGAAGGCAAGCCAAGCTGCAGCCGCTGTCCAAGCCGAAGCCGTCGCAACCAGCGAGGAGCACAAGACCAAAGGCCAGGGAACGGTCAATTCCGCTGCTGATGTCCAGCCGGCAGCAAAACAGCTGCAAGCTGTAAATGGAAACGAGGGGAAGCAGCTGCAAGGACAGAATGTGGAACAGACGCCACTCAATGTGGAGAAACCTCACATGGTGGCCAATGCCAAGCCCGTGATCCAGCTGGCGGCTAAGCAAAAGGAGGACAACCTGCAGAAAGCAGCCGGCATTGGGAAGCTGAAGCGGGAGGAGCCGCGCGGCTTGACGGAGCTGGTGGCTCGCAACGGGATCTGCAAGAGTCATCCGGATGCTGTGGTGAAGCTGCTGGCCAATAAGATCTCGCAGCATGCCAACGACAAGGATCGCGAGAAGCGAACTGTTAAGCACTGGAACTGTCACCGAGTGCATCGCCAGAAGTCCAACCGGAATGTGGGAAATGTGGCCAGTGAATCGCCGCATTACAAGCGACGCAGCAAGCGGTCGGTGGAGCCACAATTGGATCAACAGGCTGCAGCTCAATCCGAGACACAATCTCAGCTGCCATCAGAAACAGAGACGAAGGCTCAATTAAAGGATCAGGCGGAAGCACAGTTGAGTTCTCAGTTGAAGCCGCCATCCAATGGAGAAGCCGATCCACAACTCGACAGACAGTCGGAAACAGCGTCACAGGCACAGTCGGAAGCACTGTCAGAGCTCCAAATGGATCCCCAACGAAGAACCGTAAGATATTCCAAAATGGAGCCACAATCCGAGGCACAGTCGGAGGCTCAGGCGGAGACACAGTCAGAGCCGCAAGCGGAGGCACACTTGGAGGCGTCGAACGAAGCAGATGCACAACTAACCCAACCACAAAGTGAGTCCCAGTTACCGTTAGACGCCATTCGGGATCATTCAAAGCTTTTGGATGCCTTCGAGGATCACAACGGCAATCGCTTGCATTATGGGAACTTGGGCTTGGAAATGGAAGCCGTGGAGGACAACGAGATCGATGGCCTGCCATATGGCGGACAACAGCTATCCGGCTTCAAGGAAGAGGAAGCAGCTCAGGAAGTGGGGGCCTTGGACTCCAATAGCTTCTCCAACTCTCGCTATCAGGTGCCGATGATGAGTCAGCGAAATAACAACCTGGTTTATCCGCAGCTGCAGCTGCCGCCTTGTGTGCCACAGCAGCAGCCGCAACAGCAGCAACAGCAGCAGCTGCAGCCACAGCAGTTGCAGCAATGCCAGCCGCAAGTGTTGCAGCGACAGCAGCCGCAGCAGCTGCAGCAATTTCAAATGCAGCAGCAGGCCAACAATCTGAAAGCCAACTTCAATTTGACGCATCTGTTCAACGAGTTGGCCAAGCTGCAGAAGTTGCCGCAGCAGCAACAACAACAACTGCAGCAGTTGCAGCAGCAGCAGCAGCAGCAGCAAAATAATGCTGAAGCCAATCAGTTAAAGCCTTTGTACGGCGTGCACCGTTACTTTGGCCCGCTTTTCAACAAGGGCAACAAGCTGAATGTGCAGAATGATTCCTGTGTAACAATAACAAAGCCGGAGCCTACAGCAACAACAGCAGCAGCAACAACAACAACAACATCGAGTCCAGGCGGCAGCACCATAAATCCGGACTGCGTGCCCATTTTGACAGAAGGAACAACAGTTCCGCCCGATTCAGGAGCAGCTAATCCTTGCAATAGACCTGATTCAGTGAAGCTGAACGTATCCTTGAATGCGAACGTGTGCTCCGATCCGAGGACCAATCAGTTCTTCGGCAATGGATCGATCAGCGTCCAGCCGAGCAGCCAGCGTCTCAATGCGGCTGCGTATTATGCTCAGCAGGAATCCCTGGTGGATGAGGCCTACGAGGATCTGGACAGCGAGGAGCGTTACTCCCGTCAAGCGCGGCAACGCAGCGAGGAGGCCAAGGAGCGGCACCAGGTGCGGTACAAAAAGAATCAGGAAACGGGAAAGCGGGCCGAAAGGAAGAAGTCTAAAGCGGACAAGAAAGCCGCTGCTAAGAAGACTAAAGCGTAAGTAAGGGAGAGATAGAGAGAGAGTGTATGAGAGAGAAAGAGAAAGACAGAGAGAGGGATAGAGCGAAAGTTAGAGAGACAGAGAGAGAGAGAGAGAGAGAGAGAGAGAGAGAGTGAGAGAGACAGAGAGAGAGAGAGAGAGAGAGTGAGAGAGAGACAGAGAGTGAGAGAGAGACAGAGAGAGAGAGAGACAGAGAGAGAGAGACATAGAGAGATATAGAGAGGGAGAGAAAGTGAGAGAAACAGAGATATATAGGCAGAGAGAGAGGAAAAGAGGGAGGTGTAGAAGAAGAGAGAGAGAGAGAAATACGGAGAGAGAGCGAGAGTGATAGAAGAGAGTGATACAGAGAGAGAGAGAGAGAGAGAGATGATTATGCAACATAATTAACCTACATTCAACAGCAAAGAGGAACCCAACAACGGCTATAACACAACTTCCCTGCCGAGCAGTCGCGAAATGGATTTCATCGAACCCTACAGCGAGGACTATGCGAACCTTCTTTCGGGCAAACTGTCCGAGGATATTGTCCATGCGGTGTTTGACATGGTCAACAATGATCCCAGCTTGGATATCTTAATTTCCGTATTGGCCAAGAATCGGAAGTGCGCGGTTAAGAATCCGAAACTCTTCTATCAGATACGCAACAATCAGAACGAGAGGCACTTGCAACAGGCCGAACTGTTGGTGCGTCGCACCATGGAATCGATAAACGAACTTATCGATAAGCAAATGCAGGTGCGCAATTGCATACCTTTGCGGCCAGATTTGGTGCAGTTTTACAACATGGTCATGAAGACGATGGCCGAGCAGCAAAAGACGCGGGAGAAACGTGAAGCGAAACTTCGGATGCTCGCCGATGATTTTAATCTGGAGGATCGCATCCTGGATCCGGTGAATATTGAGCAAAAATCACGCACTGTCAAGAAGCTGTTGCGGCAGTTCGAGGAGCTGCCTCTGGAGGAACAGCGGCATGCATCCAGCGTGCGGGACGAACTGCTCATCGATCTCATCTACTTGCGCAAAATGTCGGAATCCCTGGAGCGCAGCCAGCGCAATGCCCAGCTGAAGGATGTGCTCCGTAAGTCGAGCACCAGCGATGACATCACGGACCAAGAAGCCTACCAGGATTATTCGCCACGTTTCATCAAGCTGCTCAAAACCGCCGAGATCTTCAAAGAGGTGGGTGAACAGCAGGCCAGGGATTTTATAGGTCTCTAATTGGAGGAAGACCCTAGATGGTTTAGTTGGGTATCCTGCTCTCATATTTGTTGTTTACTTTTCCTAAGCGATTATTAAATTTGTTTACTTTTTTAATTTTTGGTTTAAGTTTATGAAGGAAATCCGGCTAATAAGTATCTCCCTAGGATTTAATTTATGAGCAATTTAGGTCTTGTTGTTTTAACTATTATATGAACGTATTAACAAATTTTGATTAATTTAATATCAAATACTAAATATTAATTGTAAACATTACACACATTACTAAATCGGAAGTTTTAGCCAAAGGTTTTTTCTTTTAACCCATAAGAAATTAAGAACACAATTTTTTTGGATTAAAATCTTTTATTAAAATAATTAAATAATTTAGAAAACATGTTGAAGTACCGTCTTAAAGACCGCTTTTAATTTGATCGAAAATAAATAAATACGTTGAACCCATCGCTTAACCGGGGAAGTAATGGGAAAGACCCAAATTGAAGCCTAAGTCCCTTTGGCCACTGAGCGGTCCGCTCATCCACTGGGAGGCCGTGCCGCCGAGATCGAGGCGTGTGTTGTGATTCTGCGACTCCCAGAGATTGGCACGACCGCCCAGCTGCAGTTGCTGGCCAAGACCGGGAATGTTGCTGTGGGTCAATCTGGCGCCATGTCCATCGATGTGGGAGTAGTCCAAGCCGACGCCATTGCGATCGAACTTAAAGCCATTCGCCTGCTGGTTCTGTGAGGCAAAGGCTTTGGCGTCCAAATTGTGGACACCGTTGTTGAAGAGATTCACCTTCGCCGTCTGCTGGAAGCTGTCCAGCACGTTCGGAGTGTGAGTCTTGGTCAGCTCCACGCCAACTCCATTGCTGGAAGGATTAACGCAGCTGTAGATTAATTGAGGCTTCGGCGAGCAGCAGGTGACAAACTTACTTGTTGTAGCCCAATGTAGCGCCGCTTGTCACGGGGTGGTGGACGGGTCCGCCGGTTTGTGTGTTGCCCGCGGCAAACACTTGACCAACCACATTGTGCTCTGGCGTGCCAAAACCCTTGGTTAGATCCAAGCGTGCATCAGCGCCGCCAGCGGGATTCGAGACAAGCGAACCGCCCAGCACCTGGCGACGAGCTCGCATAATCGGTGGAGGAGTTGGAGGTGGAGGATAGTAGACCAAGCGCTGGACATACGGCTGTTGAGGCATTGCAGCGGCAAACACAGCTAAGAGTCCAATGCTGACCAGCATGCAGGTGACAAGCTTTTGAGTCATGTTGGATTGCTTTTGATTTTAATTTTGATTCGATTTGATTTGATAGCTTGAAGCTGTTGATGTTGACTACGGCCTCCATCTGGCTTTTATACTTTCTATATAGTAGCCAGCATATAGCTGAGCAGCTGGGCAGCTGCTGTGCTTCCCTCTTGTGGGTGATTCACATTGCATGAACTCGGTTTTGGGTCGTCGTAGCTGATAAGGCGACAAGCCCCGGAACAGATTTTTACAATTTTATTGCAATACCGGGGTTTGAGACAGTCGGTGAATTACACGGAGAGAAAGTCCCAACAGAAGTCCCGCTGACCCAATGATCTATGATTTATGCGTCAATAAACTCGATTTCAGATTCGATAATATTACCTCGTATCACTTAAATAGAACAATTTAAACGATTATAAATATTTATAATAATATATACAAATGTTAAATATAAATGTTCTATATTATTGATCGATACTCTACAACTTCCTTATGTATGTGTGCTTGATTCTATACAAAGTATTATTTTAGATTTAGATTGAATAAAAGTCTAAAGATGTATTGTATATACCTACTTAAGAATGATCTGCTAAAAATGATTTTTCTTTATAATATTATTTTATTGTCATATTTTTCCAAATGAAATAGGTTTGTTCTTAAGAATTTTACTTGATAGATCCTTCAGTATTAATTTATAGTTTAATCTTATTTATATAAAAGTGTATTAGGAACAATTAAAAATAAGATTTTCGTAAATCTTAAACAATGAGTTATTTATAGAAAGTTTGATTCACAACTTTTTCAATAGATAAAACTTCTTTGAAAATATATTCAGAAATGTTATAAACAAATTTGAAAAAATCGAAATTTTAAAGCAACTTAGAGAAAGGACAATTAAAAAAGTGACAAAATGAATTCGCTGTCCGCTCGTTGGGCTACGATGCTGCAAGTTAGGCGGCAGATCAGTCGAAGGAATAAACAGCTAATGAAATACAAGCTTTTGGCCCGTCAACGATTGCGTGGTATGCGTCAAATACGACGCGAACTGATGGAAAATCTACGGACAATGATAAACTTGAAGCTAAAGAGCACGAAATATTTGAGGCGAAAACATACCAGAGAGCAGCTGACAAGGATGTGGAACCTTCATAAGACCTGGTTAAAGAAATGGAATTACAAAAACAAATCGCAGCAGGATATAATTAGGAAATTGCACGTGGAGGAAAACAAATTGAATGATCGCTTGCGAGTGTTGCGAAAACATCTGAAATTAATACCAAATCGTCAAAGGATTATAGCCAGATGTTTTCGCATATTTCGCAAGCCCATCAATATGTCCCAAATATTACCTGTAGGCAGCCAACAATTGAATCCCGATCATATTCAGGACTGGGAAAAGGAAATGAATCAGCTGCAAAGGTATCTAATAGACATGAATCAGAAGCGTCTAAAGCCAAAGAAGACCAATTTAGATAATATTAGTGATTTTTCCAATTTTTTGATATCAGAGTTTGGACACAAGCGTAAATCTCATAAAACCAAAATTATCTTCAAGCAGAAAAGACGAAGGAAAATCGATGCAAAGCGCAAGAAGAAACTGTCACAATTACAAGAGGAGTTGCAATTGGAAAAAATAAAATACCTGAAACAGAAGCTAATGGAAATCAAAAAATTCGGTCTAAGTTTTACTCTACGTAAACATCTTCCGCATAGAAAAAAAATACAATTTAAAAAGAAAGTAATGCAGATGTTCCGAATGGAACCGGCAGAAGCTTTAGAACTAAATAAAATGACACATTGGATCGATCCTAAAACGAAAAAGGACAAAGAAAAACGCGAGGATCCGATGAAAATGGTTCACGCAATGCTAAAAGCATTTACCCTTGGAACAAAGAAGAAAGGAAAGAGAAGGAATAAGCATAAGAAACACGATGATATGGATGTGATTACGTTGTATGATTATGAATCCGATAATGAATCTCAAGAATTTAAGAAAAAATATAGAAAACAAAGGAAAAGGCATCGATTAGGGGATGTTAGTATAACAGCATATTCTGACTTTGACTCCGATCATGAATTTCCAGAAGTTAAGAAAAGAAAGAGAAAAAAAAGGAATAAGGGTCAGTTACGGGATTTTAGTATAAAATCTTATTCTGAATATAATCCCAATCATGACAATCAAGGAGTTAAGAAAAAACGTAAGAAGCAGAAGAAAAAAAAGAGTAAGCAACAATTACTGGATATCATTCAAAAACCTTTTACGGCGGAGAGTATAAGTTCATTGAAATCATTTCGACGTTTTGTTTCGCGTTATACAAGGGCAAAAAAGAGTGCAGAAGACTCTTTCCAGTCAGATGAAAAATCAATTCAGAAGAAAAAGTCCTCCCAATCGGAAATACAACTCCACAAAGAAAAGAGTGTTGTGGAAGATATAAGCCTGAACGAGCCGCTTATAATCAGAAAGAGAAGGCAGAACAAGAAAAGAAGGCTCATCGAACACATAAATTCGAGCTCAAAAGAAAAGAAAATTCGAGATGCAGCCAAAGCGTTAAGATCTAAATATAGTAATTTGTCATTCAATAAGGAAGACCCGCATGCTAAAAAAAAACGAACAGGAGCTTTAGATTCCATTGCGACAACGTATGTTCGACCGAAAATAAAATTAGATGCGAATACACATTGGTACAAAGACATAATCAAACATAAGAAAACGAAAGAAAATGAAAACGTAACACTTGATGATATGCTTGATTTTAAGGTGGATCTGAAGAATAAGATGAAACACAGGAAGTATTTGGAGCAGCAAAGTTTGTCGTCCACCCTGACCACAAAGTCCACATCCCAATTAAATACCACTCATCAAAGTCCAACAGGTACGCTCGATTCCTGGAGTAATCCAGGTACCCTAACTTCTGGAACCCCGAGCATTCAACAATTGGTGGTAAGCAAAGAGCTCGACATGCGTGAGCACGTTGTTGAAAGACCAGTAAACTACAAAATAAGACAGATAAAATCATATGTGGAACAGCCGTATGGTAGAAAATTGGAGCGTACGAAATCGCATCCTACCGGCATAGAAGATAAGCTAGAGAGTGCTCTTAAAAAGATTCATGACAATGTTAATCGAGATGCCGCTTCCGCTCCGACCGAACTTGATAACTACTTTAATAAAAAATCTTCAACGGCTGCTACTGAAACGGAGGAAACATTTAAAGAAACATCAGAGCCGAATCCAAAAATGTCGGAAATGCGTCAACAGATTCGAAATGCTGGCATCGAGTTGTACGCCAAATTGGAAGCAGAAAAAGATCCTAAAATACGCGAGGTACAAAAAATATTACAGGATGTTATCAAAGGACAAAGCATGATGGATGTGGTGGCCGATAAAGCGGCCATTGTGAATACAGTCATGAAGCATTATATGTGGAAAAACTTAGCCGATGTTTATCAGGATATAGTCAGCTTTAATATACCCCCACAGGCGGTACATAATATGTTGCGCGAACAATATACGAAGTATATTCAGGAAATTGTCGGCGATCAGATACGAAAAGGTGCAAAATTGGCAAAAAATCGTCAGGTTATTAGTGGAAAAAGTCCACTGGTGAGGATCGATAGCAGCGATTCGTTGGATAACAATTTGGAGAGTTCGCTTATGAAACGTGCCACAACTCAGAATCGCTTGCAGCACGAACAATTTTTCCGTAAAAGTCGCATGTCTCGGATTTCCTCGGATAGCGCTCGACTGAGTCAATTGTCCGTCGATTCCTTGTCGTATCAAGAGCTGAAACTTATCGAAAATCGATACACACCGGAATTTATTCAAAGCATTTTGGAAGCGCACGATAGATATTTCGATAACGATAAGTTGATTCAGCTGAAACGGCAGTTGGCCGCGAAAAAAGCCGCTGAGAGCCAGGTGCTGGAGGAAGCTGTGCTTAAGGTCGAGAAGAAGAAGAAGCGCCGCAAAATATGCCTCGAGCGTTTGTTCTACGAGCCGCGTCGCACCTGCCGACAGCGCCAGGTGGACGGAGACTGTGTCACCTGCGATTGCGATGCCAGCTCGTTGGTGGACAAGTGCATGCGATGCGGCGCCGATCTGCCGCATCTGCCACAAAGCCATCATTCGAGCGGCGTCGAACTGGCTCTGTCGCAGCCTACGCTCGATGCCTGTGTCCACAATCGGCAGGTGTTGCAATGCACCGCAAATATTTGCTCTATGTGCGGCTTTGTGCATGAGCCGCATACACTGTGCCACAGCCTGCTCGATGATGCCGCCAATCACAAGCTGCAACAGCAGTTGCATCTCATCCAGTACTACGCAAGGCTCAGCAATCAGTCGGATAGCTGCAATTGCCGCAAATGCTGCAACTGTTGCACATGCAGCGAGCCGAGCGGCGCGTTGTGCAAGCTGCAAGCGTGAGGCGTGTGGAAAACCAATTGCAACACTTTATGCAGCTGTTTGCAACAGTTGCTGCCGCGCGGCAAATGAAACATTTTGTTTAAGTGCAAAATAAATTCAAGTAATGAGTTTGCAGCGTTTATGGCGAATACGTTGCACATACGCAGCGTTGGCCCAGGCGTTAAATGCTTCCCAAGTTTCATAAAATATGCAAAAAGCCAACACACACCCACACCTACACACACATACACACACACACACACCCGCACACAGCACATGCATTCATGGCTGGCTTTTAATACACTCTCCTTTGGCGAATTTTCCACTGGTTTTCTTCGTTTTCTTTTTTAAGCCAAGTTTTTAAGTCAAGCGGCTGTAATGGAATTTTATTGCAGCACTCGCATTCTGTTTGCGCAGGCGAAACATGTACCAGACATTTTCATAAACGTTCCCAACCAAATGCCAAATGCAAAACAAAATAAAAATAAAAAAATACAAGATGAAAATCTGTATGGGAAATGGTACGAAAATCTTAAGATTTAAGCTTTAAGGCGTGGCTAAGAAAACTTGTCGGAAGCCAACAAAAACGCAATAAGGTTGTAAATTGATGCCTTGCGATCAATCATTTAGTTGTCCAGCATGCGGCGGCACTTTCCACTTTTGGCCAACAGCTAACCCACCCCCGCCTTCTTCCGTGTCGGCATCCCTCTCCACTTTTCCCACCCCCTTGCCCTTGTCTTTGCCTTTGCATTTGGCTGCGGCCAGTCGACGCGTAAGTTGAGACGTTTTCATTTGCATTTTGTGCCACAAAAGGAACTAAAATTAAGTGCTTAAGTAAGGCAGCTTAACAAAGAGATACCCTGCAAGTTTGTCTGACCAAATATATGGATAGTCTTTACTGTAGATTTAAAAACTCTCATAATATAGTATAGTATACCGCTTATTATATCGTTTTTAATTATAACCCTTTGCAAAGGCTTGTTAATATTTCGCTTTGCTTGTTAGCAACTCTTCTGTTAATTTTGGCTTTTACAGGGTATCTAAACTATGGAATGCGTTATCCATACCCATCGTAAAGATGCTCAATTTGCGTTGACTGGCTGTAACATTATCTTGTTTGCTCATGACACGCGCCGCACCAATCCAGACCCGGACTTTGACTCCGTCTCCGTCTCCGAGTCGGACTTGGACTACGGACTTTGGTCTACGGACCGTGGACTACGGACTGTTGGCATATTTGAAGCTGGTTTGGCATTGTCCAGCTTTGGCATTTCACTCATTTCGCGGCTGCGGCTTTTGTCATTTTCACGCTTATTCCTTGCCATTTTCCATTTTCCATTTTCCATTCTCTATTTTTTCCATAAGTCATTTGTGATTTAAGTCTTTGGCTTGTCAAAACAAATGAAATGGAGCGTTGAAATAACTGACAGTGCGCCAATGCCCATTGGGGATTTGTATAGTTAAAACAGCTTAAAGAAGAGGAAGAGGAGGAGGAGGCAGCAACAGCAGCAGTTGCTGCAGCAGCCGGCAGGCATTTTCCATTTTGGCCATGTTTCAGTCGCATTTGCAAGTGGGGTAATTGCATTTTATTAGCGCTTATCGCCTATCTTATCGCTAACTGCCATTGTCATTCAGATTGTCATGTTACAGTCCAAATTTAATTAATTTCTATTCACAGTTACCCCCACCCCCTCCCCTTCTCCCTCACCCTTATCCCCTTCCTTCCTTGAGGGCTTGTCATGTTGTAAAACACATGTAAGAAGCTGCTTAATAAAGCCTTTACAAACATTTCATAGCAATGCATAACAAAGCAGCCAAACAAGAGACACACACACACACGCACACGCACACACATGCATTCATATGTGTAGGGAATACCTCTATTATTATTGGACACAGGTGTGGGCAGCAGCGCAAGTCCTTAAAGCAGCTACAAATTACACAGCTTAGAATCTGGCAAATGGCACAAAAAATGCTGGAAAAATGAAAATGCAGAAGAACAAGAAGAAGAAGAAGAACAAGCAGCAGAGATAAATGTGCTGGTCGGTCTTACAAAATGCTGTCGACTAATTGAATAAGTTGGCTTTTGAATCGCTTTTCATTTTTCCCTTTCAAAGAAAATGTGTGCTAAAAGTTTTTAGTCATATATTTAAGTTAATTTTTGCTGTTTTTTTCAAGATGATATTTTAAATTTGTATTATAAATGTTGAGCTTAATATTATTAGATTTTTTATCAAATTAGTCTGTAAATAATGAAAATAAGTTAATTAAATTTAATTTTAAATTTTACTTGAAAATAATTCTAATAAAGATTATACAAAATTATATAAGTACAGATATGCTTATTAGAGTTAATAACAGCTTGAAAAGATGAGAAAATAATTGAAAAGTAGTTATTTATAAGCTAAAAAAAACAGTGTTGTAAAATAGAATTAAACTTGCAGTACTTAATAATATATAGAAGCAAACAATTATAATGATCTACTAAGAAAATCTAGAGTTAAACTTCAAACCTCAAAAGCTTAATGAGAAAAGTAAACAGTGTTGTATACCGGCAAAAATTATTACTCGTTTCAAATCGCATTTCTAGCCGCTGAGTTAACGAAGCTGAGAAAGCATTTAAACTGAAATTAAGTTTGCTGAAGACTTAGACTACAATTTTATTGCTTAACTGTGATATAATGCCAAATTCTTCTGGGGCTAATCTGTGGCAACTTGAAAAGTGGAAGCCAGGCCAGTGTTGGGCAATACTTACGATAACTGCAATTTGCACTTAACCCCTTGCTGGCTAAAACTGCTTGTGGCTAACATCTAGGCATTGAGCGTTTCTCACCAGCACAATTAAACTAGCGCATACACACATACACACACACACACAGACACACACTCACACAGACACTTAGCCTTGTAACCACTCAAACCACTCGAAAAGTTGTCCGCAAAGTGCGAATGCATAATTAATTCCAATTATGAGTTTACCCAACAACATTGGCAACATTGGCACTTGCCTTCGCAGTGAACTCGAGACGACACAAGATGCGTTAACCCACACACACACACACAAATAGATATAGATGTATAGTTGTGTGTGTGTGTGTGTGTGTGGAGACTAAAGACTTATCAGCGCATCGACAGCAAGCAGCATCAGCTCGAAGTTTGGTGCCCGTTGTCAACCCTGCTTGTTGCGACTCTTGCTGCCACACACACACACACACGCACACACACACACACAAGCTTGTTGCACAGTGTTCGAGTGGGGCAAGTGCTTGGCATGTTTAAACACATGCTTAAGTGTCATTTAGACAGTTATCCGCCTGGCAGGAATCAGCCTCCAGGTTTTTGGCCAGACAATTGATGGCTGTTTGATATTGCTGGCAGACATTTTTTTTTCCACTCTTGTTTCAATTACAAAAATGCTAAAAATTGCAATATCAATAACATTTAATGCTCCTCCTTATATATACATACACATATATATATATATATATTTTGCTTGGTTAGGGTGGAAAGTGCTGTTGCGTCTAAGTGTTGCAGCCTTCAAAGCCGCAGCCTTTACTATAAACGGAAATGCATTTCATTGTTGTTGTTGTTGTTGTTGTTGTTGTTGATGTTGTTGTTCTGGAGAGCATTCGCGTCGCGTCGCGTCTGCCAGAAACTGAAGTGTTTTAATGGATTTTGCAACATGCAGAGAAGCTGTTCATTTAGCCAAGCCAACCCTCTATTATAGCCGAAGAAACACTGAAATGCCACGCCTTGAACTTTAGCCCACAATTTGAATTGAATTGAAGAAATGTCAAGTTTGCCTCTGGCTCTGATATCTACACATGCAACACATCAATCATGCGTAAGACACCCGGCCCGACAATCTACACGGCCTTAAGCCAGCAAAAAAACAAAAAAAAAAAGAAACTGAATGGAAAAAAATGCTGGGAAGAAGAAGTAGAAGAAACCTTGGCCAATCCGAAACGAAGCTCAGTTCATAAAAAGATAATAAGCCTTAAGCTTACCCGCATGCCACTCAAACTTAAGGCTCCAACAGCTGATGCCCCGAAGCAGCAGCAGGACTACCAGTATCAACGGCAGCATCATCAGTAGCAGCAGCAGCAGCAGCAGCAGCAGCAGCAGCAGCAGCAGCAGCACACAGTGGGAGTCCAAACAAAAGCCTATAAATTTTTAGATTATTTGCATATTGTGTCGAGCACTTCGTGGCTCTCATTTAATATGCTCTGTTTTTGCTTGAAGAAGGTGCGTATTAGCTTCTTAATTGCGTGTCCAGGTATTAATAAATATTTCCCTATCAATACAATATGTTGCCTTACATCATTTTCATTTGTATATCATATTAAACTTCCTACTAGTGAAATTATTTATGAGTAAGAAGATATGCTCTGTTTTTGCTATGAGAATGTGAATATTAGTTATAATATCGTGTGTCTACGTATTGCTCTATCTAATTAGAAACTGTTTAGGAATGTTTTCTGCTTTTATCGATTCATAGAATATTTTGTAATATGTAACATAGCAACATATGAATAATATGGAGTATATAAATATATATATATACATATATGTATTTTCCTTAGTAACAGAGTACCTAGCAGTCGGGAGTCTTTGTTCTCACCTGTTTTTCTTATATATTTGCACTCATTATTTTGTTTTTTATAACTCTTACACAAAGTGCCGCCAATTCAATTTGCTGTTTTTCACTTTTCTTTTGGTTTTTCCTTGGCTTTCAATGTGTTTGTTTTTGTTTTCTCTGCTGCAACTAATGTAAATCAAGCGACATTAAAGAACAATAAATACATGACAGCAAGGAGTGGGAGGCAGCCGCAAAGGATCAGCCCAAGGAGCAATTGCTGCGATTTATTTTTAACTAACAGATAGACTGGAAGTCTGCGCAAGTGATAAAAATGGAGCTCAAATTATATTCCTGTATCTTAAAATAAATATTTGTCGACGTTGCAGCTGCGCATAAAATTGAGCTGGAACTTGGAACTGGGGGAATTATTCCTGTTGGTCTAGACTAGAGACTTGGTCTAAAATCTTGAAAGTTAAATCAATTTTGCTTAGCAATCAGATTAGCAGACGCATTTGTAGAATTTGTCTTTATTTGATTCAGTTATAATTTTATTGGAGACTTATTATATAGGATACTTATTCTGTCTAATCAGTTGGATTTTATACTCTTTTCTTACTATTTATGTCCTAAATCTTTAGTATAATATGTGTATTCTAAATGAGAATCAATATAGTCTTATGTATGAATGCCCCTATCTCGAATCCTATAAGAGCAAGAGACATGGCTTTTCTGAATATCTATTCCAATTACCATAATATAACTCAAACATAAATTTAAAGCAAATTACAACATTAATTTATTAATATGGCTATACGTATATTTATACACTTAAAATCTATCAACTATTTTTTTTTTCAGATTTCTAAATATATATAATATATATTGTATTGTACTATTGTAAAAAATTGCCAAATTCAATGAAATTTTCCGTTAATCTGAAATCAAGCTTAAATTTGGCTGAAATCCAGTTGCTAAAACATTCGGAAGTTAATCGAATCAAAAATATGTAAATAATATGCAAAAATTGTATTCTACAGCGTATAGAAAGAGAAAGAGACAGAAAGAGTGGGGTAGTGAGAGAGAAAGAGTGAAAGTCAGTTGCATGATGCAGTGGCTCATGTTGCAACAACGCAATCAACACTCGCTGCCTCATGACGCAAACATTTTAATTTATGCGCCCGCCGGCGTTGAAAGCAGCTCGTCCAAAAACGAGCGAAGAGGCGCAGAGGCGTGGCATGTGGCATGTGGCAAGCAGAGCGACGGGACGCCTGGTGGGGCTGTTAACTTGCAACCGTAAATTGCCTTAAATCATTTTTAATTCAATTGCCAATGGACGAGACGGCACAACACGCGGCTAATCTGCATGGATGCCACACGGGGGCACACATGAGTGTGTGAGACAGTGTGTACTGTTCCTGCTGTTGTTGTTGTCAGCGTGTGACAGGTCGCAGTGTAAGCGCATAATTGGGTTGTTGGCCAAGTTGTCAATGGATTGAACAGCGGCGAACGCCACTTGATAAATGAGCCATTTGCTCAGTAATTTAAGCAGCATTTCAATAAGCTCGACGGGGTCAGCTGTCAGCTGGTAACTGGTATTAGGGGTGGTGTTTAGGGTGGCTGGCTGGTTGTCTCGTTGTCTGGTTGGCTGCTTGTTAGAGATTTGTGTAACCAAATACTCATTACATAAGTCCAATGGGGTAGCTGGGCAAACAAAGTGCCAGCTAAAATATGCTGATGTGCTAGCCAAGCAAATTTTATATAGAGCTAGAGCAAAGCAGTGTGTGTGTGAGTGTGTGTGTGAGTGGGTGGGTGTGTGTATGTGTGTGCTAGTTAAGCCAAAGGCAAATATTGACAGGCAAAGTCAAATGCGGAGCAAGCAGCAAAAGCATTTAAAGTAATCGAGTGTTAAAAACGGCAAACGCAGGCAAACATTTGGCCAGGCTAAAATGAAGGGAAATGGAGGCGGGCCACGCCCAGCCACGCTCACAGCCTGTGCAAATATTTAGTTGCTCATAAATTACACAAGTGTTGAGTGTGTGAGTGTGTGTGTGTGTGTGTGAGTGTGTGTGTTGGAATCAGCATCACGCTTTAATGCCTCATTAAAATATGCGCAAGGGCAAATAAATTCCAGCTGACTCCTGAAATATACATATAAACAGTTAAAAATATACATAATAATATATATATGTATATATATATATATACATAAATATATATGTATGCGTGTATGCTGCTCCTGCGGCAGTCAAAAAAGTCATAAAAATCTAAAGTTTTCACATAAAATCAATTGCTGCCAAGCAATGTAATCAGTGGGCGTGGCTGGGGGTGGGGAATGTGGGGTGTGGAGTGTGGGGCATGAAAGCTGAAGACATTTATTTGGCTCAAGGCGCGGAAGGGTTGACACCATCCCAGCCACCGTGAACCACCGCCCTTTCGGTTTATTAAATTACAAATAAATAATGAGACTGATGGCAGGCCAAACTGTTGACTGGCAGTTCGTCCTGCCCCACATCCTTGCCAGCCAGCCAGGCTGGCCTGCCTGCCTGCCTGCCTGCCTGCAGTTATTAAAAACTTTACAAAAACAATTAACATGGTCACAGTCAGCGTTCTGGGGGCGTGGCCGCCTCTTTAAAGCCGCCGCTAACAAATTGCTCAAGGATTCAGTTAAAGGCGCCCGTCAGAAGGCACGCGGCGCATCCTTTTTGCCACGTTGTGGCCACAAAATGCAAAGCATTAACCAAAGCTACAGCCGCAACAATAACAAATGCAGCTAAAAAGGCGGCATTGAGGGGAGCTGGAGGCGTGGCAGGAATTGGAATTGCAGCCGCAAATAAATTTGTGCTGAGTAAAATATATGGCAAAAAAAAAAATATACTATATATATATATATATATATATATATATATATATGTGTATCTATATATAAAGCATCGCATGTGCAACTGCAGGAACAATGCCAAAAGCAACAAGCAGCCAGTCCTGCAACATGCCCCTTGCAACGTGCCCCTGCAACCGCCTGCTGCTCCCCCTCTTTTTCATTACAATGCCGCAGCCGCACACCCGCACTACCCTAAAAGCAAAGCCACTGGGGTGGCAGCCCTGCCACTAAGGGTTGGGTGGTTCGGTGGTCGAGTGGTGCGGGTGGTGCGGGCTGCTGTTCCCATTGTTTGCAGGCGCGCGCTCTGATTAGAGACGAGTCCCATTCAAAAAGGTATGCAGCACCATGTTTGTTGTCGTTGCCGTTGTTGTTGTTGTAGGTTTTTTTTACTAACGCTTCTTTTACTCCTTGTAACTGCAAATGCATAAAGCGAAATATATATTTTTTAAAGACTGCAATATTAGTATTCATAAGCCCGAGCAAAACTAAAAAAAAAGAGGAAATCTGTAATAATTACATGTTATTATTATGAATTTCTAAATGAAAATCATTTTGCGAACAGGGGGATGAAGTTGGGGCATATGTGAGGGGTGGCAAGGGTATACCTTTCGGTTTTTGTATTATTTTATGTTTGAAAATTGCAAGAAAACTCATAATTGTAATTGAATTTTATTATAAAACAGTTCATTTTGATTAAGGTAAAAGCTAACTCCTCTACTTATCTATCTACGATATCGAAAAATCTCCAACATATATATAATCTATATACCATATACCATATACCATATACCATATACCATATACCATATACCATATACCATATACCATATACCATATACCATATACCATATACCATATACCATATACCATATACCATATACCATATACCATATACCATATACCATATACCATATACCATATACCATATACCATATACCATATACCATATACCATATACCATATACCATATACCATATACCATATACCATATACCATATACCATATACCATATACCATATACCATATACCATATACCATATACCATATACCATATACCATATACCATATACCATATACCATATACCATATACCATATACCATATACCATATACCATATACCATATACCATATACCATATACCATATACCATATACCATATACCATATACCATATACCATATACCATATACCATATACCATATACCATATACCATATACCATATACCATATACCATATACCATATACCATATACCATATACCATATACCATATACCATATACATACCTGTTTACAATCTTTACACTCCACCTTCTAATATACACTTTATATAATTTTTGTACTTTATATATTTTTATGTATGGCATTCCTTATTAGACTTGGTCTGGCTTGGAGCTGAGGTCCTTGAGAGGTGGGGAGGTGGAGCCGTGCGTTGTTTTGTGCTCTCCTAACCAAAGCGCAAAGGATCCTGTTTTAGTCTTTGATTTGTCACACCAAAGCGAAGCTTTTCATGGCAGCCTGTCAGAACTTCTTCTTTTTTTTTCTAGCTGCCAAGATGTTAAGGCGGAGGGGCGTGGCAAGCAGAGATGATGAGCCGCTCGGGGTTGGGGGTTGGGGGTTGGGGGTTGGGGGGTTGGGGGTTGGGGGCTGGGGCAGCTGACTGTCCGACTGGCTGGCTGACTTGTTGGCTGGCTGGCTGCCTGTTTCCACGTCCAGTTTAGCCCTTGGCTGATTTTTGATGAAAAGTTTTCAGTTTCACATTATTCAAGCGCACTAACACAGGGGCGGGCAGCAGCCCCTCCCCCGCCCCCTTCCCCTAAAGACCCCCTTACCCACCTTGTTGTTGTTGTTGTTTGTGGCGGCTTTGCGGCTGAATGGCGCCAGCATTTCATTTCATTTTTTTTTTGTTGCATATAAAACACAATTTTTGTTGTATTTTAATTTTGCGCAAATGGAAAATAATAATCAAGACAAATAATAAAATGGACGCAGGCAAAAAAGGTGTTGGCACTGTCTAACAAATAAACACATATAAATATGTATAGAAGTGTAGTGGGAGTGTGGGAGTGTGGGAGTGTGGGCGTGTAGGCGTGGCAACGCACTGACGACCCCGCTGCAAGTGGCAAGGGGGCAGCTAGCTGTGGCAGCTTGTGGGGGCCCGCAGCAGCTCTTGGCTTTGTTTCGAGTGATTCTCGACAAAGCGCAGCGCACTTAATTCTCTTTACACACACACACACAGACACAAGCAGACGCACACCAGTACACACTCACACAAACACACTCTCACACATATTCACACACTTACTTGTCATGATATGACAGGCTTTTTATGCCTAAGTATCTTAAGTTGTCAGCTTGGCAAAAGGCAAAAGAAATCCTTTAATTTGCAGTAAAATGCAAAACCCACATACAAACACACACACACTTGAGAGTTTATAGGTATGTGTGTGTGTGTGTGCGTGTGCGTGTGTGTCAGGCAACAAGTCAGCGTACATTGGACTTTGCCACTTGCCACATGCGGAGTCGCCTCAAGGTATGCAGTAAATTAAAATGCAGTGACATTTCAGCGAGCCAGCCAAATGACATGTGTGTGCGTGTGTGTGTGTGTGAGTGGGTGTGTGGGTATGTATTAGGATGTATGTGTGTGTGTATGTGTGCGTTTCTTTGCACTTTCTTTGCACTTTTCACATTAAAAAGTTTTGCCCGCAAGCAGCTAGCTAAGAAACACAGCTCGGTTTTGACAGCACGCACACACACATACACACACATATATACATATATATATATATAGCTAACTCACATACATACATTTATACGCACACTCACACTCGCTTGCATTGCATTGAGCCATAAATGCATGACTCTGATTCAACGAGAGCTGTCAAAGAAATTTGTCAGCAAATGGCAAACAGAATACATAAGTAAACAACTCTTGGGGCAACCCTCGCCAGCACTGTTTTGCATATGAATAGCTGGCAGACTCTCGACTTGGCTCGCCTTGGCTCGACTTGACTCGAGTTGGCTCGACTTGGCTGGGCGTGTGGCCAACGCTTATGGCCACGTTAATGGCAAACTAAACTGCAAACTTTGCTGCTGCCAACGACGCACGCATACGTAATAAAAGGTGTAAATGAGCAAAAGAGCAAAATAGAAAATGGAAGGGGGGAGCTGGCAGTCAGGTGCATAGGCACACTCGAACATGAGGACATGTGGACATGTGGACATGTGGACAGCTAAACAGGAGGGGGGAGGGGGTGGTACGGCTATGGACTTACGCCTTGAGCCATTATAGGGGCCACTTGCTGGCGCCCAGCCGTGGCAGTTTTGCTATTTATATTGCACACGCACAGTGGTGCAAGAGCAATTGTGCCAAGTTCTTTTTTATGCCTTGTTTGAAGTGGTTAAGAGCGGAAATTCGCACAAATAAAAATTATTGTGAGTAGAGTTGGCCAACTTATACAAAGGGTAGCTTAGAAGCACATTGAAGCTGAGATGGGGCATAAGAATATAATTCTTATTGCTTGGATATGATTTTAGTTCACAGAAAAATTATTTACAATTTAATATTACAAATTGTATGTGCCTAAAAATAAACTTTAAATAACATTTGCTTAATTTTAAATATAAGTTTTCCTATTAAATACAAAATTTATAGTCTTGCTTAAGTCTGAGATTAAGCTTTAAAAGCACACTTAAGCTAGCAATAAACAAAAAAAAAAAACTGCCTAAGCATTACAGCTCGTACAACAAATTAAACTTAAATGCAAGACATTGGCTTTTAAATTCTCTGCTTATTTCAATAAGCCCAAAAGCTTTCAAAGCACATTAAAACTCTTCAATTTAAGTGGCAGCGCTTACAGTCGCTTACAATGTAAGAACCTTCCATTTAAGACGTCATATTATTCTCCTTCCAGCTGGAACTAGTTGGGAATTGTAAGCCAACGGTTTATTTAATTTTCCAGCTGGTCCAATCATAACATTTCGTATCCCACAGTGAGTTTCCATGTGTATTAAACTAAATTTAGCGTCACTTTGAATTACGGCCGTGCGGCGACGTCTAGCGGAAAGCCGTGTGGCAGGCTATTATAATACAGGCAAAGGTACTGGTACAGGTACAGGTACAGGTACAAGTAGTGGCTGCCAACCTGGCTGCATGCCCCAAACCCAAACCCAAGCGAATTATATATGTATATGGAACATGATGTTTGCAAATTTATGTAGTTGTAAGTTGTTGCTGCAGGAAATGCCATAAAAAAGCGTTGGCGAAAAAAAAATGAAATAAATACAAGAGAAAGTATGGAAAATAGAGGGAAAACTGTGAAAAGTGGCAGCAGAAAATGTGCGGGCAGGTGACCGACGGCAGGTGAACGGAGGCGGATGTGAAGCGTTGCCCGTTGACAAGCTCGGACGCGTTTAAAGTGCAATTAGCGCACGTAATTGTAATCGAGTTGCCCGCCAGCGACAACAACAACAAACACTGCCACACATTAAGCCGAAGGCGTGGCCGTAAGTGAGTGGCGTGGCACGGCAAGGCGAGGCGAGGCGTGGGGGAGGGCCGTGCCGCAGCTGCCACACGGCATCCGGCAGGTGGCCGCGACTTATGCGCGCTCCGTTGGGCTTTCAAAAGGAGTTTGCATATATACGTACTTCTATATATACAAATATATATATATGTATATGTATATATTGTATTTTTTTAAAGCCAACCCGGGAGCTGTAAATAAATTTGACACTTAATCATATTTACGGATTTGTGGCGCATTTATTTATGTGTCCCATCTTGGCGCTGGCCCATTGCCACTTAAGGCTTTGAATTTTTTGGCAACGGTTACTTTTTCCTTCTTCCTGTTCTCTTCTCTTTTTTTTGTCGTCGTTGTTTGGCCTTCCGTTGCGCTGCGACTTGGAGCGGAAGTGCAGTCGCAGCGGCCGTGGCTCAAGTGTGGGCGTGGCTCCGCGGCCATCAGCCACAAAATGCGCCAATTTGCGCTACTTCAAGTGCGCCAACAACAACAACAGCAGTAGTAGCAGCAGCAGCAGCAGCAGCAACAACGTTGCCTAATTATGCGTTCTGGCTTTGTTATTTATAGAGAGCGATTCGGTCGCCTTTCTGTGCGATTCTCACGGCGCGCAGTTTGGCTGTTTGTTGGCCCTTTTGATGCTGCCCACGAGGCTAATTAGGCCTAAAGCACGCCCATTGTGCGCACCGTTAGCCAACATTGTAATGCCCAACACCAAGCAGCGGCACACACACACACACACACACACATACACACCTTCCGCTATGATGGCAGAGCGCACTTCCGCTTAGGTGCGCTTTGGAGTTCATTAATAATTCGCCGCATTCAACAAAAAGGCCTCAAAACTTGCGCGTTCATAAACTGTCAACAGTTGAGTAGCATTAGAGCTCAACCAATCGATTCGATTGCATTTGATTTCCTTTGACACGATTTGATTTCCCTTCATTCGATTTGCAAGCCATTTGAGACGATTTACTTGCCACTCGTGTTCGATTTGATAATCAGGAATATCAAGCATTTTAGTGGAAAGTGCCGTAACGAATATACCCTGCAACTAGCAGCTGATTTAGATGGGGTATGTGGGGTCATAAGTCGAAAGAGAAATTATAAAGAATTATAATTTTGAATGTGACAAACTGTTATTCATGGTCAGCCTTAGAAAAGAGTTTGAATAGGACACTAAATGAGAATCCTTTAGTTACAGCTTAGCTTTAAGATAAAGCAGGAAAACTTTATGGAATTAGGTAAGCTGCTTGGAATTCCGCTACAAAGTGAAACAAAAACTATTTAGACAAATACCCATATACCCTTTTCACACAAATTACAGGTTATATTCAGATGTAGCATTGATTTGCTGCTTACAAAATCGATCTAATGTTGTTCTTGTGGCACTTTATGTTCACCTGGACGTAACTTAATTTAAGTAAATGCTTTACTTTCACAAATATTGCAGCAAGCCAATTATCAAAGCCTTCCAACTGAGCAGATTATAATATAAACATACATACATATATATATATTATGCATGTATAAATTATTTATATTTATATATATAAAATAAGCTTGTGTTACGTAAGGAAGATGCCTTTTCATTAGCAGAGATTGCATTGAAATTGAAAGGATGAAATTTATATCTCCATGGATTGTTATATAAAAGCAGATGCAAACTGTTATTATTGTTGTTGTTGCTGTTGCTGTTGCTGTTCATGTTGTTGTAATTGTAGCTGTTGATTATGATTATTGTTAAGTGCAGGTGGAAAACTGTCAGGCGCAACACTTGAATGCATTTTCATTACACCTCATTACATTTCACTTCATTGCAATTGTGCGTTCTTCATGATTTTTCGTTGTTGTTTGTTGTTGTTGTTATCACTTGTTTTCGCTTGTCGTTGTTGTTGTTGCTGTTGTTGCTGTTGTTGAGCCCATGAATGGATCGAGGCACTCGTTTACATAGATGCGAATGTTTTTGCATGTAAAATGTTTTTAATTGAAAACAATAAAGTTTCTGGCTTTGGATTGTTGAGCTACGCCAAAGGCTGCCCCCTTCCCACCTCCCTTCCCTACCCTACCCTACCCAACACTTCGCTCAATCTCTCATTCTATCCACCTACCATTTCCTTTTCTGCGCGCTCTCTTTGTCATCTCTCCAGATATATAATGCATAAAATATTCCATAGAATTATGAAATGGCCCAGCAGAGTGAACAGATTCTGCTTGAGCGAAACATAACGACCGATTAATACTCTTTTGTTATATAGAAAAAGTTATAGCTTATGAATATACCAAGAAGTCGGTTCATACCACTGCAACATAAATTTGCATTGAGAAATAAACTTTTCTATCCTTTACTTAGAAGCTTTGATTTGAAATTTCGTTTGCTCCAAAAAGTATGCTATGGTATTTAACTACAATGTTGAATGTATATAGAATGATTGCATTGCATACTTTCATCTTTATGCTATGTTCCACATTCCATATTCTAAAGTCTAGTTAGTCAAACGACTTGACATTATTGCAATGCTCGACTTTAATTTTGTTGGTGAGTGTAAATACACTTGGCAAAGCTAAAAGCTGAACATTCACGGATTGTGTTTCTTTGTTTCAGGCGTGAAAGCGAGCTGAATGAAAATGGAAATGGAAAAAGGCGCTTGATACCCAAGCGATAGATAGATGCAGATACAAATTCAGACACAGATACTTCTCTATGTGTTTGAGTGTGTGTGTGTGTGTGTGTGTGTGTGTGTGTGTGTGTGTGAAATGCGAAAGTGATAATTAAAAATCGCGCTATAGACAAGCAGTTGTTGTTCTTTTCCCATGCATACTGATATATCGATATACATATATATGTATGTATATATGCATATATATGTGCTTGTGTTATTGTGTTGTCAGAAGTGGGATATTGCAATCAGGCAACATGGGGCAAGATGGATGTGGCAACATGCATTCAAGTGATCAATGCGCCTAACAATGATTGACGGCATTTCAATGAAGTTCCATCGGTGAGAGGACGGAGGTTACCCCTGCAAAGAGGAGGGGGCGGGGAACAGATGAGAGACAGCACAGGAACGCTGTAAAAGAAGAAAAGGGGATGGGGGTGGGGATGGGGTTGGGTGTTGGAGCTGCTTGCTGATGACAACAATTATGCAAAATTTGCAAACGTTTGCGATTTTGTGCAAAATTAATTTTGCATTTTTAATTTTGCATAGAGGCTGACGTGAGTATGTATGTGTGGGTGAATGTGGGTGTGAGAGAGTTTAAAGAGAACCATCGAGACTTTAAAAACAAACAGCGACGACAACAACAACAAGAAGCATCAAACAGCAACAACAGAACTGCTGAGGCAGCAACAAGCCATCACAAAGGATTGATAAGTGCTCGACTTCGAGCTGGCATCAGGCGAGCCGCACACAATCTATAAAGCCGAATACCGTTACGGCCACGTGTCCATTGTAGCCAACCGTGGGGCCGATGCGGTGATCAGCTGTTGCTGCTGCTAATTGTGGTTCTGCTGTTGGTGCTGCCTCTGCTGCCGCTTCTCATTTGCTTCGCGTTGCGCCTTGCCGACGGTTGTGCGAGATCGCAGAAGATGCTTTCCAGCAGCTCCGCCGCTTCGATCGTGCAGCTCAGCCGGGATCTGGAGCAGCAGCTGGTGCTGTTGCGCCTTTGTCTGGACGAGCCCGCTTTGCAGTTTCCAGAGATTTGGCTGCGCGACAATTGCCAGTGCAGCAGCTGCTACATGCAACAGACGCACAGCCGGCTGCCACATGGCTGGAACTATCTGGACACCACGGTGCGGGTGCAGCAGCTCGGCTGGTGTCCGGAGCGGCAGACGCTGCTCATCGATTGGTCGGATGAACACAAGTCCAGTTATGCCTTAAGCTGGCTCAAGGAGCGAGATTTCTCGCCCGCGAGTCGCGCGCGTTATTTGCGCGATTATTATCGGCCCGAGATGCAACTTTGGTCTGGCAAAGAATTTCCTCAGATACACCGGGAATTTCAGTACCAGGAGCTGCTCCACAACGATGAGACACTGCTGCAGTGGCTCCACCAGCTGGCTGTCTATGGCTTGGCGCTGGTCAAGGAGGCGCCGCTGGAGGAGGATGTGCTGCGGAAGCTTTGCAATCGGGTGGGTTTCATGCGTCGCACCACCTACGGCGATGAGTGGAGCGTTCGGGCACAGCCCGGAGCCAGCAACTACGCCTACTTGGCTGCCCCACTGCCCCTGCACACGGATATGCCGTACTTCGAGTACAAGCCGGGGATTACGATGCTGCATACGGTGCAGCAGTCGGATTCACCGGGCGGCTGGAATCTGCTGAGCGATGCCTTCCACGTGGCCGAGCTGCTGCGTCACCGACATCCGGAAGCCTTCAAGGTCCTTAGCGAGACGCCCGTCGACTGGGCGGACAATGGCAGGGACAAGGACTTGATCTTCCACAATGTGTGGCGGGCGCCGGTCATCAAGTAAGTTAGAAGTCAAAATCAAGCGTTGTTTCTCTCCTAATTGTTTTTGACTGCTGCTCCTCCTCCACAGCCTGGATGCCAACGGGCGTTGCGTGCGGATCAACCACAGCATTCCGCAGCGGGACAATCATTTCAGTGTGCCCGCGGAGCAAGTGCGTCCCTGGTACGAGGCGATGGCCGTGTTTATTAACGTGGCCAACGAGCAGGCGTGCACGTTCAAGACCACGCCGGGCGACATCCTCACATTCGATAATCTGCGCTTGGTGCACGGCCGTACCGGATACGATGATACGGACCAAAATGTGAGGCACCTAATCGGAGCTTTCCTCGACTGGGACATCGCCTATTCCCGCTGGCGGATTCTCAAAAGTGCTCTCGGCCGTTACGAGTAGCATGTACAGTTATTTATACAATCAGCCAAGAGCTGAATTATCTGTTAACAACATTTGCATTATTAATGGAACACATTGCATGTGTATTGCATGTAATTCCCTGCAACAATTTTAATCAGCTTCCCACATTTGTACTGCTTTGTGTTCAAATTATATGTGAATAAAGATTATAATATTTAATTAAACTTAAAATGGAATATTGCATTCACTTATTAATTAAATCGTTGTTTTTGTTTCTGACATTGAATTAATATTATTATAAAAAGGTTTACGATTCGATTTGACGATAAAACGGAAGTGGAATCTGAGAAGAGCGGATTACTACGCCAGCAATTATACCAGTGAGTGGACGTTGTGGATGTTATAGGAGTGTATGACAATTAATTCAATAGCTCACTCATATTAATTCCGCTACAATGTTTCGTTTTCTATCTGCTTAGTTACAAGTTACAAAATGAGAGCAATTAGCTAGTGAGTGGAGGTTGTGGATGATATGAGAGTGGATGACAATTTACTCAGTAACTCACTCGAGTTGATCCCGTTATAATGTTTCGTGTGCTGTCTGCCAATGGCGGGCCAGGGTGAGCGGGAGAGCTCATGTACTCTTGATCTAGTTGTTACTAATGGAGAGCAATTATTTTTTGAGCGTTAGTTCTGGAGTTATGAGAGTGGATGACAACTTATTTTATAACTCACTCAAAGTATCCTCTGCTGTCTGCTATAGCAGCGTGAACGGGACAGCTAATGTATGTTTGATCTAATTGTCTGAGCTTAGAGCATGGAGTAGAAATGTCTTCACTCCCTGTTCAATGTAGGCGCAATTTGTACCTATTAAAATTATTAGTCACTGATTACAGATGGTGTTATTATTTAGTAACAAGGTATGTGACACATTAAAACTCATATATATTAAGTTAATTTTAAAAATACTATATAAGTTAACATTTTCTGTTGTTTATTTTAGGCTCAGTTGCTTTACAGGGCATTCTCTCGTCCGTACAGTGAATATTGCTTAGTAATTCGATGATTAGCTGGAAACACGCGACTTTAAGTGAAAGTCCACGACACGTCATTGTTTACGCGCAGCTCGGAAGCGGTAAACGACAAACGGTAATTCGCCGGCCTTATCTGTAATACATGAATGATTTTTTTTGCTGCTTGTGTGTGTGGATTTACATTTATGTAAATGTGAATGATTTTTGTTGTTATACTTTGTTTTGGCATTTGCGATTAGCTGTTTATCAATTTATGGCTGAGCAAGAAACAAACATTGACCTGGCTGAGCTTTTAGTGTCAGCGTAAATCACACAACTGAGCGTGTATGTGTGTGTGTGTATGAGCATCCCTTTAAGGCACAACAAGTGTGGAAAAGAGGAGGAGCGGGTTTTTTTTTACGGCACCTTTCGGCAGCAGCGGAAGCTGTTGCTGCTTTTTGTTTTTGCCTTTGCTTTTGGTTTGGTTTGGTTTGGTTTGGCTTGGTTTTGGTGCGGTTACCCAGTGGCAAATCCTTCGGCAAATCTTTTTATTTATGTCATTGATGCCACACCCAGAGACACACATGAAAAACTCACACACTCGGCATGTGATTTCGGTAGCAGTGCAATACTTGCCAGCCAAGTAAATCCTTCTAATAATCCACATAATAAGCAGCTGGAGAGTCGGCAACAGCAACAGCTGACAGTAAAAGGGTTGCAGCAGCGGCTACTTCTACATGGCCACATCCCCAACGCCCACCTGCCCCCAACCTGTCGCTTGTTTATAAGTTCATAAAACTGAACGAGCTGAGCTTTGGGCTTGGAGTTGAAGATGGGGTTGGGGTTGGGGTTGGAGATTGAGGGTTTGGTCTGCTGCACATAAAAGCGAAGTAAAAATAAGAGAACAGTCGCAAATCCAATTTCTGCTTGTGGTTTGGGCCAAGTCTTTTACTGCTACCACGGCCATAATGTGTAATTGAAAACCCTGCGCTGTACTATTGCACCCCCGGGGCCCCTCTGCAGCCAATATCTGTGTGTGTATGTGTGTGAGTTCCTCTCTAAAAACTAATTGGCACAGTTGTGACCAGTCGAAAAAGAAAAAGTACATGGAGAAGAAGCAGAAGGTTTATATATGTATGTATATGCTGTGACACTGACACCGCTGGCCATTATGTAAACAAGGCCAAGAGCCACATCGAGGCGGCAAACCCTTTGCCAAACGAACGAACAACCGGGCTACAAATAATGCGCTCAATTTGCGGACACTTTTGGCGGCGACTCGCAGACAATTGCCAAACTAAAATGCTTACATACAATTTCCGCTAACCGCCCCCTCATTAAACACACACAAATACAGACATAGAGAGACTGATTTAGCGGAAAGGGGTTTGACTGTGGCCCAGTTTTTCTCTTTGCCAAGTTTTGGATGAAGGGTTTTCGGTCCTGCTCGCTTGTGAAAACTGTCACAATGATAAACATGCGGCAATTGACGCAATCATTGTCTGTCCATGAATTGAATTAAATCAACTCAAGTGCGACAATCCACAACGTTCCGAACCTTACGAACTATCCTTCAATTCCTGCCTTTTGTATACCCTTGTTTGAGGGTATTACAAACATCTCAAGAGTTGTGTAATGCCTAAATCAAGTTGTTTCTAGGGTATTTCATCATCAATGTCACTTAATTGGAAGTTTAGTCTATTTTAATATTTGTACTAGACCGTTTCTCCGTATACTTAGGTATTCCAGTCTATTTGAACTGGGTTCTCAATAGAGGTACGTTGCCTATATTTGGAATATAAGCCATGAGGAGCTTATATTCCAAATATAGGCAACGTACCTCTATTGAGAACCCAGTTCAAATAGACTGGAATACCTAAGTATACAGAGAAACGGTCTAGTACAAATTGATTTAGGAATTAAATCAATCAATATATGTAGGTTGGATCAGTTTACTATTTCAAATGGTTGTCTAGGAATAGTTGAGGCTATTCAACTTTTTATTGAAAATTCTCTTGTTTTCGAATATATTGAAGCAAACTTAACTTAAACTTAAAGCTTAAGGATATCTTGTAGTATTTTCACCCTTTTAATACCATACTTCATAAATATCCAATTGCTCGCTAGCTAACAACCTAACTAGGGTATTCGGAATTCGATCATCTAAGATGCATTTTTTTGCTGATTTTTTATACACTTCGCTGGCAAATGAATGGTTTGTGTCATGCACGCGCAGACATTGGAATCAAACTAAAATAAGTATATGGAGTGCTTGTATCAAATCATATCATACAAATGATAGTCCACCCTTTTCTACATCCCCAGTGTGAATGTGTGTGTGTGTGTGTGAGTGTGTGTGCTTTGGAGGGGCGTATGCGTAATGCGGCCTGTAATTCCGTTTGATTTCGCTGCAGGACATTAGCGCGGGCTCAACGTCGCATTTCCCTTATTAGAATTCGCTTGTGCCGCTGGAGTGTAATAAATTTTGGTAGCTGTTGCTGCCACACACACACACCCACACATACACACGCATACAGCCACACACACACACATACTCTTGCACACACATACGCAACAAGAGCAGCAATTTCGATGTTTATCACCAAAGCGTCTGCAACGTGTCTTCTGACTCTTTCGCTCACCATACGGCTGTCTCTCTCGCACACTGTGTTGTCTGCACGTCTGCTGTGGTTATGTGAAATCACATCGTAAAAATGTCCAAGTCCAAATGCTGTGCCCCCAAAGCTCATAAGTCCTGCTGGTGCTTTTCCCCTCCCCCTCCCACTCACACATACACTCACACTCACACACAAACACCTTTTTACCTGTTTTCCTTGTCGTTTCACCTGTCGCTTGGAATTGGCATTAGCGCACAACCCTTTACCTTGTACTGCTTCTAGTTGTTGTTGCTGCTGTTGTTGCTTTTACTCCTTTTCTTTCTTTGCTGGCCTGGTCTTTCAATTTATAGATGGCGCGCATATAAATATTTATTTCCATGTGCAGCTGCCTACACTTGGCTGCCACAAACAACAACAATACCAACAACAACAACAACTGGTACATGAACAACAACATCTTCGCCATGCTTTGGCATCATTATTATTTTTATGATGGCCTTAAAAGCATCGTCCTGGGCGATCAATAAACATTCATGTCTGCCGTCTCGACTTGCAGTTTTCAATGTTTTTCAATAAGCGAAAGTGCCTTGCCCCAAAAACATGAAAAAAAAAACACACACACACATAAACGTTTAGCAAGTTCAACATGTGTGTGTGCGTGTGTGCCATCAAATAATTAAAGGTCAACCAAGCAGTCAAAGGCAAAACATTTGCCACAAACATCATTTTTATCATTATTTGTTGTTTTTGGTTTTTGTTTTTTTTTTTTTGCACACACATTTTAATTAGGCTAAACGCAAATGCAAATGCAGCTGCGGCAACAATATGTGGCAGCTGTAAGTAATATTGGTGTACGCATAAAAAATGGAGTTTCCGAAAAAAAAACAAAAAGTATAAATGAAAGCTGCCACAAATTTATTTATAATTCTGTCAAAAGCAACTAGGTTAATATTATTTTTTTGTTTTTTTTTTTGTTTTATGTTTCTCGCTTTATTTATTTAAATGCCTTTCATGTCATTTTTCACACGTTTTCTCAAATTTCCATTTGTGGAATTGTTTTAAATATTGTCTCTTTGTGGTTTCATATAATTAATTAACTTTTGTAATTTATTTACAAATGAGCAGAAAAAAATGATGTAATTATTATACAAATATTTACTAATTATTTATGAAATGAATTAATTGTTTAATAAATTAATTGTTGTAATTGACGAGTGTTATTTGTTTTTAATTTTTTTCTTATTTGGCCATTTTTATTGATTAACTGTATCTATTTAAATTTCATTTCATTTTACTTATAAAAATTCTTATTGAAATTTATTTATTCAAAATTTTTTATAATAAAGTGCACGCAAAATATTATTTTTTCTAAGTGTACTTCGATCTGCGTTTAATAAAAGTTATGTTATATAAGTATATAAGTATATAAAAATTAAGATTTTCATATACATATACATATACATTTATAGATGTGATTAAAATACAAATAAAATAAATAAGAAAATTTAAACGTTCACCCATTTATTTAGGAAATATAGGGTATTTCGAATAAGTAAAAAGTAGGGTATTGAAATTACGATCAGATTAAAGATTTAATTTATTGTGCATATGTAAATATAGTACATAAATATAATATATATTACAAAATAAATTATTATTCGAGTATTTTATTAGCTCTTACCTGAAACACTTTCTAGGGTATTTGGAGTTCGAGCACTGTAGAGGTGCACCGCACGTAGTTTCTCACAGTTATGAGCACTTCGGGTCGACTGGATAATCGTGGCCAATTCAGGTTAATGGTAACAACAATCGCTGGAAATGCCAAATTAGGCAAATTGTGCATATGGAAACAGAGCGGAAAATGCAGCTGCTGCAAGGATAATTATAGCAAGGATAATGAGCGCATAAATTGAGTGACATTTTGAATTAATAATATTTCCGGCATGGCAATTATACAAAGCTATAAGCGAACGCACTCCCAAGGGTGAGGGAAAGAGACAGAGAGAGAGAGAGAGAGAGGGAGAAGGGAGAGAAAGGAAGGCAAAGTGAGATGTAAATTGAGATATTCAAAGGTATTTGTGCTACAATCCTTGACTAAAATCTCATAATGAAGTTAAGAACCAAATACAAATTTTCAATAGATAAGAGTAGGGGGTGGTGGGTGGGGGGTTGAATAGCTGTTTTGGCCCTGCGGTCAACCTCAGCTCCATTTGCTGCACCCAATTGTGGAAAATTGATTAGATGCTGTTACCGGTTGTTGCTGGTTAGCTGCTTGCAACAGGACTTGCCACAAGCCAATTTGCAGCAACCTTTTGTTGCGCTCCCCCACGCCCTTCCACCCTCCGCTCTCTCTTTCTCTCCGCTCTTTATCTTTCTCCTTTTCTGTGAGAAGCCCTAAGCAGGTGTTGATGTTTGCTAAGTGGCCGTTCTTGTTGTTGTTGTTGTTGCTGTAACAGCTGCTGTTAGCTGGTTGCATGGTTGCATGCACATTGCTTTGATTATTTTCTATTTTGCAGCAAATTGCATGCAAATAGTTGCAACTTGCAACCGTTTTACATTACGGTTTAGTCATCGGCTTTGCTTTAGGTTTTAGATTTCTTAGCCAAAGACATTTCATATTATATATTATACAGTTACAGCCACAATATTGACTTTTTACTCGAGTTAAAAATTTGAGTGTGCGTGTGTGTGTGTGTGTGTGCAGACTATTTACCTGCCTGGAGGCAATGCGGGCAACACCTGAAACCTCATGCACTTAAAAGGTTAGCCAAATATCGATCTGGCTCAATGTTCAGGTGCTTTAATTAAGGCCGCATTTGATTAAGCATAAACAAATTGCGTGTGTGCAAGTGTGTGTGTGTGTGCTGCAATTGGCAATTAGATTTGCAACTTGCGACTTGCCACCTGCCGCCAGCTGTTGCCTGGCAGCCAATAAACAGCAATTTGGTTAATTGCTTTATGCCTCTATATACATATATACATATATGTGTGTGTTCGTGTGTGCATGTGTGTGCTCTACTATAAATTCATATGTGTCAAAGTATTTGCAGCTGGCTCAAAATTACTCGAGAGCTTATTTTATGAACTTAATAGCCCGTAAGCCTAGGCAAGCTCTCCCTGAATGTGTGTGGGTGTGTGTGAGCTGTCAACCCTTTTTTTTCTTCTTTTTGGTGACAGGGCTGCTGTTGCCTCATTAGGCGGCAACAACAATATTTACGCATTGATGTTGCAAATAAAAATGCAAAGTTCTTTTTTTATTTTTTATGCGCGCTCGTAAACAGAATTGAATTGCTTTGTGTGTGTGTGTGCGAGCGTGTCTATGTGTGTGTTACACATTTGGTTGCCTTTTTAATAGTTAACGAGCCTGCCTGCCAGCCAGACTTTGGCAGCTTTTTGTTAGCCTTTGTGTTTTCTTTCCTGGCAATCTACCAAAGAGTGTGAGAGTGAGATGGAGAGGGAGTGGTGGGGGAGAGGTGGAGGGAGAGAGATCTAGTAAAAAAGGACCCTTGACAAAAACTGGTCAAGGGCTTGGCCGCCTTGCCGCTCATTGTGTGGGGCATTGTTGCAAGTTTGGCTTTTATGGGCGCATAAAAATGGCAACACCGGAAATTACAAATGTCCATTTAATGTCAATACAAGTGCAGATTAGTGGCTGTCATGTGGCTCATTTTTGAAAGGGTATTGGTGAGTGGGCTTGTATGTGTGTGTGTGTGTGTGTGTGTGTGTGTGGTAGGCGTGTCAGCAAATGATTTTGGCAATTGCGTTAAAATTTAAGAGCAGAATTATCAGCCTAAAATTAGGGATGGGCACGTTAGATGGTTCCAATTCTCAATAGAACATGAATATGAAATGGAAATCAGGAAGAAAATATAAAAAAGAAGCCGAATACTACTTGTAGTATAGCGGAAAAATGTTAACAGCTTAATTTGTTAATCTATTTAAGTATATTTTTAATACATTCAAAATACATCCTTAATGTTGATATTATTATTTATCTTTTATAATAGAATGAAATGTAAAATATAAGGTGGAAAATGTGAATAAGATAACGATTGCTTAATACTCGCCTGTAGTTTCAGATTAGTTAATGCACATATTTTTAATATATTATAATATTATTTCGTAATACTAATATTAATATTAATCCCATATCATTTTTTTTAGGCTCGTATTTTCGTTTTAAATCAGTTTAACCTATATACATATATTTATAGACTGTTTTGGAAGTAATTCCTGATTGTTAGATAATTTTGATGAATGAATTGGAAGATTCATGTGGAAAACCAAATTAAAAGCTTAAGTTCTTAAATTAAAGTTTTTATCCAACTCACTTGAAAATTAGTTTTAGGAATGTAGTTCACACTTTCCCTGCAATCAGTTAAAAATAAATTTGAAAATATTTGAAAATGTTGACTATAGAAGGTTCGATTTTATTTTAGTTTTTTTCTACTTTTATTTTTAAATTATTTTATTTATTTTGTAATCTTATTTTATTATTTTAATATTCAACATTGATAACATATATTATTAATTTAATCATTATAAATTAAATTAATAACTTTTATTTATATTAAAAGCTCTTCAGCCTAATTAAAATAAATTTGGTTTTTTTTTATTCTTAGACTTTTTCTTCTTTACACTTTACAATTTTCAGTCTGAGTCGTGCTTTTCTTCGTGTCACGACAGGCTCGCATTTCTAAGCCTAACTGTAAATCTAGAAGCGCTCTCTTTCGCTCTTCTCTAATCCTGCTGCCTGCACTTATTTGCTTTAAACAAACAACTGACAAATGCCGGAAGTCATTTGCATGCACAGCGCTGCCTCTGTGTGTGTGCGCTAGCGTGTGTGTGTTTGTGTGTGTGTGTGTATGTGTGCGTGTGCATGCATGTGCATGTTTAGATGGATTTGTCGATTTGTGGCCGGACTGCAAATGCATTAAATGCCAGCGTAAACACTGAAACTTGGTAATCCTGCAGAGCAGCAGAAGCAGCCAGCCGGACAGCTAGACAGGGGCTGTGTGCCACGCCCACAAGCTGTGAGTGCGTGTCTGCCTCTGTGTGTGCGAGTGCGTGTGTGTGTGTGTGTGTGTTGCTGTTGCTGTTGTTTTGGCATTTTGTGTTAATTTCATGCCAAGCAGCGTCCACGTTGTTGTGCAACACACACCCACACACACACCCACACACACACACACACCCAAGCACACACACACACACACTGGCAGACTTATTGTGGTCTCTGTGCGTCTCTGAATTATGTTTTTGATTTTAGTTGACAATAAGCGGGCACAAATTTATTGTCTACAACTGCAAAATCGAAGCGTTGACAGCAACAGCAACAACAACAGCAACAACAACAACAATAACAAGAGCAGCAGCAGCAGTTGCTGCAACTGCAACGTGGGCGTTTTGCCTGGTACCAACTGCGACAAGGCGTGGCACTGACAGCTACACACACTCACACACACACACAAGCACACGCACAGTGAGACACTCAGAACGAGAGGCTGCAACACGAGCCGTGTTGCATTTGCAACTGCAACACGCAGCACTTGATATTAAAGTGCATGCTAGCTGCCACTTGGTGGTGCAACTGCTGCAACTGCGGCGAGTGCAGCGAATGCAGCGAGTGGTGCGGGTGGTGCGAGTGGTTTCTGCGGTTCTCTGCCAACTAAATTGTGCAGCTTTTGTGCCGTTTTTAATTGAACATTCGCCGCTATTTACGAGGCGCAGCTCGATTAAACAATCAAATTAAGGCTAAATAAAAGCTAGAAATAAAGCTGGAAATAAAGTTGGAAATTCATTTGATTAAAGTTGCCACTAAAGCAATCTTTTAGTTGTATCTAAAATTTATTTGAAATGTTTAAGCCTTTTAGATTAAAAATACAACTCTTTAGTGTGCTATATATATATTATTTATATTGCATACATAATAAACGTATATGTAGAATATATATATATATATATCTATACATTTTTTAATTTTCATACTTTAATATGTATATATTCGTGTTATACCCTTTTAATCTATTTTTAATGACAACAGGAGATTAAAAATTAACCATCCCATATAGTATATATATTCTTGATCAGCCACATCCGTACGTATGAACGCGTCGTTCTCAAGAACTACTAGATCTACGGACTTAAAATTTGGCATGTAGGTTCTCATATTACACGTGCATATCGAGTTTGATTTCGATTATCGATAACTCTTTTCGTTTGCTTGTTATCGATAACATGTCTTTGTTATTGGATCATATCTTCTACTTAGGATTTTTGATACCTTTTTTGTGAAAAAAGAAAATATTCTTTAATTCGCTATTCAGTACAATTTTAATCGCTGGCCATCAAACTCGACTTGAGTTTTCTTACTTGGATGGAAAATGAAAAACTGTTGCTAAATTGTACTTAATTCTATAATCCTGTATGGCTATAGTTTGATATAAGCTGAAGCAAATATTTGCTATGTGAATAGTTAATAACTGTATTTCATACCAATAATTGTTACATTTACACATTTTCTCTCTCCACTCTCTATAAAGCTTACACACGTATTGAACATATACGTACATCCCTATTTATGGTCTTAACTTCTGTATGACTCAATTTCAATTTGTTGTTAGTTTTACAACATTTGAAAAGCCCTTCGAACCGAATTAGCGAGCAACGCATTTCGCGACTTTATTTGTGTGCGGCATAAAATTGAAGATGACAACATAAACATGCAACGCGAAAGGCAGGTGAGGGCGGTATGTGGCATGTGGCATGTGGCAGCAAACAGAGTTCCAATTGCTGCAAGTTGCAGTGGATTTTCGGCAGGTGGCAGTCGAAGATGAGGTTGCAAACACGCGGCTGCAACCGAGGCAAAAGCCCAGCCGTAAAAGTGTTTTTATGGCCGTCAAGGCAAGCGGGGAGAGGCTGGCGGAGGGGCGTGGCAAGTGCAGATGGGCAGCATGTTGTTTGCGCTTGTGTGTTGCTGTTTGAGTGTGTGTGTGTGTGTGTGTGCAGTCGATATTTGCACGCGATGCTGTCCTGTCCAAAGGTCCTGCGAGTGTGTCGCCTTTTGCTTTGCTTTGGGCTGCTGCCAGCAGTTGTTTGGCCAGGACTAAGCGCCAAGGATTGGCTGCCAAGCAACTGCTAGAGAGAGAGAGAGAGAGAGAGAGAGAGAGAGAGAGAGAGAGAGAGAGAGAAGAGGGAAGTAAGAGGGAGGGAGGGAGAGAGTGATAGCTGGTAAGTTGGCTTGCAGGTGTGATTTTATGCAATTTGCTTTCATATTAAATGACTAGCTGCAGGTGAACTTAAAAGAAGCCTCAAGGCAAGCCAAACAGGGGGGGGGTGGGGGATGGGGGGGACGCATTCATTGACAAGAACAGGGCGTGGCGGCTAGGCGACCCCTATGACCAAAGTAACTGTGCAAACGTTGCAGCTGCAAATCCGCAATCAGACAAAGCAAATAATTTTGCAAAAATAAATATGAGGGATTATGCTGCAGGCGCAGGCAGCGAGTGGATGAAAGAGAGAGAGGGAGTGCGGTGGTTCAGCCTGAAAGTATGCTATAATAAAATGCAGCTAAGTCGAGAGGCGACAGACAGGCAGGCAGAGCGAAAGAGAGCCAGAGCGAGAGAGAGCGAGAGCGAGACATTCGGCTGGGCCTGCGATATTAAATTTCAAGTGCATGTGTTAAGCCGCCGCAACCGCCGTCGTCGTCATCGTTGTTGTTGTTGTTGAAATGTTGTTGTTGTTGTTGTGGCATGTGCCACTATTTGTGGCACAGCGGCTGCCATTGAAATCTGTTGCGCAAAATGTGCTGCTGCAGCACAAAAATATCAGCCACGCCCACTATCCACTCGGCCGCCTTTAGCCTTCATTCTGTGCGAGGACTTTCGCATTTGAATGCACTTGCCACTTGAGAGATTAGCCGATCTCTTCCTCTTACTCCCACTCTTGCCACACAAATTTACCTTTGTCATTGCTTTTATTGTATTTTTGTTATTTTTATTGTTATTGTCTCTCATCTTGGCTTAGAGGCCGACCCCTGCCGCACACTTTTCACCCTCTTGCATGGCAGTCATTATTTTGATTATGTAACTTTTTTGTGCGCTGCTTTTTTTTCGACTTTTTGTTTGCATTTGGAGATGCCTGAAGCCGGCTTCCACTTCAAATCATATTTTTTTATTATGATGCAACAGCTAGAACTCCTCCTCTCTCCATCCCTCTCTCTCTCTCTCTCTCTCTCCTTTGCTGCTTCTCATTGTTTGATTTTTTTTTAAATTTACTTTTAATATATTAAAAAAAAGAGCTTGCAACAAAAAATGAGCTCTAATGTCGTATAAATTCATTGTACAACAAAGAAAAAAAATAGTATATGTATATATATTTGTAGAATAAAATCCTGTGGCAAGAAGCAGAAACGTCAACAGGCAGCAGTCGGAATTAGTAAAAATTTTTAGCCAAATTAAATGACGGCCATTAGGCGCGGGCTCTATTGTTTGCGTTTGGCTGCACCGAAATGGGGCAGCAATATTCCAGATGACATTGAAGCAGACAATGGAGAAAGGGTGGGGTGGGGGAGGGGAGGGGTCACACATACTCAGTGGAAATTTTAAGCAGGCAACAGGCTTTAAAGCGACATTTGCTGAAAATTTATTTAAACTTGAAGCTGAATTTTAACAAATTTAATTCATTCGCATTTCTGATTAAGAAATATGTGAACTTGGAGGACAGACATACATACATATATGCCTTATAACCAGAAGCTTTTGCAAATAAGATTCGTTGCATTCGGTCGTAAAGTGAACTAGTTCAGTGAACTAGTTCTTTGCCTAATACATGGATTGCTTTTGTAGTTAAATTTAATTTAGTTTTTCCAATTATTTTATTTTCGAAATTTATGTGTTCGAATTCGTAATAATGATTTTATTGCGAAACAAAATTTTTGTTGCTTTAATTTATAAATTTTATATTAGATTTCCTGCATCGGGAAATGTGATTTTCAAATTCATTTAAAAATCAATTTTGTGCAAATTTTTCGTATTACATTTTTGTAGCTCAACTTTTTGTTGTTTTATCGATGAAATTAGGATTTAATTAACAGAAGCTTAAGAGAGACAGAAAGGCAGGAGTGTGAGAGAGAGGGGGAGAGGGAGAGAGGTCGTATAGATGATGACAAATGCGCGTCATTTGGCTTATTAGAGGTTTATTTCGCTTTTGGCACTCAACTACAATACAATTACAAACACACACACGTACACTTTTGACGCCTTTGGTAATGAAATCCAGGCGAAATCATAGTCACACTCACACACTCGCACACACACTTAATTCAGGCCAAGTTTGGCATTGCGCAGCGCCAATTTGCAATTTCATTACAATGCTTAATCATCATTACTTGCCAAACAGCCCAACTCCCGCTCAGCCATAAAGTGTATCTAGAGTGTGTGAGTGCGAGTGTGTGTGTGTGTCAGTGTCACACATACACAATATTGCGTTGGCACTTCCGCTGCGAGCGAAATAAAAATCGCAGCCCGAAAAATGGCATTTGCGTTGCAATTTTGTTGTGCGTGTGTGTGTGTGTGTGAGTGTGAGTGTGTGTGAGTGTGTGTGTGTGAGGGTGTGTTTTGGTTGTGTGTGTGGGCTGTGCGTCGAGCTGCCATGTCACCGTTCACATGGCTGGCTGGCCAGATGCACGTACTGGCATTTGTTGCTGCCGCTATTTGATTATATATGTAGCCATATCATGCAGCGTGTCGAGGCCTGCCACCTTGCCACACGCCTTGCCACACGGTCGTGTGCCACACACTCGACTGCCACTCTGCCACGCTGCCACGCTGCCACTGCAGCAGTTCGCGTCAAATGCAGTTTATGCCCCGGCCATAAATCAAAATTTTTGGTTGCTGCTGTCAGCCGCTGGCAATGGCTCCAACTCTTGCCCCCAACTCCCCAAACCCTGCCCCACAGCCACAAGGAGCAGAGCAACGCAGTTGCTTGATGTTGCAGCTGCCACACGACTCTTGCCTCTTGCCTCTGCTGCCTCCGTTTGCGTAACTCGTTTATTTTCGTGGTCATAATTTGCCGATGCCGCCAAATCTGCTCCGCCAGCTGCATTCCACAGAGCTCCACAGAGCGCCACCGAACTCCATCGAGCTCCATCGAGCTGCAAAGCGAGTCACGCTTCGCTTTGCTGCAGCTTTGTCCGAATTCTGCTAAAATATTGGTTTAGATTGTGTCAAACAAATTGAATTTGCGATTTTTTGATGTATCCCAAAATGCAGCCAACGGCTTTTTACGGCGTACTGTTACAGCGGAGGGATGGGCAAGAGGCAGAGGGTGAAGCAAGTGAATAAATGCATTTGTTTTGCTTTGGCAACTGCTGAAGTATGTTTTTGTCCTGCTGTGAGAATGGCCAGGCTTTTGTTTGCCTCTTAGGCCAATCATTGCCAATGCAATTCAATCTGTTTTGGCCATTTGAGCTCTCAAATCGGAATTCGATTACAAATTGCATTTGAATGAAGCTGGGCAAAACTGTTGAACGAGATCTGGCTGGAAAGGAGCAGCAGGTGTGAATGGTTACATTCATTCAGGCCATTTAGATAAATAGGATAAGTAAAGGCAGTCGATAGACTGAATATAGTCTGAAAATTAACCAAATAATTAGACTTAATTAACGTTTGGTTAAAGATTTACGTTCTTTCTGCACTTTTTGTTATAGAAATACTTCGTTTAAGCGATGAATATGAGGAAAGTTTTTCAATTTCTTATTCTTAACTATATATGAATGTTATTAAACTGATCATAAGTTGGTAATTAAATAATTAAATCCAAATATAACATAATCTAGCTTAAATAAAAAATAAATAACGATAAACTGCTTTTTATTTATATATATATATATTCATTAACTCGATCATTCTCTCTTTTTTTTTATTTATTTTTTTTTTAAATAAAAAAGAGGGAAAAAAGAGAGGAATGGTCTCTTTCATAGTCGATATCATTCTCTCTCTCTCTCTCTCTCTCTCTCTCGCTCTCTCTTTTAGTTATCTGATATTTATCCCTCATCTACTTCATCGCAGGCAAAGCAGCTTATTAAAGTCCAACTGAAGTCCAATACGTGGCTTCTACTTAACAAGCTCTCTCATCAGCTGCCTTGAACAGATAAGCTCGCATACATATACACTATGAATTATATATATTTTAAATATATATACACATGTGTATATATATATATGTGTGTGTGTGGGTTGCCACTCGAGCATTATTCGACATGCGGTGTGCGCCTCATTTGCTCGGACTTTCAACGTCATCATCAACAGCGAGCAGCAGTTATGCATTTGTGTGTATATGTGTATGTGTGTGTGCCATATAGGTGGTCAGTTGCTGCTGCTGCTGCTGCTGCGATTTTCACGTGTTGCAAGTTAATAGAGAGCCAAGTTATGGCCTGCAAGTGAATTTCGGACTGGCCATTGGAGGGCGCCCAGTTTATAAAAACATAAAATTCGTGCACAATGCACTAGACGAAATTTTCCACATGAATGGTAAATGCCAACGAGTGAGAGAGTGGGAGAGAGAGAGGGAAAGGGAGTGAGTGAGAGGGCGAGTTGCTTGCATTTCTTATATTTTCTTGCCTGTTTAGCGATTGTGGCTTTTTATCGGGGCCATCGATCTTTGGCCTTGCGTTTGACAGATCAAAATTAGAAATCAGCAACAACAACAAAATCGCTGCTGTGCATATGTGTGTGTGCGTGTGCTTGTGCTTGTGCTTGTGCTTTTTTAATAGCTAATTGAATGGCTGGCAAATAATTTGCTGCATGCTTTTAGGCGCAGCTAAAAAAGTGCAAAGGAAAAATTGTATCAAGCAGCTTTTGTTGCGAATCGCTCAGCCAGCCAATTGGAAGTGGGGAATGAGAACTGTGAAGGGGTGGGGGAGCCGTACATTGAGACTGTTGTAAAAGTGTTGGTGGTGGGGGCAAGGCACAACTGCCGTTATTCGCCTCGCTTATCGACATTGTGCGCTGTGGCAGACTTTAAGTGATTTGGATTTCAGTGCTTTGCCTTTCATATGCAAAGCAGGTCGTGCAGTGGGTGGTGGATGGGGTGTGGTGGATGTGGATGTGGAGGGGGAGGTGGAGGAGGAGGAGGAGGAGGAGGAGGAGGGTTGTCGATTGCCTTGCAAACTGATGACGCAGCAACCACGCACTTGACGCCACTTGAGGCGCGACTTTGGGGCGTGCCTCGTGCCAATGACAACAACAACAAAATATATATGTTTACAACAAAAATTGCCCGTTTAGCGGTTTATTTTAATGGCAACAACAATATCGTAAGCAGGCAAATGCACAAGCCCGAGCATCAGGTACAAATTTGCATTTGCTTTATTTTCACCTTACGTCAACTTTTCTTTTTATATTTTCTTTGGTGTATGTTTTCGTCAAATGGCGCCACTTTTTGAGCGCTGTTTACAAATTTGATTTTCGTGTTTGATTTGCTGCTGCGCTGGAGCGTGAAAATGTGGCAAGGGGATGGGGCAGGGGCAGAGGCGGGGGCAGGGACAGAAGCAGGGAATGCTGTTTGCCTCGCACGTGTCTGCGAAAAGGAAAGCCAAATGGCAACCAAATGGCAGCCAATGTCTGCCGGCGACTATTTATAGTCTGACCCCAACTAAATGAAACTGTAAATTAGTGACGACACGGGTTGATGACAAAGAGGGGGAGGGGATGGGCATAATAATAACTGCATACGAAAAGCTCAGTGGAGAAGAAGACACACAAGCAAAAAAAAATGAAGCGAAATATCAGTAAAACGCCGCCTAAGAGCGGCAGCAGCGCAGCAGCAGAGGCAGCGACAGCGACAGCGCTAGCGACTGCGACTGCGACCGCTGCAGCATCAATAACAGCAGCGCAGGGGAAATGTCGCCGCAAAGAAATGAACGCGCGGCGAATTAACAGAAATGAACGGCACACGAAGCGCAGCACACACGAGCAGAAACGAAGCGCGCACGAGCGCTGCCGAAGGACAAACGAAACGAGTGCAGAACAAAGCAGCAGGCGAAGCTTTTTGGGACAGCAACAAAGCTCAAATGCCTTTGCTCTGACGACTGCGATGCGTGCGCAGGCTGCGCTGCTGCTGCTGATGCTGCTGCTGATGCTGCTGCTGCCGCTGCTGCTACTGCTGCTGACGATGATGCTGCTGCAGCTACAAAACAGTTAAAAATATTTCCCCTTGACGTTGCTGCCAGCTGCGCTGCCGGGCTTATCTCCACACCTGCGAGTGTGAGTGTGTCTGTGTGTATGTGTGTGTGGGCTTTGGGTTGGCGTGTGGGTGGCTCTGTCTTTGTGCTCTTCAGCTTTCGCGCACTCTTTTCATTTGCGGAGTTTTCCTTTTTGCGTGCGTCTTGCGTTTTCGCCGCTTTTTCCTTTTGCATATCCCCACCCGGAAAATTCATCGTCCCGGTTGCGACGACGTCGGTATAAAAACGCCCGCAACGCATTTCGTTGCTCATAAGTTGAAATCATTGCGTCCAGTGTGTGTCCTGTGTCCTGTGCGCTGTCTCCACAGTCAACTTCAGTCTGTCTCTTTTCCACACTGTCTCACTGTCACACTGTCACACTCACACAGTTACAGTTACACTTACTCTAACTATCTGTGTGTGGAGCGCAGTCACAGAAGCAGTCGCAAAGTTCGTTAAGAAACTCACACACGCACTCACACACGCACTCACACACGCACACACTCGCACATACACTGACAAAATTTGAAGCAAAAGTATTTTGAAACACAAGTGAAACAATTTACATTCAAGCAACTGTCAAAATTAATGAAAATCGTGTCAATGAAAAAAAACTGTTGAACTTAAAAACAATTTTCAAGTAATTTCAAAAATTAACGTAAAGTAAATTAACGTGTAAATTTTGTTAGCTGTGTTTTTAATACAATTTCTTTTTATTTATTTAAAAAATATGTTGCATATTTTTTGTATTTCTCTCTTTCCATTGAGCAAAAGTAATTAATAATAATTTATTGGATATATTTTGAATCGTGTGTTTTACATGAGTTTCCGTTTTGTTTGTTGTTACTCTACACTTAATTTATTTGCACACCTTTAACACGGACAATTAACAGGTAAAAGTTAACCTCAACCACCTTCACGCGGCGGCTGAGCGTAAACAAATATTTATAAAACAATAAAAGAGCAGCAAAAATATAATTAAAATGACATTTGAATGCAATTGAACAGTTTTGTTAATTATGCGCGCAAAAGCAAAACAAAAAACAAACAAAAACAAGAAGGAAACAACGACAACAACAACAACAACAACAGCAGCAATAACAGCAATAACAGCAATGGCAACAGCAACAAATAAACAATGGAAAAGAAATGCAATTGAAAATCATTTAATCATGAAAATATGTAAATTTGCATTAAATTATATTTATATAAATTGTTGTTCCAATTGGCAGTTGGAAATGGAAAATGGGAAATGGAAAATCGAACGATTTGAAAGGTAAGCAAATAACTGTTCATTCAAATTCATTACATAATATCATCGGCTCGTAAAACATGGCATTAATTATACATTTCCATGCAAATTGCAATTGCAATGAACACACACACACACACACACACACACACAAACTGTCAAACACACACCCACACACACACATGCCTTCAATTGCAGCTTCATTTAGCGAAGCGTTAAAAGCAAACTGTTGACAGAATTTCTGCATTTGTATTGCACCAACGGCAATCCTTTAGATATAATACCGTTATAATGCCGTCTTATATTTAATTCCATTTAATTCCATTTAAGTTCGACTGAAATGTGATTTATCAACTTTTCAAGTATTAAAGATCCATTTTTTCTAATTTCATTAAATTTGCAACTGATTAAATGAGATTAAAAATATATTTTTTTTATTGGATTTCACTTATCATTTTTTTGTTAAACTTGAAAAATATGTACGAAAAATTTGAGTTCGAAAGTCAATTATTTGTAAGCATCAAATATTCAAGTTTCAAATTTTTTCTAGAAAAATAAGATCCTTTAGCTAAACAATAATGCAAAAATAATCTTTATTCATTTATTGACCATTTCAATTTTCTTCTAAGAATATATTTGAAATAAACAAAAATTATCTACTCACACAAATATAATCTACAAACTGTTTTATAATTATATTATAAAATAAAACTCATTTTTATATAAAAAGTAAACTTCATATTATATCAAGAATATCATATTTTTCCTTAGAATATTTATATATATTTTCTACTAAATTATTAGACATTTTATAATTTGATATATTGATATATTTTAGATATTCTTTAAAAAACCACAACGATAACCTTTCCAGTTTCTAAAATAATTTCGTAAATGAAAAAATGAAAATCGATTGGAAAAATGTCGAAAAAGTTTTCGAGGCTCACACTTAATGAAAAGCGCATTTAATTAAACTTGTAATTGCGCTGAAAACTTGACAAAAAATAACAAAATGCACGATAAATAAAATGTCAATCAAAATGAATAAAAGATGGGGGCGGCAGAGAGCGTGAGCGCTATAAACAATACAATTGGCAACAAATTAACTGTATATTGCATTATTCTTCAATGTGAGAACTCATTTGTTTAAGAGTTAAGCGAATGAGATCCATGAATAATGCGAATTTGTGAAACACTTTCCGTTGTTTATCGATGAATATTCAATGTGTGTGAATGGGAGTGTGTGTTCGTGTGCGAGTGTGTGTGGGTGTAAGTTATATGGCCTACGCTCTTAATTAAATAAATGCAATCGAAAATGGGGACATTTAAATTTTTATTTGCATTTGTGGAGTCTGCAGCAACAAATGTAATTAACGTGTGATCAAGAGAGAGAGAGAGAGAGAGAGAGAGAGAGAGAGAGAGAGAGAAAGAAAAAGTTATCTGGAATAGAGTTCAAAATTACAGCGAAATGCAATGAAAAATGCATTTCTAGCCTGAAGAAAAGCAAATGCTCGACTAGCAGATGCCCTGTACACATGTGCTCATATACAATTACTATTTAAAAAGTCAGTTATTTGTATTTTTAAATTATTTATAATATTATTTTTCTACCTTACTTTGTCTCATATCTTAACATAAAATAATCAATTGTATCTTTTCTTGTTTACCTATCTTAATTTTCCAAAAACAAAAAACTATAACTATAACTTAATTAATAGAGAGCTTGACTGCATTGGTGATGGTGATGGGAAAACCGTTACTTACACATATATAAATGAGCAAATACGATATAATATATAAGATGCTTTCTTCTATATAATACCTGCTTATGAAAGATCTTTATCGAATTCCCTCGCCTCTTGTTATCTAAACAATCTTTATGAAAACTTCTCATAAAACTTATCACAGTCTTAATAGCACATAAGCTAAATAATTCGAGTTGTTTCTTACTTTAACTCACTTGCACAACCGCCATATACCCTGTAATGTTGGCGAACTATTAAAAGAAAGCTGGCAAGTCTGCTAAAAATTCCAGTGCAGCACTTTAAATTCCAATTAAAAGGAAAATGTGAATAATTGCAAAAAGCGCTTAGTAATGCTGCCTCTATATGCCTGTGTCTGTGTACGAGTGTGTGTGAGTGTGTGCGAGTGTGCATTACAGCGCTCAAAGTCGAGGCTTTAACGGAGCTGCAGCAAAAAGCCTTGTTTCAGCTTGGCTTAATTGCATTTTAGTTGCCAAGTTGCGCAGCGGTCGAACTAATGCCACACGAGCACACACACACGCACAACACACATACACATGCATAGCACACACACACGCACGCACACTCACACACTCAGAGAAATGCCAGCAGCAGCATTGCTAACAAAAAATAGCAGCAAGCACTGCTTCTAAGTACTACAGCTCTAACACCACACACACACATGCATACACAAGCACACACCTACTCGCTATCGCACACACACACACACACACACTGGGAAGCAGTCATCCACACTTGACTGCCATAAGCCTGAACGCGCGCTCTCTCGATGTTGATTTGGCGCCTTTTGGCCAACTGCCTCGACTGCAAAAGTCTTCGTTCGCTGCATTTTCCGCTGACATTTTCGTTTATTTTCCGATTTCCCTTTATGCCAAATGCCGTTGCAGTGCTTCCGCATATGCCACATACTCCCACACACACACACACACACACTCACACACTGGCTAAATGTGTTACTGTGTTTGGTCTCAAATCAGCTTCCGTCACATGCCAAGCGGCAAAAATAAACAGCGAAGCAATAGAAAAGCAAAAAAAACACACAATATTTTTATCAAAACGAAACCTAAATACCCTTACTTTAATCTTGTGTGAAATTATTATTGTAATTATTTTCTTTTTTGTTGGTATTACAGATTATTATATTAATTTTTACTACTGTCTATTATAATCGTTATTTGATTATCATTATCATTGCTATTATTATTATTGTAATTAATATTATTTTTTACAGGTATAATCATTTTCATTATTATACATTTTGTTAACTGTATCATTATCATTATTAATTTCTTTATCATTATTTTGTTCTTATTGTTATTACCCTTATCATTCATATATTTTAATTATTACCATTATTATTATTATCAGTAACATTGTTATTATTATTATAATTATCACTATCTTAAGCACCAACATCATTATTCTTATTATCATTATAATTGTCAATGATATGATTATCCATATTATTATCCCTTCATTTATGCAATCAGCAAACCCAAATACCCTTTGCTAGGGTATACAACCGACCAAATAAAAAAAATATATGAAAAGGAGGAGGCTAAACTCGAGCTAAAGGAGCAGCCCGTGCGGGCTGCTGGCTGCTGGCTGCTCGTTAAAGTTTGCCTTCGTCCTGGGCGCTGGGCGTCCTGCACGGGCAGCGATAAAGTGCAAATTTTGTTAATTATTCGTGTGTTGCCTTCAGTGCTCAGCAGCACACTCACACACTCACACACTCACAGACACTCAGACACACATACATACGTAGGGATTGAGAGTGTGCCCAGACTTGAAACGAGTGCGCAAACTTTTTGGCATAATTGCCGCAATTTTTGCAAGGATATGTCTGGCAGAGAGTCCTTTGCTTTTAGCCTCTTACGTTTGCCATCAATGGCCGCATACATTCGCTCGAAGTGAAAGCCACAATGAATTGTTTGACTTGCTAGCTGAAAAATGTCAGGTAAATTAGAGGTGTGCGTGCTTACATGTGTGCGTGTCTGCGTGTGTGTGTGTGTGTGTGTTTGTTAAAGCAATTAGAGTTAATGCAATTGCGAATTAGAAGTATTTAAAATGCGCGTCCTCGACAAACACTTTGCGCTGACCAAACATGCCAACTCAGCGCAAATTTGCACTTTTTACACAAGTGGAACGAGTGGCAACCGGAACAGGCAAAAAGTGCACCCTGTGTGCCTGTTTGGTCATGTGTGCTACTGCTTATATGTGCTTTTGTGTGTGTATGTGTGTGTGTGGCATTTGGAGAATTTGCTGTTAGAGTCCATGTCAACCAGAGCTGACAAGGCTATCCGCTGAGATTTGCGCTTTGTAAATTCATTTGCTGCTTCATTCTCTTTAAGCATGCCACACATTCACACTCTCACTCACACCAACACACAGACACTCGCACTCGCACTCGCACTCACACGGTTGCAACGCAGCTCTGCATAAATTATGCAGTGGAGCGCAGAGTAGCAGAAAATATTAACTGCAACGTGGCAGCCAGCCACAGCCTCCACCTCTGCTTGCTGCTGGCTGCTTGCTGCTTGTTGCCTGATTCTTGGCTGCTGCTGCATGCTGTATGCTGTATGCTACATGCTGCTTCTTCTCCTTTTGCTTCTGCTTGCTCGTGACCAGGTGGCAGCCAAACAAACCGCACACCTCGTGGCAACCTCTGTGGTTGCTGCCAACATCGGTGTCTCGCTTAATGCCCTGCCACAGAAGCCTTTCACTATCTAATGCTGTTTGCCACTGCGGCTGCCAACAGGGGCGGAAGTTAACAGAGCAGCTTGGTTAACAGAGAAGAACTCACGCTGATAATTGCTGTTAATGTTAGCATTAGCAGAAGTCTGTTATGTAAGTCACACTCCCGCAATCATAAGTTAACAGTAGGGGTTGTTAACAGCGGCTCCTATCTTGACATTTCTCTTAAGCTCGGTATCTTAACAGAGCTCTATTAGGCAGCTGTAGACTTCTTTAACATAGTCTAATCTGTTAATGTGAGTATCATTTGCATCGCAAATTATTTCGGTTTGTTATAATTTCTGATATTTCAAGACATTTTCTGATCATTTTTAGCAAATAGTCCGATCTTAAATATAGTTTACCATAAAAATTGAATATTCAGTATTCTATTATTCGTATATTTGTCTTAATTTAGGTTGAATTGCATGGTTTAGGGTATGTGATATTTGTGCTGCCTTCAACAGCTGTTTTTTTTTTCTCTTCTTGTTTGTGCGTCCCATACAAGTGTGTGTGAATGTGTGGGAGTGTGTGAGTGTGTGTGAGTATGTGTGAGTATGTGTTTGTGTATATAGCAACTACTTTTCTGAGCTGATACAGCAATTTATTTCGTTAGTCAGTCGCTAGCTTTGCATGGCATACTTGCAGGCGCGCGCACACACACACACACACACATGCACATGCACACGCACACGCACAAACATACTCAGCGGAATAAGCGACTTAGCATAAAGTGGTTTTTGGCTTGGCTTTTGGCTTTGCATTTGACATTTCTTGGGCCAACACACAAAGTTTGGCAATTTGTATACGAGAATTGCGAGGCGAACCAGAAATGAGATGAGTCGATTTTACTTGAGCGATAACGTTATATATACATATATATATGTATATATATAACATTTATCTATGTATATGCATTTTGGATTGAAGCCAGACAAATTTACGCTAAATTGAGGTTATTTTAGTGTAGCAAAGCTGTAGAATAGAAAGGTTGGCATCGCCTCCGCAGTTGGTCTGCCTAAATTGCCCGCAACGGCAATCTATATAAGATATATAAAGAGTAAGCATTAACATTTGACTGGACCATGCATGCTAACAAAAAAGGAGAGAAAGAAAAACGAATACTATACTATACACGTGTGTGTGTATTAGGAAAAACTTATCTTTACAATATGCGACAAAAAAAAAGGTCTACAAAATGTTCATTTAGCAGACGTGAGCAAAAATCGAATGCGCAAAGGTGCGTCATCTGTCTGTCTGGCAAGGCCAATGGCAGAATCCTGGGAAGCAGCTTTTGCAGTTTCCATAACGCAGAATACACTCACAAAATGTTCCATATGTCCTCGCAGCAGGACCAAAAACCTCCCACTGTTAGCCATTTAGGCTGTAAGTGTTTTATTTAAGTATTGTTAAAGGTAAATTCTTATATACGATTGTAGTCTGTTTTGTACTTATTGAAGGTCCTGCTGCTAGCCAGAAGGTTTCTCTTTTATTACAGTTAGTAAATATGGTAAATATGGTTTCTTATATTGGGTGTAGATAGTGAATTATTTTTGACTTTCATGAGTTAATTTTCTCGTTATTTATGTTGTGGAATGTTTTCTTAAACTTCATGCTAATGTGTTAACATGTTGTAAATTGTTAATTGTTAAGAAATAATTTTATTTTCTGATATATACATACTTACTCAGAGCTCAAGATCCAACAAAACTTGAAATAATTTAATTAATAATGTATTATTATTATTATAACAATTATTTTCAATCATCATTACAATTAGTTATTAATTTTTATTGATATTTGTTCTAAGTTTCTACAAAAAAGAAGAAAAAACAGTCGATGTAAAGCCGCAAGTAGGAGTTTATAGTTTAATTCAATTAAAGCCTTACGATTGTATAAGTGCATAACGGTAAATCAATTGACTGTTATATGCCTTTGCAAATGCCAAATATATAACACACACACATACATATATGCACAATATACACGTATAGATGATATTAATGCACAATCATTTAAATGGCATCAAAACGCAAAGTGCGGCCATAAATTGAGCTTTGCCTTGATAAGATTAAACTAATTTTGCATTTATGTGGAGTGTTGCTCAAGGCGACATGCCACACCCCCAGCCGCGCCCCCAACCCCTTTTGCTTGTTTGCTTTGCTTATGGCATTCGGTCTTGGAGAGTTCTGTCATGTTGGCAATATAAATTGCATTTGAGTGCAGCTCTCTTAAAGGATATGATGGAGCAGGCTGTCAGTGTGTGTGCTTTGATTGCAAATATACGACTCACAATTGAGTCCACATGCATGTGTCTGTGTGTGTGTCTGTGTCTATTTGATTACTTGTGCATAGCAGAGACTGCACTCTCTTCAGCTGCATTTGCTTTAAGCTGCGTCTGCTTAGTAATTCGCACCTATTAGCACATCATTTACCTATATTTCACATTTCACATTTCACCTGTTCGGGTGAAAGGTAAGCAGCCAACAAAGGTGCACAACTTTTTGGAAGAATCAAAGCGAATAAGCCAGCCATTGTACAGCGTTTTTATTTGCAAGCTGCAGCTTCTCGCCCACACTTTAAGCCATAATCAAGTTAACTTGGCTTACCGCTCAAGTGCAATGGCAATTGTATTCGCAACTGCTACTTGCCACACACACACACACACACACACACACACAAGCAGCAAGCGCCACTCCATTTTATAAGCAACTGTAAGCAAAGTTAAGTAATTCACACTGCATGCCTCCGTGCCACGCCCACCGATTGCCACAATTAGTGGAAGCAGCAAAAGCGGCCAAAAATTTGTTGCGCAACTTTAACAAAAATGTTTCAGCTTTTGTTTTTGTTGCCGTTGTATTTGCTGTAAGAGACCAGCCTCAAAAACGCTCTACACTATACACTACACTGTACTACAATTTAGTATATTCTTCTTCTTCCTTTTTTTTCTTTCTTTCTTTTTTTGGGGGCTGCTCTTGACGTCGTCGTCGTCGTCGTCGTGAAGCTTGTTGAGTGCGAGTACTCAACGTAGTCGCTAAGGCATGCTTGGAATTTGCTTTGCTTTATGCCATACTCTTCCCCCTCTCTCACCCCCTCTCTGACTCACCCTCTCTTTCTCTGTGTCTCGCTTAGCTTTGCTCCTTGGATCCTTTTTTCAACATTTTTTTTTCGGGTGTACTCGTAAGTGCACCTTATTTCTTTCATTTTTGCATTATAAAAGGTAGGAATTAATGCATAGAGCTCTAGCTGAATAGCTTGCCACAGCAAGGGGCAAGCGGAAGGCGCGGGCTGGGGATGGGGATGAATTTCGTGTCCTTTCGTCGCGACTTTCCTGGCGCCTTGAATGCTGCTTGCAAAAGTGTTTGCAGTCAGTTTCGGACTTTTTGTTTTATGGTTTAAGTTTTGAGTTTTAAGTGAAGCGTCGTCAACTCGAAAACCAGCGAGCACTCCATATAAAAAAGAAAAAACAGAAAAAAAAACCAACTGTAAACTCATAATTTTAGAAAACAATTATGTAAAAAAAGAGTGCAGCAAATTGAAAATGTTAAAAAAAAAAATAAAGTTAAGTTCCACTTCAGCTCGAGACAATTTCGTTTTGTTTGCAAATAATTAAAAACTTGCGATTAAAGTAAATGTTGCTCTTTAAAGGAAAATATTCCATCTATATATACATATCTGATATAATATATAACAAGATAAGAAGTAAAAAATAATAAAAAAAAGTAGGATTTGACTTGAAGATCAATTAGCAAAGCTTCTTTTAAAATAATGCAAATATATTTCAATTTGTTGACATATTTTATCAAAAACGCATTCATTGTAAGATTTTGACATGAGGATCAATTGGCAAAGTTGCCACCTTACACGAAAATCATAGAAACTTTTTAAAGATCTACAGAAAATCAATTGGCAAATAGTTTAAGCTATATTTTCACAGTTTGGTAAACAGCGTTGCCACATCTTAGTTTATATAGCGTTGCCAGACAGGCTGCTTGACTAAAAATGTACTTATAAGCTTGTGCTAGAGATGTTAAGCTGCGTATTCATAGATTGCTAAACAGAACTGACCACATTCTGAAGTTGCGGCGTTGCCAGACTTACTGAGAACACAAAACAGCTCCCGTTAAACTGTCTAAGCTACATTTTGATAAGCTATTAAACTGCCTTTCATTACCGGCTAACCATAACCAATTCAAGCGTTGCCAGATCATACCAAAAACCTCAATATGAGGTGTGAAAACGTCAAACAATTTATCAAAACGCAAACAAGCAATTTATTCATACTTAATTGAATAGCTTGGAAGGATCTTAAACACACTTCAATGCCTTTTGGTTGCCCTTAATAGTTTTGGTCGATTGTCCTGTGAAAATGCGACAAATTTTCCGCAAGAGCTTCGAACATATTGCTTATCATTTAAAGCAATCGCAAATCGTTTCGCTTTGCATAATGTCATTGGGACCAAATTATTCAGATATTGTGCTAAAGGAGACAAAATATAAAAAAAAGAAGAAGAAACAAATACATATATATATATATGTATAATGTAAACTTTCAGGAATGAACGCTGCGTTGTCCTTGCGGGGACAGCAGAAAGTTTTGCCCAGCCATGTCATTTGCATAGTTTTTGCCAGGCGCATCCTTTTGGCTGGCTCCTGCTGCCGGATGCTGTCAACAAATCTTTTATGTGCCTATTGGCAAAATGTATTTGAGAGGGTAAGGAAGAGAGATAGAGAGAGAGAGGGGGAGAGAGAGGATGAGGGGGAGGATGTTGAAATTCAATTGTCAAACTCGAAGGATATCACAGGCTTTACGCTCGAGTGCCCAATGCAAACTTGTTTTGTTGGCTGTGGGCCGAACAAAAATGTTGCTTTAATTTATTATGGCCTAAACAAATTGCTTGGGCTATTAATGCGGATCTGTTTGTTTTGTGTGTGCGTGCCACACCGGCGAATCAGCTGACAAATTAGTTGCAAAGAAATGTTGCAGCTGCCTGATTTATGGCCAAGAGCAACAACAGCAAGATGTGGGTCGTTATTGTTGTTGTTGAATGCACAGACCCAGACTTTGTTAGACAATGCAGCCAAATGTGCAACCTACTTTTCAATTACAAGGTGCAACCGCAACGTGCTACATGCAACATGCAGCAGCCAGCAGTACAATAGACCCGTTGCACTGGCTGAGTGCATTTAGCTGAATTACAGCAGCTTTTTACACACACACAGACACACACACACGAAGATACACACCTCTGACACACCTGGAGCACACGTGCCACCTGCCACGCCCACCGCCTGCGCCCCTTTTGAGTGCATTCAAGTGAATCAAGCTGCAAAGTGGGTGAAGGCTCTGCGCACATGTCTAAAGACGAGCGCCTTTTATGCCATTGTCTGCATTTAGGAGCTGCTTCTGTGTGGGTGGTTGGGTGGTTGGGTGGCTGGATGGTTTGTGTGCCACTCAATGCCAGCATAAAGTGGACTACAGTGCACCACTACAGTGCGCCCTCACAGTCGATGGCCCGCAGGCGGCGAGCATTTACATAATTTTCATAATTTTCACAAATTCTCCTTTTGCTAATTAGTTTCGCATTTAGCTTGGCAAATCAGGCTGTTAACTGAGTTTAGCTAATTACTAAATAAACTTAAATACGAATAGAAATGGAAGCAGCTACAACTGGCCCAAACCCCCTCCCCTCTTCTTTCCTTTACCTACCCCTTGTCCCTTTCCTGCTCTCATTTAATTAGACACCCTGTAAATGATAACATTGTCTTTTGCATAGAAATTGCGAGCTGGAAAATCTGGGCAGGCTTATCCGCTGGCAGTTTCCTTTGCCTCACCCTCCACTATTCGCCATCCGTTTCTCTTTCCCATTTCCCACATCCGGCTCCTTCGCTCCGCTTTGAAATATTAACCCACTAATGCCGCTAGCTGCTGGCCATGATTCATTTAGCGTCACGTTAACCCATTAAGCACACGATACAGTTGCGGTCTACTATTATTATTGTTGTTGTTGTTCTTTTTGTTGTTGTCATTGTTGTTGCTGTTGTTGCTGTTATGCTAGCAGGCTGCCGTTCGGTATAAATGCACAAAAAGCTTAGCATAAATGAGGACAACGCCAGCGTGTCCGGTTACAAAGCTCATTAGCGTCGCAGCGCCATCTAGCGTGCCCGCAGCGCAACCGGAAATGCTAGAGCATTACAAACTACATGACATTTTCTATAGCTTTGGCTGCGGTGGTCTTCCAGCTGCGAGATTAGCTAAAAACTATTCAAATAGAAAAATATGAAGCAGGTGGATTTACAAAAGGGAAAGATAAGAGATAGACAGAAATACGGATGGATAGAGAGAGATGGGTAGATAAGGGATAGATAGATGAATGAATGTGTACAGAGAAGCTTGAGAGTATGGATAAATGAAGTGACAGATAGGCAGATAGACAGACAGATAGTTAGGTGAATGGAATGATGGCTAAGCAAAAGATAGATAATTGGTTTCTATCTGCAGATAAATAAATTAGAAAAATATAGCTATGTAGATTATATTAGAGAAATGCAGATAAATTGAATGATAACTAGAGAGAATATAAATAATTGTATTCAATCGAATAAAGATGGATGGATATAAAAATAAATACAACTAAGCCAGGTGGATGATAGAATATTTAACTGATTGACAGATAGCTAATAATGATAGAAAGATATTAATAGAACGATATAAAAAGTAAAGTAAAAGTTAAAGTAAATCTTTAGATATGTATAAGGAAACTAATATATAAGTAATCACTAGTAATATAGTAATGTATATCAATACTAAAAAGCAATTAAAAACAAATTGAAAGATTTGTTGGACTAACTGTTGACTGTTGTAATTCATAAAGTAAATAATTGAAAAACACTTTTGGCATAGTTAACCTGAACTGCAGTCTATATATCCAGATAAATATATCTATATATATGTATATAATATATTTAAAGTTTCGTCCAGGCTTAACTTTTGGCAGCAAACTTGCAGATTGATGTTGTTTATCTTTCAGCTGTGTGCAAAGTTAAGCGAGAGCGACAGAGAGAGAGAGAGAGAGAGAGAGAGAGAGAGAGAGAGAGAGAGAGAGAGAGAGAGAGAGCGAGAGAGAGAGAGTGAATTGAAAGCTGAGAATTCAGAGAATTTTGAGAATTGAGAGAATTGAAAAGTTGGTAATCGAGAACTGGGAGTTAAGCGGGCGTGAAATGTGTTTTTGAACAATTTGCTTGGCCATTTATAAGCATAATTAAAGCAACTTGGCTAAAATTCATTTAACTTGCAACTGCAGCAACAACAAAAGCCAAAAAAACTTTTGCAGCCAATCAACAATTACAGAAAAAAAGGAAAACGCAGTGCAAATGAAAATGGAAATGAAAAATAAGTAATAAAAAAAAAAAAACTGTTTACTCAAGCCAAACAATAAACAATCAAGTTGAATTGAGTGGGTGAATGGGTGGTTGGGTGGTTGCTGTTGCTGTTGCAACTTTTATAATCAAGTTGCGAATGCAAATCAAGTGGTGCATGGCGCAACTTAATTGGCCGGTTTTTGAGGCGCTAATAATATATCTTTTGTGTGTTTGTGTGTGTGTGTGTGTGTGTGTGTGTGCGAGTGTCCTGTTAAATTGCAAAGTGACGTCACAGACACAATTTGTCAGCCTTGTTAAGTGGGTGGGTGGGTCGCGACGGTGGCTCGAGTCGGTGGGTTGGCTAAGAAATGATGCGACTTTTAGCGCCTGCCAGACAGACTTACACAGTTTGAACTTAATTAAAATGCTTGTCCTTTGCTGCCGTCCTGCCCCGCCCCTCCGACTTCCAACTCCTTGGCCTCCTCGCTCCTTCCCTCATACTTCGTCCTGACGTATCCAAAAAGTAGTTGTTAAGTTCGATTTATAACGCGTCTGCACTGCGGTTCGCTGTCTCCAAAGTGCAAAGCGTTGTCTTTTTTATGCGACCGTCTCTCAGCTGCCACGCCCCCAGACCCCAGACCCCAACCCCCAACTACAACCCTTGTCTAATTGAGTTGTACAAGGCTACTACTAATTGCATTCGATGCTTGCCGCTTCAGTTGAGGCGGCGTTGATATAATTACATTTTATTGCCAGCTCTCGAGGACAACGACATCGCTTAGCCAACTGCTCAAGGTGTGTGTGTGTGTGTGTGTGCGAGTGTGAGTGTCGGCAATTTATGGCACTAGGATTTTGTTTTTAATTAAAAATCTTAAGCACTGACGCCTGCATAAAAACCACATAAACCTTCCCAAACATACGAATATACTTGATATATATATATATAAATATCCAAAAAGTAGTATATATATATATATAGCTTCGACTTTTACATTATGTATGTAAATTTGTAGTTTGCATTCAAGCACACACACACATACACACTCACTTTTATTTTATATATATTCTTTCAACACACACCCTTTTAAAACATTAAAAAAAAAATTACAAATTACAATGGAGAGGCGAAAGGACATGCACAGAAGCAGCAGCTCGGAGCTGGAGGATCTGTGCGCATTCTGTCTGGATTGCATCCGCGATCCTGTCCAGCTGCATTGCAAGCATCACTTCTGCCGCAGCTGCCTCACGCTCTATCGTGAGGCACGCAACTGGCAGGCGAAATGTTGCCCGGTCTGTCGGCGCAGCCTTGAAGCAAGCCCCGTGATGGGGCACGGCGAAGATGGCTTCAAGGATGTAAGTTCTAGTTCCGTATCGCTGCGATCTAAGCCACATTCTCTGATGCAGAGCTGGCGCCTCACATTTGTCCTGCTGCTGGCTTTGCTGCTGTTCAGCTTGGGGCCATTCTTTTTGCTGCTGATCTACTGGTAGATGCCACACGGCCAGTTGCAACCGGTGCAGCAGGCAAGTCAACTCATCCCACCCTTGCCCACTCCTAGATCTGTTTCCAACACTATTATAGGTGTATATGTATGTATGTATACTTTATGTCTGGCCAACTCTCGAAGCCTTTTGTTTGGTCGAGTCTAATAAACCCGTATTATTTAGCTGCATTTAATATGCACTCAACTATAATATCTTGAACTGCATCTGTTTTCAATTAAAAACTTCTTTTCGTTTGCTAATTAAAACGTGCACAAGCTTCGGGCACCTGCCGACAGAGGGCGCCGCCGTTTTCTTTTGAAATGTTGGCTTTAGCTGCCTGCATTTATATATATATATATATATATACATATATTATATATTTATGTATATGTATATATATTCGTATACATTATGTATGTGCATGACCACAATCGAATTAACGCCCTTTGCACCCATTTATACCTCTATTTTTCTTCTTTAATTTTCATTTGTTATCCCTCATACGCCTCGTTGGCCATAAACGCCACTCGCATTGCGATCCGCAAACGTGAAATGTGAATTTTAATGCAATTTTCTGCATGAATAAATCCATCAAAATGCGATACGCCAGCTGCGCAACAAATTTTTATAAAATATTGTTTCAATATTGAAACAAAACACAATGAAACTAAACAATAATCGCCAAAAGAAGGAGTTGCAATGGCTTGAGCTTAAGTTGATGAGCTGGCAGATGCCCTGCTTTTAGATAGAGTTCGATTTTGCTTATATAATATAATAATATAAGATCGTTGAGCTTTCTTCAAAAAGAGCTTACCTGCTATTCAGAAAACTGATTTTTTCATTACGGAATATAATTACAAATCTCTTACTTTAGTCTTTGTTCGATTTACTGATCAAACAATCTAAGATATAATAAGAAATATTTTTACTCCTGTATGCTTTCCTGAAAAACGAGCTCCAAACTAAAACTTAAAGACTGGTTTAGTTAGTTATGAATAGATATTTTTATATAAAGCAGATACCTTTCCGAATGTTTCGAAGTTGACATTCCCCTTAAACTAAATACTAGTTGCTAAAAAAAACCCATTTAATAACAGCTCCCACATTTAGCCAATATACCCACTCTCTAGCCATTAACAGGGTATAGAACAAGCAAACATATATCGCGTTCAGCCAGCGTTATTCATATATTTATTTTCGGCAGTAAATCAAAAAACTCTGCAACAAATGCAAAACAACAAAAATCGAGTTGCCAGCTTTAAACAACGCAACATTTGCAATTAAATGAGTGTTGGAAAAGGCGCACAGGCAAAAGCAACGGCCAAAAGCAAAACAAAACAAATGAAGCCGCAAAATGTATTTGAAAATGATTTTGAGCCGCGTTGTTCATGTGCGTGTTTGTTGTCGCTGTTGTTGTTGCTGTTGTTGTCACTGTTGTTGTTGTCGCATTTGTTGTACAGGCTTTGTTTGTTGACTATGTGGCCATAATATCGAGCTGCAGCCACAACCACGAATTGGCCCAAAACAAAACAATATGGGAAAGTGCGGTGAACGCTTTTCGATTTTGTTATTTTGATAGCTTTGCTCAGCCTCTGGCTCTGGCTCTGGCTCTGGCTTTGCATCTGTGGCTGCCCGCATTGTTGTTGTTGTTGGAACTGCTATTGTTGTTATTGTTATCGTTGTTGAGCAGGTTGCATAGATTTTGATAGCACGATATGAACACCTGAGCGTGTAACCAAATATTAGCGCTTTGCATGCCAAGCATCCAAATCAACACCCAAATGGAAGAAATTTACCTTTTCATCGGATGTTGCTTTGTTTTTTACTATTGTAACGATCTACCTTCAATATAGCTAAATACCTAATTAATGTATTTCCTAATCTGTAAAGTACAGTTAAATATTGAGAGAATCACTAGAGAGAAAGAGAAGGAAATACTGATGAATTTTGAAAACCATGAGAATTGCAGAGAAAGGCTGTGGAGTAATAGATTATCATAAGAGAGAGGGAGAGAGTCAGCGGGAGAAAGAGATAGCTCAACAACAACATCTCTGAATAAAACAAAAACAGTATGAGAATTGCAAAGAAGAATGCAGTAAAAGGTAATTTTAGAAACCCGTCCTCGTAATATTGACAGACAGCAACTAAAAAGCTCTTGACCATACAATTTATTAAATTGTTTTTATTGTTTGTAATTCTATATTACAAATTATTTATGTTTTTATCACATGTAGTAACATTTTTTTAAAATATAAATATGTGGAATATTTAATTTGAATAACTATTCACAATTAATATTAAAATGGAATTTATTAGGCTCGACATTTGTTTTTTTTTTTTTTTAATTTGATTTATTTTTATATAAGCACTTTTTAATGTTCAATTGAAAATAGAAAAAAATGTCTCAATTTCATGTAATTGAAAAGGAAAATGAAATAGAATGCGGGTAAAATAGAAGTTGGCAGATATATGAAAATGAATAATGTATGAAATATAGTTGTCACATACGATAGTTGAGCGTCACGTGAGACATGGGCTTAGTCCTGCGAGCAGGACATAGGGAATATGTGAGCCACTGTGGACAACTGAAAGGCAGCGAGCAGTGCGAACAGAGAAGTTGAGAAGCTGAGAAGCGACAGTTGGGACATTGGGACGCTGCTAATCCCATTGGCCGTGACAGAGTCAGGAATTCGATGGCACACAAGTCCTTTTGCTGCTCAGCCGGGGACCTCTGCCGGGGACCACGCCCACTTCCGCCTCGCGCCGGATATGAAACGGCGTTTTTGTGTGCGCCATTTGTCCGATTTGTGGAACATTTTCGTTTCAGCTTTTCCTACGCCTTTTCATTTTTTTTTTTTTTTGGTTTTTTTTTCGTCCCGTAGGTTGGTTTTCATGCGCTTTTCTGGGTTTGTTGTTTGGCTTTTGTGCGGCGCCTGTCGCCAGGCAAATTGAAATGTTTGCAGCACTTGCAACTAGCTGCAACACCCCTGCCCCCTCTTTTTTATTTGTGTTTGCTCTCGATCTTTGACACCCTGTAATTGAAAGTTCTACTTCTTCCCAATTTTTCCTTTTATTTATTTTTTTTTTTGGATGGCAATTCGTGTGTTTGTCCTTTGAAAGGACTTTAAAATTGCGCTGCAATTGCTGCACAATATGGGCAATAAATGCATTTTGTTTGCTTGGTCGCATGCCTGATTAATTTTTACAAGTGCAACGTGTGGCCAACCTGTGTGCCACCTGTCACGCCCACACGCCGCCCTCCTTTCATGTTGGCTTTATCGCTGTTTTTATGTCTGTGTGTGTGTGGGTGTGTGTCGAAGAGTCCAGTGTCCTTTAGTGTGCACAATTTCATCGATATCAAGCGCAAAGTTTGTCCACACAGACACAGATACTTAAACACACACACACACACACACAGTCGCACAGTCTTTGCCTTGGCTCATTGCCAATGCATTGTGCGCGATTATTTTGCCGTTTATTTTGCGCGCATTTCTTTTGCACCATTCGCTGTGTTTCTCTCTCTCCCAATGTGTGTGTGTGTGTGTGTGTGTGTGTGTGTGGAGGGGTGTTTGGTTGTGCGCTTCACAGCCATATTAAATTTTTGTCACTTTGCCATGTCTATCGTTGTGGTGCAGCAAATTGGCTGCTTTTCAACGTAGCTGCAACATCTGTTTCATGCCTTGCTTGCATATCCTTTGCATATCCTTGCCCTCAAATTGCCTACTCCTGCTGCAGCACTTGCTGCTGCTCTTGTTGTTGCTGTTGTTGCTGTTGCTGTTGCTGTTGTGCACCGCAAAAAGCCAAAATCCTATTCATTATGTCACCGTTACGCCAACAACTTTTGTGGGCCCCCTTGTTTTGCCAGCCAGCCAAGAGATTTGCCAACTTACATGTGCGGGCTGCCAGGGGCGCGCCTTAAGGGGGGCTGCAGCGGGGGGCTGTACCTCGGTTTCATTAAACGAGCCTCAGCCGTCGCCATCTACCACATCAAATTACCAATTTATTTTGTTGGCTGGCGCCAGTTTTTGGCAACGCTTTTGGCCAAGATACGGAACATGCAGCTGATAAATTCTGTCACATTTTTTATGCAAAAGAAACCCCTTTTCGTTGCGCCGCTGCACTTGACGTAAAGGTGCAAAATTGTGCTGCGCATTTAAATGATATAATTAATTAGTCAAACAGACGCACAGCAAACACACACAAACACACACACACATAGACACACGCAGGCAGGTAGACAGGACACGTGTGTGTCCTTGCTGCATTCGCACTGATTGCCTGGGCGAGGCGACGACCTTTGGCTGCTTGTCAAAGATTAAGCAAACTAACCAAAAGCGAACAAACAACCAGGACTGAGAGGGGGCGTGCCCTGGCCTGGCTGCCAGGACATGCAGTGCAGGATATATGCAGGCGCTGCATTTAGTGCGCAATAAATTCAATTTTAATTTAGTAAATGTGTTTGTTGTCCCTCACGCAGTGACAAAAGGCCAACCGCCACATCCTCACCCTCACCCACATCCACATTCACATCCACATCCACATCCATGTCTGTGTCCATGTCCATGTCCATGTCCATGTCCATCTCCGTATCCATAGCCGAGTGCTATGTGCTGTGTGCTGTGTGCATGCGTGAAAGAGACAAATGCCTGCGGAAGATGGATGTTGCAATTGTCTGGCTTCAACATGGCTTCACTTCTGAGATGAATCTCTTTCACTTGAAGCATGCATTAATTGCCGCACATTCGATAAAGCACCCAAATGACACTGGCTGCAAGTGCCACTTGCCCATCAGATTAATCTTGACGAGTTGTGGCTCCAGCGAGAAAGAGAGAGAGAGAGAGAGTGTGGGGGAGACAGATAGAGGATAAACAGCGTTGAGCTACGGGCTTTTGCTTAAGCTTTTCGTTTGAAATGCATTTTATATGCTTAAAGAATTTATTCACTGCAAAAACTGTTACTCTAGTCTAAAATATACAACACTACATTTCAAATATCTTCAGTGTTAGAAAATACTAAAAATATTTTAAATGTATCATTAGTTGGGATAAATCTCAAGGAAAGCAAAGTTTGTTGATGCATAGCATAAGATAAATTCGATTTAACTGTTATGCCAGTGTTGTAAAATGAGATAAGTACTATTTATTATAAATTAGACTAGCTACAGTCTTAGTCATATTAAATGAGCGATCTTATATAGCCTTTTAGTAATTGTAACGATTTTACTAAGTTTTTAATAGCTTATAGTGTTGAAAAATACTTATTAATTATATGTAAAATGTTATATAAGGGTCCAGTACATATATAATAAAGAAGGCGTTAAGAGCTTACGGAACTTTTCCCAGCAGTAACTCATTTTCAGTGTTGAAAAGTGCAAAAAATGATTATACATGCCTTTCAAGGCGATCAACAAGCAATAAATATTGGAAATGTGGCTGTCAATATTAATTATTGCATCTAATCTTTTCTATTAGAAGTGCAGTCCAGGCAGTGTTGGACAATGCCATACAGCAGTGCAATAACAGGTTTGAACATGGGGATGTCCATTCTTTTTGAATATTTAAGCTCAACCACACTTTTTATTTAAATTCAATTAAAGCAGAATTTAATTGAACTGCCAGCTCTGAAATATATATGATTGAAATTTTATATTTTGTTTTAGTTTTGCAGTTAGTTGAGTTACAAATATATTTTTGTTTATTGCAAAACATTTAAATATTCAATTATGCAAATTTTGTAGTCAACAGCTTGATTTTTGGCCAAATTAAACGGCAAATCTGTCAGGAAAGGATTTGTAAATATGTGTGTGTCTGCGTATGAGTGTGTGTGTGTGTGTGTGTAGGATTGCTTGATGGCTTTTGCGGTTATCATGATTTGTTTTTTGCGGCTGCAGTTGCAGCTGGTCGAGTTTTGTGACCGCACAATTTCCTGTCATTAGGGTGAACCAAATGTTGTCTACAAAATCAAAATTGGGTCTCATCAGTGGCAAATTCTTTGGCTCATCTGATTGGTTTATTAATTGCATTAGAGTGCGAGTATGAGTATGTATGTGTGTGTGTGTATGACAATATGGCAGGATATCAAGGAGATTGCGTATTTATGTATTTATGAAATTGTGCTTCGCTATTGTAGTTGCACATTAACACAGTTACACACACACACACACACACACAAAGATGATGAGTTGTGTGAGCTAATGAGCCCGAATGGATAACCACTGTGCGCGCGCGTGTGAGTGTGTGTGTGAGTGTGTAGGGCAGTTTGAGCGCTTGCTGCAAAAGGTCCTGGGTGTCATTTAATTATGTGCCGTTGTCCTTTTCAAGCGAGTTACCATGTTGATGTTGACATATGTGAGCTGTTGTTTGTTGTTGTTGTTGCTGCTGCTGCTGCTGCTGCTGTTGTTGGCACAACCAACCTGCAGAGTCATCAAACATGCACCGGAATTGCTCCCATTGGGCACACAGTTTTGTTGCCGAGTCGTCAAAAGTGTTGGCCATAAAATATCCAATTAGATTTTTCGCCCACAACAACAGATTTCATTGTAAGTGCAGCCCAAATAACTGTATAAGTGTGTCCGTGTGTGTGTGTGTGTGTGTGTGCGTGTCAATCAATTTTTAATGAGTTTGAAATTGTTTGGCTTGTTTGCACAGCCAGCGAGGCAACAATGCAGCAAAAGCTAATTTACGCGCTTGCCAACACTGCAAGTGGTAAAAGTGCTGTTAATGACATTTCTGTGAGCTGTTGCACCTTTCTCTGGCAATTGCATTTCAATTTCTAAGTTCCTTAAAGCCAGCGCTGACAGCCAAACTCCACTGCAGTGTGTTACACAACACTGGAACTGAGAAAAAGTTTGCTATCAAAACCACGTTTCCCATTTATACTAAATTTGTCTTGTTTTCATTAAACTATACAACGCAACCAGCCATATTCCATTGCCCAACACTAAACGTCGCTTTGCAACACTTGCTTAGCTAATAAGCGTGCCGCATTTCATATTAGAGCCAAATTTATTAGTCAGTTAACAAGCATTCATACAGCAGCATACACAGCAATAAGGCGCTACACAACACTGTTTAGAAAGTTGTTTGCCCTTAGCTGGCGTCGCATTCAATTAACCAACAACCGAGCTGGAATATTGAGTGCACAGTTGTCTTAATTGCTAACTTGGTTACATCACAAGCAGCAGCCAGGGAAATCGAGCAATGAGTCCGAGTTCGAGGCGGAGTCCGAGTCCGAGTCCGAGTTCGAGTTCGAGTTTTGTGGCCAAGCTACAACTGTGCCCCATTCTCCTTCTCCGCCATTTCTTGGCAAGGAGTCTGCTGCACAGCAGGTGGCACAACTGGCGCTCGCTCGACAATTTTAATGCCCGCCTAAGCCCGCGCGCCTTGTAAACATCATTAGCCAATATTATATGCATTAAATTTTATGCCGAAACGTGGAAAAAGGCAGCCAGACAGAACCACCGACCAACGACCAAGGACCAAGGACCAAGGACCTCACTGTGCCAGGACAAACTTTGCCTTGCCTTAGTTAAAAATGTAAACATCAGTTGTGGCTTAATGTGGATGGCAGTGGTGCTGCTGCTGGTGGTGGTGCTGGTGGTGGTTCGCTTTGAGCAACAGCCGCCGCAACCACTTGCCGCGACCCACAAACGCTTGCCACACAAATTGTCTAATCCCACATAGTTCTTGCCACCTTCAAGCGGCAACAAGAAACTTTGTCATGGACTCGACTCCACCGAATTCCAACTGGAATTGGAACTGGAACTCGACTTGTTTGTGGCTCTCCAAATCTAAGCCACTTGGCCACTTGCTTGGCCGCTTTGCATAAGCCCAGTTTATGTCCAGTATTCATATTTGAAGCAAATGTGTAAAGTTTAAATTGCTTTTAAAATAAATATTCGCATGTGCAGAGAAAAATACAGTTCGAGAGGGATTACGGGACGCAGCTCATTAAGTTGGCAACAGTGTTGGTCAACACTGTACAAAGTGTTCGTAAATATGTATTTACAGTCATGCAAGCAAAAAAAAACCACACACACAATCAATAAAATTAATAACAGTGTCTCGTTTTTAAGTCAAAACCAGTGTTGGTTAATCCGCTTTTAATTCCATTTGTCAATATTGTAAACAAATATATTGTACTTTAATAAAAGCTGATTATAAACACTAACATTTCGAAACACAATTAAGAAAATCGCCTAAAACAGTGTTGGTAAATACTTTCAGAAGAACAAATAATACTGATTAGATTCACTTGCAAGCAGATAAGCAAAATAAAAGCAAAATTTTAATGGAAATTGCGAAAGTTGTTGCATTGAAACTTTGCACAAAATGAATGAGCAGTGTTGCACAACGCTGTCAAGCCAAACTTGTTGTATGGCAAACATTTTACATTTCATTGTATAAACAATTCACATTTCATTTGGTTTTAGTTTCATTCCATTTCGTTCAGTTTATTTATTTTGGCCGAGTGGCTGCCAAAAAGTGTATTAAAGTTTGCTAATGATGTCAGTTATGTTTTTGCCTTCACTTTCACACACACACACACACATGCAGACACTCACACACACTCACACAAAATTCATTTATTTCAAACTTTTGCACTTTGGGGCATTTAACACGGACTAGGCGAGAGGGAGACAGATATAGCTACATGGTGTGAGACGGAGTGTAAGGTAGAAACACACACACACTCTTACACACACGTTGACTGGGGTGAAAATTTATTATTGCATGTCAGATATTTTTAATTAATTATGCCGTTGCGAAATATGCGCTGCGCGCAAAAGTATGCTATAGTTTTTTCATAGCACACTTCATTGGGCCAAGGCAAAGGCTGCGCCTGCTGCAGCTCTCTTCACCACTCGCTCTTTTGCTTTCTGCAAAGCAAGCCGCTTTTTAATTAGAGGCAGCCACAAAAGATTTTTGTCAACGACAGCGTCACGCCCCCTTAAAACGCCTCCCCACAGACTCTTTCAATACACACTTTAAGGCGCAACGAGCCGCAACTTGTTTTAGCCCACTTTGAAGCACACACACACACCGAAGCAAATTTTGTCAAAAGCTAATCGCAAATATGATATCCTTTACATTACAGAAATACCTACTAAAATGCGCAACTGGCTAAAGTTGAGCCCTTTTCCTGACTGCATATCCTGCTAATTACGTAAAAAAAAAACGCTTTACTGGGTAAGTTTTGTTTTGTATTGTTTTTATTATTGCTCGTTTTCATATTGTTGTTTTTACACTTTTGCTTTTGTTTTGTTGTATTTGCACAGCTTTTGACATAATTTTCGCATGCCGTGTCCTGCCGTTATCCTTGCTGCCCAGGTGCGTTGCTCCACATCCTTTTGAAGAACTCAACGCAAATATTTGCACATGCTTAATGCGTCGTTCGACGTGTTGGCCATCTATTTACTTTCTCTTTAGCCATTGTATTTTTTTTTTCAGTGCTGTCCCTCTGCTTATTTAAATATTTACCGAGTTGCCGATTTCGTCTAGGAGTCCTTTTTCTGCCACTCGCTCCCTTTTGTGAGTGTGTGCGTGAAAATTAATTTAAGTAATGCGTTGTGCCTAGGCACAATTTATCTGGCGTACGGCAAATCCTTTTTAATATGCCTGAAAGGCAGTTTCATTTTTCATTTGTCATTTGGCCGCTGCGGCGGCTTGTTGGCCGTAAAGGACACACGACTAGAAAGGATCAAGCGACTTCCCATTCATTCTAGCCAGGAGTGTGAAACAGAGAAAGAAAGGGAGAGAGACTGCGAGAGAGGGAGAGGAAAAACCACATCAAAAATGCCGCAACAAAGTTTGTCTTGGAAGCTTTCTTTTTTTTGAGCAGTGTTGTTAGGCGTCGCCAATGCCAGCAGTGTTGCACAGCATTTCGTTCTACTCTATCATAGAGATCTGCTAAAGCAATCAGTATCAAACATCATCGACACGTTAGTCAGTCAGCCTTCCATCCTCCTTCAGTTTTGCTTCTTTTTTTTTTTTAGTGTTTGCTCCGTTTTTGCACACTGGATAATCCGTGAGGGAAATTGCGCTGCCTGTTGTCGCATGCTCTTTGTGCAGCTGCCGGCTGATGAGTTGCCAATCCGTAGGTTTTCTCAATCAACTTGCGGCGCCTGCCGCCTTGTCGGAGGCGCACAGGATGAAGGACTCTGCATGCAGGACTCTTGTAACTGGAGTTGTTGCTCAGCCTCTGGCGTTCAAATCAAATTTCATTTGCAGGCAAAGTTTTTGGCTTTTACTTAGTTTTACTTTGTACTCTCCGCTACCTTTAGCGCTTCCTCTTCCTCCCCCTTCAGCACTGCCCATGTCTCTGCCTCTGCTTCTGCTGCTCTGCTGCTTCTTATTCTTAGTTTTCTTCTGCCATCGACAACTGTGCGACGCTCTGTTGACAACCCAAGTTACCAACAACCACAACAACAACAACAACAACAATGGAAAACGTAACGCAAAACGGTCATTAATCATTTTGAGCTCTATTTTCATCTCTGTGTGTGTGTGTCGCATGTGAAAGCGAAGGAAAGCGAGCGAAAAACATAAACTACGTGCACTGCAAAAGCTGAGAAACTGTGCAAAACTGTCGAACCGAGATTGAACTTCATTTTCGGTTTCCTTTTTGGAAGAAAAACCAACACGAATTATATAATAAATATACCTTTTTTTCTAGCCTGATAATTGATTAAATTATGCGCTTGAATTGTTTTTGTTAGGAAAGGATGTTTTACTAGTTCTTTTTATCTTATTTCTAACTTCTTTAAGCTAACCAGTTTTTCAATTTTTTAAGTGTGATAAATTCTAAAATTTTAAAGCTGTCCATAATTGTGTTTTATTCAGCTTTAGTTATTAATCTTAATGTTATTAAATACAAACTATGCTATTTGGCTTTCGCTCAAATTTCAACCGAATTTCGCCAACTTTTGTTCATATTGTAAAACAGATTTAAATATCTAAAGTTATTCATAGGTATCAAACACTTGCATACAATATATAATATATATCAAAGCATAATATATACATTTACTAAATCTACCTTGCCAAAATCGCTTTCGTCTCAAATTCGCCATTTGCTCGACCACATTGGTAACACATCGGGCCATAAAGCCCAATGGGCAATTAGTATTTGCTTCCGAGGGTCAAACGAGGTCCGAAAGTCAACTCTGAGTTTCCTTTTCTTTATGTTTTGTTTTTTTTTTTTTTTTTTTTTTATATTTTGATTAATATGTGCGCCTAAATGTAGGCTGGTCAAATCTTCTTAATGTTGTTGTTGTTGCTGTGCGAACAAATTTGCCTTCATTCAGCGTTTGACGTGGCCAAATGAAAGCTGCTCAGATTTCTCAGACGTCGGACAAGGGTTTCGCTAGCAGGAGTCCTTCGAGCGCGCGCTCCTTGCCAGCCTTTTGTCTGTGAGCGGCTTTTGTTTGTTGTGTAATCTATGCGCTTGATGGCACAGCTGTTTGTCCAGACAGCAGAAGAAAAATGCCAACAATTAAGTGGGCAGCGCACTTGTGGACGAGGGGGGGACGAGGGTGGAAGATGGGCAATGCATTAATTTAATTAAAAGCGGCGCAGGTTGCGGTAAATTTGAAATTTGTGTAAATTCAACTTGTTTAGAAAACACTCGAAAGCATTTAATTGGCATTTAGTTATGCGAACAGAGCTGCCAACCTGATTTGTGAGTCTCTCTCTGCTGTGTGTGTGTGTGTGTGTGTGTGTGACAGGTTAAGCTAAGCTGCTGCCTCTGCCACTGCCGCTGCCTCTGCTGCTGCTGCCACTGCCTCTGCTGCTGCTGCTGCTGCTGCTGCTCTGGTAGCCCCTCTCACGAACGACGCCACTGCACAGACGAGCGCAGAGGTCAGTAGCCTTATCAGCAGCGCGCTGCTCTTGTTGCTATTGTTGTTGTTGTTGTGACACACTCACCCACGCAGCTTTCGCTCTTAGCCGCTCTCTTAGAGCGCGCTCTCTTAGCTGCTGGAATATGCAAGCGGTGGCTAATTAAAAGCCACAGCATCCCAATTTTGTTGTTTACATTGCCCCTCCAATTGACGAAGGCGACTGCGACCCAAAATTCTCTTTTCCCCAATGCTTGCGCAAGCACTCTCTCTCCCTCACTCCCTCTTCCTCTCTCGCTCTCGCTCTCTCCTGCATGTCCCACAGTTGACGAAGCTTTTGGACACATCCGTCGTGTCGTGTCGCTCGTGCTTCGGGTCGTCCGTTCGGGTCGTTCGTTCGAGTCGTTCGCAGCATCTTTGGAGCGAAATTCACTCAGTTTTCAATTTCAGATTCATTTGGATGCAGACTTCGCTCGTGTCAAGTTGTTTGACGCGGCAGAAAGCGGCGACCAGGACCGTGTGCTTAGCCAGCTATACAGTTAACCCATAGACTACAAATTGTGTTAGCAGTTACTTATGCGTGTCAGTATGTGAGTGTCAGTAAATGCGTGTGTGCCGCCGAGAAGCAATCAATACGAGCTAGATAAAGAGGGAGAGAAAGCAGATAGAGAGAGAGAGAGAGAGAGAGGGAAAGAGATGTAACAGAAGCGAGCAACAGCCGTCGGCATGCCGCTATTTAAAGTTGACGTTGATGTTGATGACGTACGGACAGTTGATGTCGCCACTTAAAGCCGTTAACCAGTGGCCACGGCAGCAGATGGCGGAAATTGCGAAAAACGCGTTGACAAGCGGCCCACAACCAAAACGGCTCACTGAACGCCAGCGACTGCAGCTTAAGACGTTTGTGCAAGTAAGTAAAAGTGTCAATTTTGGAATGAGTGGAAAATGAAACGAATCTTGTGTGTGTGGGCCTGTGCATGGGCGAGTGTGTGTCGGTGTGAATCTCTCGTGTGCAGTTTTGTGTTGCATACTTTTGTGCTTAATTTTTCGTCTTGCTTGTGGATTTGTGTGCGAGTTGCGAGTTGCGAGTTGCCATATGTGTGCAAGTTTTCGCCCGTTTAAATATTAATCTGGCAACTTTTTAATGCGCCTGCAAATTGTTATGTATGCGAGTTGAACAAACTTTTGCAGCACTGGCTGCTGCGTAAATTGTTGCCAAGTTGTAAATTGCAAGCTGTAAATTGTGAATGGTAAATGTAAATTGTAAATTGTAAATTGTGAATTGTAAATTGCAAATTGTTATTTACAGCCTTCAAAAAGACAAAATAAAGAATCAAACTGTCTCTTTTAATGTGCAGCGTAGGAGCAACTTTAAAAGCCAATGAATTAAATAAAAATGAAATAAATAAACACACATACAGACACACAAATCAAGACAGCCAGTGGCGTAGGCTAAAGAAGGGGCTTGAAGGGGGGAGACGTATCCATGGCCTGGCAAACAAACGCGTGAGAAACCAAATTGAATTGAATTGCTTGACATGACGACAGTCTGTTTGCACCCCCTACCCCACACACACACACACACACTCACACACACAGATACCGCAACCCCTACGGCCAACGTAACTGTGCTGCAGGCGTAGCCATACATGCCACGCCCCCCTCACCGAACGCCCCCCTGGCGTGCTGTTTGGTTTTTGTATGCGACTTTTGGGTAAAATTGTATAGCAATTTATTTGCTCTCAGCTCGACGCTATCTCCTGCATATCTGTATCTGTGTGTGTGGGTGTGTGAAGAAGGGAGTTGGCGGGCGTGGCTGTTTGCTTCATTACAATTTAGCCAGGCTAAAACGCTGCTGTGCACTTAAAGCATGTGTATTTGCATGGCAGACAGCAGCAAATCCACTCGTCCTGCCAGGCTAAATCATCATAATATATTTATGATTATTTTATGTGTGTGTGCGTGCCTGCCAGCCCGTGTGTATATGTGTGCGTGCGTGCCTAACGGTTGATATTGCAGTTATGGCTACTTATGGTTATATCTTAAACACACGCACACACACACACATATATATACATACATACCATATTATATATATGTACATATATATATACGAATATGATTAGCATTAATGTTAATTAAATCAATTATTTAAGCACAGTTACTGACAATAGTCTTTGTAGCTTGTGTGCTGCTGCTGCTGCTGTTCGTTCTGCTGCGTCTTCTTATTCTAGCCAAAGGCCCAGAGCCAATCGGCTGGCTCAATGTTTGTTATTTGCGCACAAATAGACGACACATGCCAATTGCCAGCTGGCAAACGCACCAGCCAAGCCACGCCCCCCTTTCCACCTCCACATTGGATGTCCCACTGCGGGGCCACTTGTTGATTGATTTTTATTTTTATTTACTTTTTGGTCTGCCCGACTGCCCGTTTTTCTTTTTTTCTTTTTCTTTTTTTGTCGTAGTTTAGAGATAATGTTGACTTCGACTCCGGGTCCGGGTCCGGGTCCGGATTCGGCTTCCACTTCCGCTTTGAGCGGGTCGCCGCGATAAGCCCTCATTATCATTTGCAGGCATTTGGCGTCGCTTTGCATATTTTCGATAATGAAATGTGAGGCATGCACCCGCACAGCACGCAGCACAGCACACAAAAAAAAAAAAGCAACAATGTGCGCTCATTGTCGAGCTGGGCTGCAGATACATCTGTGCATAGCTACAGATACAAAGATACTTTACGCACTGATTTAGTAAACTCGCGCGCGTATGGGTGTATGTGTGTGTGTGGCAATTGTTGGCAGTCACGAACAACGACTCTAATCTGAACGCATGACGCATGCAGATACAGATACAAAACCCTTAGATACATGCGCTACTTAGCTGTAGATACATAGCTGGAGCATTGAGGCTGGCCCACGCTCTATTTGATATGGCGCGGGTTCTTCAGGGTTCGGGGAATGGCAAAACACAGCGGAAATCATTTATTAAACAAGCCCCTCAGCTTGCCATCTCACTCTCTCACTCTCTCTCTCTCTCTCCCTCGCTCTATCTCTCACATGCTCTCTGAAACTATGTACGTATAACTGTTCTCATTTATTTCAATTACTTTATACATATGCATTGACAGCACTCTCTCTCTCTTTCACTCACTCACTCACTCACTCACTCACTCTTTCTATTTCTGTCTCGCTCTGTCTGCTTGTCTATCCGCCTGCCAATTTTCCTATTGAATTGTCTTTAATATTTTAATAATATGGAATGTGTTGCGTTTCATTGACTGCCTTCTGGCTTCTGCCTCGCTCCAAGCACAGGGGACTTGCCCGACTGCCGCCCTACCCTGTTCGACGAGCAAGGCAAGTCCTTGCGCTCGTCCTTGTAAGTCGTTGGCATTTTCTAAATCAGTGCCTGCCTCGTGACTGCCGCAAATTAGTTACAATCGATTTAGCAGCTCGTTACGGCAGCCGCCAAAAAACGACAACAACAACACAGCAACAGCAACAACTTCCAACTACCAACAGCAACAACAACAACAACAAATAAACTCTGCAAATGCGTGAACTAAACATAAATCGCTTCACGCATCAACAAAATTAACTTCTTGTTGCTGTTGCTGTTGTTGTTGTTGTTGTTGTTGTTCTTTGTGGCTGAGTGGTTTTTTTTTCTTTTGCGTTTCGTTTGGTAGTTTCCCCGCTACAGTTAATGTGACTGTGACTAACTGTAATTGTTATACAACACTACACATCAATTGCAAAGCAGTTCCTTAACCTCACCCTAAGTGGGGTCTCGCTCTTAAATTCCATTTCATGTGATGGAAATTCAATAAATATTATCGAAAGATGTGCAAAAAATTATTTAGAAAAGTGGAAAGTTTGGAAATTTTGTTATTTGTGCCATATTGAAAGTCATAAATTTGAGGATATGAATTTATTTAATGGATTATACTTTAGATCAAATTATTTCATTTTATTACAACAATATATATATATTAAATATTAATCTAATTGAAATACCCTTTCTTTGTATCTATGGGTATATCTACGGCTCCTATGGCTTTGCAATTGTGTCATATATTTACATACATTTTTCTAAAAAGCATATTGCTTGCACTTTACAACACTGAAAGTACAATTACTTTATAATTTCTGCCTTTTTTCTAAACAATTTAATTTAAATACTAGCAATGTTGTTTATAATCATTAGAACTAAGCTAAAGTAAGCTTTTGATTTATTTCATTTTACAACACTTACAAACTTATTTGACAACAATTTAAATCGTCGGCTTTTAAGCTTGGATCTACGCTTTTGTATTTGTATTTAAAACTAAAAATCAGTGTTGTAAAATGTTAGAAGCACTGCCTTTCAATCTGTGCCTAAGCTTGTCTTCACCTTCAGAATAGTTTTACTCTAAGTCTATAGCTAAATTTAATTTGGCAACAAAATTTAATAATTTATTACCAAAAAATTTCCTTTGCAATAAATTGCAAATACAAATTTCCACTTTCACATGTTTTGGCTGGCTTTCGTTTAAGCAACTGTGTATAAATTTCGCTTAGCTAACTTTGAGATGTTGTTGTTGTTGTTGTACTTGTTATTTTATAAACCCATCAAAAATATGGCAAACTTTTGTAAGCTGCAGGCTTAGCAGACATACGCATAATCACAGGAATTCACCTACTCGTGATCCTCCTCCTCCTTTAGCTCCTCCTTCAGCTCATCCAGTTGTCTCTCCTGTTGCTGTTTGCTAATCCTCTGGAGCAACAAGAACAACAGCCGTTAAAGCAGCCACAAAAACTGAAACCGAACCGAAACCCAAAAACCGACAAAACCCTAAAAACCCTTAAAACCGATTCTCATGCAAACTAAATACCGTTATCGTTTTTTCGCTCCCTCGCAAAAGTTTAGTGAAACAAACTGTGCGGTTTCACTTTGTTAACAGCTCAGAGAATGTTTCCAGCTTGTGGATGGGAAAGCGTAGCACAAATGGACCGAGGGAGAGAGCGAGAGGAAGATGGAGGGGGGTGGGGGTGGGGCTATGGCGGAGGCACCTTGTTTGTGGATCTTCTGGCAAATAGCAGCAGCAGCAGCAGCAGCAGCAGCAGCGGCAGCCACAAATAATGCAAACAATCTTTTAAAAGACCACAAAGTTGCACGCGCTGCCACGCATGTGTGTGTGTGTGTGTGTGTGTGTGAGCCGACTGTTGTAGTACACTATTTTTTGTTATATTTTGTTTGAATGCATGACTGACATGCAGGTACTTATTGGCATGTTATGCAAATTCATAATATCAAAGTATATATAATATATGCATCTGTAAAAATATATGTAAGAAATATGTTTATAGAAAAAACTTTTTAACTTTGATTTTCTTTTCCGTTTTCCAACACTCGGCTGCAGCGCACGTTCGCAAATTTGTGCTGCATGCTTTTTGGGGCGCAGCTGTTTAGCTCGTTATATTTGATGCTTTTGTTGTTGTTGTTGTTGTTGTTGTTACTGTTATTGTTGTTGTATTTTTTCCAGTTGATTTCTCGCTCTCTGCACAAACATCAAACAACTTTTCACGTGCCTTTGCATAATGCTCGCACTGCCCGTCGCGCCGTATTTGGTCAGCGGCAGCGGCACGTCCTGCCTGAAGTCCTGGCTGAGGTCCTGCCTGCTGCTGCTTGTTTTCGCCTTCACTTTAATCATATTTCCATCAGAAACATGCTTCGCATATTGAACAGCAGCAGCATCAGCAACAGCAACAGAACAAACATCACATTGTACACAGACACACATACACACACACACACACTTTCTCCCCTCTCACACACTCTCGTCTTCCTTTGGCTTTTGTCAACATTGGGTAATTTTTTAATCTCCGGCTTTGAATGCAGCTTAAAGCACACAAGCTGCACATGACTTGGCAGCTTTGCTTGATACCCTAGCCAAACCATAAGTGGGTTGTATTAGTAATGAAACACTCTTTATTAAGGTACTGTTATATTTACGTATATATTTTATATTATATTCATATAATTCTGACACTCAGTTTGAATTCCTCTTAAAGCTTTTAGCAGCTTCTTGTTTTAAATGATAATCACAATCTTCAATTTCCATTTATCAGCTCAAAGTAATAGCAGCTAATTAATAGCATAAAGCAAAGCATATTTGTATATAAAGTACAGTCAGCACGCAAAAAAAGATAATCCTTATATATAACTAATATTTCTTTAACTGTAATAGTAGAATCTATTCATTACCATTTGATAAAAAAAACTTCTAAGCTTTCTTTGTTCATTTATCAAAAAGGCTTCTTTTCAAGGGTATCTTGCAGTCAGTGCTGGCCGGTTTGCTCAGCCTTCATATTGTTACAGTCTCTGCTGAAATTTGCCAGCACTGGCTAAAGAAGTCAACGCTAAAAGTGCTTAAAAAAAGCTACACAAAATAAACAATAAGTAGAAAACTAACAAAAAAAAATAAGAAAAATGAAAAGGAAATTTCAAAATGGCGTCGTCTGATATGAATAACGGAATGCGGCACGTACACTTTGCACAGCCATTGTGTGTGTGTGTGTGTGTGTGTGTGTGTGTGAATGTGTGTGGCAACAAAAGAGGCAACTAGCTGGCAACGCTGGCAATTGCAACTGAAGTCTGGCAACCCTGGCCACAGCGACTTACGAATTGCGCAACTGCATTTGTCCAGCAAAACTTTTGGATGCGCTTTCAAACAACTTTTCATGTATTTTTTGGCTTAAGTTTGTGCTGCTTCTTCTTTTTTTTATTATTTTATTTTTTTTTATTTCTGCTGTACAGCTTCCGGCCAAATGTTGAGCTGCAAGTAAATTAACGTTAATTAACGGAAGTTTTGTCGGTAAAGTGCGCGACAAAGTGCCTTCACCTGAGGCAGCAACTGATGTTTCTGCTTCTGCTTCTTCCTCTTCTTCCTCTTCTTCCTCTTCTTCCTCTTCTTGTTCTTCTTCTTTTTGCGCTGCTCTCGGCTTGACTTAAGCTGGCTTAAGTTAAAGTAACTGCTTGTCAGTTGAAGTAGCCTTCGCCCTCTCCCCACCCTCTCTCTAGCCAACAAATTAGCCCCCGCAGCTCCTTTAAGGACTTGGCTGTAAAGCACATGTGCTTCAGCTTTCGGATTCCGCACTTTGGCTTTGCCTTGAGCTCTGCTTTTGGCTTTGCCAGGGGTCTCAGCCTTGGCTTCAGCTCCCGCTTTTGCGTGCATTCAATGCGCTTTTTCAGGACAATGGAACTCAACTCGTACTCGTCGCATGCTTCCAGATACACTCAGGACTCGCGACTCGGGACTCGGGACACGGGACTCAGGACACGCTCAACAATGCCCGGCAAACAATTGAAATTTGTGTGCGCTTTGTTTTAGCTGTGCGGCCATAAAACGGCGAACCTTTAGCTTTTAGCCAGGGGTTGCTTTAAATGCTGCCTACCCCAACCCCTAGCTCTCCCTCTCTCTCTCACTCTCTCTTTCTCTGTGGCCTGCAATTTGTACAGCTTTTTAATTAAGACCAAGCAAAGACAAGACCACAGAAAGCAAAAAAACAATAATCATAAAAAATGAGAAGCTGAATGCTCAAATGCCCAGCCAAATGAGCCCCGAAAAAGGAATCAGGACGAAGGACAATCATAATTGCGGAAGCAGCCCAGGGTTAGAGCTTCGCTAAGGACTCGCACAAACAATGCATTCGACTGAGAATTTACGCCTCTCTCCCTCTATCTCTCTCTCTCTCTCTCTCTCTCACTCTCTCTCTCTCGCTATGCTACTCCTGCTTTTTATGAGAAATTAATTATCGCATAATTTTATGGCTCAGTGACATCTGAAGAGTTTCATTTACCACTTTTTGACAGATTTTCGCCCTCATTTCGAACTTCGAACTTCGCATTTGCATTTCTGATTGATTGCGTGTGGAATTACGAATCGGGGGGCGGGGCTCTAAAATATGCGTCCAGGTGTCGGCCATTCAAGAATTTAAATTCATTATTGCGTGGCATACAGCTGGCCACTGGAAAAGTACAGTGAAGCTTGCCAAGTAGCTTAACGACAGGCTTTGCTTCCGGCCTTTCTTAGTTTATAAATCTCATTAAAAGTATTAACATTTGATCCTACAATATTTAAATGTTTGAATATTCGATGCGAATTTTATATTTATTTTTTATAAGCCAACAAATTCTGTATTCCAAATATGCGATATTTTAAAAATTGTTTCAAAGTTTCTTAAAATTAGATTTAAAATTTATCAGTTTTTTTTTATATAATTCATTCGAAATCCTTCAATAAATGTTGCACAACTTCCAATAGTTGTAGCTGAATTTTCCTTAAGCATTTTTTTCTTCAGCGCAGACAATTTTAAGAAAGAAGGAAAATTGTGTAAGGCTTGGTTTCATTTTATAAAAAGAGATAATTGATATTACGTAATCGAGCCGAGTTGCAGCCCTGATGGAAAACCTTAAAAATAGAAAAGCAACGAAACGCAAAGGACGTTTATATTGAAATTGATATATCCCATTGAAATCAATACATATATAAATATGAATGTATGTATGTATGTATGTACGATTCACTTTAATTCGACACGCTGTCCGTCCGTCCGTCCGTCCGTCTGTCTATCTGCCTGTCTGTCGCCCCCATGGCTTAATGTCACGCCCACATTCTTGTGTGTGCCTTCTTCTTCTTGTTTGGCCCTTCTTTTGGGGCATCATTATCAAATGTTGTTTGGTAAATCATTGCAAATGTTAATTCAATAGCTCAATCAGGAATCAGGAATAGCCCAAGAGAGCGATAGAGAGGGGTGTGGCCGGAGGCAGAAAGGGGAATACAAAAGAACTGCGCCTAAGTTCAATGCCAAGTGCCCATTGTTAATGCTTTTGCTGCTGCTGCTGCTCCTGCTGTTGTTGTTGTTCTTGCTATAGATGTTCGACTGCCCTTAGACTTGAGCATTTCGTATTGTACCCTCATCTGCCTTTACATACCCTCCTCCCCTCCCCCACATCCCCTTACCCATACCCATACCCATACCCCACTGCGTGTCTTCTATTTTATCTGTTTGGCGCTTTGTGTTGAACACAACAAAAAAAAAAAAAAAAAGAAAGAAGCAGAAGATGAACGAAAGACAGAAAAATGTGCGATTTCTATGGAGATGCTCTCATTTTTGTCTCGTCCGCGCTCGAGATGGTGTGCGTGTGTGTGTGTGTGTGTGTGTGTGCGTCTCTTTTGCGATATTCAACAGATGTTGTAATTGCTCATAAAACTTGATGACGCTGGCGCGTTTAAAGCAGCAGCTACAACAACGACAACAACAACAGCAACGAGAACGAAAAACGACGACAAGAGCTCAAAGAGCAAAAATATTCCAAGAGTTTGCATATGGCAACGAGCAATTGCTCTGCATGAGTGTGAGTGTTTATCTTGTTGTCTGTGCCTTTTTTTTTACAAACACACATACATTGTATAGGATTGTGGCAGTAGGATGTGTGTGTGTGTGCCGCTTGACATCAGAATTCATACGTCACACACATTCAGATTTGCATATGCTTATTTATGCTTGTTTACAATATAAGTCCTGGCTTTCTCTTGTCTTTCCTTTATTTGAATTAAGCTAAAGAGTTAGTGCCCTTTTATTTTTATTTCTTTTTATATTTCTTAACTAATTTGTCTGCAACCGCAAGAACAGCGTCAGCAGCCAATCGCATTGCGCCGCTCGCTGTGACGCATACCAAGGACACCGCGCTCTCTTTATGTCTACCTCTCTCTCTCTTGCACTCGCACGCACTCTGGCTTGGCTGGGCAAGTCCCATGGCTAGCGTCAAACGGAAACATGCCGTTGACATGTGTATTGCAAATGTTACGCTGCTTTTAGCATTTGCCTCTTGTTTTAAAATGTTGTGTTTTTCTTTTAAGCACAAACGTTTTTTATGCTCAAAAACACACACAAAACAATACAACAACAAAGCAGCAAAATTCATGTTCTCTAATGCGCGATAAAACGAAATGTTGATTAAATGTACGAGTGTTTGGTTGCCTGGTAGCGCCGTCTCTTTTCCACACATATGGCAATGAACGATCGTAAGCGTTGCGGTCGCTGCCGACGTCGACAGCATCGCTCACTGATAAGGTGAGTGTAGGCACAGCATGGAAACGAAACGCGCGCTCTCACTCTCTTTAAATACACTATCCGTGCGTTTGCTGCGGCTGCACCCAGCTGAGCCCAGCTGAGCCCAGCGGGAGACGGAATAACACATATTTACGCAATTAAATGCTTAGGCTGTCATAAATGTTAGTTGGGCGGACGCAAGCAGGGTATACAGAATGCGACGTGTCAAAATCAATTTGTTTGCGTTTCACTTCATTTCGTAGCGTTTCGCTCGTTTCAAAACTCAATTCATTTTCAATTGAGTTTTTCAACTGTGTTGTTTTTTTTTGTTCTTTCGTTTGCGCTCAGTTGTTGTGCGTCAGCGTTGGCGTTCAGAGCGACGATGACGACGGTCGCAGCTACTCAAGGATGTGTATAGGATGTGTATGTGTGTGTGTGTATATAATGGCTGTGCTGATAAACATTATATATGTATATATATAAATATACATGTATATATATTCGAATATATTCAACAATTTATATGCTTTATCAAGTGTCTAAGAACGAGAATTCTGTGCTCTATTCATTTAACAGCCATGGCAGTGCGACACGCGTTATCATTGGACACATAATTGCCCTCAATCGGGCTAAATGAAAACAACTCGTTGACGTTGCCGCCCCACAAAAATATCCACAAAATAAAAATATAATCAACTACGACTATTATCATCTATAAGTATCCGCACATAACAATTAAGCGCCCCGAGACTCTTAATTGAAACGCTTCCAAGGCAAACAAATCAACGGGACAGTCCAAATGAAGCCCCAACAAATTGTGGCACGCAAATTGGAATTTCATTGGGTGAGTTTTTGGCTTTCTTTAGCTACACATGTATCTGTGGACATACATGTGTACATGTATCCATAGCTCATATAACACTCGATGCTCCTTTTGGCATTACCCATATGCCACATGGCCATTATAAAAGTACACGTACTCTATATGGCATATGGAGGCCCTACACACTATGCATAACTACACATATACATATATACACAAATGTAAGTATGTATGTATATGTGTACCCACTTATTTGGTCGAGTAATACCAAAAATACATATGCTTATCGCACCACAAAATGCTTAGCTCAAATTGCTGATAACACACACTCACACACACACTCACACAGTCACACACACACAGACATTCACATATTTCAGAACTCATATTATGTAGATTAAAAATAAATTAAGTTCTTTTAAAACCTCTTTTTCAAATAACCTCACAGATTCAAAAGTTCTTTTAAGTCTAGAAACTTAGTTTAATCGAATACAGCTCTTAACTTTTTCGAATCTTCTAAGAAATTAATAATTATATCATTCGTTAGTCATAGAAACCTTCCAAGTTTCCATTTCTAATCCACTGGCCGCATAGTTTAAGAATAAGTTTCTGGAAAACAGGACATAAAAGAAACTGAAAACGGATGAAAAAAAACTATTTGTAGTTAGAAGCTCGTCCTTTGGTACATTTTTCCATATTCCTTTTGTTGCTTGTTCTAATTACGACAAAAAATTGTTTGCTGGAAAACTATGTTGCATAATGCGAAGGCTTCCTCTTCCTCTTCCTCTTCCTTTTAGTTGCCACACCTTAAGGCGCTTGTGGCAACTTTGTTTGTTTAAAAAAAATCCTTTTCTCATTTGCGTAAAGATCGCAGACAGGAGCAGCCGGCCAAACAGGATATTCGAGTTGTTCATTAGGCCAGCGCGTTGCCAATTGTGTTGCATAAACTTTGAACTGCCCCATGCCACAGATACCACAGGCAGCAAACTATGCAGCGATTGCTTGCGTATACCCTATGTGCAAGCGTTGTGGGGTAGCCTGTTTATAGGCAACATACATTTCACATACCGGAACTTTAGAAGTTATTTTTAGCTATGCTATTTTTAAAGGGTATTCAGCGCACGTTACTGATTTGCAATTTGTAAAACAGTTTTTTTCAAATACTTTTCATAGCTTGTTTTTGAGTTTTTTTTTCGTTGTTTTTGATCCTCGTTCCATATGTGAGAATCGTGCCGCATGTGTCATAAATTTCTCTTTTATCATATTATTTAATTTCGTGTTGTGCGGCGCGCAAAAATTAACGGAACACAAATACATGTGCATACAGACACTGATGTGTATGTAAATATACAATATATATGTAAATATGTATGTATGTATGTATGTGTATATGTGTGTTATATAGAATAAACACTGCTCCAGTGGGAAATGATAGCGACTTGTGCACACACACACACACATACACACAGGCAGTAAGCAAATACATGTGCACAATCCGTATCTGTATCTGTATCTGCAGCTGTACATATATGTAAATACATTTATATTTATATGTCTATATAATGCGCGTCGTGGGATTGTCTGTGGCTGTGTGTGTTACAGTGTGTGTGTGTGTGAGTGTGTGTGCCTGTTGTTGCGCTTGTCCGCGTGGCATGTCGTAGCAATAACAGTTAATTTATTCCAATTAAGGGATTTTCCTGTTGAATATGCGACTCTTTCGCTATGTGGCCCCACACACACACACACACAAGTACAGAGAGAAATACATGCATATACCCGCTCCCCCTTCCACTGCTGCACCCCTCAGCGAGACCCCTTGACATTTACAAGCTCAATTCGCTGTGCAGCTCCCCTTTGCTGTGCTCCATCTACCTTGCCACATGAAATTGTCCAGCTGCCTACCTCTTAACTCTTCCATCTCCCTCTCTCTCTCTCTCTATCTCTGTCTTTTTCACTCTTGCTAACTCTGTGGCTGCGCCTCCTCTGTCTCTCGCTCTTTTGTTGAATTGTTTGCCTTTTGGGATTTTTGTTTTCTGTTTTCTTGTTGTTGTTGTCAACAGCCTTGTCGCTAAATTTACACACACTCTCTCACACACACACATGATTTTTTTCATTACATTAGAATGGCAAAAAAATTAGCAACATATTCCTGCTGTGGTCCCGCCTCCCGCCTACATATACATACATGTATATACATTTTTTTTGCTGCTTTCTTAATCCTTGCGGGACTTGCAACACATTCTGCTGGGAAGCGTGCAACAGCAATTCCGCTGCTCGCCTTTTGTCCTTGTGCTAATTTTGTATCAGCTACTTAGCTAAGCACACACACACACACACACCCCTCCCCCTCCACCCCCTACTCTACTTGCTACCCCCTCTCTGCCTCTGCCTCTTCTCACTCTTAATTTGTATTTACGTTTCCATATTGGACGGTCAGCTGCCGCAGCTTTGGCGGCATGTGGCATATCCATCAACATTTTGATAAATGCCCTCAAAAAGTGTTTCAAATAAATACAAAATTTAAACGGAAACGAAATCTACACACACACACACACACACACACACACAATCTGCTTCGATTATTAAAATTCTAATTGAAATTCAAATGTGCGTCGCTTTGTTGTTGTTGTTGTCGCTTATCGTTTAAAGTTGGCGACGCGTCGCGCCGTCGCGCTGTCATCACATTTGCACCGCTGCCCCATTTCCCGCCCTCTCTCCCCCGACCCCTCTACATCCCATTCCCCTCCTCTTCCTCCCCTTCAACGGCTTCCGTCATGCGGGCTCAGGAAGTGGACAGTTAAGCGCTGTTCGTTTCTCTCGTATGCCCTCTGCCCTATATGGCATATGGTAAATAGCTTCCACATGGAGTCCACAAGTGCTGAAGGGGGGAGCGGGCTGGCAATTACTTTTAGCTGTCACTGTTTTGATCGCGCTGCAAATGAGGCGCCTCAAACATAGTTTTTCTTTTTTTTTTCATTTTTTGTTGCTTTTCGCTTGGCGCTCATCCAAGAGACTTTTCTACAGTCCAAGCATGAAAAGGAAAATCACATAAAATACGCATTGATGGAAATTATTGTTTATAGTCGAGGCAAATGAAGAAAATAGATGTATAGAAGAGGCTACGAATAAATATATGTACATATACATATGTACGCCAAATAATCATAAATCAAAATTATGTTTTAATTAGCAAATTGAATTGATAGAAAATAAATGTTTCTAAAAAAATAGCAAAATATATATAACATTTTATTAAAAAAATGACAATATATACATATATTATAAAGCATTTTTATTTTTTTTAAATATTTTATCTATATATTTTTTTAAGAGATCCCACAGGAATTAATTTAAATGAAATAAATTGTTGGGCACATTTAAGAATCTTTCATTAAGTGCTCTATAATATTCCCTTAGGCACCTAAAGTCTGATATTTTTTATTATAATTATACGAATCTTTATTATAATTATAAGCTATAAATATATATTTCTTATAAATTCTCTATATCAAGTTAGTTTTCATTTATTATATATACATATATAATACTATATAATCAGTTAAGTAATGTACTTTATGTGGAAAGCTGCCATATATCGGGTACACATACATATATGTATATATGTATACCCTATCCTAACGTTCATTTCCTTTAAATGTACAATTAATCAAAAGTTGTCTTACATGGAATACATTCACTTATTGGAACTTTCATCTAGGGTTGCAGTATACGATTTTTGCTTGCCAGTTCGTGTGGCATGCGTCTCGAATCTGTGTGTGTGTGTGTGTGGGGCAAGGCGAGGTAATCTGTCAAATTACTCATGCAAATCACACGGCAAATTTTCTGCAATCGAGAACCCGCAATAAGACTGATGTATAGCTAGTTGTTGTTCTTGTTGTTGCTATTGCAATTGTTGTTTTTGTTGTTGTGGTGGCTGAGCACACATGTAATTGAGCCTGCGGTTTCTATCGTCCTGGCCAAAAGTCTAACTGCCATTTGGTGGTGGATTTTCTTGGCCCTTTCGCAGCAATTGGCCTGGCCCATCAATTAAATTGACTTTCCTTCTTCTTCTTGCTGTCGTTGTTGCTGTTGTTGTTGTCGAAGCTCTGTCACAGTCTCTATGATTAATTAGCGTCTTAGTCTGACATTTTTGCCCAACAACAACAACAATAATAGCAGCAGCAGCAGCAGAAGCAGCAACAACTCAAATGTGGCCATTAAAACATTTCCAATTGATTGGCTGCTGCTGCTCCGCCTACATTTCGTCCTTTTCGTCCTGTCGCAATACTGGATTCTCGTCTCTCCCTTCGATATCAATTATGCATGTGAATTGTCTGGCCTCTAGATTTTGGCCCGCCTTCTCCACCCCCTTCCCACTTCCCCCCTCTCCCTTTTTATCAACCGCATTTGCTTTCTGCTCTAATCTTTGCTTAGCTGCGCGCTCGACTTCCCTTCAATAAGTGCCTCGAATCGGATTCTATTTATGCTTAACTCACAATTCCTATTTGCATACATGTGTGTGTGTGTGTATTTTGTACAAAGATAAGCAGTCTAAAACATACACACGCACACACACACACACACAACAAACTCAAACATTCTGCTTATCTGGCGGCTAATGCAGTTGTAATTGCTTTGCTCTTAAGATAAATCGCACTGCTTGTCAAACTGTATCGGTCCCTATATATGTATGTATACATATGTATGTATATAAGTACACTTTTTTTATGGTATTTCTCTTATCGGCTTTCAATGGAAATGGCAAAAAGCCGTTACTTTATAATCTTTGGCGCGCTTTTTAATAGTTTTTTGTTAAATATTTCCAGCCTTTAGGGAGAAATATTCCGGATTTTATAGAGTGCGTGAAGAAATACGATGAGTTGAAATATTTAACTGAAAGCAAAAGTGTACTATTTGGAAACAGTTAAAATATATATGTATGAATATTCATATATTCATATTCATGAATAATCTTCATTATCAACTTCATATCTATAACATTCCTTTTGCTTACTCATTATCCGATCGTCTTCAATCTCCAGTTTCTGCATAGCTTTGATAACTTGTCATCTGATCCGCTTTTAGCCAAAATGCAAATGCAGCGAAACGAACTGCAAGTGGCAATTGACAAATGACAAATGACACACAAAGTTGTTCAAATAAACAAACAACACACACACACACACACACACACACACACACAAAGTTGTTGAACGAGAGGCTTCATATATGTTAAAAAATGTGTTAAGCTCAGCAAATGCCACACCCCCGCCCACCGCACTTTCCTAGTGCTGCTCGCTTGCAACGCGTGCAACAAAGAGTGTTGCATTACAATATTTATGCATAATTTGGTTTTTGGTAGCTTATCGTTTATTTTGGCAACGAAACAATTGCACATTTCCGTTAGTCAAATTTATGAATTATGTTTTTAATGTTAATTACATGAATATTTCACAAAATTTCACTAACAACAGCAACAACAACAACTTTGACAACAACAACTTCCGCTGATTTGATTTTGCGGTTGTGTTGAGCTTCATTAAACAAATTGTTGATGGGCTAAAAGAGGCCGTCATGGGCGTGGCAATTGCATAATTTATAATCGTTTTGCGTAATTGCAAAATTGCAAACAGTTATAGCCAAACAAATCTCTGTATGTGTGTGTGCGTGTGCTTTTGGCCAAATCAACAATGCCAATCTATGCATAGTTTTTTGCTAATTAAATGCAAATACTAACCACACACACACACATACACATATATATATACTTTTACTGTTGCCAGGCTCACATCTAATGCTCGATCTGCTTTCAATTTGCATTCGATTTGATATTTATGACATTTTACGTTACGTTTCTTTTATTTCTATTTTGTGTATTCACTCGCTTAGCAACCCCTTCCCTTCCCTTTCCCCTTCCCCTTCCCATTCCCCTCTTAGAGGCAACCCCTTCACATAGTCCAAATGTTTCACTTGATTTGTTTTGTTTTTCACTCTTTGGCACATTTTACATGCGAAATTCATTTGAATTGCAGCCGCATTTGCATATTGCTAAACGACACACACACACACACACACAAGCACAAGCACACACACGCACGCACACATATGCAAATGGAGCTGCAGACAGATGTCAACAGGCCGTATCCATTTGCCCTTAGCATTTGGCAACTCTGTCAACAACAAAACTGACAACAACAACAACAAAAGAAGGAATAAATGTGCCTCAGCTATAAAATTGATTTTGTCATATTTCAATTTTTCGACTAATTTTGATCGCTTGTCAAACAATTTGCTCTAAAGGATAAAAAAGGACACACCTGCTGCCGCTCTTTCGTATTGCCATTTCTGCTATTCGTATATAAATTTTCCTATTTATTTTTACGTTTTTCCGACCAGTTGTTTATGCCTATATATTCATTAATAGATTTGCCAGTCACTGACGCAAGATTTTGAAGATTTGCCAAAACAAATATATTCAGAGAGCAACAAATTTTGTGTATTGTTTAAACATTTCTTTTCGTCTGCTCTTAAGCAATATATCAGCAAAAATTTTATTGTAAAATATTTGCTAATTCGCTATAATTTTCTCTTATTTTTTTTCTCTTGAGTGTGAAGCTAAATTTTCTTTATTATTGCTGTCGTAAGTAGAAGTAGGAGATAGAATAATTACGGCTAGCGGAGGATGAAGATGAGAGAGAAAAGTTTGTTGATTTTCCATTAAGAAGTTCTTTAGCTTCCTTGAAAGATCTTGGTATAAAGGAAATATGTTCTACTGGAGTTCAAGCTTAATCAGTAAATATTATCAAGACGATCTAAGTTAAGGGATTTTAAATACATTATAATGTTAGAGTTGTAATTGTATTAGATCTTTAACTTACACCCTATTAATTTAATCCGTTCGCCAAACTTCATTTACTGACTTTTTGCTGTTGAAAAATGTTGCAAGAGGAAAAGCTATATTATTTATTTAATGCAAAATATGAAAATATGCACATAATTAATAAATACAAAGTTGAGTGTTAACTTAAGGCAACTGCCGAACAACAATTTAAGCTGCTTAGCTGCATAGCCGAGATTCCACTTAGTTTCCATCCATTTTCCGCTTATTTACTACGCGCGCATTTCCTCAACTTTTAAACCTATTTAAAGCAACTGCTGCAAAGAGAAGGAGATGGAGATGGAGATGAGGATGGGGAGGGGGAGGGAGAGAATATGGCAGCGAGTACTTTGTCAACTTGCCACAGTCAACATCTTGGCGGTGCGCTTCATTTGGCTTGCCACAGCCTGCGGCAAGTTGTGGCAGCGGCTTTTGCGTAACTTGTGCAGCAACAAAGCAAAGCACTTCTCAATGATCATCGTGTTGTTGATGATGATGATGATGATCATGATGAAGATGATGATAGCGATGCTGGTGGAGCCCGGGGCATATTCAAAATTCAAAATGGCAAGCGCAAAATTGTTTCAATATTCATAACGCTGGGCGCTAAATGCCTCGTTTTTCACAAAGGCCCAACATCGATTCTCGCTCTCGCTCTCAACTAATATGCAAACTAAGCCACAGCGCAACGCACAGTATAGTCCCCATCCTCATCCCCATCTCCTCATCCTTCCACCAGTTCTCCCGTTGCTGCTGCCTGCCACAGCGTAACTGTGCATTTTTGTCACACGCCCACAGCCACGCCCTATTTTGGGTCAACATGCTGGTAAATTTAAAGCACCTGCGCCAGCTGCCCAATGGCTGCCGCGCTGATAACGTGGCCCAGACGCCGAACACACGAACACAAGCACACACACACACACACACACACATACGTGCGTGGCTTGTGGCGATAGCGGACAAGAGGACAGGAGAACAAGATGAAACGGCCTACGGCCTGTGGCATGGCCAATTGCCATGGCCATTATTGGTTAGCCAGCAAGCGCCGCGTGGCCCGAAATGCAAACAACAATGGCCGAAAGCCGTGCAGCTGCGACTCTCGTTGTTGCTGCTAAATGTTGTCACATAAAAAGGCGCATAAAGGCGCCGATAAGCGAACATTTGCGCTTCCAAAAGCCGCCCAAAATCTAATTGAAAAATAAAAGTTGCACGAAAATAATGCTGCATACTTTTAGGGTGGCGCATTTAAAGCAAAGCTTGTTCAGAGATTTGTATGAACTCTTTAACTTCCGGCGGAAGATTTTATGCATGGCAACAGTCGAGGCAGCAGTCGAGGCACCATTCGAGGCGCCATTCGTGGCAGCAATACCAGCAGTAGTAGCAGCAGCACCAGCAGCAGCAGTCGCTGCCCCATAAGCTATAGCCATCAACATCAGCGCAGAGTCTGGGGACTGGGGACTTGCGAGTGGCTGCTGCCAGGGTTGCCATGCATCAGCGAGCAGTGAGCATGTTTGTGCCGAAGATTAAAAGCATGTGTCCGGTTTTATGTGCCCCCAATCCCCCATCCGCTATCCTGCTTTCTGCTGTGTGTTAAAATTTATAACCGTAAAAGTGCAACAGTAAAAAAGGAGAAGCAGCCAAAGTGGCAACAGCGAAGGGCAACTCTATGGCCAAAAGGGCGGCGGCTGGGCAGCTCGTTGTTGGTCGGTTTTGCGGCGAGGTGAACCAGCTGCTGGTCCAGTTTGGGCTTGGCCAACGTTTTAACGTTTTATACGGCACACAGATAAGTCCTTTGGCATGCCTTGTGGCGCGTTTTGTTGCATAGTTTTGATTTATTACACAACAACAAGAACAGCTACGAAATCCGTTTGAAAATTCATAACGTGGCTCCTGGCTGCAAGGTGGCAACTCTGGCAACTATGGCAACTGTTTACTCCTAGTTTATATGCACAATATTGCCACCTAATTTCCCTTGCTCCAACCCCAATTCCATTTAAGACTAAGCACATTGCTTTCTGCCAAATTCATGAATTGCATTCGGTTTCCGTTTTGCAAATTCTGCAATTGGCTTTCACTTCGATTCCTCGAAAACTGGCGTCAATTTGCCAAATACCAAAACATAATCAGACAGAGTTGAGTTTCCCTCTTTAAGTGCGCTTTTTAACCAACTAATCCTTACTGGCAGCTGAGGCTGAGGCTTTGGGCTTGTGGCGTGTCACGAGCTGTGGAGTCGAGCTTAAATGGTAACATTTTTTATTTTATTCATAGCTATATGTTCCATATCTCATGCTTGTTCTGTTTTTCCTTCGGTTTCCTAAGCAATTTCCTAAGCAATTTACTCCTTAACAGCTCTGCTAACTGATTTTCTAATTATTGTTTTTATTATTCTCTCTGCTCACGTATTTTTGCGTTCGTGCTTTTATCGCTCACGCTTTCATCGCTAGCAAATCGCTAGTTATTTCAATCAAATCAGCTTTGGCATTCAATTGGAAACTGAGCCAAAAGCCACTTCAACTCTTGCCCCTCAACTCGGTGGACCATTGAAAAAGCATTTGTAAAGCGCCTAAACTTGAGGGCCAGTCCCTCCGATAAACTGTGTATGACCAAAATCAATTAGCGCAGCTTTTCGAAAATACACTTCAACTAAAACCGATAGAAAAATGCGCATTTTTCGGCAGTTGCTTTGAGCAGTTTATTTCAGCCTTTGTTTAGTTTTCTTTTGTTGCGCGTTTAAAAATGAATTTTGTGTGCGCGCAAAAGTAGGCAACAGTTTTTTCTAACTTTAGTTTATTCGCTGTCTCATGTGTGATCGCTGAATAATTTATGTAAGTGTGTGCATGTGCTTTTGTTTAATATGTATGTATGTATATATATGTATACAAATGTATACATGTACATATGTATATGTATGTATGCAAATGCACTATGCATATGAGCTGCTTTTTATTGTTTCTTTTATTTTATTTATTTTTACTGTGCTCTGCTGGGTTGCGGCTTTCATTTGCAAATTACTGTTTGCCTGCTGTATATTTTTATGTCCACTGCTGCTACTGCTGTTACTGCTGCTTCTTCTAGCTGCTTTGTTTTTCATTCATTTTCAATTCTATTTGCATTGTCCAGCTGTCGTTATGTCACACGGCCCGCAGCGTAAAAGAGTTCACAGTTTAACATTTAACATTTAACATTTGAGAATTTGTTTTTGTTTTGTCTCCTTTTTTCTTTCAGTGCAGCTGCGAAATGATTGATTGACAGCTAAAAGCCAAAAAATGGTGAGTATCAACCCAAAATGTGCATAAGTGTGTGTATACAAATGGCCAGCCTGCATTCGGGCCTTGGCCGGTGCATTCGTACCCTTATCATTCTCTCGCCCCGTGTGCTTATCTATACAACTGGACGGAGAACTGATAAGGGCTCGTATCACCAAGTCAACTAATCAATACAACAATCAATGAAACTCCCGCTGCGGCATTACCTCCACATAATTGATACACGCAAATAACCTTTTGGCCATAAAAAAACTGTAGGAAATACCTTTTGTATATCTGGCAATACAGACAGGCGTGAATAAAACTGGCTTTACAACAAACAAAAAATTGAATGGAAAATAAAATGAAATTAAAAATGCAATACAAATAACATTGCATAAAAACCCTTCGGGAACGAAAGCAACAACCACAACAAGAACAACAACTGACTAAAAAAAAAATGAAGAAAAAAGAAAACATTTACAATTTAGCTGCAGGCAATGGAAAATGTGAAAATTGTGCTGTGAAAAGCAACAACAATATTTGTTAAGCAGTGTGAATTACAAATTGAACATATAGAAACACACAAATGTGCCCAATACATATATTTATATATATATATATATATATATATATATATACAAACTGGAATTAAATTAGTATTTAACCCGCTGAGCAGTTGAAACATACGCATTAAATGCCTTTGCCAAATTTAATTAATTGCTTGCAACAACAACAACCGAAAGAGCAATCGACGCAAGTATTTATGTAATTTATAATTAAAAAATACCGCAGAGCGTATTAATACATGCGATGAAATAAATCCATCTACGATATTATATATATATAAATATATACATATTTATAAATATAGTGCAACCTGTATGAAACATAATTAAAAAATAGTTTTATAAATCTACAAAATATTTACATGTTAATTGCGCATTTATGTGTGTGATTTAACTTAAATATTTATTGCTATTGTTCACAAGAATGTAAATAATTTATATTAATTTTAGAATAAATAAATGAAACAATTTATCAAAATAATTTGTGTTTAACTGAGTGGTAACATAAATATTGCATTCTAGCTTGCAATTATAATTTATATATTTAACTGTTATACGAGTTATACAGTCTAATGTTCCCTTCACATGTATCATTATTGCTCTTCTGCTCAGTTAAGTGTGTTTAGCATTTCTCATTTAACATAAATGTGTTAACAGTACTTGCAGATATGATCGTGTTAATGATTTAGCTCTGTTATATATAGATAAAATATATGAATGTATATAAATGAATGGTTTGCTATAACTGACGAATAGAACCGATAACTTATATTTATGTTATGTTTATGTTTTGTATTAATCTATAACTTAACGGTTCTTTCTTAAGTAAAAAATTAGTTTAGGTCTATAGCATTTGATTCGCTATAAAACCATTTTACAGACTGTTTTGCAGTATCTGAGAATACCCATCAGTATTATCACTTCTGTTAATGTAACTGTTTACTAGCTGCTAAGATTCTTCATGGATTTATCAGAGCTGAAGACAACTTTTCAATTAACATTTAAATTAATTGTTCAATAACAAAGCCAATAAATAGCCCTCCAGCTGTTTAATAAGTTTCTCTATAGATAGTATCTAAAATATATTAATTAAGCGTCAATTCAAAAGCAGCCTCAAAGAGTTGTCGAGCACACACACACACACACACACACACACACCCACACACACTCAGTGATATACACCAACACACATGCATAATTGCTGACAGTGTTGGGTAATGAGCTACTGTAAGGGCTATCAAAATGTGTTGCTGTTGAATCATCAAGCTATGGGCTGGCAGCTTGCAACTTCCATCTGCCACAGCTGATGATAGGGCGGGTAATTAAGTCACCAAGCGCCGCTGCCAGCAAATTCATTGAGTTAATCTATCAACGCACAGTAGAGTGCCGACGCCTCCTCCAACATCTCCTCCAGCTCCAGATACAGCACGAACTGAAGCTCCAGATACAGCAGCAACTGAAGCTCCAAGTGGAGCTCCAGCTACTGGCCCATTTGCCTGCACATATCATTCGCTTTAATTACTTGGCCGTGCGGCAGAAACGGGCGCAAACAATTCCCTGTGGCGACATTGCCCCACAGTGGGGGCGTGGCAGCTGGGCGGTTGCTCGCAGGGAGGTGCTTTAATAAACAAACCATTGGCACTTAAGAAATAAGCAATACACATTTAATGTCGCAACGGCCAAGCAATCAGCGTGCAGCTGGAATTATGGCAGCCAGAAACGACGAGGACGGCTAGAGAAGGAGTGGGGGAGGGGAGCGTGCTGGTAGTTGAGAGACTTGCGTTGAGGCCAAGCAGCGGCAAGAGAAAAAAAAGAAAAGCAAAAGGAAAAAAACAATCCGACATTCATTTATTATTTAATACGAAAACGCAATTCGTGCATTCACCTGGAAACCATCAACAAACGTCACCAGCGGGAATACGAAAGCCAGCAGGCAGGATGGCGGAATGGCCACGATGGCCAGGATGGCCAGGATAACTGGGATGGCCAGCATGCAGGACACGCAGACAGAAGAAAGCCCGTGAGAATCGCACACACACACTCGCACACTCGCACACACGCACACTCAGTTACACATACACACTGTGCGACTGTGTAGACACACGCACAACAAATATTTGGCGTTGTCCTGCGAGCTCAAAAGTTGCTTTGTCCTCGTCTCCTGCTTTAACTCCAGCTCCTTGTTGTTGTCCTTCGAGTTGTTGGCTGCTGGCGGCGCACGCAGCCAAGCATAACGGTAAACCAAGCTGACGTTAACTGCCAAGGCGATAAAGCAGGCACACACCCACACTCCCACACTTCCACACACACACACAGAGGGAGACACACAAATGAAATTCAAGCAAATTGAAATTTTATTTCAGCAAATGTCTTGCTCCTTACACCACTCCTACCTCTCCCCCTTCCCCTTCTGCCACCCCCCCACCCCCTTTTTGGTTTGCTGCTGCCCTTTCATCTATTTTCTGTGCGGCAGGTGGATCTAGAGTGGGGAGGGGAGGGGGGCCGAGCACTGTTATCTGACTGTTATCAGTGGCAACGCTTTAGTTGTGCGATTTGTTGCACTTTTCAATTTAGATAAATTAAAAACAATGCCACAGCCAAAAGTTGTGGCACTTGTGGCATCCACAAACTTTCTCAACTCGACTCCACTCGACTCTGTTGCCCCAAGATATTCACCTTAGCTGGCGATGCCAACACTTTGGCCAAGTTATAATCGCCAGGGTATTGTCTGCTACCCTGCAACTCGACTCGCTTTCTTGTTTATTGCTGCGGCGTGGCGCAACAAGCGGCGTCTGCTGGGAGCTGCTGCATGCAACATACGTGCAATTGTGCAATCGATGCGACGCCAATTGAAGTGGAAAACAAAAATAGAAAACCCAACAGCAAGCATTTTCTGCTTTTATTTTCGCTGTGTGCCGACAATTGAATACGCTTTCACAATCAAGCAATAATTGCTAAAACTGGGAATAAATTTGATGATTGATTGTCAATTGATTTTAGGCTATAGTGGACCGATATTGATTGATGTTTCTTAATAAGAGAACCTAATTATATATTTTTTTCTTATTTAATCGAGTTTTCTTTATAAGTTTAATTCTGTTTTAGCCTAAGTTTCGGTTAATATTTCTAATTCTAGATGAATTCTCTATATATATATTTATCTATATATATTATATTTTACATATAATTTATTTGTCAGATCTCCCACTGTATAATAATAACATGACTTAAAATTCCCTCTCTTTCTCTCGCTCTGCCAATCCGGAACATATATACTTATATAGTATACATATGTATATAATATAAACCTCAAAGGCTTTCATTCTCATTTGCAACTTCATCTAAGCGAGAAATATTCCATGAGAAGTTGAAAGGACTTGCTGCAAGGATATAAAAGACAAAAGGTGTAGCAGCATCGTCGATGCTCGATTGGGACTCGGTACTTGCAACGTGTGTGGCATGGGGCAATATACGACACCTCTGTGTCAGCCGCGTGCTGTCGCACAGAACGTGTTGTTGCCCGCTCTGGCAATTGAAAGAAAAGAAGGAGCAGCAGATAGCGAAAAAGAGAGAGAGAGAGAGAGAGAGGGATAGAGAGAGGTGGAGGCGTTGCTCAGGTGTTGCAGGCGAGCATTTAGCCAGGCTTAATCGATGGCCTGCACAGGTACTGAGTTAAATTTTAGGCGGGCACAGTTTACATGAGTTACTTGGCCGTAATGAACTTGGCCCGCAGCCAGTTGCAGCTCACTCGAAGGCATTTGCCACTGCCTTTGCCTTCGCCTTTGCCACTGCAACTGCAACTGCCACTGGCTGCTGCATACAGACAGTACTATTGAATATTTATGGCGCTGCCAGCGCAGATTATGCGGCTAAAACTTAAGCAGGTTGCCACGTTTGAGCCGACTTCGTTGCGGGCCGAAAATGCAATTTGGTTTATGAAGTGCTCGCCAAAAAGGCCGCGACACGGGCCAAGATTGCGATTACGGAGCCGCAGTTCTGTCTGAGATTTGCGCACGGCAAAATGAACTTGCCACACACAAACACACACATACACAAATACACACATTTAGAGAGAGGGAAAGTGGGGCACGTTGCAGGTGGCAAGTTCAAACAACACTTTCAGCAGCTAATTTTCTATTAAGTTTGCAGCTTTGCGCAGTTGGCGAAAAAGCTGTCACGACTTTGCCGCAAAAAAGAAGAAGATTATATGTATATATATATAAAATAAGAAGAAGAAAAACTATTTGCAACTTACTCCGCAGTTGGCAAATGGCAAACAAACACATAAACTTTTCAACCCGAAATCGTGAGTTAAGTTGCAAATTTTTGTAGAACTCCAAAAAGAGAAAATGCATAAAATATCCGAAAATTATTTTTGCATAAAGTTTTGCGAGCGGTTTTTGTGCAGTTATTTTTACGACATTTGCTTTGAAATTAAGGTCAAACTAACTTGGCTAATATCTTAAATTGTCATTATACTCAAATAAGTGGGAACTCGGTTGGGAAGTCAACAAAACGAAACACTTTAGAATTACTTTTTACAGATCTAAGTTTTAGTTAGAAAAATGTGAGACTGACAAAACTTGTTTCCAATCTATGTTATCCTATTGTTATGTTTATGTTATAATTCCAAATATTTCTTAATTCCCTATTTTCGTAGTTTGTTCAGCTGTAACTTGGGCAAATAATGTCGGATTTTCAAAAGATATACTTTTTTGAGCTCGTGTTCATAAGCAGAATCGATTGGTATTCACAATTTAAAAATCTAAATTTTGACAATTTTTGACAAAATTTCAAGGGGTAGCACCGCATTTTTTGGCAAAAATGGCTCATTTCCAACAGCAATATTTGATGATTCCATTCTATTCTACTAAGTTTCACGAGTCCAAAACGGTACAACATTTCAAAATCGGACTATATTTAGCCGAGTTATAACAATTTGAAGTTGATAGGTAAGCCTTTCCGACTGTCTGGCTATGAATCTATGAATCGGTTTTCTCTTTCATTGAATGTAGTCTTACTGTTATTTTTATGTTATGGTTAACACCTTGCTTTAAGCATTAAGTTACATTTAATGTGGACATCAATTCTGTCGTGATATTCCCATTTTATTGGTGTTATAATACGCTTAATTTGGATCTGCTTTAAATGCATAATATTATGTTCGATTGGGTCTGCGGCTGACCACAGAAGCCACATAATGAAAACTATAAATAATACGAAATATTAAACAGAATATTATGTTTTTAATTTTCGTATTTCCACTGCACACAACACTTAACAATATACTCATTAAAATGCATTCAGTTTGTATGCACGTTTTAATGGCTTTTAATGTTTCTGCTCTTTAAAGTGTGTTAAGCTAAATCTCTAAAAATTATCACCTCAATCTGATAGTTTAAAGTTGTGGGAGATTAACTTAAATACTGATAAGGCATACTTGAAATAAAGGTATATTGATTACTTAATTATATTGATTAATAAAAAAGACATGTTAGTTTAGACGGGTTTTCCTTTTACAGTTGTTGATTTGATGCATATGCTGCAAACCCAGCTTATGCTGTTAAGAAAATGTTAAGACTAACAGTGCAATCTGTTATGTTAGTTGTTCTGTAAGCCACAGTAGCAAGGCGTGTGATCGCTGTTATGCTCATGTAATGTAACATAGTCGATATATACTGGTGATATGCATTCTGTTAACTGCGATATCTTACTGTTATGCTTATGTGTCTTAACACACAGCAATAAGGCTGTTTATTCTAAGTCTGTTAAGTGAGTTTAATTATAATCAAATTAATAGGAGGCAATGAATGTATGTTAATCGAATAATTATGATAATTAAATGCGTTGATTTCTTTTGATTTGTATTTATACTTGAGTTCGCATTCGTTTTGATTAAGTAAGAAAAGAGCAGGGCAATTGGTTCCACAAAAGCCTTGGCTTGACGAAACTCAGAAGTGAAACTTTGGCCATGAGCATTAGCTTAGGTTATGCGTGTGTGTGTGTGTGTGTGTGCGTTGTGTATGTGTGGCAGGCGGCATTTGCAAGGCAAATATTTATAAGCCAACACACTCACACACTCACACACACACACACTCGCACATTGGCAACCAGACAAAGGAATCTTCAGGAGCTGCCAACAGCGACACGCACTTGACTTTCGAAACTCACTTGAAGTCCTCTTGAACGTTGCAAGTTGAGAGTTGAGTTCAGTTGAGTCGAGTTGAGTTTTTCGCTGCCTGTCTCTCAGCCTTTCCGTCTGTCTCTCCGTCTGTCCCTCCGTCTGTTTATCTGTTTGTTTGTTAGCTTGTTTGTTTGTGCTGCTAAAGTTTCGCCTTGCTGCCTGCCACAATCTCGGCTCGCGTCTCGTCTCATGCCTCGACTCTCTGGCATCATGTTGCACATTTGGCTGCCCCACAGCATTGACTATGAAGCTGTTTTCATTAGATTTCTCTCTGCAAATAATGCACATGTAAAAATTGAGGCCAGGCAAAGGCTTAGCTGCCGTTCAAATGAGCAAAATGCATTTCAAGCGGAAGGCAACGCTACAGGCCACAGTGTCACAGCACATGCTCCCCTTCCAGTCCATCTGTGTGTTTGTGTGTGTGTGTGTGTGTGTGTGTGTGTGTGTGTGTGTGTGTGTGTGTGTGTGTGTGTGTGCGGGGGTAGCGTCACGCCCCCCACATTGACCCCAAAAAATGTCTAGCCATCCGGCTCACGCGGCTCGACATGCACTCATTCACTCATTCATTCACTTCATTTACCGAGTTACGCACACGCACACAAATATACACTCACGAATGCCACTGTGAATGCGAATGCTACTGTGAATGTGAATGTGAATGCGATTGCGAATACGAGTTGCGGGCTGGCCCCTGTTGATGACATCAATTTGCGTAAATTGTGCTAGGAAAACGTTGCCGGAAACTGGCAGACTAATGGAGCGGAAGTTTTTCCAAAGCATTCAAATGACTGCCGCATGCCACACACACATGCCACGCCCCTCGCCCCTCGCCCCCGCAGCCCAATGCCCTCAACTCTCAGCCAGTCCGCAGTCTCTTAACCCTTGCTGCTGCAAGCGTCAACTAAATATCCCGGCAGTCCGTCTGGCAGTCAGTCAGCCATTGCAGCTGTTGGCCATTTGCAAGCGCATTCAAACAGCATTCAGATGAGCTGCCCCTCTCTTTCGCACCCACTGTTATTGTCTGGCTGACTGTTATTTAGCAGCGCTGCTAATGAAGCCCGCTGTTGCCAGCAATTAGACAGCGCAGCTCAACCTTAATGCAATTGTCTCGCTCTCCCTTAATCTCTCTGCTCGCTCCCACTCCTTCACTCTCTCGCTCTCCCTTTCTCTCATCCTCTGTTACGCTTAATTTGTTGTGAAGGTTGTAAAATTAAACTTGTCTGTTGTGCATTTAAAACGTCACCAAAACTTAACTCACCACTCTACTCATCTACCCCACCCACACTACACCACCCCCACGCCTCCAGCCCCACCCCCTGTGATCCGTTACGCGAGCCAGCGAGTTGGCAGTCCCAATTGCTGGCAGCCCCGCATCCGAACCGAAAATTTTATCAGCATCAGCATGAAAATGTCGCCGCATATTAACCTGTCATCCATCACTTTTGATACTTTAGCATTGTCGCATTTCACCTGCCTGGCCGTTGTGGGCGTGGCTGTGTGGGCATGTTGTGGCACACTGTTAACCCGCTGCTGCCGTCGCTGCTGCTGTTGCTGCTGCTGCTGCTGCTGCTGCTGCTTCCATGTCACGCAGCAAAAAGGGTCAATTCCGTTGCACGACACACAAAAGGATAACGAGCGCAATATGAGTTGGCATTATAATACAACAACAACAAAAACAGCAACAACAACAATGTTGAATGACAGCGCAGTACACAAAGAGAAAATAAAATGGCGTCGTCGCTGCTGCCTCTGCTGCATAGATAGAAATGCCAATGATGCTGCCACTGCCACTGCCAGTGCTGCTGCCACTGCTGCTGCCACTGCTACTGCTGATCCCCGAGCAGCAGAGCGAAAAAAAAAAAAATACATATACATATATTAGAATATAAACATCAAGGTTTCAGTTTACAGTTTTATTCAATAAACAGTTAACACTTCATTTGATTACCGCTGGAAAGTGTTGAAAGCTGCTTAAAGGCTCATAAGTGAGTCAGACAGTGTTGTGTAAGGCAAGCATTTAAGTGGCAGCGAATGTGAGGCATAAGACTTACTTAAAGTGAATTTCGCTTTATTTCACGCTGTAAGCGGATAACAGAGTGTTTACATAAGTAAGTCAGCCAGTGTTGGTTAGGGGATAAGAAAAGCATTTAAATAGCAGGAGACGTTGCTCTGAATTGCCTTTTTAAGTGTTGACTAACAAGTGTGTACTTTTATATGGCAGACAGTGCTGCACAAAGGCAGACAATGCTAGGAGAGAGGCTTACTTTAAATTGCTTTTCTTTAAGTGTTAATAACTTGGCAATGTGGGCAGAGTGTTAACGCAAGTAAGCCAGCCAGTGTTGTGTAAGAAAGCAATCAAATGGAGAATTTAAGGGGGAGAGTATTACTTCAAATTACCTTTTTGAGTGTTGACAATGGTGTTTAGGGGCTTACCTTAAAGTCCTTTTTTGATACAAGTCTAAGTCAACCAGTATTGTGTAATGCTGAAGCAGGCAATCAGCTATTAGCAAATGTTACTCAGTGAATTAAATTTAATCACCTTTTTAGTTGTTCACATTGGAGTTCAGAGGCTTACTTTAAATTGCTTTTCTAGCACAAAACCAGGTTAGCCAGTGTTGTGTAGGACTTAAGCATAAGTGTTAAAATTGCATTGAATGTTAGGAAACTGATTTGCAATGCCTTTTCAAGTGTTGACCAACTTCTTAAGACTTGCTCAGAAAAGCCACATTCTGTATGTGTACATGTACTATATATTTACATATATTCAAATGAAATTGAAACAAGTCTCCATTTATTCTGCAATCACTTAAGTCAAGGCTTAAAGTAAAGCAACGCCTCTTAGCATTAAATCGTAATGTTTGCTTTATGATTTACCTACTAGACGGGTTGCTCGCTCCAATCTTATGCATATTTTATATTGTGTTGTCGTAGCTATATAAAAAATAAGAAAAAATAGACAATTCACTTGATAAATATATGCACATTCACATATTTTACACACTTTTCTAGCTATTCTATACAAGTACCGTTACGTTTACACCAAACTACATAACAAATTCGCTTTTGGCCCGACACAAATGTGGGTGGGGTGAAGCTTGGTGGTGAGTCGATATGGGGATTGCCTTTAAAATAGCACACACTAACAGAGACGCCACCAGCCTCCCCCTCCCTTCCTCCATTGAAGCCCCAGAGCTGAGCTGTGGCTTAACCGTTGATGCGGTTCGAGATAACTTTGGCATAGCTAAAGGCCAAGTTTAGAGCCTGACTGTATGTGTGTGTATGTATGTGTGAGTGTGAGCTATGCTGATGGCGCATCAGTTTTGCCAGCATATACATATGTATGTACATGTATGTATGTGTGCATGTGTGTGTGTGTTTTTATGACTAAAATTGTAAATTATGTCAACTGGCCACGACCCACAGAGCTCGTTATAGTTGGAGTGCGATATCCACACCAACACATACACACACACACCCACACACACACCCGCATAGAGAGCGCGACATAGGTCTAGTCTAACAGCTACACGAAGCTAATGAAAATTTATTGATAATAAATTTAATATGTTTTGCGGCTGCGTGTTTTATGTGCATGTGCATACACACACATACACACACACACAGACACATACACATTTATGCATAAATATACAGTATTCATAGACAAATCCTTAGAGTTTTGCATTTTCCATGTAATCGGCACTCACATCGAAACGTTTTGCGCTTCATTTGGAAGTTGGAGTTGGATTTCGGTTTGGGTTTGGGTTTCGGCATTTAGGGTTCGCTCTGGCAACTAGTCATAATTAATTTATTGTAATTAAATGATAAGCAACTAACATTCAGTTTCATTTTATCAGCCATTGAGCTGAGCATCCGATTGCTGTTGCACTTTTGTAATGCGATCTGCGTCATTTGCTCTCATCTTTTTGCTTTCCTTTTTTCTATACAAGCAATTGAAGGTTTCTCCCGCTGCTCCTTCCCCCCTCTCCAGCTGCTGCTGCTAGCCGGTTTCCCCTGCCATTCCTCAGGCGGCACTGTTGACATTTCATTGAGTCTCAAGCTCAAACTTCATTATGTCCTGCAGCGTCTGGCGCCAGGCGAAGGGAAACTCATGTCGTGCCAGGATGTTTCCAGACCCCAAGCTCCTCTCTGTGCGTGCCTTCTTCTTCTTGTACTTTATCTCGCAGCTAGCGTAGGTGTGTGTTTGCGCCCGTACGGATGTGTGTGTGTGTGTTAGGTGTGTGTGTGACTTTGTCTAAGTTTGTTTGCATAACCTATTTGTATAAATATTTTGCCTTTTGCTTCGCTCTGTTGCTCAACTTATTTGCACGTCTCCAACGCCAGCGGCAAAGACAACGCTCCCCACCGACTTCTTGATGGCCTGCTTGTTGCTCTACTTCTCTCCTCTCCTCTCTCTCGCTCTCTCTTTGTCTTTCACTTCTTCGGCCTGTCTCTCTTTTTGTCGCTCCTTAGGCAGGCTGTTTCTCTGTTTTGTAGGTGATAACAATGTTTGTCTTTATTTCAGCAGCAAAAACTTTACTCTTAACATTTTCACTTAAACTTGCTCAACAAATTTGGTTTATTATTATATATTTTATAGTTTGGCACGTGTGTGTGCCTGTGAAACAGTGTAAGTATATGTATATGTGCACATGTGTGTGTGTGTGTGTGACCTGGAATTTTTGTCGCTGCTCTCGACAGTTTCTGTGGACTTTACAAAAAATTGAGTTAAGTTCATTGTGTGCAAATTTAAGTACACTTGCAGAAAATACACAATTAATTGCTCCTTGCTGCATTATATATAAATAAATGTAAAGAATGGGCAAATTTTGTGTAGATTACTTTAAAGACAAGGATGTATAACAGGGAAGAAAAGAGTCCGAAATATTTATATTAATTTAGAAGTCTGGTGACGCATTTAATTGCAAATTTAAAAGAGTTTATGAAATTTAACAAACTATTTCATAACCCGTTTTTTATGAGCTAACAAACTATGTGAATAATCGTGTTTTGACCATTTCCTGCTTTGTCCTTAGGTGGGTAATAAAAATGTTTTATTTTTTACAAAATTCCTTTTATTGCATTTTCAACAAAATATAAAAAGTTTTCTTGATATTCGAATTAAGAAGCAGCTCAATTTTATGTTATCTACATTTGCCTTACATAACGATGAGACGAAAGTGTTTCCATAAAAATATACAATAAAATCGATTATTCTGAAATATATTTATTCCAATGATAAAAGTCTGAATATGAAGAACGTTGCAGGTGACATGCAAAGCAGCAATACATAAAACCGCATTACAACGAGATTAAGTTCAACAAAAGTATTTCTGATTGCGAAAGGTTAAGTTTGTCAATAAATATATCTAGCAAGGATTTAGTTGAAAGCTGTTAGTGTCATATGTTGCGCATAAAAGTAGGCAACGTAAATGTTAATCGAAGCGCACTCGAATAAAATGTTATTGCATACTTTAAGGCAGCGCATAATAATGAGAAATGCACTTACCAGGGAAATCACAGACGAAAGCTGTTTGCTAATACACTAAGGCAGTGCTTATGCAAAAGCAATTTAATGGCATGCGATTTGTTGGCACTTGCACAAGCGATATCTTCAAATCGAATATCCCATTTAAGTCAACAAATTAACGTGTCCTGTTCTACTTAGCCGTTTGATCCTTGGAAATTGGCGACAATGCAATTTACGCGCCTGTAAGCAGCTCAGGACAAGAAGCAAATGGCGCTGCCAATGTGCAGGCATGCCACTTAATGAATTGTCAAACACTTTAAGCCAATAAACGCAGTAATGGCACACTCACACACACACACACACACACATATATAAAGACAGACACTCAAGCAGACATTACACACATTTAAGTGCGAGTTAAGCAGGTGTGAGTAAGCAAGAGAGAAAGAGAGACAGTGAGACAGAGACCGGGAGACAAGCTGCATTGACAGACGCTTAGCAATTGCAAGGCGTTTAGCTGTAAAACTTGCAAAAGTTGTGCTATGCCACACACCAACTTTTACCTATACACACACACACACACATACACAAACACACGCACATACTTGAGGACATTTGTCACAGTGCTGTGGTTTCCTTTTTTGCTACTGCTACTGCTACTGCTGCTGCTGCAGCTGCAGCTATTGCTGCGGCTATAACTGTCAGCGAAACTTTGCTTTGCTCCGCTCTTCTTTTGACATTCGACGGCAACAACAACAACAACAACGAGTCGAGTGTTTATGTTGGCCGGAAGACATAAAAGCATGGCCGGGCGAGCCAGTCGATAGTGGAGCAATGCCAGCGACACGCAACCGCAACAAATCCAACGGAAATCCACTTTAAAGTTGGTTAGCTCACCCAACCAGCCCCTCCTGCCCATCCCCCGCGCTGTTCTGGTCGTCTGTGTCGTTGTCCTGCGACTCCTTGCAAGCCTGCACTTGCACTTGCACTTGCAATCCTGTCAAGTGCTGTCGAGCACGCGATGGACAAACGCCGTCCAAGACAATCACAAAAGACCAACAGAAGAGAGATGGATAGTGCGGCAATGTATTCAGCAGAGGGAGACAGATAGCCATATATATAGATATATATATATATATATATAAAGAGAGAGAGATAGAGAGAGGGAGGGGGTGAAAATCTTTGTCATTTTTCATTGAGCAATAATAACAGAACCGAACCGAAGCGAAGCGAATCGAACTGAACGGCATTGCATTGAAGTGCAAAAGCGAAAGTGTCTGTTAAATGGGGTTTATGTGAGGCCCAGAATGTGGGAAGTTGTTCCTCCATTTTTATGGTTTAGTTGTGGACAACAACTGGACAGGCGGACAACCGCTGAACAATCAGCTACGAGCCATTGAACATTGGCCGCACGAACTGCATTTCACTATTAGAGAGGAGATACAGTTATCTATATGTGCGATCCAATTTTTAAGTGGGTTCGTTAAGGGCGAGCAGTTGCAGTTACAAAGGGATGAATCTTTAAGTTGCAATAAATGTGCTGCATAGCTGTAAAATAGGTGAGTTATATTATCCTAATTAACCCGACTGAAAGGTGGCGTGAAAGGGAAGAGGGTTAAGATTGATATATTTTTATTTATGCCTATGAAGCACTTTTGTAGAATTTTTCAATTTATTCCTATTCCATGTATTGAATATCTTGTACATATAAGTATACGAATTTTTGTAGAATTTATAAACTTATTCCTATTATAAGTATTGAATATCTTATACATATGTATAGGTATTAGGTAGCATTCAAGCCCAGAATAATAACAAAGAAATATTATTTATTTTCAATAGAGTAAAGAAGTTACTGACATATAAGATACGATATATTAATATCAAGAACATTTTTTTAATTTTTATCATGCAATAAATTTTTAATAGAAATAGAGATAAGTCAACATTTACATAGCAACGATAATCGACAAACAAAATATTGACCCAAATAACTTGATTCAGATTCTTAAAAAGTGAGACATAAAATGTTGCAGACTTTTCTTCGGAATGAAAAAAGAAAAAATAGCAGAAAGAAAAAATGTTGCAAGGAATTGTAAAGCTGTCATCTAATGCAAAAATGTCATGTATGTGTGCAAACAGGACATCGCTTAAGCGGCAAATATGCATGTCAATGGAATATTACAACAACAGCAACAAAGTCAACAACTGCTCACAACAATAACAAGAAATACAACAAAGGACACGCCAACTGACAAGCAAATAATTGGCATAAAATGACACCAGAAATTGATTAAAAGCAGAAAGAAAACAGAACACAAGAAGAAGCAGATGAAAAAGAAAAGCATCACCAGCAGAGCAGCAGGAAACACACGCAAGGAAAATGTAGGGAAAAGGGCGAAAAACGAAAGACATGAAATATTAAATAAAATTCATTCCATCTTTTTTTCTTGCCCTCGTCTTCTTCTGCGTGTTGTTTTGTTAAAAGCAAACTGTTAACAAGCAACAGCCAACAGAAATGCGATAAGAATGCAAGAAGCTAGGCGAAGCAGTGGTGGGTAGGGGGGCGTGGCTGTAGAGGAAATGAAAAAGGAAAACGGCGCACGACAAAAGTTAAAAATCAATTCGTGGCCAACTGAAAGCTGATTTATGGCTGCATTTATGAAATGGCCCACAAGCCGAATGGCTGACAAAAACCAAGCTCACACACACACAACGCACACAGAGGCACTTACAAGCACACACACATACACATATAGCTACTTGTAGGAAATAGAAAACTAAGTGATTGAGAGTTATAACGAGTCCAGCAAATTTACCAGAAAATTGACTTTTTTTAAAGCGAATCGAAGGCGTGTGGGCGTGGCAGGCAATGCACATGCCACAAAAGTTGTCAACGAAGCAATTCGAATGCTCAGCTGCTGCTGTTGCTGTGAATGTGTGTGTGTGTGTGTGTGTGCGGCAAAGTCGAAATTGAACTGTTTGCAACAGCGAAGTACAAATTGCAACTTGTTTGCGCGGCTGCACTTTGTTTTATTTGCGACAGGTGAAATAACCGCAATTACGCTGATGTTGCCTCAGCAGCAGCAGCAGCAGCAGTGGCAGCAGCAGGCAAGCCATAAAGCAGCCAAATGAAATTGCCAGCTGCAAGCAAGAAGAAGCAGCAGTTGAGAAGATGTAGTGGGTGGGGAGCTGAGGGAGTGGGTGCAGGCAACATATTTGCTGTGGCAAAAAAGTGCGCTTAAGTGCCGCTTGGCGAAACATTTCGTTGCAGCAGCAGCAGCAGCAGCAGCAGCACAGCTAGAGAAAGGCGACAGGAAGCGCAGCAAAAAGAGGGATAGTGAGTGTGGCAGAGAGAGAGAGAGGGAGAGGGTGAGAATGGATGCAGAGAAACTAACAGCATCGGAAACGGAAGCGCACAAAGCGCCAGGGTCCGACAGCGACAGCGACTGCGACTGCGACGCCGACTGCGACGGCAACAGCAGCGGAGACTCAGAGTCCGAGTCTCGAGTCGTCGAGTCCAAGTTGGGGCAGCATCATCATTGTCGCTTCGCTGGCTGCCACAAGGCGGGGCAAACAAAACGTTCGCAAAGTTACAAGAGTTGCCGCAGTTGTTGCCACAGTTGTTGCCGCTGTTGTTGCTGCTGCTGCTGCTGTTGTTGTTGTTGTTGTTGTTGTTGTCACAAAAAATTGGTTGCTCATTTGCTGGCCGGGCTACCTTACCCCTCCCCCTCTCAACCATCATACTCTTTACCTATGGCCAACTGGCTGCGGCTTCACTTGAATGCTTTGTTCAATTAATGAGACTCTTGACAGTTTTGCGATGTCCTTTTTGCTTCTTCTTTTTTCTTCTTGTAGGTCCTTGATGGCGCTTCGAGTTGCGCCACTTGGCCGCTTGCCGCTTGCCGCTTGCTGCTTGCCGCTGTTTTGTAATTTATAATGTCAACTTTTTGATTTTTCAGGTCAGAGCGCACTTAATTAATGGCAAACGGTAGGCGGACCGAATTGTAGAAGCAGAAGAAGAGGAAGAGGAAGAGCAGGGAATGGGCAGCAGAAGCAGCATCGGAGTTGGAGAACTTGTTCTGCAATTGAACACAAATACAAGCGAATAAATTCAATTACGCGGCCAAACAAAAATCAATAGCAGAGTTTTGTCGCCTGCCCAAAAAACTACCACGCCCCCTTCTCCTCCTTCAGTTAGTCAGCCCTCCTTTTCTCATTCCATCCGCTCGTTCTCTCGTCCTCACATCGTTTATTAATTGCCGCACGTACATTGCTCATACGTCACGTTGTGCGCAAAAGGAGCAAAAGAAAACTGTCAGCTGTAATTAGCACAGCTGAGCGAAAGCCCAGCCAAGCGCTCAGTGTTAGCCATGTTGTTGTTGCTGTTGTTGTTGTGGTTGTTGTTACTTTTGTTGTTGTTGTTGTTGTTAACACAACTTGACGCGCTGAAATTTTTTGACTGAGTGATGCGCTGCGCTGCGTTGGCAGCTTAGAAAGCACAGGACACAAGGACATGGCTCGAACGTTTGGCTTGCGGGTGGCAGCTGCCAAAAGATGAATGTCTTTGGCTCAGCATGTGAGTGGGCGTGTGGGCGTGGCAGCATAATTATGAATGCCATTCCAGCTAACGATAATGTGGCCATAGCTGCCACTGCCGCTGCCACTGCCGCTGCCACTGCCGCTGCCTCTGTCGCTGCCTCTGTCGCCGCCTCTGTCGCCGCCTCATCCTCTGCCTCTTACGCTGCTGATGTGTGTCGCCTTCTGCCGCTGCCTTTTGGCCTTAAAGCAGCTTTAATTTGTTTGCATAGAGCAGAGAAGTGTAGGCAAGACACGCCCATTTTTTTTTTTCTTTCGTTACGCCTTCCTCTGCGGCAGCGCTTCAGGCGCTGGCAAAAAATAATAATTTGCAGTGCAAGTTGCTCGCTTTTTATTTTTGCAACTTTTTTTTATCTGCTCTATTTTTATTTTTTGTTCGTTTTTGTTTTTTTTTTCCGCCAGCCTTTATGTTGCCATATAGCACACCTTTTCCCGCTGCTGCAATATTTCTCGCCGATTTTCACACACACACACAAACACACACACTCAGGCGCAGCTAGACACATAGACACATAGACTGAACAACAGTGGGACAGTGGGACCGACACTCGGACGTGGACGTGGACGTGGACGCGGACGCGGACGTGGCCAGCAGCCCGGCTGAGACTTGGCTGGAGCTGCAGCTGGAGCTCATGTTGTTTGGCGCCATTATTAATAAAGTTCACGAATGCAATGAGCGCCAAGCTGAGCGCATTATGAGTGAGTTTGCCAACACACACCAGCACACACACACACACACACACACACAGCTCGGCAGGGATTAAAGCTGACTTTTTAATGCTCTGCCAGAGAGTTGATTGACTTTTAAAACTATTTAAATAGAGCTTATGGTATGAAACGCTATTGAGTTACACTGTGAACTTTATATACTGCATACATATATACATATATTCTCATATTACGTAAAACATAATATATAAACCCTCACATTATATATGGCCCCATATTCTATATTTAGATAGTCTTTTTTATCATTTCAGGAAACTTTTTAAAAAACAAATGTAATAATAAACAACTATAAAATTCCCTACTTTAAAAAAAATTAAGAACTACTTGCCAATAAAAAATATTTCATATCCTTCATAATTTTATATATGTATGTATATATTTCTAACTTTCAATTTAATTTATTGACAACAAATAAGCTACAAGAAATTTTAATTTAAATTAATAATAATAAATTAATTAATAATTAAAATAATAAATTGCATTGCATTGCATGCTGTTTTAATCAGATGTCTACTTAAATGTCTTAAAATATTAAAAAATAGTCATATAAATCTGTAAAAAAAAGAATACAAAATTGAGACAGTTTTTTATTAAAGATTTAGATAATTGTCCCCACATATAAGAAAGTCCTTTCATGCCATAAATTGTTAATAAAGTGTTGAAGAGCATTTTTGTTTCGTTTTGAGCAGCGACTTTTGTCATACTATTCGCAAATTATGCCACGCCCGTTGAGCGCCTTCTTTCCGCTATGTTATCTGTTACTGTGGCATACACACATATATGTATACACATTTATATATATATTTGCGAACATGCACACACTTGTAATTCCGCCTAGGTGCATGGTAGAGGCTCAAAGTGTTTCTGTTTCATGCCCATTGCAACAGTTGCAACTTGCACAATCACACACATACACACATACACACATATACAGACACACACACACACACGCACTCACACATGTGTGTCGAGTTGTTGGCTGGTTGGTTGATGCGCCTCGAGTTCTGTCGAGTGCGGCTTTTGTGGGAAAAATTAAAAATTTCGAGTGGGCCGCAAGTGGTTTCAAGGATTTGCATTAAGCGCATGCAACCAACTTGCCAGCCACCCTGCCCCTGCCCCTCACCCTCTCACGCCCCTATACTCCTCCATCATTGTAGAGCCTTCATTTCCAACCAACCCCCACAATTCATTCCCGCCCCCCAGGCCACGCCTCCAGGCTCAGAAGCACATTAACGATATGTTGGGCTGTTAGCTGATGTTTCTGATGGTTCGAGCTTGAGCTGCGGTTCTGCTTCATCTTCTGCTCTCTGACGGCTTTCGCTTTAATGGCTGTTCGTCAAAGCGAGCAAATTGCTGCAGATACAGATATATGGGTATTATATAACCCACAGCATGCTTATCGAAGTATCGAGAGGCAGAATTGCAGTTAGAAACACAATTTGTGCAGTTTTGGTTAAAGCAGCTGTCGGCTGGCCCAATTTAAAGTTCTGAAAATCGCGGAGAGAGGCGCTGTTAAAGTGAAGGCAAAAAGGGAAGGAGTGAGAGAGAGAGAGAGAGAGAGAAAGAGTAACTGTAAGATCGACGGCAAAAAGCACAAAACTGAGAAAATAAAGAAGTGTGTGAGAGAAAGATCCGAATTAAATGAATTGATGAATTGATGAATTGATAATTCAAAATGTAATAGAAAAAGTATTCACATTAATATTAAAAAAAAATTCACGTACTCTTTAGATTTGATTTTGTTTGCTCTAGTGCTAAGCAAACGCTTCAAATTCATATTCATGTTGTACATATATATATATACATATAATGTATTTCCCAATTTAGACCATTAGGTAACTTGATTTAAGCTGCGTGCCACACATATGCGAATGACACAGACACACACATGAGTCTCTAATGCCAGCGAGCTGCCCTCCACTTAGGCACCACATATATGAGTGCTACCGCCACAAGACATGCACTCACATTCAAACGGACGGATAGACGGACAGAGGGACAGAGAGACAGCGAGACAGTCAGACAGTGGGACAGACATAGGTACTCATATATAAGTGTATTCGTATGAATATCAACTGCTCTCGGCTACATTCCCAACAATTACACACAGCTCAGACTCACAAAAACCTTTGCACGGCCCACTAAGCACACTTGTCAGTTTGTCTTGTAACTGTCTTCCCCTCAACCTTCCCTCTCTATCTCTCTCTCTCTCTCTCTCTCTCTCTCTCTCTCTCTCTCTCTATTGCGTGTTGTTGCCTGTTCTTGTTCTGCATGTGCTTCTTCTTGTTTCTGTTGTTTTGTATTTGCCAAGCGCTTCAGTCGACTTCACACACACACACACACACACACATATACACTCTCACACTCACACAGAGTCTCACACATGTGCACTGCACAAGTATAAATGCTATTTTTATTTATTTTTGTCTTTGTTGCCTGCCTGTACTTTGAATCAAGGACCGTCTCACCCTTTTGGCCCGTCAGCTTGTGAAAAATTTCATAATAAAGTTGTTGAACTATTTTTCATAGCATAGTTTTCGGGGCCCGGCGCACTTAAGCGTATTAAAAGTGCCTCGAATGTCGAATGTCGAATGCCGTATGCCGTATGCCGTATGCCGAATGCCGAATGCAAATGCCAGATAATAATCGGCATCAGCTTAAAGTCAAATATGGCAAAACGAAATGAAAAAGTGAAAATAAGTGCTTGGCTCTCGGGCTACGTGTAATTAAGTTGGCATCAAGGACGTGCATGCGTTGCTTACGTGTCTCTCTTTGTATACATGTAAGTGTGTGTGTTTGTGTGTGTGAGGGTGTGTTAGTGTGTGTGTGTGTGTGTTCGCTTCAGGGCACTTTAAATTGCGCTCGCCCAAAGAGAAACAAATGGCCCAGCACCGCAACATGTCCAGCTTTTGGCTGGAGCCAGGGGCAGGCAACATGCACGTACTTTCTAATCCTTTTTGCTCCTTTTTCTCACTCCGTTTTTTTTGTTTTGCGTTGCTGTTGTTGTTGTTGGTGGCAGCGACGAGTCGACGATTCGCGTCGCCTGCTGCACATGCGGGCCGCAGCGGCCAAACAAACAAATCGAGTGGCCAAAACGAGTGGAAAAGGCCAGAGCTGTAGCCAAGGGTCGAGTGCAGTCCAGTCCAGTCGAGTCGAATCGAATCGAAAGGGGGCGAAGGGGGTGGAGCGAGGCTGTTCGCAAACGTGCGACGAAATCAAAAAGTTTGAAACAATTTCGTCGTAAATCTTCGAAAATAGTTTTACACAAGCGCAGGCAGGCAGAAACAGAAACAGGCCGACAACAACAGAATAGAGACAACAACAACAACAAAAACAACAACAACAACAACGACAATAGCACTAGTGAGAAGTAGAGGAGGAAGGCGTAAAGACTAACAGCGAGCAAAAAGTGAACTGTGTGTTGAGAGCCGTTGCAAAACACACTCGAACTGAAGCTTAGCCTGCAAAAAATGCTCTAAAAATAGACAAAGAATTGCATAAACGGGCACACTGCACCACAATTTAATCGTATCGAAAAGCAAAGGCAAGCAAATGCCTTTGGTCACACTTTAATCTAAACGCGACTCACATACATTCCCTAAGACGGTCACATTGTAAAAGCGATGCGCCCTACCCCGCTTAAACGGTCACACTGCGCTGCTATCGCTAATATGCAGCCACACTTAAATCAAAGTCGAGCTTGCAAAAACAAAAACAAAAACAAAAACTTGTGCAACTCTTAAGTAGCTGCCAAAGCTGTTGAAAAGCGCCCGCAGCAAAAGGCGCAGCACAAAAGGCAAACAGCATGTGGGCGTGGCTGAACACCCAGACGCCTACACACCTACACACTCACCTAGACACACACACACACACACACACACACTCACGGAAACCGCAAAACTAAGCTGACTGCAAAATAAAACTGTGAAATCCGTAACGAACAAATAAAACGTTTAAAATGCTCACAAAATCAGTTGCTGACAATGTCCAGTCGGTAGTTCCCGTCCGCCGACCCTGTCTGAGGTTTGTGGCCAACTTTAAACTGCCAACATGCCACGTGAATATGTGTGTGTGTGTGTGTGAGTGTGTTAATGTCTGCATATGTGTGTGTGTCTGTGGGTGTAAGTGTAACTAATGCTCGGACTGTGGCACTAATTTAATTACGAAAAACGCAAAAGTGTCGCCCGACGCCACATTCTGCAGCTAATGCAGCGTCTCTGCTTGCCACTTGCCACTTGCCACTTGCCACTAGCTGCTTGCTGCTTGCCACTCGCCCATTTGCTGATTGCCACAAATTGTCCTGAAGGGGCATTTTTTGGCATTTGCGGCAGCAAGAAAATCTGTGTGCCACAAGACAGCGCCAAAGACCAGACACCAAAGGAGTCCCGTAATTGTGTAATACTTCTGGCGGTTGCATGCCACAACTCCCCATCCCAGCAGCAACTCTAATTTTGGAGCCTATCAGTGTCTGGCCACATCGCATCGCATTTGCGGGACTTTCGCAATGGGTCTCGCTCGTTCATTAGGCAAAGTTGCAGTGGCAGGCAGCGAATTTCATTCGTTGTTATCGATAAGTATCGATACATCTCTTTTTATGGTTTTCAAGTCTACTTTAGCTTACTTATTTATTTGAGTCTCTTTTCCTTAATAGGCAATGTTGCAGTACTTCTGCATTTCATTTCATTTCATTTATCGATATTTATCGGTATTTATTTATTTTTTGTTTAACATATGTATTTATCTGTGCTCTGGGGCACACATGTATATTTGGGTATTTCTTCTGCATAAGGAAATGTTCGGCAGCAACTTTCATATTATGTTATCGATAAGCATCGATATCTCTCTTTTATATTTATCATGTGTATTCTAGGTAAGGTTAGGGTAATATCTATAAAGAAATGCTCCAATCTCTGGTAGAGGCAATAATTATTGTTATCGATAAGTATCGATATATCTATATTATTGCCTTTCATAAATATTGAATCTAAGGAAAGAAGGGAAGCCTCTATTTATAAGATATTCGTTAAATTTCTTTTTCTGCTATCGAAATTCGGTTTACGTGGTATGTGGTAGTCATTCAATGCAGGTAGAAGGTAGAGCGAGTTGTTATCATTGCTGGTGGCATTTCGAAGATTACATTTTGGCAGCCACTGTGGCCAATTGCATAAGCAGCAAGTCCCAAAAACTTGCATCAACTCATTAGGCAGACACTTGCCAAAGGACTTGGCCAGTCAGCCAATTGCAGCTGTATGTGTGCATTTCTGTATGTGTGTGTGGCAAATTAATTAATTTAAGTCTTATACAATTGCAATTGGTGCTTGCAACGAGCTGCTTGCAGCCGACATCTGAGGCCAACAGCAGCAGCAATAAAACATTAGACAAGTGTCTCCCTCCAGCAGCAACTCGAAGCTCGAAGCTCGAAGTTGTTTCTATTCCTATTTCCATTGCTGTTGATGTTATTGTTGTTGTTATTGTTGTTGTTGTTGTTGTTGCTGTTTCTGCAAACGAGGTTAAACATGCCGCACACTTGGGAAATGCCACACATGAATGCCGCACATGCACACTGCCTCTGCATTCAATATTTTCCGGCAATTTTCCAGTCACAGTCCGAGGCGAAGCGATCAGCGCCCAGAGGCGTCTGCCAGAAGGGGGCCAAAACAGTGCAGAAAAGGGGGAAGAAGGAGGGGGGTTTGTGTTTCATGAGAAATCGATTTTCGTTCAAAATTAACAGGCCTCCAAAATGACAAACATTGGCACTCAATTGAGTGAGAGCGACAGAGAGGGAGGGAGAGAAAAAGAGACAGACAGAGTGAATGAGAGCAAGAGAGATGTGAAACAGGCCAAAGCCTTCAAGTCGTTGCCACACAGGATATTGCATATTTGCACATACACACACTCAGCCACACACACACACACTCAAATACACTCACAAACACACACACACACACAGGCACACACATTGGCACACAGGCAGAGTTTGGCAAATGAAAAATGTTACTTTAAAGCGAATTGGAGTCCGCAATTGGCATTTGCAGCACTTGATGGGTTGCAGTGTGGGGGTGGGGGGTGGTGGCTTGGCAGAGAAGCTGCCACTGTGCGGGCTGCCGGCTGCCAGTCATTTTATACATTTTGGTTGCATTGCCACACATGCAAAACGAAATTGCAATCGAGCGCGTGTCAAAGGGCATAGGCACCAAGATCTGCCACGCCCACACGCCTCTTTTTGACATGGCAGCTAAATGTCCAGCTCTTTGTGCTGCTGCTGATGCTGGTTCTGCTGCAGTTCTATGGCAGCTATCTCTTTCGCTCCCGCTCTCCCGGTCTCCCTCTTTGACACATGTGGGCGGATTTCGCCTCTGTGTGACGGAAATGTGAAACAAACAACTGAGTGTGCGAGTGTGTGACTGTGACTGTGAATGTGTGTGTTTGTGTGTGTTTGGGGGCCAAAAATGCAGTTGTTTCATTGTCACAATTGCCGCTGCCCCCCGTTGCTGCTGCAACAGTTGCTGCCGCAGTTGCATTTGCAGTTGCTGCAGCTTGGCCGCTGCCAATGTTTGGCCATTGCTCGACTCTGTTGCTGCGGAAGCCGGAAGTGGTAAACATTGATGCAAAGACACAGCCTGCGTTTAATGTCCTGGCCGTATCCCTGCCCATGTCCTGCCCATGTCCTGGCCATGTCCTGGCCTCTGCGCTGCCCAGAGCCCCAGCGGATGTTGCTCATATGTAATGAAAAATCAATCAATGCAAAAAACATTCGCACACGTCCTGTGGCCAGCGACCAGGACGAACTTCCCTCGCAAGCCGTCTTACTCCTCCGCTTGGTTGCAGCTACCCACAGATCAACCCTTGCAATAAATTGTCATCGCTTACTCTTAACAGTTGTTACGTTTAGCAGAGCTCTTAACTCTTTTTTAATATGAAATATTGGCTAAGCTTCAATTTATTTATAAAAGTCGTATTTTTCATTCAATAATTGAAAATTGTGTCATTTACTTACATTACTTGATTTGAGTTACAAAAATACTTTTTTTATACATTTACAAACAGAAATTAGTTTTAAACGGTTGTGCCAGACTGGAAGATACCCTGTTTACAGCAAATATATATAAATATATACATATATTCTCTATTTGAAACATAACTTCCTCTCCATAATTCGATGCCTACAATTAGGATTTGATATAGCGAGTCAAAGCTTCCTTCGACCAAAGACTCTGGCATCCCATTTTCACAGGGTATACAAACTAGTAACACAATTACATTAAAAAGTCGCTTCTCAATGCTCTTTGCACCTATTTTCGATGGCTTCTCTATCAATCGTTCACACTTTTTACTCGACATAGGTGCTTCTAACGTGCTTCCTCTTCAAATTTCCCAAGGACATTTAAAGTTTATGGATCGCAGGAGACAATCGCAGCGACAATTGCTGCCGACTGCCAAAAAGAAAACTCAAGCGCAGCTTCTGCAGCAAATCTTGCCTCTTTTCTCTCTGCCAGCCACGCCCACTTTTATGATACGCCCCTGGTACTAGGCGACGTTCCGTGTGGCAGGCAAATTCGGTGGTACATACGAGAAAAAAAAGGGCAAGAAGCAGAAGAACGAAAGGATAACCGTGTAGCAAGGAGACGTGCCACAGCGCCGAGCGGCAGTTAAAAGACAAAAGAATTGCGACTGCTGCAAACGGACAAAAGTACAACAGCAAGAACAACTTTTACAACTATAACAACAACAACAACAATGAGAACGATAACTGAGGAGCTGTTGAACCCGCAGACGGTAAATTGAAATAAATGCAAGACGACTGTTAAAGTTGCCATCGCACGTTTCAATTGCGTTTGCAGGTGAAACTCTGACCTCTGCCCCTGCCCCTGCCCCTGCCCCTGCCCTGCTCTGGCCTCGTGCCACACCGTCCCTTCGATGGCAAGCAACATCATCCACAAAGTGTACCCAAGCAGCGGCAACAACAACTTTTTTGGGGGCTTATTAATAATGCAGCGGCCGCAATTCAATGAATTTTTGACTCTGGCCAAAGCGCAGGGCTGAGCTACAAGGGGGTGGCGGTTAGAAAGGGAGGCGTGGCAAGAAGAGAAGAAACATAATTTTCTTGGCTATCTCTGATGAACCTTTTAGTCACGCAAGCAAGGGGTGTGTGTGTGTGGCAGGGGCTAAGGGTAGCATCGTAACGGGGCTGCTTAAACCTTTACGTGCGACAAATTTACGACTTGAAATGTGACCGCAAGGGGTCGAGACTGAACGATTGGAGGATGGGAACGAAGGAGGGGTTGTTAAACAAAATTTGTAGCCAACATATCCCGTTACAGTTACAGTTACAGTTACAGTTAGAGCGCTACACATATGTAGCTACTCCATCTGCATGTCTGCCGCTTGCCTACTTTTAAGCGCATGTTAACCTTTAGTCCAACAACATCTACAGCAACAACAACAACAACAACAGCAACAACAGCAACTGCAACAACAAACAGTTCACTGTCCATTACATAAATATTTTATTTCAATAAAACGTGAGCAGTTTTTATGAATTTCATTGGCATTTCATGCAAAGAATTTTGCACTTTACTGTCGCTTAGTGGCATCGTTCGTGCTCTGTTTGTGTTAGTGTTGATGTTGCTGTTGTACCCTGTAATCGTGAATTGATTGAATGCGAGGCTATCAAAATGCAGTACGCCCAAATAAAAGCTAGACTCAATCGCAAATAGTTATTTATGCCATAACTGCTGTTATACCCTGTAATTGCACGCTAGCTCGATAATGGGTGCTATGTACTCGGAGTTATATATATGATGGTAGGTAGGTATTACACTAGCCGATTGCTTATATCTTTATTTTGATGTTATCGATATATATCGATAGTTCGAATTGATAATTGTACAGGTTGCGTATTTGTTAAGCTTTCGCAACACAGAGTATTTTCGGTTAGTCTGTAGCCTGGTAAATATCAATAGTTATCGATGGTATATCGATTTTTATCTTACGCAATTACAGAGTTAAACAAGTATCGATAGTTTAAGTAAGTTGCTTTTAAGTAAGGGGTATCTCACCGTTTAACACTCTCGTTAGTAGCTTTTATTCTTATTTTCGTTGTAAAGGGTTTTGCTTCCCAATGGAACATATCTGCATTTTTGTATGTGTGTGAATGTGTGTGTATGTTTTATGTGTGGGTGTGCGTGCGTGCATAGCCCGTCGCTGTCCATTGATGTATGAAGCATTTGATTGAATTGACAGCACACACAGTCTCTACACCCACACACTTACACCTACACACACACACACACGCAACACCTGTGGGCCAATCGAGCGCATATCGCATATCGGTAGCGGCGCTGCTGGCCATAAAAACCCACCCAAAAAAAACGAGTATAAAAAAACAAGATGTCATAAATTTGCAACGCTTTTTTACATTTTAAGCGCCCCTTTTTAAATGTGTGTGTGCGTGAACGTGTGTCTGTGTGTGTGTATGTTGCTGCTCTCTGCTTGTTTTTATGCACATTAAGTTAATTGAAAAACGCGCAAACGTACATGAGGCTCATTTGCTTCGCTTTTGATTGAGCTTGTTAACAAAAAAAAAAAAAAGTCAAGAAGAAGAAGAGGAGACTAGGGCTTCATAACTGAGTGTGTGCATGTAAGTGTGTGTGTGTGTGTGTGTGTGTGTAAGTGTGTGTGTGTGTGTGTGTGTGTGTGTGTGTGTGTTTGTATGTGTGTGTGTGTGTGTGTGTGTGTGCTTATTGTGCATTTGTTTGGCTTATGGGCAATGAACGAAAACATTAATCTCCGTTTGCCATTGGCCAAGGACAACAAAAATAGACCGCAAAAATGCTACAATACGACCTAATACACACACACACACACACCCACACAGACACTCATAGTATATGTGTGTGCCACTTCCTGGTTGCATAAGCATTGCTGGCATTCCCCCTCCTGTCGTTCTGCTAAACAAGCAAACTCGTCGAGTGGCTGCGCTTATGCCTCGCAAAATTGAAAATTTTTTAATCTCTGTCGAAAAGCGGAAACACGCAACACCAACAACAGCAACAACAGCAACAACAACAACAACAATTGTGGCAGACAGCGTTGACAGTCCTGACCACAGTCAGCATTGATGCATGAAGCAGGAGGCATTGTAGGACCCTGTGTTCGAGGTCCTGCCCAGCGGGCGGCTAACAAGCCAACAGCTCGACACACAAATTGACAATGTGAGGGAGATTCCTTTGCACGCCCCTCTTGACAACACAAAAAACAACACAAAAAAAAGAAAAAAACGCTGCCCCTGCCACGCCCACTCATACATTTAATAGCATTTGGCATATTTAAATCGCTGCAAAAAGCCAAGCGTGGACACAAATATAAAAAAAAATGAATCGGGAAAGTTTCGTCTCATTTTACAAATTAGTTTGAAATTTATTTAAATTTTGTTGCCTACTTTTGAGCGCGCGGAGAAATTTAAAGCCAAAATACGCCACAAAATGTGGCAGCAAAATGACGCAATTTTTGTGGCCATAAAACAAAGCACTAAAGAAACAAAAAAAAAAAGGAAGAGAGTGAGAAAGAATGAAAGAGACAGAGAGGAGAAAAATATGTCAAGCATTGGTTAATAAATTATTTAAGCACTGAGTTAGAAAATGTTAAGAGCTTGGGTCAGATTTTCAAACGAAATAATCCATTATTTAATGAATATTAACTGTTGGCTACTTTCTATTTGGAAACTGTTCATGTTTTTAAATCATAATTAACTAATAGAATTTAGACAGCTAAGAGTAGTAAGAGGGAAAAACTGTGAGATAATGTAAAATGGAAAACACTGAGAAAACAGGGTATGCAAATATAGATAAATGCTGATATTGAGATTTACTTCTATATACACTCTTTGCTAGGCAGCTTAGTTAATTAAGTTCTATTTGATTGTTAGCTTTGTTAAGGAAATATCCATCTAATATATCATACTTGGCTTAGATATAAGGCTATCCAAAGCAAATATAACTCTTAAGTATCGCCCATTTGGCAAATGTTGAATTTGAAGCGTTTTCTTTTGCACACGATGTCAAAGTTGAAGGCATCAAAGGCGGCCGGCAACACTGTTAAGTGGCAACCCTAGAGCCACGCGCTAATTGCACAAAACTGTTGCAAATGCAATTAAAAAACGCGCTTCAAATTTTGTTTGCCAGCCTTTCTCTAGCAATTGGCCAGCTATTTGGCCTGAGCACAAGGACTGGCCGCGCATTATCCTTATTGGCGCTTTTGGCAGCAGTTGACGCCGTTATGACTATAAACGGCATTTGCTGACCATTTCAATTTGTTTGGCCATGATAGCCGTCAGAGGCCGGATGGCCGAGCCAGTCGAATGGCTCATTTCGAATTCAATCTAATAATTAACATGGCCATAAAAAGCACACGGGCCAGGACCTCAGTTCATTCATTATGTAAACAATACGAACACAGAGCACCTCCCCACCCACCGACTGCCCTTTCGACTCCTATTTTTGTCCTTTTGTGTGCCGCCTTTAAAGTTGAAAACTTTTCACGTCACTTTTTGTCGACTGAAACTCATTTAAGCCAAACAAACATTTGTAGTCTTAATTTTCGTGGCTCATCATAAACTTGGTTACAGCAACAACAGAACAACCCACCCGCTTCCGCCCTACTGCCACTCCCCCTCCATAGAGGCGAGCTGCCCTCCCTGCCCCCTCCCCCACATCCTTAGATTAAAGCCGCTGTCAGTTGTGGGCAACACTTCGTTAATGATTTTCATTAAATTCTTACGCCTTTTGTACGCATTGTTGCCTGGCTTGCTTCCAGGCATTAAGCATACACGCACACACAAACACACACACACTCACACCAACACACATACATAGCGAAAGAGAGACACAGACAAAAAGGCGCAACGGTTTGCCAGTTTGCAGTTAACTTTGTGTTTTTATCGTTATTTGTGTTGAACACGCATACTTAACACCAACACCAACCGACACACACACACACACACACACACACACATACACATACACACGCACGCATTGCTTGGCATGCTTCGTGGCACACACAATATGGCCAAATTCTCATCAAAATTTAATGCTAAAATTAACAAATCTGTTTACAAATTTATTAAAACCGGCCAAAGGCGCGAGGGGGATGGTAATGGGGTTAGGGGCAGGGGCTGGAACTTGCTGTCTCTAAACAAGGGTTGGGCTTTTAATGGCTGGCATCAGCATCAGCATCAGCATCAGCATCAGCATCAGCATCATGTGCAAAGGTGCGCTCAGCTGATGTCGCACACTTAACCCTTCAAACGCGCTTAACTGAGAGCGTGTGTGTGAGAGAGCGCTTGTGTGGGTGTGTGTGTGACTTCAGTGCCTCAGCGAACGTTAAATGTGTTTGCTTTGAGCTGCAGTCTAATGCAACAAGCACATATTCATTTCAATATATGAGAGTAAAAACCTCTCTTGTTCTTATTAAATGAGAGTCGATCAGCTTTCGAGGACTCAAATCTGAACTCGATCAGCTGCATTACTAATAGTTGTTTATCTCTATTTATTATATATTATATATATATTTATATATTTTTTATATATTATATTATATTTTGATGTTTATTAATTAGCTGATTAAATATTATATATCTTTACAAGATTGATTATCATAATTATAATGATTATTATACAAATCACTATCAAGAATCCTTAAGAAAATGCTTTTGTAACTGAGTTAAAATACAAATTTTATCAACTTAACTACATACGTACATTTATTCATCTGTATTTTTATACATGTATGTATACATACAAACAATCATTTATTTATTTAGTCATTCATTCAAATATACATCTATACACACATACATTCTTTCATTCAGTTTTGATACACCCCTATACTAATTGATTGATTAATACACACTCATTTTATATAATGCTTACATTCACACACACACATTCAACAACAAGTTTATTTTTTTATTCTAACAGATTCAAATTTTCTTCTATCTTTGTTTCGGTCGTTCAGCATCTTTCAATATATTACATATGCATGTAGCTCAATTCCCGGCAACAATTACAATTACAACAACAACTACAACAACAGCAACAATTATTACGCATACCAATGCATAACGGTAATTATTCAATATGCAAACATGCAAACATGCAAACGGCAGCGATTAACATATTATAACGCACACAATAGAAACAAACAAGCAAACACTCCCACACACTCACACACACACACACACACACACGCACACACACTCAAACGACAACAATAGTAGGTGTCAAAGTATATACACATGTGTGTGTGTGCATTTGTTTGTTTAATTGTGTGTGCAGCTTGCGTCGGCGGCGTTTTGCATAATTTCCCGAAAATTTCCAATGCCGAACATTTTGTATTTCAAACATTCGCTGCGAGAAGTCCGAGAGAGGGTTGAAGAGAGGCAAGGAAGTGGGTGGGGGGTTGGCATTAACTCATAATATTGTCGAATCAACGGATAATGATGTGTTGAATCAATTGATTTTGGCCGACTGGTAAACAAATTCATCATCATCAACAACAACAATAGAAGCCGACTAATTAACAAAATCGAAGCGTTAATCGAAATGCAACGACCGAAGCAATAGAAATTTATTGAAAATGGTTACACTTGATCGATTCTTAGCAGAATCTGAGAATATTGTTGATTGCTATATGAATGTTATTCAAGAAATTTGTGTCAGCTATGACGAATGTTTTTTTTTTCTCTCTTTACTGTCATGAGAAAGTTGGTTAAGGTTGAGTCATTTTTTATGGGAATTTAAAGATAGATTTGTTTGAAGTCTGCGAATGAGTCACAAGTTTTAGCTCAAAATCTTTTTATCTATTGATATCTATAATTGTAATAACTTATTTTAATTTATAAATAATAACCTCATAGAATAAACTGATAAATACTTTGCAAACACTTAAACTGCGAGCTAAATGCAACTTTCAACACTTAATTTCCATTCACCAACACTCTCCCTTAGGAGAGTCAAGGCAAGTGACATAGATTTTAAAAAATATTCAGAATTTATCTACACTATAAGAAGGTTCGTAATCATTGAACTGTAAATTTCCAAGCTACACTTAATTTCTTTTCTATAATCTATTATATAGCATTTCTATTGCTATTATCTGTTAAAATATGCTTATGAAAAGTTTACCAATACTGAAGCCCTTCGCATTTACTGCAACTTTCAACGCTTCACAACACTTAACTTTGTTCTTATATGGCCGCTGAATCGGCCTGCAGCTATTATATTACAACTATTGCTATTATCTGTTAAAAATGCTCATAAATACATTGCCTGGACGTAAGCCCTTCGCACTTACTGCAACTTTCAACGCTTTGCAACACTTAACGCCCCCTTCCGAACAGGGCACGCATATTGTTGGGTTATAACTTAAGGGTATTAATATTAATACCATATAACATAAACAGTTTGTAGTGCTGCGCCCCCCACCACGTGCGGAGCAAAGTCAAGTGGATAACTGGGCTTAAAGCCAGCCGGCTTAAACACTTAATCAGTTAATTGTTGTTGGCAGGAGGCCTGCAGCAAGACGGCGAAGCGGACATGGGTGCGATTTTTTAATTAACAGCGCCATTTACACAGCATTACGACACGCAACAGCAACAACACTAACGAGACACACACACACACGTATACACACACGCATACACACACACACACACACGTACACACGCACAACAAAAACGAAAAATGGCCGTTATCACGCCACAATAACCTCAAAATTTATTCACTTTATTGATAATGCAATAAATCGCAGCCAGTGGGCGTTTGAATGTGTGTACGTGTGTGTGTATGTGTGTGCTTGCAACTGTGTATACCTTTTAGTGTGTTTGTATGTGTGTGTGCTAGCAATTTTTTCGTAGCATATTTCGGGCTGGCGCATATTTTTCATGTTTGCATATTTCATTTCAATTTTATTTCTTGCCTGCTCTCTGTTTGACTGTGTGTGTGTGTGTGTCTGTGTGTGTGTATTTACATACACTGTAAAATATGCCATGAAAATCAACAAAAATGCACAACCAGCAGTTACACAGACGCACATACACACGTGTAGCACGTGAATATGAGCCTCCGTTTGCAGTTTTCAGTTTTCAGTTTTCAGTTTGCAGCAATCGTAAAATTCTCACGCTGCATGCCACATCGAAGCAACCCCCAACCCCAAGCCCTCAAACAAATGCAAAACAAAAAAAAATGTATATGAGTGCAATTGTATTTCGATTTTATTGCTTTTGTCTTTTATATCGAGGAGGAGTAGGAGTAGGAGAAGGTGGGGAAGAAGCTGGAGCAGGAGGAGGAGGAGGAGGAGGAGGAGGAGGAGGAGGAGGAGGAGGAGGAGGAGGAGGAGGCTGCCAAACAAAACAACAACAACAACTGAGAGCTGGAGCCTATGACAGGGCGGACATTTGCAATATTTTCGTTTCATTTTCAGCGCGTGTGTTGATAAGACAACAACAACAAGAACAACAATCGATGATAGGCAACAAGGCAGGAGCAGCGACTGTGGGAGAGGGGAGTGGGGAGGGGGGAGTGGGGGATTGTGTAGCAGTCAAGCATGTCGCCTTACATGCTCGTTACAATATCCGTTTCCGGCACACACACACACACAAACACACACACACTGAACTCTGTGCCCATTCAGCTCGAATCACCCTGTGACTGTGTGTGTGAGTGTTTGTTTATTAGCCAAAAAGCTTAACTCTTCAATGCTGGCTTAAAGTGGCCAACAGCTGTGCGCATATCTGGTCACACTTTATTAAACAGCCACCCATTTCAGCTGCAACAGGATAAAGGATCCGAAGTCCCGTTCGTTCGAGCCCAGCTGCACGCTATTCGCACTTCCGGTTAAAGTCCATTTAGGGGCAGCATATTGTGGTCTTCCTGTTGGCACTTTTGCGCATATTTTGCAAAATCATTACTTAAATACACAGGGCCAAAAGCGAGTGACAAGGAGGGGCATGCAGAAGGGCGAGAGTGTCGAGAGGGGCGGGGGGCGAGGGGAAGAAGTGCCAAGTTGTTCGCCTGTCGCACTTCGCCTTTTTGGCTCGTTTGCTTTTGGCCAGTTTTAAAATGCATTTTCGTTATTTGCCGTGCAGCTGCGTCGCAAACGCCTCCCCAAAAACCACGCCCCCTTGACAAGCCGCCCATTTGCCTGCTTGCCGGCCACAATCCTTTCTCTCTATACCCTATTATTAGTTTTGAATAGTATAAGCTCGACATAAAATATGTTGCTCAATATTTTTGACTATATTTTCTATTATTTTACTATTCATACTATTTTATTTATACTCATATCTATTTGTGATCCGCTAGTCTATGTTAATTTTGCAGATTATTTAAAGATATTTTAATTATATGCACAAATAAATATGCATATATTACTAGAACAGATCTATGTATGTCTTACTTCCTATAGAAAAAGTATTTTGAAAAGTTGACATGTGTACCAAAAGAGAATTCTTTTACTCCACATGCTAACATAAATTATATAACACTTTAATTAAACAAACTTATTTTGCTAAAAATTCAATTATTAATATAAAACATTGTACATTGATTTATATTTTTATTTAAAGTTATTCTTTAGTAGTAAGTTAAATTTTTGCAATATAGCACAACTTTTTTTTATTATAAATTTAAATTTAAAAAAAACATTATTTGCCTAATATATATATACTATAGGATATTCAAACTACGATATTCCACACTATTTGCTGCATTCCAGGATTTCGAAAAAGTCTACATTAAAACTTTTTCCTTAGAAACCAATTCGATAGACTTTTTTTGTGAGGTTTATTATTATCTATAAACTGCAGGGTGTTCAATGTGCGCCACGCTTTTATAAAGTTGCGCCGCTTCGGTCTTTATGCCCTTGTTGCACCTTGTTTGCACCTTGTTGCAGTTTAGTTGCACGCCTAATTTATGAGCTGCATTTGCGTGGCTGAGCCGGCGCTTAAATTCAACAATTATTGCAAAAGATTTGCAGCAACAAATTGTCGGCCATCATGAATATGCAAAGCTGAAGCTATATACATGTTTATATGCAGGAGTAGCAGTAGTAGGGGGAGGGACCGTGTTTACCTGGCTCAGGTGCGAAGCTGTGAATCGCTAATCCATCTAACATATGCCACCGAAGCACTCGACTGCCCACCAATCAACAGTGTTGACCATTAGATTAGCTGCTAAGTAGCCCCCTACCCGCTACCCCCTTCACCCTTCCCCGATCACTCTTCGCCCCTCGCGCATTTGATGATCATCTCGATTGACATATTCCACAATTATGTTGACAAACGCTTGAAATGCTGTTAGCTGCGCGTTGCCACCGCCGTTAAGTGTGAAAAATTCCAGGTGAAAGAAAAGAAATGGATACGAGAGAAGTACTTAAAAGAAAAAAAAAGAAGCTTCAAGCTGAGAAAGAAATGAAAGAAGAAGCTGCGCGGCTCAGCGCTGGCAATTAGCGAGGCAACCAAAATCTAGCACCTTGTCAAAGTGAAAGGCCACACCGTTGAAAGACTTGTGGGTGGGGCAACATCTTAATGCTGCCAATTGTGCGTTTTATGCATCCACATAAGCATTTAGCCACCCAACAACAACAACAGCAACAACAACAACTAGAAGAGAAAAATGGGTGAGTGCGTAACTGAATAAACAGCTCTCTGAACTTGGCTATTTGTTATCGTTCTGGCTTATGGCTTATGTGTACACATACACACGCACACACACACACACACACACACTCGCACTCGCATTGTTATAGTATTTGCTTGGGTATTTGTGTTTGTTGGGGGGCGTCCCATGGCGTACCGCAACTATGGCCTGCACTGCTACCTCCCCCCACCCCTCCATCGGTCCCTCTCTCACCCCTCCTTTGGACCTGGCCAACAAGCTGCTTAACTTTAATCACACTAATTACACAGCTAAAAGGATAATCGTGTCGCTGACCGCAACAAGTTTTAGCTTTAGCTTCACATTTTTTTCCGATTCGCTTTTCTGCTTCTTCTTATTTTTCGCAACTTTTTGGCAACATGTTGCAACGTGTTTAGCACAAATGACACTCATTACAAATTTCATTCAAATAGCTCTTTATTTACTCACCTAATGTAACGGAAAAACATGAGAAAGAGGAAGAAAAGGTTGTTGTCAACTTATTTTTAAAGTGATTTTTAAAATATAAAGAAAAGCTTTATTTAATGTTATATTATAATTTATTTTATATTAAATATAGTTTTCAATATAGAAAATAATCAAATCAATAAGACATATTTTCACGACTTAATACCCTGTAAAATATATTATTCTGTAAAAGCGGAAATTAATTAATCTGAAAAATATCTATAAGCTAGTAATTTATATCTATACCTTGCAAATTATACAGCAAATATACCTCCTTTAACTCTATTAACAGAGTATAATTAAAACATTTGCTAACATTTTGCTATAACAGTAACAGTATAAATAAAGTATAATCTAACTATAAAAGTTATACAAATAGCAAAGCAAACCAATACACCCAATTTAATTGAATACAAACAGAGTATTAGCAAAAACTTGCTCGAATAAAACCTGATATATAAATATTTAATTATTGAGATGGAAAACTAAATGCCAATTCGTAAAACAAATCCATATTTAAGGCTAAAAATGACGGCTTAAACGAAGCTTTGTTTAAGTTAGCAAAAGAAGAGAACTTGACAAATATTTGTTGTTGCAGCTGTTGTCTCCTATGATTTGGGCTAAGGAGAGTCCACATAAGGCCAGCGTAATTCTGTGGCAAATATTGGCCAAAGTGAGCAGCAATTGAGTTTGTTGCAGTTTGTTGCAACTTAAGCGGTGGCAAGTAAATCGAGTTGAAAGTTCGGTTCGGTTCGAGTTGAGTTCGAGAATCGAGAATCGTTTTCACTTTAGTTTATTAAATTCTATGCACATGGCTAATGGCTAAAATGTTGCCTAATCTAGGAGCCCACTTAACTGGGCCACTTTACAGAATCGATGTCCGGAGGCGATATGTCAGGCTGAAGCCCGTCTCCTGGGCGGCATCGAGGGTCATCTCGTCGCTGGAGAAGTGCAGCATGTACGGCGGCGAGGCTGCACGTAAAAGGGTGTTAAATGTAAACCGATATTAACAGCAGGTCAAGGATGCAGGATGGAGGATGAATGACGAGGGATGAGGGATGTGGGATGTGGGATGTGGGATGAGGGATGGAGGATGCCAACACTTACCATAGACCATGAAATTGTCGTTGGTGCCGCAGTAGTAGGTCGGCTGATAGGCCGTATTCTTGGCCAGCAAGGACTGCGGTATCAGCAGGTAATCCTCCTGTCTGCCCGGGGTATGCACCGTGGCGTGGCATGCCTCATCGTAGCCCTCACCCTCGCCCGTCTGCAGCGACATGGCCAGCTTGCTGAAGCTGTATCTGTGGGAGCAGCAATTGCAACATGAGGCAAGCCGAAAGAGAGAAGGCACAGAAAGAAAGGGATGGAGGGAGGGAAGGAAGGACTCACTCAATCATGCTCGCACTGGAGGTGGACTTGATGCAGATGGTGTAGCTGGTGTCCGGCATGTAGGGGGTGCCCATTGTGGGCTGAAAGTTGAAGCTGCGAATGTTGCCGGTGAGCTCCGTGAAATACTGCTGACAGCCGGCAGGTGCGAGGAGCTCGTAGTCGGCGTGATGGGAGGCAAAGATGCTGCGGAGATCCTGCAGACTGTTTGCGGTGCCACCGAAGCCGGACAGCGTGCTGGACTTGCGCTTGCCGCTGGCCTGCGGCGCCTCCAGCTGTGTCACAATCAGCCGCCAATTGGTTTGCGGCCAGCGCGTCGGCACCGCAAAGGTGAGCGTGATCTGATCGATGCCCGCCGCCACGTTGAATGGCAGATACAAATGCTGGCCGGCGTTCATGCCGCACAGCTTAAAGCTGCCGGCCTCAAAGTAATCCTGGCACTCCAGCAGCCGTTCGTCTGTGGCACTCACCGTCGGCTGCTGCAACTCGAACTGCTCGAAGTCGATGCGCAGCTGTTGCACGTTCGCGCTGTATGCCTCAATTGTGTACTGGCAGACGTTGCTCATAAACGAGGCCGGATTCCGGATGATGGTGCGCTTGAGGCGCGTCGTTGTGCCACACGCCATGTTCGCTGTGGCAAGCAGAGAGTGAGACAGATACGATGCTTGCAATATTAATGTCCAACTTACTCTCACAGCAGACGCCGTAGGTGCCGCAGTAGCCGTTCACTGTGCCACCCTGCCGCATGCACTTGAAGCGCGTGAGGCAGGTGCCCGTTGCGCCACCGTTTGTGGTGCAACTGTCCGACAGCGTGCTGCGGCGCCGTGCCTGCCGCCACATGCCGGACTGCTCCCGATCCTCCGTCTGGTTGTGGGTTTGTGGCTGTGGCACAAGTGTCGCCGCTGCAGTGGCAACTGTTGCTGCCTCTTGTTGCGCGTAGGCGCAGGCGCAGACGCCCAGCAAATGGAACCAGCTCAAAGCCCGCATAATCCTTGTTCTTCAAAATGCTATCTTCTCTCCCTTTCTCTCTCTCTTTATCTCTCTTTCTCTCTCTCTGTGTCTATTCCTTTCTCCTGTTGCTTCTTCTGTTGTTCTGGCTGCCGCCTACACTTTCACATTTACTCTGAGCGTGTGTTGCGGCGCCGCAGCGGCTTTTATATGACGCCAACGACGCCAGCAGCGACGCCAGCGGCGCCGTCGACGTCGTCGCTGATGTGATATTCGTGTTAGAAGCACCTTGTGTCAATATTTGGCAGCCAGATTCTAAAAGAGCGGACCCCGAAGTCCGGCAACCGATCGAAAATACGAATTATGAATATTCAAATGTAACCAAGTGCAGTCATTGAACCTCGACTGTTCGACTGCTCGACTGCTCGACAAACCGTGTGGAGAACCGTAACTGGGTTATGTTTACCCTTTAAGACTTAAGACCTAAGACCATTCCATGACTATCTCCACTATCGATTTTGGAACCCATTTATGTACCAGCGATGATGTCAAAAAGTGAAAAGTTGCTACACTTTCGACAGCGCCGTGGAGGTGAAAAGTGATGCGGCTGATAAATTGATAAATTGGTGTGTGAATTTGACAGAAGAAATTATCAATCAATCAATTTCGCTTATCAGCAATAACAATTGCACAATATCGATTGCACAATGCCGAGCGACTGCAGCCAGAGATAAAAGTTTAAAAAATTGGTAAAATTCCAATACTTATTTCTTTTTCTTTTTAATATTGCTTAAAATATGTTCAACTATTTATCAATGAAATTCCAGACAGCACAAATCAAATTCTTGTTGACTTTCAGTCTAGCTTGATTCCAGCTAGTGTTTACTTTCTTTTAGCATAGCTGCATATTTAATATACTATATATATTCGTTTATACTTTCTTGATCGTTCTTTATTTGCTCATTTCCCTTCATTTGGTACTTGGCTTTAATACTATTCAATGTTTGGCTCTATTTGCTTGGCGTGTTCGATAAAAATTGTTTAGTTTGCAATATTCCATTAAAGATTTAATACCTAATTGATTGAAGCCTTAGTTCTCAATTCCTTATTAATTAAAGCTTTAATACTTATTTTATTAAAGCTTACATAATTAAAAAATAATACAGTAAAAGCTTTTAGCTGGAGTTTTCTCCCTAAAATATGTTTAGTTTACAGTACTTAAAGCAGTAATACTCCATTAATTAAAGCTTTAATTCCCAAATAAAGCTTTCAATTAGTTACTTAGAGTTTTAGATCTCTTATTTATATAAACATATTATTTATCAACTATCTCACTTTTTTCCGTGTTAACCAATACTTTTATGCTTGTACATCGAGCACAGCTTTAAGCTCTCCCAACACTAACTTTGTAGAGTTTTACATTATAATCTAACACTATTTATCTTCTTCTTCTTCTTCGAGATGCTTATTTATAGAGTTGCTCGCTTGTCATTTGGAATAGCTACAAGAAATCTAATTGAAAATGTTTGCAGAATTGAAGCAGTGCGAATACCGTTAGAGACCCCCACGGTGGGTCTTATCGAATTCTTATCGAGGTGGCTCGACAATGGTAATTAGCGGTATTTCCAGATAGTTGTGCCTCGCTCGTGTGGCATAAAAGCCGCTCAATTGTCGGCAGAGGTGGCAATAGCTAAAATGAAGAGCTGCATTGCATTTGTTTGTCTGGCTGCGTTTCTGGCCGCAGGAGTGCGGTCGGCGTCGGTGGCCACGCCCACCTGCGGTGGTAGCACCTCCTCGAAGGACATCAAGCTGGTGAAGCCAACGAATCCGCCTCGGGAATGCGAGTACCACATCAACGCCTACAGCAAATATGTTTGCCAGCTGCGCATCGACTTCGCCATGACTCTCGCCCAGCCGACGCTGAAGGAGCAGCCGCAGACGGGCTTGAAGACCGCCGAGTGCAGCGAGGACTACTTCGAGGTGAACGGCTTGCGTCTCTGTGGCGTCGAGACCTGGCAGCACATCTACGTGCCGTTCAATGCCAGCGCCGGTGTCTCCCGCGTCGATCTGCTCATCTCGCTGGCCAATCGCGCCGGAGGCGTCTCCCTGCCCACGCCCGAATGGCAGATGGTGGTCACCCAGCTGGAGTGTCCTGCTGGCGCCTCGGTGCGCGAATTGTCCTCGACGGAGCCTCAATCGCGCAGCAATTCCTTTACGGATGGGTTCCTGGTCGCGCCTCCTGGCTGCCTGCAGTACTTCCCGCAAGCAAAGGGCGTGGTCAAGTCCTTCAACTATAACGAAGGCAAAGGCATATATCCTTCGCACATGAACTACGCCATCTGCTTCAGACGCACCTCGCAAACTTCGTCTCTAACGTGTGTTCCAATTGGATTTGCCGAGTTGAAGTTGCATTCTAATCTGATTTGCTTTTACTTTTAGGATTCGCTCGTATTTCTTCCATGTGGGCGCCGAAGCCTCGGTCAACAGCTTGATGACGGACAGCTCCTGCTACCGCAGCGGCAGCTCCAGTGTGGAGAACGCCGACTTTCTGATGGTGCCGCAGGCCACGCTGGTGGAGAGTAACGAACGCGCCACCTACTTCTGTGGCGCCACGCAGAGCGATGTGGTCATCAGCAGTAAGTGAAACCAAAACAATAGCCTTAAAAATCACTTTCTCCCCCTCTCTTACTTTATTCTTACTTATTTATCGAAGGCAACAACCCGGGTCCTTTGCTGGTACTTTTTAACAGCGATGAAATCTACGATTCCAAAGACGTGGGCTTCGCTTTTACCTACACCGTGGCCTGAAAAGCTTTTTGTGATTCGAAAATTCGCTAAATAAAGTTAGAAAAAATACATTTAAAAGGGAATTTCGTTTAAGCTTTTTACAGCACGCACTTGAAAACTGATTTGTTAAGGCAAATGACTTGATAATTTCTTTGCTTTGACACTTTCAAAATGTTGTCTGCCCTATCGCTATTATCAATTAAAGATACACACTTATAGGCATATATACATGTATATTTGTATATATATATATTTGCGCAGCTATCAAAGCTTGACTGCTTGTTGACAAAACTTATCGCACGAGATAAACAATTACATTTTATAATAGTATCTCAATTTGATTCTCAACCTGTTCAGAGACAAGAAAATCACTTGAGTACCTTTTTTCTTTCAATTTATGGCTGATTTAGTGAGTAGCAAAAGCTGGAAGCTTGTATTTGTTTATAATTATAGCATTTATTTTTAATATTTAGGCTGAACGCGAGAATTTCTTTTAATAGCCGCGCTTTTAATATTAGAAAATTGATAATGATTTTTTTTAAATGAGACTACAATTAGACTGTGATTTATGAATTGCGTCAGTCCAAAAATAAATCAAAGAGCTGATATAGAGAATACTTCAAGAACAACTTGTAGCAGAAGCTTATCAGCATTCACTAAAGAAATCAATGTAAAGTGAAAAAAAAAAAAATGTTGTTGATGACTTCATATATTGATTTAGATTAGATTATATATCAGCAGATATAAGATAATAAATATATAAGTGTTAAAATTTAATTAAAAACACATGCTATTGGTCAAATAGCATTGTAATTACAGAAATGTTAAGTTTGAAGCGCGCGCCAAGCACCACTGTTAAGCTCAGAATGGCGCTGTTAAGCTCAATTTGGTGCTGTTAGCGAAAGTTGCGACCCAATTGGAAATTGGCTAGCTGCAACAGCCGGCCGGCGCAATTGTTGCGTGGCCTTTGAATCATATTTGTGGCAAATGCGGATTTCAGTTGTCGTTCAACAGCCGCGAATTTCGCACGTTTCACGCGGAAATTCAATTTTCTTTAGTGGCGCCAACAAAATATTACAAAATAAAAGACGTTACTTTGAATGAAAACTCTCGAATTAAATGCGAATAATAAATTTCAAAATTATGGCGAACAAAGACAACGTGACATCGAATTAAAGTACATAATGTAGAGTATTTGCATAGTGTAGCGCATTCATTGAGTCGTTAAGGTACAAGTGCTAATAGACGTGGCCAAATTGTTATCGGCTTAAAGCCAAAATTAAGTGGCAGGCATTTAATCAAGACTCAAGACTCGAGCCTCGAGTTGAGAGCGCGGCGCAGCATTTTGTGTCACCAAGCGAGACGACGCGGCGCAGTCCTTGGCATGCCTCAGTGTGGCATGCCCCTTGCAGCATTCACAACTGCGGCCCATTGTTGTTGTTGTTGTTGTTGTTGTTGTAGTGCGCCTTCACAAAATTCCGAGTGAAAACATTGCCATAAATTAACAACTAATTCAATTAACTGCCGACAGCGTCAACGAGCCCCGCAGGACGACGTTGCAAGCAGGACAAGCAACGTGCCCCATTCAGTTGCAACTCGCTTTTCACATTCCGGTAAGTTGATTAAGGCCTTCATTTACTCAAAAGCTAAGCAAACGTGTGGGCGTGTCCTCTGCTTGCCCCTTGTTGCAAGTCCATCAATTGTACAGTCAAGCTATTTTTTTTTTTGTATAGTTGTTTGTTTTCTGCAATTTTCTTGCATCCATCTGCATCAATCAAAGCCAAGTTAGTGACTTTTCGACTTTTCGACTTTTGGCCCGAGCTGAGGCACGTTGCAAAGCCATAAATCTGTGTCTTCAATTGTTGCCACACAGACAAAATAATATAAAAAAAAAAAAAAACCAAATCGCTAATCGATAAATGCAAATCGATAGCTCGACAATGATTTCACGCCGGCGCGACCGCATTTATCATTGTGGCACGATCATGATGTATGTGCAACAATTTGTCACCGTTGCCCGTAACAAGTTGAGCCTAACGAGCGTCCAAGTCGTAAGTAAATACAATTTTGCTTAGTTTATTGTCTATTTGACATTAGGCGCTAACACACCCTCCCTCATACCCTCACCGCCATACCTCCACCCCCTCTTCCACCTGTGGACTCTATCAGTTGGCTTTCGAGCCATTTATCAGTTTAGTTTAAACAGTCAACTTGGCAGCAGGGCAAAATGCACACGAGTCTTAGCCAAATGCGACGGCGTTTGTTGACTGCATTTTGTGGGTGGCTAGCTTAGTTGTCGCTTCTTCTTCGCCTTCCATTTGCAGTTGCTACTGCTGCTGTTGTTGTTGTTGTAGTTGTAGTTGTTGCTGCTATTCACGTGGTCGCTAATGCCAACCGCAATAAGTAAATAATGGCAGACACTAGATTTATTTATCGTACCATTTGCAAACAGCGTCCGTCGACGCATCGCTTAAGCCATAACAAAATTGTGGAACTATGCAGACATATACATATAAATATATATATATATATATATGATGATTTATATAGGAAACGGGGATATAAACTGAGTTGTCTGTTTATAATATAGCGCATCTTAATAGAATTCAGTTCGTTTTTCCTTCAGCCGCATTTAGAGATAAGCCTTTGCCTTTGCCCATGCTTCACTCTCTTACATTTATATATATGTTTGTATATATTTTCGATTTCGATTCATTTTAAACTATTGCGACGTTATCTGCGCGATTGCATTGCCTAGATTCGATCTACATTTCAGTTAGACTCGTATTAACTTAGGGCAGTTCCTCAGTAGATTTAGCATTCATATTTTGTAATTAATCAAATTAAAAGTGAACTATGGCATAGATAATGAATAAATATAGATAGTGCAAATATAAATATGATTTATATAATGAGTGATTCAGTCTTCTACATAGTCTATCATAATTATTATCTATACAACAAGTTCGGATCTTCGTTGTTTATTTGTCCAAGTGATTCACTTTTCTATTCTCATTTTTTCTCCACTTGTAAATGTTAGACGTTTAGTATAAAATATAGATATATTGAAAGAATCTTAGGCACGTGTTTTAAAAATTCTCTTTGTGCGGCACAGCCGATTAAAAAAAATATTTTATTTGTTTTTCTAACAATAAGCTTATGTTTTTCTTCAAAATGTAGTTTTTGAGAGTTTTTATAAAATTTGATTTTCGAAAGCTAAAACCAAAAATAATTTTAAGCCAAACAAATTATAATTTGAGATTTCTATGCATTGTTTGTATTCCTTAAAGAGTGGTTAATAAAATGCAAGAGTTGGAAAACGTCATTTTTAATTTCTTGCAAATGAGTCGAACTCTAAAGTCTTGACTTTTAACACCAATAAATTCTTTATTTTCTTGAATAATTACGTCGATTAGGGATTCGTTTTTATTTTCTGCTTGAAATCAGATCAATCAATCAATCAATCAATCATTCATATGCAATGTTCTATCACCCACTTATAGAAGGTTTATTTTTTTTTATATTAATATTAAAATTAATGAATAATAAAGCATTGACTCATGTCTTTCACTTGATTAATTATTATATTTGAATTCCTAATTCTTATTATTTCTTATTGATATTAATTGCACATTAAAGAAACGAATATTAAATGAATAATTAATTTGAGACCAATTGATGCCAGAGTTAAATAACGATTAGGAATTTATATGAAATTGATTGATGACATCAACTAAACGATAACTATTTATATTGTTAATGTTAATTTGAATGAAAACAAATGTTGATTGGTTCGAAAATCAAATTAGTCGACCACAATGTATATTTTCTTCTTCTTTTTTTCACTTTTGTTGTAGTTTTTGCATTTGCACATTGAACTTCATCGAGCAAAGAAAATTTGATCCATTTGCTTGGCCTAAAGCCAAAATAGATTTGCGGCAATTAATTTTCTTTCGGCTTTCGGCTTTCAGCTGGAGGTATAATTATTACAGGTTTCTCATCGCCGATTTATAATGTTTATTGCACGAAGCATTTTCGATTTCAATTAATTGCAATACCACGCATCTATTTTAGGCCGTAAACATCAAAACCGCATTTTCCATCAATCTAAATAAACAAAAAACAAAAAACACAAAACAAAAAAAAAATAGTTTTCGGCGCGCAAACATTACTGTTGATTGAAATAGAAATCAATTTTCTATATATATAGATGGGAGAGGGGACGCCATTCAAGCCGGAGAGGGGTAGCTTAGCTCGTCAGAGCGAATGGTCAATCATAAATGCGTTAGCTGCGCAGCTGGTCAGATGCTGCTTTTGGCTGGAAGCGGGCTAAAAGGCAAGCAAATTATAATTAAAATTAAAATTAATTGTTATTAGCGGCGGTAAAGAATAACAATGCAACAAAATGAGAATGGGCGAACAAAAAACGCGCGCGAAACGCTGGCGAAACGCGCGTGCGTCGCACTGACTCACGCCGAATGCTGAGGCAGGTTTTTCTTACCTTAATGGACAACGTGCTACGTGCAACAGTTGCGTGACAGACAAACAAACAAACAGGTAGACCAACTGACAGACAGGTAAACAAACTACACAACTAATGTGACTCTTACATGGCCAACAGTGTGTGCGGGTTCAATTAACGCAGCCAGATGAGATAGAGAGAGATAGAGGGAGAGAGAGAGAGAGAGAGAGAGTGAGAGAGATAGACAATGACTGAGAGAGCGAGAGGGCTGGTACTTGCCACGCCTTTAAAAGGCAACGCATGGCAAATCGCCAATCAGTCGAACTGGCAGAAAAAGTTGTTAATTGGAATTTAACAAGCACTAAAAGCGTCTAATGGAATCGATGCTAAGGCATAGGCTCCAACTAGCCCCCCCCCCCTCTCTCCCTCTCACTCTCACTCTCTCTCTCTCTCCCCCATCCCCCTTCCCCTTTCAGTGAGCTCCCTTTAAAGATGAGCTACCAGTTTACCCACTCAACCGCTGCCGTAAATAAGCTCTGACAGCCGCCTTTGTTGCTGTTGTTGTTGTCTTGTCAGCAAATGTAGAAATTAAGTTTTGCCTCAACTGTTGCTGCAGCAGAAGCTGCTAGCTGCTTGCTGCTGGCAGCTGGCAGCTGGCTGCTGGAGAGACGCACGATGCCACATCACGAGATATTCGGTTGGCATGTGCCTGTCCTCGTACCCAGTTATCTCCAGTTATACCCGCAGCCCACTCCTTGCCACGCCCCTTCAGCTGTCAGTATCATTTACGTGGCAGCCACATCAACAAAACAATCAACTTATTTGTCTGCCTGCTACAAAACGTTTGAAAGCCAAGCAGCTGCCTTGCTTTGCGCCTCGCCGTTAAGGCTGATAGCAGAGGCCACTTCCAGTCCCCACTTCCAGACCCCCTCCCCCTCACCCCTTCGACTGCACATTTCCAGCCGCCTAAGAACAGGCCTTGTCCACGGTTAGCAGTCGAGATTTCTAGCTCCATCCGCCACGTCGAGATTCAATTGTGAGAAATCGCAATTTGCAGTTCAGCTTCTCAATTATTTAATTCAACTACTTGTTTAAATTTATTTACAAATACACAATAATTGGCTAATTAAAGCAAAGTAATTGAGCTAGTGTTCCAATAAGTAAAACATTTAAATTGTTTTTAAATAAATATGAATCCGCCAACCAATTTAATTACTGCAATAATTTGGTTACCTTATTTTGTATTTAATTACTGCAGTAATTGAAATTGTTATTTCTATGTTAATTGCAATTTAATTTATATTACTTATTGTACTAAAAACAAAATTTTGAATGAAATTTAGGGGAAAAAAATGTAATTACTCAATTTAAATGCTAAAGTATTTGCAACACAAATCATAATTACTTCAAAATTGAATATCGTATTCAACTGATTAAAAATTCATTATAATTACTACTATAATTGCCCTAGACTTCTTCATTACTTGACTAATTTTAAACGCTTTGATATTTAAATTACTTTTTTATAAATCTTATCAAAATAATAAACTTTCTTAAAGTATTACCTAAGGAAATGAAATCTAAAATTAGAATTATTTGAGTAATTACGCAAAAATAAGTAAACAGTTGAGTATTTATTAATATTCATTTGTATTAAGGTTAGGCAAGCAATGCAATGCCTTAATGTAATTAATTTACAGAATTATAATTAGTTAAATAACTATGCGATTGTTAAATTACTTAAGAATTAATGCTTGTAGATCTAGTTGAAGGTTCTGCAATTGAAAACACTATCAAAGACAACTTTCTATCTTCTAGTCTGAACTCGACAAAGCCTGAAAATATTGTCGACCAACTTTTTGTTGCTTGCTGCGTGTTGCCGTTGTTGTTGTTGCCCCTTGACAAGCAAAAGGCAAAGCGAGTCATTTTTTTCATTTTTTGGGCCACAGAGACCTGTGATATCTGCCAGATGAGGCGGACACCTTCTGGGCTGCTGTCAGCGCTAATGAAGCAGCGCAGCAAACAGCCAGCAAACAAGCAACAACACGGGACAGCAGTTGCAACAGCAAATGTTGCACACATGTCACACGTGCCGCATCTTTTGACAGGGCCCAAAAGCAACAAAGACAACTGGTTCAAGCCGCAAAGCCAAAGCAAAGCCTTTAGGCGCAGCCGGCCGCTGTCTCTGTCTGTGTCTCTGGCTGGCCCACAGCGTGCCCCCAGCGTGCTTGCAACTGCCACGCACAATTTGGAGCCGCGCCGCCAACATTAATCAATTGAGCTGCGCGCTCAGCAGGACCCGCACCGAAGTTTTGCCCCAGCTGCCTGTCAACGGGCTCAACCAGCAACAGTGTGGGCCATAAATTAAAGGCCCAGATAGCCTGCTGCAACACCTGTTGCCACGTTGCGTGCGACTTGTCGCTGTGTGCCACTTCCGTTTGCTGCCTCGGTCGCTGCTCTTCGATTCGCCAAAAGATGATTTGCAGCAACTTTTAACAACGAACACTGATATGCTCTTTAGATAATGCCATGTGTGTTGTTCTACATGTTCATAAATCAGGCCACGCCCCCTCGCCCCGCCGCAACAGCTAAAGAAGCAGAAGAAGAAGCACAAGTAGATGAGCAAGACAGAGAATCTGACTTCGCAACTAAATGCCTTAAGCTTCGACACTAAATTTGTTGCCGCCTCAAAGCCAATGATTGACACATCAAGCGCAAAGTGTGTGTCACATTTACACTCACACACACAGACACACTTGCACACCTTATCAATGCGCAACCGGAAGTGGAATGTCAAACATCATTCGATATTTTTGGTTGACACGTTGACAGCTGCTAATCAAAATAGCGCCAAAAGCAGCACCAAAGGCCTTTTTCAAACTTTTTACTGCTAGCCCCACACATACACTCTGCTTTTTCTTCTTCTTCATTTTCATCTTCTGGGCACGGCTCCAGAAATTGCAACAACAACCACAACAACAACAGCTGCAAATGTTGGCATGCGAAAGTGCAATTAAATGTGTTTATGAAGACGTGTGTGAAAGGGGGGAGGGGTGGGCTAAGGGGAGGGCAGGTATTTCTTCAAGACATTGACAAAGTGTGCCAAATATGTATTTTATGGAATGGCAATAAACCGTTTCGCGCTACACGCCATTCGCTATCTATAATTTATTTATATAGTTTCTATAAGCCATACATATTTTTTTATAGATAATATATAAGAAAATCCAAAGCATGAGTTCAGTTTATTAGTTCTATATCCTATATTGTTTAGAAATTGGTTTCAGTTTTGAGCTTCCTAAGCCAGAGATATTATATAAATTAATTAATTTTAAAACATAATATAATATTAATATTCAAGAATACATTTGAAGCATATTTAAAGCCTTTATTCCATTAATATCAACGAGTTTCTATTTATAGTTAAAATTCTCAATTTTTAACTTTAAGCTATGTTTCAATTTCAACTCGTTTCACGCTCAATTTAACAATACAACAAAATATCTTTCTATTATATAATAAGATATCAAAATAAAAATAGAAACTGATTCACAGCATTATAAATATAATTTATATAGGCGCTAAAAAATATTCTAAAATTAGCAAATTTTAGTGGGCTTAAAAATATTTAAGTTGATTACCTAAAATTTCAATTTTCTAGTTCAGTTTTGATCGTAAATTTGTATCTCTTTATAAAGTGTATATAAATTTACCTTTTCCCCATTTTCTTATTATCTTATGATTATTATTATCTTATGATATCGATAAACAAATTTAACAATTAGCAATAGAGATATTTGTTTGTTTATTTATGCAAATCGTAAATGTTTATTAAATTATTTAGTATTTCATTAGCCTACAAATTTTATTTATAAATTGAAGCAAAGAACTAAATCCAAGCGGAACCACTTTAAGGGTTGCCTATTTCCTGCTTTGCATTCTAAGAGTTGTTTAGCTCTTTGTCTTGGAAGTGGCAAAGCCATTTGACCCACCCACACACACACACTTCCACCCACACACTCGCATACACGCACACCCATGCAAAGACAAAGGCGAACCCAACGCAAGCTGAATGCAAATGAAGACATTTGCTCATGGGTTTTTGTTTTGGGTCTTTTGCATTTGAATGCGTAAATCAGGTTAGAGTTTTGGCAAACCTGGCGTATGCGCAATATTTATGTGATGCACGCTGCCGGTTTGCCGGTCTGGCTGGCGGTGCCACATGTGGCAGCGTTCCAAGTGAGACGCCGGCGCGTGGCATAAATAAACACATTTGTGGCAGCAACTGCAGCAGCAGCAGTGGCAGCAGTGGCAGCAGCAACTTGCAGCATGCAAAGGCAGACAACATGAAAATTGGATTAGGGCAAAACGAGCGCCCACACATAAGCCAAAGTCTTGGCCCGCAAGAGTTGCGACAATTAAAGAACGTCACAGCAAATAATTGAAATTGTAAAATAAAAAAGGCTGACAGAAGATGAAATGAAATGTCGGACACTTACAGAAATTTATAATTAACAATTCAATTTCTATTTCCATTTGTATTTGAATTATTTTTTATTTTGTGCGTGCAACATTCGTAATGGGGAAACAACTTTGTTGCCACATTTGCGCCTGTGGCTCCACTCTGCTGCCTCTTCTTGTTGCCTTGGCTAATGAGCCATCTGCATGTTAACTGCCAAACTGAGCTTTAACCATTTTGACAGCCGTTAATTAGTTGTGGGTAAGAGCAAACCCCTCGAAAAGGAAAACCAGTGAAAAAAGAAGGCAAAAAGCATTGGCGAAAGATTTCCTTTCAATTAGACAAAACCCACAAAGTTCTGGCTTGCGGCTGGTGGCGCCTCCTTTTCACCCAGCAACCTGCCACATTTGGCTGTGGCAGTGGCAACTACAAATGGAACCCAACTGCGACCTGGGGACACCTTTTGGCAGCACTTGGACAACATTTCCTGTTCGTTCGACTTCCATGTTTAGACCCAATTCTATTTTGTTGACCACAAAGCGAGGCACTCCTCATTAAAGCCACAAAAACTGTCAACGACAGCTGCTATTTATGTGCTGCTAGCTTTAATTATACCCTGTAAATTTGCATGCAAGTCGGCTTAGATCATTTCGCAGGCTGTAATTAATTTTAGTGACTAGAAAACTGCAAATTTGTTTATATGGCTAACTCGTAAATCGGAGAGCCATAAAAATGACTGCCTGTAATTATTCAGGGTTAAATATAGGGTTAACTAATAAATAGCTGTTTAAGGAGTTACGACTGTAATGCCGTAAGCTTAATGTGAAAGCAAGCACAGTTATGCTTGATAGATAGATTGTGGATAGATCGTTAGATAGACGGATATACGGAATGATAGATAGATGTGAATGTATAAATAGATTGATGAATATATACATATATAGATTGATCGATAGCTAAAGAAATGAAATAATATAGATTTGATAAACAAGAAAATTAGTATAATCTATATACAGATAAGAAGATAAATATATATACATATATAAAGCAGTTGAAAATGCAAAGCGAAAACCTAAGAAGAATAAGAAAAAGCTTGAACTCGCGGTTGCAGGGTATCTTTAAGACTATACAAATACCCATTGCCTCAGGATATCTTCACACATCGGAAGCCAAACGAAATTCAAGCTAATACGAGCCTGGGGCTCGAACCCCCCAACCCTTACCCCCCACTCCCACACACATTGTGGTCTAGTCGCATAAATAATGCAAAGTGTTTCATAACAATACTTAAAGGGCAACGAAATAGACGACAGTTGGACAGTTAGACAGTCGGACAATTGGACAATTGGACAGTCGGAACGGCAAATTGAGCAACTGCGAGTAGAGAATACGTATACGGCATGTGGTACGCCGTATTTCGATGTCCATTTGTAAATGCTTTAACGGGCAGCCGAAAGACATTTGATGAGCAGCAAGTGCTCAATGGTTAGACGGCCATTCAGGTTGCTTGCTTTTATAATATATATGTATATATATAAATATATGTATGTGTATATGTCTGTATATATTGACTTAGATTGATATGCCGTTGATATCCTTTTCAGCTGGCATTGCACGCAATAGCAATCAAATCAGGACCCTGTTTACTTGTGTTATTTATAGTAGCCATCAAGTTTGTGGGCCATGGCTTGTAGGCCGAGCAATTGACATTTGGTTTGCGCAACGAGCCTTGGCCAAAGGAGCGAGTCCTTAAAGTTTTTGCAGTTCGTGCTTGGGCATACAATTCGGCTACTTGCAGCGCCCCTCTGCTGGCCAACAACTTGAACACATTTTTAATTAAATTCATTCGGCCAGCTTCCAGCTTTTGGCTTTTGATTAAATATGCATAAATAGCAATTAAGTGAAGTGCGCTCCGAGTTGCCCACGAAAATTTATGCTAAATTATTGCATATTATCTACATACATATATATATTTATATATATCTATGCGAATTGTGGCCAGCTTTTCAGCTAGCCAACAATGTCCTGCCAGATCCTTTGGCCAAAAAGGCAATGCGTTGCCCAAACACTGAAAATTAAAACGCTTAATTGAAGTTCTTGTTGCTGCCCATTTTTTTTTTTTGTGCCTTTGTTGTCCTTTTTTTATGGGCCTTTTGTGGCAGCAATATTGCAGGTAATTAAGATACCCTCTAAAACCTTCACGAAAGGAAAAGAAAAAAAAACATCAGCATAATTCACTGTCTGAATTTCATTGTGGTTCGCTTCCTTTTCACGCCTTTGCCCGAGGCTTAGGCTTTTGTAATTTTGGAGGACGGACCCTTCACAGACTGCCCGAAGCGAGGCCGAATCTTCAGCTCGAGAGCGTTTCTTTAATTTGCTAATGGTTGTGTGAGTGGGTGTAAAGAAATCCCCATTTGGGATCCTCCCGTCGCACCCCCCCATTGATTCTCAATGAATATTTATGGCTCATGTGGCTTAGCCAAATATAGCGCATAAATATAAACAGCGTCTGGCAACTGCCTGGAAAATCTAAAACCTATTATCAAGTTATTATCTTAAGCGATTCTTTTATGGCCAGAAACTTTATGGCTGCGAAAAATATGTGCTTATAGGTAGTAAAAATGAATGTTCGGCCATATATTATTTTGGAGCTGTCACGGATGATAGAAACATTCAAGCAGTCAAGTAGACAGCAAGAAATTAATAAATATCCAGGGTATACATCAAGGTATGACTCAATTGAATATGCTTATATATTGTGGAAGCTTACTTTTATATAAATATTATAAGAGATTTAAGTTGTCCAATTTATAAGCCTACAGGGTATATTTAAGTAGACATTCAATATAAAAGTCTTCGCTATCGCAAGTGTTTAGAAATATTATAAGACACTTAGAAAGTTGAATATGCTCCAAGAAATTTATAAAAATACAGGGTATATTTGAAGTCGACAGTCAATATATGTTACTCACTTAGATCTATCTTTAATTAATATTTTAAAATATGTCTAAATTTCCGTCTATGCTGTGCGATAATCTAAATTTAAAAGAAACAACAAATTATATCCATATGGAATTCTTCGATCTACATGTAATATATAACTGCAAAACTGACCCAAGTTCATAATTAAGTCAAACTCAGAGCAGAAGTCAGATGATTTGATTATTCAGACCGTAGCTGATTTTCTTGAGTCCAGGAATAAGCAATCGGAAATTGTCATGCATTTAAATGCTGCATCTAGTTAACCCAGTTGGCATGCTGTGGCATGTGCCATGTGGCATGTGGCATGCGGCATGCGGCATGCGGCATGCAACATGATGTATGCAAAACAATGCAGCAACCAAAGGAACAAACAAGAAACATTATGCAGCTGCAGTAGCAGCCAGCAATAGTTCAGATTATCTAGAAAGCATGGAGCACTACGAATTCCATTTTCAGAGCAAAACATTTCGCATTAATTTGGACATTTTTTTTTATGTCATGGCGTATAATGGCCATAATTTGCTAAATGCTGCACAGCAGATGCCACTTGCTCAATTATACGGGACTCTGAGTGGGAGCATGGATTCGAATACCCTATGCACATATACGAGGGCAAGAGAGTATATTTGAGGGAATAAATGAATTATGAAATTTGTTTAGAAAGGAATTAAATAAACCGTTGCCTGAAGAGCTTACAAGCTTTATATTTTATTCTCTTACAGGGTATTTACCTACTTATCATTAGTTCCATGCTGTACATGTGCGACATATGTGGATTGAAGCAACAGTATGAAATCCATATGGTTTAAATGTAATTTTCTAGGGTATTAGTTCCAATAAGTAAATGCTTGCTGAGCAGCTAGCTCAGTCGGTAATAACTTGGCTTACAACATCTGTGGTAATAACAGCAACTTGTACAGACTTCTGCAGGGTATCACTCTAGCCCATCACTCCCAATGAGAACACGATTGCTGCTGCACAGCTGGTTTTCCCCTTAATGGGAAATAACTTGGTGAAGCTTATTGAATTAGTCGGAACAGCGACTACGGCGGGAAATCTTGCAACCAAATCGCGAACGTCATTTTAATTGGCAGCCAGGCGAGCAATCGGAATTATCAGAATGTATCTCACAGATACTGGCAAAGGTTCAAAGCACAAAAGAGACTCAAATTCAATTGGCCGGCGGCCAACCAAGGCAAAAGGCAAAAGGCAAATCAGATAAAGCCAAAATGCCAGGCAAAACATAATGCGTTCCACTCGCTGGACAAACAGCAACTGGTTTAGGGCGCACACAAGCACACACAAGACACTCACATACACACACATACACACATCCAGGTCATACATACACTTACACATAGCCCGAAGAGCAGAACAAACGAAATGTGAATAAACGCGCCTTGTAATGAGCTTGTGATTGTATCCGACAGATACATTTGTGTTACACACACACCCATGCCAAAATACACATACTTCCATACCACACACACAACCACACACAGATAGAGACCGAGTCATTTGCTTGTTCAGATTTGTAGCCGTAGTTGTGGCCATTGTCAAGCACAGTTCCTAATTAAATGTGCACACAAACCACTGAGAAAAGTGCCTGAGATAAAAATAAAATCTGCTGATGGACTAGCCAATGCCCTGTAGATTAAGCAGCTGCCTGGAAAGCAACATTTCGATTTTCTAAATATCTGTATTAATGCTAAATCCACTAATCTTAAAGATTATTATTAATTATATTTAGAAAATTTTTGGAATTCATTTTAATTTTTTCTTAAGAAAATATTAATATAAGTCTTAATGGTTCAAATCCCACTATCAACTGTAAAGTTTTAATCCACAATTTAAAATAAATTCGAATAATTCAATAATATATGAAGAATTTCACATCAAATGAAACTCTTAAGACAAATTGATAATTACATTATGACCTCAACTTCAATACGCCCCTTAGTGAGTTTGTCATGATTACAGGGTATTGCGACACAAAAAATTATACTTCACACAACTGGATTAATTAACTCAATGAGCGCAACTTGATTAGCTACTGCGTGCTGTATCTTGTCTGCCTTTCGACTTGGCTAATACACTTTGGCAGCTGTATCTGACTTGGCTAATACACTTACTAAAGTTCAAACTTCTTGATTAGAACTTTTTGCAGCATAAAAATGCAGCACAATTAACTTTCAGCACGTGCCGAGAAAAAGTTACTTTTGTATCTTGTATCTTTTATCTGTCGCCAGCATAAATGGATTTTAATTAATTCTTAAGCCCCGTTCGCCTGTTGCACCTGACCACTTAATCTTCTCCCCCTTCTTCTTCTTCTTATTGTTTTATCGATTCTGATTAGAATGTGTCTTAGCGTCTTTTGTAATTGTAGTTTTATTTTTTTTAAGTTTTTGTTCGAACTGCACTTCCGCTCAACTTTCTAGCTTTCAAGTTTCAACTTTGAACTTTTGACTTTAATTAAAAGTTTTGTTGCCTTAAAATACAATTACATGGGAAATTTATGTTAAGCTAAAGTTCTATTGTTTTAAAGTTTTCCATCCCCTGGCTATTTGATAGTTCAATTGGTAACTGATAAGCGGGCTACAGTTGATTGGCATTTTAAATACCCTGTACTTTCAGTAGACAAAGCTAATGAAGTGTTTGAGATGCGAGGAAAGGAAGAATTAAAAATGAAGTATTTAAGACTAAACTAAATATTTGATTAAAAACTATTTTAGTTGTATGTTAAAATATATTAATAAATAATTAATAATAAACATAAACAATTTTCAATTAAAATTAAATCAATTAAATTTCAAATTTGGATATTTATCTAATTAAGTCAACTTTATCTGAAGCTTCATTGAAAACTCACATTCTTATACAATTTTATTATTGAATTTAAACTGTGAATTGCCAAAACACAATTGACTTTATACTATATATATATTATATATGCATAGATACAATATACTTTTGAATATATAAATTTACATACACAAATATCTATATAATGCCTTACATTAAGCTGCGGCACTTTAAAGTACATCAAAATGTCATAAATCACAAATGAAATAAAAGTCTGTATGGAAGCCAATAAAGAAATATGTTGAAGCAGCAACAAGTAAACAAAGAGCTGGACCATTGTCCAACTCAACTTTTGGTCTGGTTTTTGGTTTTTTTTTTTGTTGTTTTTTTACTTGCAAAACTGAAAGTCATGAAAAATTAGGCCAAAAAGGTCGAAAATGCCCGACAGGGGAAATTGTTGTTCGAAATTATGGAGGGCGACTTTTGTACGGCTTTTGGGGCCATAATACTTGATTATGCAGATACACAAATAGAGACTAGGCCACAGCCTCCCCTACTCTCCCCCCTCCATACCCCCGTCCACTTTAAGGCGAGACAATAAACAGCAAAGTAAATTTCCATATGAATTGAGCGGCAATTGTCTAAAAAGGCAGAAAGAAAATTGTGACAGGGCAAATGAATTGAGGGAAGAAAATACTCATAAAAATCAAATTGACTTTCATTGACATTAAACGGGTTGTCTAACCAGTGGGTGAGGGCTGAGGGGTGAGGTGTGAGGGAGAGGGGAACAGAGTTCGAGGTCAGGGTCAGGACCAACGCTTTATTCGAACTGAAAGCAATTTAACTCAACGCCTTAACTGTGTGGCAACTGTTTGGCTGTGTGGTTCAATGCAGCTGTCAATGTGGCTGAAACCTCAGATACACATCTCCTCCACCCCCCCCCCCCCTCTTCTGTCCTGCCCCTTTCCATAAGTGGCGCCAAGTCAATTGTAAAAGCATTTTAAACAAAACTCAACGAAACGTGCGGAAAATTGCTGATGGGCGGAAAAGAGCGTCTGCTTATCTGGCTGTGTGTATATATATATATATATTTGTGTGTAATGTAAGCTATATATATTTGTATGTGTGTGACTCTAAGCTTCTGTAAGGCAGCAGACAAATAATGTTGTTATTTTAAATTGACCGCAATATTTAGAATTTAATCGGAAGTGTGAGCTTCCCCTCTCTATCGCCCCCTCTCTTTCTGTCTACTCAATTACGTTGGCCTTGGAGTGCATTCAATTAGCTGGGCTTCAAAATTAATTGAATTAATTCTTTTGAACCAATATTAAATTAGCTTCTATAGAAATGGGCAATTGGAAATGAACAGTCGCAAATGAGATGTTAACAAGTAACTGGAACGAGGGCTGCATCAAAAGTTAGAGATGCAATTTGATTAACAACAAAGAAATATTATATTTATATATATTATCTATAAATATTTGCCTCACAGTTCAAACTACTTAAATCACACCAATCATACTTTTACAACACTATACACTGATTAAGAATTTATTAAAATTAAAATGAAGCTATTGCTAAGAGCTTAAAACTATTATCCAAAATAAACGAAAAGTCTTATGGACTGAATTATGTATCAATCATATTTACATAATCAAGTTATTTTACATAATATTTATATTTTGTTCTTTATATAGCTCCTTTTGTAAAACTTGCAAATCCACCCTCGTATAAAAAAATAACAATAAGAAAATCAAAATGCGAATGCGAATTGCTTTGCTTTTCGGTCATGCTTAAAAAGCTTCCACCGAACTTCTCAGTACTTAAGTTAAGCTGTCACAGCTTTGACAGGCTCCGACTTTATCTAGACTGCCAAAACAAACAACCCCCCACCCCCAACACCATCCCCTCTCTTTATACGCTGCATAAGAATAACGTTGTCAAAAATCAAAGTACATAAGCAGAGTTTCTAACTTTCACAGCTTGAAAACTTGCCAAAATTGACAAAAGTAAAATTTGTAAAGTGCGAAAATAATTTTGCTTGTTGTCAAGGATGTAAAAAATGTGTAAAGGATATGCAGGGCAGGACAAAATGAGCTGGCGCATAAGCCCTAGCCATAGGCGTATCTTTTTATATGTATCTCGACTTTAGAGCCGCGAGATAATTAAAAGAACAAACAGCTTAGGCAGAGGCAATAACAAGGCACAGTTAATGTGCCACAGCTTGTGGCAGGCAACACATATGCAAACATATTGCTCTCTCGCTCTGCCCCAGCAAGTGTTTTGGCAAATTGTGCAATTGTTGCTCGGTATAACAAACCGTATGTAAAACGCCGCACATTTAACACGTGTGGCACGTATTTCATTTTGAAAAGCCAAACCCCAAACCCAAAGTAAAAAAGTAAAACAAAACTTGTCTGGTTAGTTAAGCGAGAAGCAATGATGCTCCAACGTGCACCACACGGCGTATGCGTAACAATGCCCGGCACTTTGTGTTGACAGGCATAAAAAACCGGGCCGAGGCTCTGGCACGTAGTATATGGGCATTTTCTTGGTAAAAAGCGGAAAAGCGGAATGAGTCGAGGAGTAGGCAACCCAAATGGGTGACAGAGAACGAGAGATGGGGGAGCGTGCAACAAAGGCAAAATGTGGCACAAAGCAAGCCACAAGCTTGCATTGGATGCTGACGGTTGCACAAACATTTTAAAGCTAAATGCTTTGACCTTTAACCCAGACTAAGCAGCTCGTAAGCACCTTGTCTGTGGTTTATAAATTATTCCATTTGGGTTTTAAGCTTTTCGATGCCAAAGGCGAAAATAAAACATGTGCTAAATAAATAAATTGCCCGTGCGCGTTATCCTTCAGCAACAGCAGCAGAAGCAACAGAGGCAACAAACAACAACAAAGCCAGCAGCAGCAATTTCTATCAATGCTTTTCTTTATACCCTGCAAATGTGTAACATGGTTTATTGTTCTGTCAGCATATATGTAACAGCCATTATTTGATTTATTCTATTTCAACGAAAGTTTAGGCTGAATCTCTCTAACAATGTTTATTCCTTTGTCCGACTGTATTAATACGTATATTTCGAAAAGTACTAGAGCCAAAGTCTTCAAATTTGAAAAATATCTTCTCATATACCTTACTCACTATAAGTTTATCATTTTTTTCCAATCTAACATGATGTTTCTTTCATATAGATAAGGAACTTTTTTCTATGTTTCTACTATGCTTTTAATTAATAACTGTTACACACCTAAAGCTAGAGACTAGCAAATGTAGTTTGTCATGGCTTTTCCATAGATTTAAGATACTTTCAGTTTGCCACCCATTTACCCTAATAAGGAAAAATTACATTTCAAATGCTGAAATCGTGTTCATTGGTGAATATGGCCCAAGGGATGCCATATTAAGGTAAAAGCCAAAGGTATTCCCATATATTACATAGTTTGCAAGTATGAGAGGAAGAAGCACAGCAGCTGCAAAGAATAAATAATAAGTGGCCTCCGTATTCAGAGTATCTCCTAGTCGGGCACACCTTCTTTTTCGTTATCCAGGGAGTTGGCCAAGCTATTCGCTCAGCTGTCCTTCCAGCCATAATCCCGGCAGCGCAATCCGGACACAACGGAACGCATAAAGAGCATGTGTTATGCTCTGACATCGAGTTGGGTCTCTAAACGACTCCACACACACACACACACACACACACACACACACGGATATGTATATACAGATGTATACATGTGTCTGCTCCATATTTACTGCTCGTATTTTATTTGATATATTAGCTACTTTGTGCGCACTTCAAATCTTCAAATATTCGTCCACTCTATAAATCTGCGGCACGGTCTCAAATTTTATGCATTACCCTCGCAGCTGACAGTCGGAATCTGCGAGCATTCACATATTTGACAGAACTTCCGCTTCATTGCAAGATTCATACACACGTATGTATGTATATGTATTTTATGATATATGGCTTGTTAGATATAAAGCGGGCTGTCCCGATAAGCGCCACCTTAAACATGGCTTATCCCATTTTTGATGTTCAATGTGGCGTATGCGTATTTTTTATATTCATTTTCCTTTTTGCTTAAAGCTTTGCCTTCATTTATGAGAGTTCAAATTGAATTAAAGTAAATATGCAAAATGTAAGTAGGGATAATTAAATGTAGCTGCTTTTAATGCTGTTTTATAAAAATTATAATAAGTTAAGTATATTTATTATTATAGCAATTTTAATTTGCTTAACTATAAAAGAGAAATAATTGAATTTTTCTTTTTTGATGCAGATTACAGGACAGTCCATAGATTTAAAGTTAATGATAAATACAAATATATATATATATATATATAAATGATAAAATATAGATTTTTTTTTTAATTTTAACACTTTCTTGAATATTAGCTCTAGCTAAATTTGAAACAAAAATAGTTAATTAAGGGAAATAACTGAAAGACTGAAACTTTTCAAAAACGAATCGTGCTTCAAATCCCTTTTACATTGAGCAATTGTTTTGATTGGAGAATCGCTTACAAAGTACGCAACAAATGAAAATTCCAGGTAAAAATACCATCGAATGAAAATCCGTTAACAGTCCAATTGGCAACAAACCTTTGGGTCTATTAAAGCAAAGTAAACAAAATCTTTTCATACACTTTCAAAGTCCGACAGATTGTGTGAAAGAGATTTTTGCAATTTTTACATTTGTTGCTTGTTTGCAAATGCATTTCTGTTGATTTAAGCCCTTGCTGCAGCAGGAACAGCTGCGCATTAAGTGCATTCTGCAGCAGCAAAAACTGCAAATCCCATTGTTTATATCCAATGCATAAATGTTGAAATATTTTAACAGCTGTCCACCCCAAGAGCAAACAAAAGTATTCAATTGATACATTGTAAAATGTTAAGCAAAGCAAATCCCCAGTGTTGAGCATGTAAAAAAAAACTCTAGTCAGGTGTGCCCGACTGAGAGACACCCTAAGCGCCGAGCGCTGCTGCTATTGTGCGTAAATTGTCCGTATAAATTTAAAGCATCTCATTGCAACTCTAAACACTTTAACCGTACATTATAAAATCAATTTACCGTATGCGATTTGTTAATCAACACTGTTTCATTGCCTAAAAAGTATTTTTATTTTATATTTATATATTTATATAGACAGCAATTAGTAACAATGTATCCTACTCACCCATTTTTAATGGGTTCAGGGTATAGTAATACCAAACAGTATATCAAATATGTATTTCAATCAGCTATATTTATATTTATACATACATATATATTTATTTGTTTTAATACCTATGCGAGGTCATGCGGATGCTCAATTTTTAATGTTTATGACGCGGACATTAAAATTAATGCTATTTTTAATTGCATTTAAGTGGCGATTGTTTATTTGAAAAAGCATACGCTATGTTTAAGACACATGAAAAACTGAATAAATCAGTGGAAAAGCTTTTTTATAAAGCAAAAAGATTTTTTCTGATTTATGTGCGTATAAATTCAAAAGGAAAGTGATTTATATGTAAGTTTAAAGAATGGTACTTGAAAGATTCGCCATAAACTAAACATAGATGTTGAAAGTTTTGACAGCTAACGAATTGGAAATCACACACACACACCCACATCATAGCTAGCAAAAAGTGTGTGTTTGTGTGTGGGTGGGTATTTTCATTACTCATACGTCACGTGTGCGTCGAGCGGAAATGCGGTGCGAGCTGTCAGGAAAATTCATATCGGAAACTTGCGAATTGCAGTTGAAAAGCCGCACAACAAATTTCAAGCGGATTGCTACCTTTGTTTTTCTTTTAATATGTGCTCAAACATAAAAACAAACAGCTGAGAAAGTTCCAGTCGGGTGTGCTTGACTGGTTGATACCCTAAGCCAAGTGCTCTCTATTCTATTCTATTCTATTCTATTTTATTCTATTCTGTATATGAAGAAAACTGGAATTGTTTTAGTTTTCAATTTGAAAGAAGTGGGAAGAAGGTATTTTATTTATACCCTACAGCATATTTAGGGCCTTAAACTCTTAAGGCTGGCATTGATTTGACCTTTCTTTCTTCAAGAGTCTAGCTTTAATTCATATATCAAATATATACATATACCATGGGGACTCAGCTACTCCTCTTTCAGTCTGCTACAAACACTGACACAAAATCAATATACTCTTCATTACCATTTTCAATAGGTTGACGGTATAAAAAGAAAAAGCTAGGAAGAAATTACGTTTCGAACATTGTTTTTCACTATGCAGCAGAGCAAAATTGCTGGTCGTACATTTGACGTTTTATGTGTTGGCCAGTTTTATTGAAGTTGTTGTTGTTATTGTTGTTGTTGCAACCACCCTCTAAATACACACACCCCTCCTCCGCCCACCAAAACATACGCAATTCGGTAGCTGATGAGCGTTTGGCCTAGGCAATTTTTTTATTGCTAATTTCTGTTATTCCATTGCGTTGCGTGCAGAGGACTCTCTCTCTCTCTCTCTCTCTCGCTCTGTGTGTGTGCACTCGTAAAAATATTTTTATTGGCAACAGACGCACCGACACGCCCACACGCACTCACCCACACTCACGCACGCACGCACGCTTAGTTAATGTGCGCGCTGCAAAGTATGCTTTGATATTTAACATTTGCTTCTATCAATAGCTGAACTTTTTTTCTTTGCTTCTCATCTAACCGACTTTCTCTCTCACCCAACCTTCACTCTTTATCAGCTTTGCAAGTTTGTCGCCTTTGGGATCATAAAATTTAAGTGCTGCCAAGCCGAAATTATTATATACACCCAAATTGGTAGCACTTTTATGGACACTAATGCCGGCTAATAAACAAATTTGTCTGCTCAGCTTTTGCCGCTGCTTCTCTTAATAAATATATATACAAACATGCTTTATGCTCATCTTGTTGTTGTTGTTGTTGTTGTTGCTGTTTTAGCTGGCTTAAAACGTTTACGGTTGTATGCACGGCAAAGTGTTGCGCACACAAATGCAACAATATTTTGCCATTAACCAGGCCCTAACAGCCCCTCCCCTCCCCTGCACCTGTCTCTATCTCGTTCTTCTTTTGTTTTACACGTGCAACGATTCGCATTTTCTCGCTTTAAGTGCGAGCTGCCATTTGGACAGGCGATAAGATTGCCAGCAACTAGATGTAAGTGTGTGTAAGTGTTTGTTTGAGTGTCTGTATAAGTGTGTATTTTGTGTGTGTGTGTGTGTGTGTGTGTGTGTGTGTGTGTGTGTGTGTTAGTGTGTGACTGCATTCGTTCCACTGCCAGTGCAAACAGCTTTCGAATCGTGGCCGTTCCACTAAGCGCTACAGCTCTGAATCCTAATTCTATCTTCCCTGCCACGCTTGATTGCAGCTATGTGCAACAGAAGCCGACCGTCCCTTCTTCTCCCCCCTTCCCCCTTTTTCTACTTTGCCACGCCTCTGCAATTTACAGTGGCTGCGAAAATCTGTGCTCTGGCTGTGCTAACGGGATTTTAGCTTTCAGCCTGCAGATTTGCTTTGTTTCGGGCTATTTGGTTCAGCTTCCTCTTCGCTTCACATCCGGCCTTATCGACAGTGTATATACATATGTGTATGCCTGTGTGCTTGTATGTGTGCCACAAATCGGACAATAGGACAAATTTATTTGAATGTTTGCCTGAACAGAATGCAAGGAATTTAGTTTGCCAACATTTGAGAATTGCAATGTACAATCGGAATTCGAAGAAAACGAATTATAAATCAAACAAAATATATTTTAGGCATTTCTTTAAATCAAATTTATCTATAATAAAGGTATTTGCCTAACTAATTGCTAAAGAATTTCATTTGGCTTTGATTTCATGGCTGCAAGGTTTTTTATATTGATTTTTGCATTTGAAACATATAAGAGAAGTTAACTTCATTAATCCTTAAATAATGTTGATATCAAATAAGGATTTGGAATTTTTTTTAAACAATCAGATGACCATTTAAATACATATATTTAATTTATAGCACACATTTGCTATAAACATTTGAGCAATAAAAATTAATTGCATACTTTTGGGCGCAGGAATAAAATCGCATTCGCCCGCGGCTTTACTCAGCATTAAAATAACAAAATGAATAAATTGTGCAAGCATTAAGCACACCCACACGCATACATGACCAACATTCGATTCGAATTGGCCGCAAAACCAATTAAATTGTGGCTCAAACCAACTGTAAAATACAAAAATATGCACATGAATGAAATGAAGCGTGAATAGCAGACGCACACACACACACGCAGACAGACCTTTTTATTATTGAAAAAAACCTAATTTCAGTGTAAAATGATAATATAACAGGAGCTTAAGTAATCCGTTTAGAGTTGTTGAATGCTAAAGCAGCGATTACATTTTTAGCAATCAGCTTTTGTCCGTAGCCGCAATACATAAAATTAAATTAATTATATTAAGTAGCGTGGGTTACATTGATCCGTTTAACAAAAACAGTATGAGAAAGGTCCGCCATTTGGCGAAGCATTCAGCTTTTGTCAGCGTACAAATTACAACTTTTCTGATTTTAAAAGCTTGTCCCTCAGATAAGGGAAGTTCGCTTCCCTATTGTACAATCGACTCTCTTGATGGCCACGTTTGCTATTATTGTTAATCTTATCCCTAGAACCCATCTATTCAAAAAACGAAAAAGCGAGCACACATACACTCACTCACGCTCACACACACATTTACATATACATGCCGCATTCGTTCTGAATTGTACGCAAAACCAATTAAATCGTGGCTGAAAACAACTGTGCAAAACAAAAATATGTGCAAGCATGAAATGAAGCGTGGGTAGCACACGCACACATAGTCTCTTACACACGCTCACATACACACATATGAGTGCAGACTAAAGTAATAAAGGCCGCTTTCTAGATTTTAGCTCTGGCTTTCAAATTTGAGTATTAAAAAACCAACGAGTCGACCCCAAAAACTAATTGCAACACTTTTGCCTCGTTTTGCAGGACTGCTAACTCTGCATGCCACATCGATGGTGGAGCACGGCAACAACAGCAGCGCCAGCAACGGCGGCAGCACCAGCACCAGCACCAGCAGCACCAGCAGCAGCAGCAGCTTTTCCAACAGCGTTGCAGAAAGTGGACCCGATTTTGATGCACTGCGTGCGGCCTGCAACGCGCGTCTGAATAGCAGCCAACCGTTTGAAGGTAAGCGCCCACAACCAGCATGCCACATCCCACATCCCACATCCCACATGCAACATGCCACAGTACTCCATATTCGTTTCTCTTTAACCCGTCTTTAGGTACCTACTGCGCCGGCACTTTTGATGGCTGGCTATGTTGGCCCGACACGGCCGCCGGCACTTCCGCCTACGAGCTCTGCCCGGACTTCATCACCGGCTTTGATCCGGCACGTAAGTGACGCACTTTTGTTATTGTTGTTGTTGTACTTGTTTATTTGCACGGCACAAAGGCAGCATCCGGGCCAGTGCAGATCAGCCAAGCCCAAATATGAAAATGAGTTTTTCTTTATTTTGTATACAAATAACCGAAGCAGTGGAAATATCAGTCACAATGATAACAGCGGAAGCGGAAATGCTGCCATGACAGCTCGTTGAGATGCCGCTGAGCGCACACATGCATAAACCAGAAACACACACTCTCACACTAACACACACACACGCATGCTTGAGTAGACCGCAAGGTAAAGCCGCTCTCACCTGGCCGCCTAATTGGCCGCATTCCCCTGTGTGGGCGTTTTGTAGGCCGCATTTCCGTTTCCGCAACCGCGTGAAGCAGCTGGGTTTTTTTTATCTCTTAACCGTTATTAAAAAGCGCTGGCAAATCAATTTGTTTTTCATAACTCTGACTTAAATACACACATAATGTATGCCCTGTGTGAGTGTGTGTGTGTGTGTGTGTGTGTGTTTTTATGCACAAGCAACCGCTTTTAAGCAGCTGCTTAAATGGTTTCTTTTTATTTATTTTTTTTTTTCTTCTTCTTCTATTTCTTTTTGAAAATGTGTTCATGTGAACGTCAAAATCTGTTCCGTTTAGCTGGAAATCGATAACTGAAAATTTGTTTTCATTACAATAAAAAACAACAACTACAGTAAGGGCTTTGTTAAAGTTCTCAAGCATCTAAAAGTAAATTGTTCAACTTTGAAACTCAACTAAACCCACAAATACAAAACAAAGTGGAAGAAGTGCCAGAAAGTTAAGAAAATGAAAACGGACACAAGTGCCACTTAATACTAAATTTTTTAAATTGAAAGATATATTTATATTTGAAAAGTGTTTAAGAAATAAAATAAAAATAGTTAAGAATCGGATTACCAAAACTTTTGATGCTTGAAAAAAATTAAAGAAATTTATATCATTAAAGAGAAAACATGAAAAAAATTTAATATATATATACCCTGTAAACATTTCAAAACTAATATATATTTAACGAACCGCTATACAAAATCAATTTTAAATATTTATTGTGTAATTCCTCTATAGAAAATGCATTATAGTAAAATATAGGTCACATAATTAGTTGAGCTATTAAGGTATTTTATTTATTAATAAAGTATTTTGTTTGCATATATTTTTTTAATACCAATTTATTTTGGACACACAACTATACGAACTTGCTATCTAGTTTATGTGTCACAGCAAGTCGTAAAGCAAACATTTATTGCATTATGCATTCATTATTTATAAATTGAATGTTTTTAAAGCACCTGCAGGCATTGCGCTGAAATTGTATCTTGTCTGCCACACACACACACACACACACACATCATTAAATATTCCATTAACAACAACCTTCAAATTTACAACAATAACAAAAATGTGAAACATTTCGCGCTATCAAAAACATAAGCCACAAACTTTCGCCCACATAATTAAATAGATACAAAATTTGTGTGTTGAGAGTCTGAATTTTCGCGTTATTGGCTTGCGGCACATTTCCGTCATTTTTTACTGTTGCCTGTTTTTGTTAGCCAACGAAATGTATTAACAATAATAATGAATTATTCACAACATCATATAACTGTTTATTCTGTGTGAAACAGCACAACAAATTTGAATATGTTTACAATATTTATAAATATTTGACAGAGTTATTGAACGGGCAGTGCTCGACTAGCAGATACTACTACTTGATTTTTTTTATATTTATACTATATAGTAAAGGATATTAAATTTACATTGTTTAACGTTCAACTAGATTTAATCTTTTTTAATTTAGACTTATAAACAAATGTTTCATTCTTATTTTATAAATATTATTATTTATTAACATTGCACTGTATTCGATATATTTATATAGAATGTATATCAAATGAAAAATTTGGTTAGGTTTATCTGGATTAATTCTTATATTATATAATTATTTTTTTTATATAGTGCTTACAAATAATATCTTCTTCCTAACTCAGTTTTTTTTGATGATATTCCGCATTCACGTTAAGCTTCGTTCTTTACAACTAAATCTTATTCGAATTCACTGTTACATGCATAACACTCGAAGCCAATATACCCTTTCCATCCACTAGCAATGAGCAACATTTGTAACCGTGCTAAGCGGTGGCTATTAAATAAACACAATCAACTATTTATGGCACAAATCTCGATATGACATTTCAGTTTAGCATGAACCGCACAGCTTGCCACGCCCACAGTGCCACGACGCCCCCATCAGCCACAACAAGCGTGCAACAGAAAATGTGACGCGTCTGAGCAAAAGTTGAATGACATTTTTCTATGTTGTTTGTGCCAAAATAAAAAAAAAACAAAAAAAAAACAGGAAAAAGAGAAATAAAAGGAAAGTTGGGTTATGGAGTTGAGCAGTAAGCAAATGTGGCTTACAGCACATTTGGCTTATGAGTCGGTTTTGGCCAGCGGCGCGCCTCTGGCCAAGACAGAGACTGCGGCAAAGGCTGCGCCTCGGGGTCGCCAGATTGTACAAGATTATGTGCTTTGCAGTGCGCCGCCATTAACTTTTATGGCACTTCCGTTCAGCGGATGTGGTTGACAGCAGCAGGAGTAGCAGTAGCAGTAGCAGTAGCAATAGCAGTAGGAGTGGCAGTAGCAATAGCTGTGGCAGTGGCAGTGGCAGTCGCAGTGGCAGCAACAGTCAGCGCAGTGCCTTTTTGTTGACTCGCTGTCTGCTTATTTGCCACACCGAACGTATACGTGATTTTTTGCCATGCTGCGTGCCAAAAGAATATAAAAAACGTATTCGCTAAAGAGCGAAATGCGCAAAGCGAAAAGAGGAGCCACAGAGAGAAGGCCAGATAAAGCAAGAATGATATAAACTCACCTGTTAAATTCCCAACAGGCATTTCGACCAGGAACACAATAGCTGCTGCCACTGTGGCAATTGTGTGTGTGTGTGTGTGTGTGTGTGTGTGTGGCAAGCGTTGCCTTCAACAAGTTCGATAACAATTTAACAATGGCACGAAAATTACATAACTCAAGTCGAGGAATTTTACATACCGTTGGCTCTTTTCTTATAACAGTTGTAAGCAAGCCATTTTTATGGCCAATAACAATTTTTAACTTTACCCAACTGCTTAGTTACCAACATATTTTAACTGTTATTGTTATGATTGCCGTACTTGAAGCTGAAATTGATGCTTAACTTCGAGATTTGCTGAAAGCTCTTTGGTAAAGCCTTGGCTTATAAGACTTGTAGCTGAAGTTGGTTTAAATAATGGGATGTAAGACCTGTTAAATCGCATTAGGCTAATTTTAGAAGTGTTAATATTAAGACTTACTATTTTATTACTATTATTAATATGCACAAAAATTAATGTAACTCAAAGCTAAAGATAACTGCAGTTAACGTTGTGTAACATTACAAGGTATTTGCTAGTTCATCACACTAATTAAAATATAATTAAAATGTGGCTTACATATATTTGAACGTAATCAATTAGCTGCGGTTAAATTGTTGACGTGTTTACGTGGCGTATACGCAATATCCGCATTTTAATGCAAATGTAAAATTGATGGAAAATTGATACCAAATTTAATTAAAATCTAATTAGAAATAAGCCCTAAGTGAATGCATTTTATACTGGGCAATTATTTGTAACTCATTTAGTTTGCGTATAATTATGAATTTGTCGATAATCCAATAAAATGTTACAGGGTATGCGCACAAGGAGTGCAACGTGGATGGCGAATGGTTCAAACACCCGTTGAGCAACCGCTCCTGGTCGAATTACACCACCTGCGTGAATCTCGACGATTTGGCGGTAAGTGCAAAGCCCTTAAATTATAAATTAATGAAAATTTATTGCAAGAGCACAATTTAAAATAAATAATGAAAAATGTTAAATGTTAAATGTTAAATGAAATAAATTGCTTCCACTTGCAGCGCCATCACAATGTCACATTGATCTATGAGGTGGGCTACAGTATCTCGTTGCTGGCCATTCTCCTGTCGCTGGGCATCTTGAGCTACTTTAAGTGAGTCGCTAATTTTAAGTGCACAACTCGAATCCCACATGGTCCAAATGCCACTCAAGGCTAATGAGCCACATTCGCCAGTTGGCTTTATCGTTTGCCTTGGCGCCAAATTTTATTGTCTTCTCTAATCAACAGCTAACCTGCACATCGTTATATGTGTGTGTGAATATGTCTATGTATTTGTGTGTGTGTGTGTGTACGTGTGTGTGTGTGTCTCTCTGTTCATTGCACTTTTACTTACTTGCGAACATTTAATCCGCCACACTTGACGTCGGAAATGAGAAAATATTTGCTTTCTTACCTCTCTCTCTCTCTCTCTCTATCTCTCTCTCTCTCTCTCTAGCACTTTCTGTCTGTCTCTTTCTCTTATTGCCTGCTGTGTCGCACGTCAAACGGGGCATTAAATTGTGTGTCTTCTTCAAACAGGATATCGATTAATTTCCACTTGTCTGCAGCACAATTAGTGCTCTTGGCTTGTTTATTATCAGCTCAGACCAAAAGACAGACAGCTCCAGAATCAGAGCGAGACAGAGACAGAGGAATAGAAAAGAAAAAGCAAGAGACAGCGAGGTAGAAAATGTGGCACCTAAACTTTGGCCAAAGTGTTTTCAATTGTGTGCTAAAGGGCCAATAAAACGCGGCAACAAATGTGCCAAGAATTTCACTTATTTATGCTCTTAACTATTCCAATGTGAGAGACAATTAAGACAGGATTTTTATAGAGTTCAAAAATTAAGGAAAGGCACGCAAACTTTCAGCCAAATTTAACTAACTAAAGTGTTAAAGAAAATTACTGCTTAAGTAATTAAAAAGTTTTCCAGATGAAAATTTGATTTGCAAGTAATTTAAGCCAAACTTAGTTAGTTATAGAAAAGCTGTAGATGAATGTGCGAAATAATCTTATATATCATAAGCATTCCAAAAATTTTATAAAATGTTATAGTCTGAGCTTTATAGAAATCTTTTCTTTGCCAAACCAAAAATATAACTCAAATCCTCTTATTCCTTCTGGAATGTAAATCCCGAAAATCCAGTTCTCCTTTTATCTATATTTAACTAACTTATTTATAAACAAACTATGGCAGCAACTATTTTGAATAATTAAGCATTTAGAAAACAAAAGCGGGTTTCACTGCGCTCACGTATTTCACAATGTGTGAAAAACTTGCGGACAATGCATATAAAGAGTTGAGTCCCATTTGCATGGCATGCATTAATTTTCCCAGATTCAGCAAGATTTCATTAATATGCAGTTCAGCCTTTGGCCAACTACCAAAATTGGGCAAATGCAACCGCAATGGAACGCAACCCGATAGTGATGCGAATTAAGAAGTAGGTGATGGGAAATGTGAGTTAGAACTGGGAGCATAGAACTGGGAGCAGAGAACTGGGAGCAGAGATTTGGGAGCAGGGAACTGGTCAGTGTTGACATTGAAGTGAACTTTGTTCGCAACCCCAGCCCCAATTCCAACTCTTGCTTTACGACCAATCCACTCACTGCTCTCATCTCCCCCTTTGCGGTATGCAATGCAAATACGAGGTATTCCAATATTTGGGTAAAAAGAAGAACAGAATTAAACGAATTCTTGTTTACGAAAACATTGCGAGCAACCTCACAGAGATAAGGCAGTAAACGTTAGTATTAGTCGACTAGGAGATGCCCTACAGCAGAAATTTTCAAATAGCTGTAATAGATATATAATATATATACATTAAATATTGCAATTGTAGTTCATTTATGCACTGTCTCATCTATCTATTCGTATCATCTACCTACTTTACAGATCTCTGAAGTGCGCCCGCATCACGCTGCATATGAACTTGTTCAGTTCATTTGGAGTGAACAGCTCGCTGTGGCTCATTTGGTATCTGGTGGTGGTGCCCAATACGGAACTACTTCAGCTCAGTCCGGTAAGCAGTGAGTTTTTGGTATTGTTTTGTTGTTGACTTAATGTAAACTCAAATTGCAACTTTCCCTCGCCTCTGCTCTCTCTCTCTCTCTCCTGCCTCTGATCTTTGCTCTGCAGGGCTATTGCGTTGCACTGCACATCATCCTTCACTATTTTCTGCTGACCAACTATTCGTGGATGCTGTGCGAGGGCTTTTACCTGCACACGGTGCTGGTCGCCGCGTTTATATCGGAGAAGAAGCTGGTCAAATGGCTGATAGCCTTCGGCTGGCTGTCCCCGGCGATTGTCATTTGCATCTACGGGCTGGCGCGCGGACTTGCGGGCAGCCGGGACCAGAATGTACAGTAAGTGCATTAACATGATGTCAGCATGTGTGTGCGTGTGTGTGTGTGTGTGTGTCTGTGGCTAGCTAAATTGATTGTGCACACGCACACATGCACACTGATTCGCAAACACAATTCAAATCAATTGTAAACCACCTCGTTTGCAATTCATTAGATGACAATCCACAATCTACCCTCTCACTCTCTCTTTGCCTATCGTTCTCTCTCATTCTAGCTGCTGGATGACGGAAACGGACTTTAATTTCATTCTGATAGTTCCCGTTTGCATTTCAATCTTTCTCAATTTACTGTTCCTCTGCAATATAGTCCGCGTCGTCCTTCTCAAGCTAAACGCTCCGGCAAGCCTTCAGGGAGGCTGCGGACCTTCTCGAACGGTACTTCAGGCATTTCGGTAAGTTTTTTGGTTTCTGTTCAAGCGAAAAAGCAAACGTTACGTTAACGAAAACAATGTCAAGTCCCGAACGTAAAAGACTTCAATTCAATAATAATAATAATATATAATTTCGTTCCAACGGAAAATTCTCGAGTGGCCCGCGGGGCGTATGCGTAATAAACTTGTTTTTCAGTTCGCGCGATTTTTCTTCCGTTTCCGCTTCGGTACGTTCGAAAGTTCTTTCGTTATTTTTTTTTTATATTGTTCTTTGCTTCATTTTACATTTTAAATTACGCATACGCCGCGTTGACTTGCATTTTAATACGCTCGACGACAAACGAATTATACATAAGTCTAAGTATTATTACAGTACTCTCACTCACTCTCTCTCTCTCTCCCTCTCGCTCTCTTTTTTAGAGCTACGCTGCTGCTGGTGCCGCTGCTTGGCCTCCAGTATATGTTAACGCCGTTTCGACCCGGCCCAGAGCATCCCTGGGAGCATACATACCAAGTCATCTCCGCGTTTACGGCCTCATTTCAAGTAAGTAATGCCTTCTGCCTTACGTTTTTGAATACCCCGCATTAAAATTCGTTTTCTTGAGTACTAGTTTCAATTTAATGGCGATTGTTTTTATATGAAAATATATAAGTTTTCGCTTTTATATAAACTGTTCAAAACAATTCATAATCCGGAATATCCTTGAGAATGCATTTTAAATCTGTGCCATGTCCCTTTTCCTGCTCCTCTGTAATCTCTTTTCTTATTAAGCTGAATTACCTTGGGAATTAATTTTACATAGTTTTATATACAGTAAATTATACGAAAAGTTTTTTTTTACATCTTTTACCTTCTTATATTCTTTGATTATATGTATACTTTATTATCTCTCTCGAGATTTTTATTTCTAACCCTTTTATTTAGCGGATTACCCTGGAAATTACTTTTGCATAGATATTTGTACAATGGATGATATAAAGAGTCTTTCTTTTTTATCTGATCATCGCTTTGAATCTTTTCTATGGAATTTCATTTACAATGCCTTTTGAATTTGAGCTGTGGATTACTTACAAATTATTTTCTGCCTCTCTCTCTCTCTCTCCCTAATACTGTTTTGGTCTGTCAAGCTTTAAAAATTTCATAAAAAATAAAAAATTAATAATACTCTGTCCTCTCAACTGTCTTTTTCACCTACCTATTTATATTTTTCACCTTCAGCGTTTTTTCTAATAAAATGTAACGCCTCAAGCTTAGGTTTCCAGGGTAGTTTGTAGTTTAGCATACCCCGATCTGCTTTTTAATATTGTTTTATGACCCTTGCGCAGGTTGAAGATTTTATTCCGTTAGTGTATGTAAATTTCACTCTCAGCTGCTTCGATTTAAACTTAAATCCACACCCAAGGAATTTTCCTCTTTGAGGTAAAAATGAAGAAAATGAAAAATAATAAGAACAAGAAATATGTATAAATATAAACAGAAAATATGCTTATTTAATTGGCTAAAAATGTGCTGATTTCGCCAACAGATATTTTCCATAATTTATGTAAATAAGCCAAAGTCCATGTCAGAGCTTGTTTATTACAAACTTCCCGAACCCATAAACCAGATCCTTGCCGTAACGCCCTGGGCTAAATTATTAAAATGCCAGGCACATCCTTTGCAACTCTCTCTCTCTCTCTCTCTCTCTCTCTCTCTTACACTCTCTCCCTCTCACTCTTCCCCAAAGGCTGGCAAATCACAGCGCATTTAAATGCGACCGAGTTCTGTCTCAGTCAGCGGGGAGGCGGACAATCGTATGAACAGGGGTAAAGGGGCGTGGCAGTGGGGAGCGAAATCAATAAACAAACATGCTATGCAAAAAATTTGATTGCCATACATTTTGTTAGATATTGTCAGGAGTAAACATAATGAATTTTATTAATCAGAAAAGACAAGGGCGGAAAAAATTGGAACGATTTATGGCTGCAAACCAATTTTTAGCGGAACCGGATTAAAATTTAGCTTTAACCGACCCCAAATAAAGAAGCAAATCAAATTTTTTAATTAAACAAGCCTTTAACCATATTCAGGACAAAAAGGATTCTCGTCCTCCGCTTCGCATCGTTAACCAAATAAGAGACCAATTTGTCGTCTGTTTTGCAACACTGGTTTAAGTTAATGTAAAGTCCGCATCAGAATGTTTTGGCACATGAACTCAAATCGAGCTGCAACTCATTTTTAGCTGCACTTTTAGCTACAACGCAAATAGTAGCCATAAAAAAGCTAAAACTTCAATGTCTGAGGTTCTTCATTCCAACAAAACAACAACAAATAAATCGAGATTCTTATGTCGCGTGCTTCGCCTGGGGGTGTGGCATGCAGCAGTTGCACTTACAATACTTAAACAAGCAGTGCAGAAAAACAAGAGATAAAACAGTAGATGAAGAAGAAGAGAAATGGAAAATAAACTGCAGACTTTTCTTTCTTAGATAACTTTTGTGCTTCGAATGTGATTAAAGAGAAGTTTGTGACACGTTTAAAGTGAGTCTAAATACTAGGGGATACCAACTTTTTGCGTGATATCCTTAGTATTTTTTATTATAAAATCATCGTAAACTCAAGCAAGCAGTGCAGATAAACAAAGAAGAAACAGTAGTAGAATAAAAGAAACGAATCTATAGAGCTATAGTTTTTGTTTTTTTTACTAACTTCTGTTTACTTTAACAGATTAAAAAAAAAAAAAAAAAGAATATATCTGGGATATATATTATATATTTTATAATGTTTAATCAACACTTAAAAAACAGTCCAGAAATGGAAAATATTTTGATTACCCACCCTTAGCTCTATATTCTAACGATATCCTATAATATACATGTATACCAATACTTAAGCAAGCAGTGCAGACAATAATAATAAAAAAAAAAAAAAATATTGGACTCCAAGTTTAGTTTTAAATCTAAGGAGATATTTAAAAAAAAGAGATTTACTTAGCTTATATTTTTTATTATATTGACAAATATATAACTGTATATCCTTATATATAACAAAAGAAAGTCAAAAGCGAATTCTACTGATTTTTAAATATTAGCTTAACTTCATTTCAAGTTACCCTATGACACACTCATGTGCCTCCAGGGTGTTAAAAACACAATTCGCTGTTTATCTGCGACTTTTCCTCACTCGTTGGCAGCCAAAAAAAAATATGAATATAAATAAAAGAAAGTCGAGTGACAAATGCAAAAGGAAAATACTTTTCCACAAATGTTTTGAAAGCCAGTAAGCAGCAACTTTTTATTATATTATTCGTCTTTTTTGTTGTTGTTGTTGGCCCGCAAATTGCAAAGTTTACTTCAAGAGGCACTTTTTAACCCCCGGCTCGAAAATAATTTCGGATATAATTTCGGATTTATTGTGCCAGCTGCAATCGTAAAAGATTGGGTACAACTTTTAAGCGCCATAAAGTCCATATAATAAGTTTATATGTGAGATGATTTCATCATAACCAAAACACCAGCTGAATCACTTATATAAGATCTATGCTCTTTTATTTAGTTCGCTCAACAACAACAACTACAACAACTACAACAGCCACTCGAATAGTTATCAAAAATTCTGCGCATCATACTCAAGCGTGTAGAATAACAATTTTTAATAATCATAAAACTAAAAATGAAAGTAAAAAATAAATTGGAAAATTAAAAAATCAGCTGGGAACTCGAGTTTTAGAGGAAAACTAGAATCCCTGAACTTTCATATTTGTTAATTTCGATATGTAGCTGATTTAATAGAAAATTAACTCAAACTTATGTTCTGAATTATTAAAAGGTTTTTTTTTTTTTATGTATTTCAATTTTGTTTGAAGTTCTTGAAACCTAAAATTATTTTCTGCATAGCATTTCTTAAAGGTCGCAACCACAATTCCTTTTCGGATGCATATACCCATCCTGCTAAGCGGAATTTACCCCCAACAGAGAAAAAAAAAAAGAAGAAGAAATTTATGAGAACTTGGCTTACACTATATACCAGCAGGCAATGCAATTAGAGCCAAGTTCGTTTAGAAAAAAGCAAATATTTCATTTAACTTCATTGCGAGTCACTTTTATTTATGAAATGCCGCAGCTGGAATTTTCAATAAAGCTTAAAAAAATATTTGTTAAGCAGCTCGCATGAGCATAGGGAAAACTGAAAATAGAAAAGCCGCCAGCCTCTAAGCCAACTCGATTGCTGGCCCATTCCTCAAGAGCAGCTGCAGCTGTTGTTATTTTTGTACAAATTGAATTGAAAACTTTTGTAACTCAGTCAAGTCACATGCTCTTAACGTGGCCCAAACGTTTGCACATTTTGTAGCCAAAAACTTTGACTGTCTACTTTGCTAATTAGTTTGTCGCAAAACGTTTCCCCTTACTAAAGTTCGACTAATTACCAAATCGGAGCCAGCCTAAAGAGCTGCAACTAAAATCCGACTTGAATATTACAGGGTATTCAGCAAGCAGCAACGTGCTTGCCTCCTTCACCTGCGTTCCTTGAGTTATGCCAAACATCAGTCTGCATAATAACTGGCTAAATGATATTCAAGCTACGTAAAGTGTGCCCAGCTGCGGGAAATATTACGACCAAAGCCGGACGGATGAAAGAGAATCGGCAAAGTCTGTGGAAAATCCTCATAAATGCGCAACCTGCCACAAAAGCCAGCACAAAATGAATATTAAACTTGACTACCCTGTGGTTGGCTCTAAAACATAGAGAAAACCGCAGTGCAAATGGGACAGCGGGTATACTCGAAGAAGCAATACTCTGGCAGATAGAAATAGTAGAAGACATGCTGTGGAATATGGAATATGTGAGAGAAAGGAGAATAAATTGATATCTAAGAGTATATGGATAAATAATTAGGTAGATGGATACCTAGGAAGATATAAATAGATTGATAGATGGAGAAAAAAAGGGTAGAAAATGAATGATACTCTTCCAGACATAAGAAGTAGAATACGAACTTTATGTTATGGAATATATAAATAAATAAACAGGATAGATGATAGTTAGATAGATGAAGAATTGAAGAAAATGTGAAATTAAAGACAAAGTAATACTCTGGCAGATGTGAACAGTAGGAGATAAGCTTTCGAATATGGGAAATATGTATACATTGACGTCTATATGCATAGATAGATACCTAGACAATAGAAGAAATACAAAAGGAATGCCATCTTTTTACGCTTACATAACAACTACTTTATCATTCGGCAATTATTCCCATGACAGCGTTGCTTTAAAGAAATCCGATCCAATAAATTCTTTTCAAACTTTATTTACAATCCAATTAAAAGAAATTACTGGCTAAACAGTTTATTAGATAGGCCTAAAACTTTATTGACAGCTAAGTTAAATAATCAAGGAATACAAAAGTTGTCATGGTATTTAGTAAGCAGGACCCACAACAATGTATGTGTGTGTGCGTGAGTGTGATTGAGTTATGGGGCATTCCAGGACGTGTGCATTGGCAATCAAATGAAGCCTTTTGCCTTTTGCCAATTTCATTTATATGCAGGCGATGTGTGAATAGGCAATCCTGAGAGCAGATCCTGCACGTACGCAACTATGCATTAAGGGCGTAGATAGGTAGATACACACACACAGCCCTTACACACACATTTATATGGTTGCTTTCTTTACTAGTGACAGACAACAGTTCTCTTTGGCAGTCGACAATTGAATGATACATTTAAAGGCACATCTACAGATACATTTGCTTGAGATACATTTCCTATGCCCTAGCTTGAGATACATTTGCAGCTGCGTCTGCTGGTGGCAAAATGAATTGGCAACTGTTGAGTTCGGCCCAACAAATTGGCAAATAAACCAAATTGCATTAGACTTAAGTAGCGTTTGCGACTCGACCCAAATAACAACAGCAACAACAATAACAATAATAATAGTAATAATAATAATAATAATATTTGACTCACACTTCTTTTGGCTTAATCCCAAAATTCATTTATTCGCAGGGCTTGTGCGTGGCCACATTGTTCTGCTTCTTCAATGGGGAGGTGATTGCCCAAGTGAAGCGCAAGTGGAGAACATTTTACTTCAGCAGTCGGCCAAGGACCAACTCCTATACAGCTACTCAGGTCTCGGTAAGATTTGATAAGAGCTTCACCATGCTTTCTCTTTGCTTATATAAATAGATTAAACGGGGCGTATGAGTAATGCAAGCTAATGAATGCAATACACACACACACACACACACACAATTGGCTTTTCAACTAACACCTGTGTTGCATGCTAAACCTTGTTAAACAGTTAGACAAATGTGTAATCCTTTAGAGAAATCGCACCGTTTGCCAACCTGCCAACCACCATGATAGCAAATTCTCAGTTCTTTTGATTGTAGTTCGTGCGCTGCGGTCCGCCAGTGCCTGGCGAGGAGAAGGTATGACTAAAGGACCTCTCGGCAACGGCCAAGCGACGCGCCTCCTCAGCGCCCCACCACCACCGACAGCAACAACAACAACAGCAGCAGCAGCAGCAACACGCACAAGAGCTGCGGGGGCGAAGCCAAAGCTTGGGCCTGACAGGCGCCACGAGCAGCACGTCCGGCCTCATCGATAACTGGCGGCACAAGCTGCACTTGCTGCGACGCTCTCACCGAGATAATGCGCATCAGCGACAGCCGCTGATGGAGGAAGCAGCTGGCAACACGCGGCTGCAACAGCAGCAACTGCTGCAGCAGCAGCAGCAGCTGGAAATGCTGGCGGATGAGGCGCTGAGGCCGAAGCTGATGACGACAATTGCAGAAGATGTTGCCGAAGCAACAACAGCAACGACAACGAACGGCACAGGTGTAGCCGCAGGTGTTGTCATTGTCAGTGTGGATGCCAATGGCCAGCAGCAAATGGCCGACGAAGCGCTTTAAGCCGTTAAACCGAGTGGCTAAACAAAAGAGGGTCGGCAGCAAAAAGGTTGCTTGGATTAGTTGGTTTAGTTTGGTGTCGCACATATATTACCCAGAACTATCTAAACAATTACCGTTAGACCGTTTGCCGCTCCTCAGTTGCATAATTCTCTCATAGTCTAAGCCAAGTTTAAGTAGCTACCCACCCAAAAAAGTAGAAAAAACCAAAACAATGGAATGCAACCCACCTACACAGCAAAACGAGAAGCAAACAAACAAAGGAAAATAGTCGCCCACCCCTCACACCGAAAGAATGTTAAAACTGTAGAAAAATAACAAAATATCAGTGCAGAATTGCATTTCCGAAAAGTTAGGACCTCTAGAAAAAGTTCACGTTTTCCGTTTGCAGCTTTAACAAAGTCATAAATCATAGTAGAAAATTAAGAAAAATGTTCTGAACTTTAATTTCGCAGCAAATGCAGAAAACAGTGTTGACAAATGCAAAACGAACGAACTATCGATAAGACATAATCAAGCATGCAGTTAACCTCAATTTCGCAGTAAATGCACAAAAACGTGTTGGGTAACGATTCAAATATAGGCAAATATATGTATCTATATATCCATATACAACCAAACAAATTATCGAAATCATTAATCAAAATAGCGCTAAGAAAACAAAAAACTATTAAGTACACAAATTAACTGCTATATAAAACAGTGCTGCATAACGAGAAAATAATGTTTTAAGCTAACTTTAAAGATAATAAATGTTACCGCTGTATTCAAGTTCCAATGTGTGTACAAATATATCGATAAGACGATAGTCAAGAGTTGTACAACACTACACAAAATAAAGCTGGGTATTCCTAGACATAAGTTAGATATGCTAGACAACAACAAACTGTGCAACACTTAGAGATATTTGCTGCGAAAAGGAATTTCAGAACAGAAAACTTGGGACTAATTGCTCCCAAAAGTATGCTGCATAAAAGTGTTGTAAAGGCGAAATGTAACTGGCATTTAGTTCGATGCATAAGCACATATATTTGAAGTGCAAACTATTGTATTAAATATTAAGAATTTATGTGGATATAAAATATCATTGTTGTCTTAAATGTTATGTGTCTCTAACTATATTATATTCAGTTATACATATGCATACATATAGATCTATGTGGTAAGCTGAGCTTTCTAACATTTTTAACCTATGCGCTTTTCACTCTTATAGATGAATGCTTCGAAATCTGTGTATATGATGAAATATATCTATAAAAACGTATTAAATGGAATTAAAAGCTATAAAAATCGACTTTTATTATGCAATTGGCAACACTGTTAACTGTTTCAGATGGCATTGTGTTCTTTTATTGGGTGCTTAGGCATTTGGCAACAGTTTGAATTCCGTCAAAGCTTTTGCCACTTAAGTTATTCAAGACTTTTGCAACACTGTTGTTCAGGTAAGTATTGTAAAGCACTAAGCAGCTACCAAATTATCCGTTAATTAGCCCGCTTGTGCCCTTCTTTTGACATTTTATGAAGTGAAGTTAAGTCCCGTTGCCCATTCACAAAGTAACGTCCTTGAGCCCTTTCGACAGCCCGTTGGTCCTTGCTCTGTAATTGTAATTGTAATGTGCTAATTTTCTCAACTTCGCAACGGTAGTCACAACAACAACAAAAAGGGCTTTTGTTTGACAGTTATTGAAACTGATTTGCACAAAAAGTTGACTTTTGTGTTGGCATTTTGCAGCTATGTTGTCCTGATGGCTCTTTAATGATGTTGCCTACTGTTGTGGCAGGTTGCCATGGGTGGCATGCCACTCGCCACTCGCCGCTTGACGCTTGCCGCATACCGCATGTTGCACATCAAATGCAACCAACAGCTATGTTTTATGCATGTAAAGCAAACGTGTTAAGTGTCATTTTATTGCGCTCTAAATTGAGAGTGTGTGGGTATTGTGTCGGTGTGTGCGTGGGTGTGTGAGTGGGTGTTAATGTGTGAGTGCGTGTGCTATTTCATATTTCGCGCTTGCACAGTTCATAAAGCGCGTAACTCAAATGTCAGCCAAGTTAAAACTTTACTCATCAAGCGTGCGGCAATTTTCAAATGAGATGTTTAATTGTGTCTGTGCGTGTGTATGTGTGTGTGTTGCTGCTCTGTATGCGTGTGTTAAGCAGCTTTTCGAGTGTTGAGAATTGAGTGCATGACGAAGAGTTCAAGCTACGAGCAAATGCATCTGCAGGTAACAAACATGGATGAAGAAAAGCCTTTTCTTTGAGATACTCAAGCGAAGCACTCACAAAGGATTCACAGGACTCGTGGGAGCACTTAAGACAACCTGAACTGGACACCTTTTGGGGACCCAACTCAAGTGCGATTCAAACGGACAACAGCTTCAGCAATAACAACAACAACAACAAAAGCATCTCTTACACACACTCAAGAAGTTGACTCGTTAAAAATAAATGTTGACTAAGAAATAAACTACAAAATTGTAGAGAAAAATATTTGTAGAAACTATTGGGCGACAAATTTTATGTTTTAAGCAGAAATTTTTAACTTGGAAGCACTTTAAAGTTCTTTTGATGTTATTGAATATTTAAGTATTTAAAATACCCTCGGGAATAACATAGCAAAGTACAGCTCAACAGACTAATCGCCCGATCAACAACAGTGATGTAATCTGACAAAATTGCCTTATTAGGTTTGAACCCAAGCTAAGCAGGGATTTACACTAACGCAACCCACAAAGACCTCAGTTTCTTCGCTCATAGCATCCACAACTCGCTCTCTCCGCTAAAGTCATGTAACTGTATCAAATGAATTGCAACCAATAGCGAGAAAGGAGTAGAAAAGTGGATTACTGAACCCCGCTCTTACTATCCACAAATGGGAATTGAAAGCATTAATTAGTGATGACAACACGCATATCTATAATAGAATTAATGCATGCACTTGTTTATCCAAGCGTCTGAAGCTTTTTATTTGCTAAGCGTCAGATTTAGCAAATCTGTCCCACATAAATAAAACAATTAAATTTATTTAAAATAAAGTGTTATTTTAGCTCCTTTTATAAAAAACTAATTTACAAAATTCACAAAATCATGCGCTGTTATAAATCGAATAAGAAATTCAGAAAAGACTTTAACAAAAGTGATGCGAAAACTATTTAAAATAAGTATGATAAATAGGACAGATTAGAACAGCAGTTTTTAATTAAAAAATGAAAATAGAAGAACTTCAAAGGCAGGCACTGTCGTTCACATAGTTGAAGGACATATGTAAATGAGTGTTGAAATTGCGCATACGCCCCGTGTGGCGGCTTCTCAAAGTAGTTTTTTTTACTTGCAGCTGACGCACTTGCATAATGAACTCAATTAAAAGTTGGCTGCTTGCCAGCTGCAGCGAACATCTAAACGCCGATGCCTTTGGCCTATTGCGTCTTATCCTTTCGTAGCAGCTCCTGCTTGGCCAGCAGCTGCACCCGCTGACCCACCAGACCCAGCGGCTTGCGCGATACCAGATGACAAGTTGATTGCCTGCCAAAGGGAAAATACATATGTGTGGATAATATGCGAAGGTATCGATTGTTACCGACTGACCAATGCTCGTTCACAGCGGCCGACATTATATACTTTGTATTAAATATATAATATATATGGCTATGTTTCTCTTTTTAGTAGGTAAGAATTTTGTTATACATGCAAATATTATATATTCATATGCCTAAGATATTTCCATAGTCTTTTCCTATATTTAACTTCCTCCAACTCAAAAATCTTTTGACTTGAATAGCATTTCTTTAAAGCCAATATACTCGCTTTCAAAGTGTGAACGAGTATTTGGCCAATTTGTAAATCAAACATAAATTGGCTGCCAACTCACTTGTAGATGATTTTCTCACGGTCCGCCCAGGGCCAGCTGCGCTCCAGATTATCCAGCTTGAATAGCAGCTGCAAGGAACAAAAAAAACATAGGTGACAACTGACAGGTGTGTGTGTGCGTGTGTGCACGTATGTCCCTAATGAGGCGCCGCATTGATTGCTTTTACCTTTTGTGACTCGCTGGGCGCTGTTATTGTTGCCTCCAGCGTGGGCGTCAATTCAGTTGTGGGCGTGGCCGGGCGCACCTTTGAAGTGTCAATCGCATTCGCCGGCAGCTGCGGCTGCGGCTGCGTGCTTTCGGCATCGCTTACACGCACCTTGGGCACATTTCGCAGATTCCAGGTGTAAGTGGTGCTCAGGAAATCGCTGTCATCCCCATCCCCATCCCCATCCCCATCCCCATCCCCATCTCCCTCCTCTTCGCTGGAGCTGCTGATGTCCCGTACAGCTGGCAGCTTCATATAGTAAACCGTCTTGAGCGTCATCTCATTTTCATCTTCGTCGGAGTGCTTCTCATCACTCAGCTCATTTGTTCCGTAATTGACTTCCGATGCATAATCGGATTCTGGTGTCAAATCCTTCAGCTGCATTAACTGTTCCTTATCGCCATCCGGCACCTGCACCAGATCATCCTCTTGCTCCGCCTCCAGCTCCGCCTCGTCCTCAATCTCATGCTCATTCTCATCCTCGAGCAGCTCAAAGTCGAGCGCATCCTCGTCGTAGGAGAATTTGCGCTGCATGCAGCGGAGCTCCTCCTCACTGAGGCTGCCAAAGGACTGCGACACGGTTTCCAGCGTCGAGGTCAGAATCTTGGGTATCTCCGCTATGGCAGACAGCTTGCGCTGCATCTCCATCAGGCGCATCTCGATGGAACTCGGAAGCACGCGACCCGAGCGAGTGCCAAGCGATGCCATAGAAGCTGCTTTACATTTATATACATATATATATATATATATATTTATATATGCAAGTGTATGGTTTATGAAATCATTTTATTGCAACAAGCACACAGACACAGGCACACACATACAGATGCAGTTACAGATATTGCTTAAGATTTATGCACACGAGTTGAAGGCAAAAAAACAATGCAGCGGGTTAATTGGGGGCGTGGCTGTTGGTTTGGGGGGCGGGGCTGTTGCTGGTGACCATCACTTGGACTTGGATGCAGTCGGCAGAGCCATCAGCATGTTCTCAATTGTGCTGCTGCGCAGCTCATGATTGTCGCCGACCTCCGCAAAGAATCGTTTAATATTCCGTATAATTCGATGATGCGGCAGCTCCTGCACGCCGGGCACAAGCGACACAGAGACAGAGACCGAGACGGAGACGGAGACGGAGACAGCGAGTGAGAGTGAGAGTGACAGAGGGGGAGAGAGAGAGAGAACCGATGTTAATTGCATTGGACATGTGTGAATTGGAGGGGCATTCAATCACCTGCTCCTCCTCGTCGGAAGACTCGTCCTCGCTCAATTCAATGATCAACTCGTTGCCCTCATCGTCAAGCTGGGTTTTGGTTTTCTTTTTCTTTGGCTTTGGCGGCTCGGGCGGCTCTTGCCACATGATGGGGTGCCAGCAACGGGAGCCAAGCAATGGGGTTGGGGTGAAGTCTACAAAAAGAAACAACCAGAATGTCAGCTTCCCGTTGCAGGGTGCAACACACAAACATGCGGGGTGCAAGGACTCAGGTACTGGTTGCAGGGACATGCACAAAGCTAAGCCTCAAAAACTCACCCTTTGGCGGCGGCATCGGCTTCGGCACACGCATCACAATCGACTTCTCCTCGCCGGCCTCGAACATGCCCGTCGGATCGTCCTCCTCCATGCTGCGCATTGCATAACGTACACGTACATATAGTATGTATATAGTATATATATATATATATATATATTTGTTATTTGTATAATTGGGGGCAACCTACTTGCGCATTAGAAGTTGCACCTTCTTGGGCGTCGCGTTGATTCGCTCGTGCGCCTGATTCAAAGTCAGCTGCGTGGCGTCCTCCTCGTTGATTTCGAGTATTATATCGCCCAGACGCACCCCCGATTTGTCGGCTATGCCGTTGGGTGTTACCTGCAAGAAGTCGGAACTTACTTTCCACTGGTACACTATTTAATACCCTGGAACAGCGTTCGCTTTCCCTTTCGCTTTCGCAGACCGAACGACTCGACAGTCAAAGCGCAATTGATCTACAAATGTTGCTTAGCTCGAACAACTACTATATACTATATAATATAATCTATATACTACAAATGATATATGACAGCTTCAACTATATATATATATATATATATATATATATGCTTATGTATTTATGCATATAGATATGTAAGCGTGCTCCCAAAAGGAAAACACAATGAGATACTTTTTTCTTATATTTTTAAAATAGTCTGCGTCAAGTGTGCGCTACAACAGTTTTTAAGAGCATTTGCGTTTATATAGAAATATGAGTTGTCAGTTATATAATTAGCTATTTTATTGTGGAATAAATATCAGTTTATTCTCAGCACTAAGTTGTAGAAACTTTTAGTTAATATATTTAAATATGATCTAAAAGAAATATAAGTAAAGTTTAATCGTTTAAATCTAATATCTCAATAAAACATTAACTTTGTGTACAATTTTGTTTTATTTAAAGGTAAACAAGTAGTCAAAGCTATTTAAGAACCCGTCTAAGCAATTAAATTTATGAACTTCCAATACAATTTTTTTTTCTCCCATTAAGCTGCTTGCCTTATCGTTCATGCCCCATTCGGGTAGGGCATGTGCAGCGGCACAGAAAAAATAACAATTTGTATTTTGTATTTTTGCTGGCAAACTGAAAGCCAGACGTCAAAACCGAAAGCAATTCTACATAGAAAAAAATACTTGTTAACCCAAATATTGTGCATTCCCTCCGCTCGAGAGTAAAACCAATTGAAACGAGAACGAAACGCTGCCATTCACCTCCTCCCCTACCCCTCTCCCTCTACTGCTCGGTTGTCCCCGGCGCCTGGTACGCCTTTGTCCTCTGCCATACGGCAATTGTCGCTCATACGCCCCATCGAACGAGTAAAGTAAAATATTTATTTCGCTGGCTGCGTTGATTTCGTCATAGCCGAATAATTCGAAAACATACGAAAAGTGTTGCCTGCCTTTGTTTCTAATACCCTGTAAGCAATTAAAGTGAGTAACAAGTGGGGTATATAGCAGTCAGAGTTAGGCTCCAGGCTGTCAAGTTTGTTTGCTTATCGCTTCGATAAATATCGATTTTTTAATAATTGTTGGTAACAATAAAAAATTTAGTGTGTAGGTTTGTGGTCTGGCTTTTATCTCAAGATATAGATCTCCTTATAGAATTATTTCCAGTTTAAGGATGAAATACCACAAAATATCAAATGGAGAATGATATAATCATATATTTCTAAATCGTCATCCAGAACAAGGGTCTTGGCTGTCTGTTTATTTGCTCATCAAATGTTTTTTCAGCTTATCAAAATCGATTATAATTGATTTTTAGTTTTATTAAACTTTCGTATGTCAAACTTATTATTTGCTTAACATTATCTGACAAAAAAGTATCAAAGCTTTTGGCACTGTTTACAGGGCATCTGCTAGTCCAACACTCAGCTATCTAGAGCAAACTTTAAATGCCTTTGGCCAGCGAGGAAAGCGAAACGCGAAAATTGCAGCTGTCGCAGCGCTCGGTGTTGGCTTCGATAGGAAATTGGAAGTTGGATAACCAAAGGGGAGAAAATGGAGTGGGAAAAACAGTTGTGCGGGTTCTCAGAGGGAAGTGGGAAATATGCATAACGACGCGCTTACCTGAAAGACGGTTAAGGGCATATGAAACTCGGCGCCGCCAGTTATCAGGAAACCCCACTTCTCGTCATCCTTCGAGTCGTAGGCATCCGACTCAACGTCGAAGGCGGGAAAGCCATCCGTGTCGCCGATGCCGCAGGATATCTTGATAATGGGCGCCTTCTTCTTTGTCTCTGGCGTCGACCACAATATGCCCAAGGGCTCAGGCATCGTGTTTTTGTTGTTGTTGTTGTAGTTGTTGCTGCTGCTGCTGCTGCTGTTGTTAGCTTTGTTTGTTTACTTTGCGTTTCTTCCCCTCCCTCTCTCCGCTGCCGTTGCCTCCTCTCTTCTTTTTGCTGCTCTTTTGTGCGTGGCTGCTCGTTTTATTTATAAATCTTGGTGCCTCGCTCTCTCTCAATGAGCCAATCGCTCCGTCTCCCTCTCTCTCTCTCACTCTCCCCTTGCCTTGTTATCTGGCTCTTTGTCTATTCTTTTTCTACAGTTTGTTGCAATAGTTTTTCTTTTTTTGCCTTTTGGCTGCGCCTGTCAAAATTCTCAAATTTTACCCGTGCAAAATTTATTTTTTCTTTTTTTCGCGTGTTTTTCGTGTTTTCTTTTCTTGCCGGCTTTTCTTTGGCTTTTCGCTGGGCAATGACTGCGCGAAAATGCTTTCAATTGAGTTTGCCTCGATTGCAACTTCTCTCCTCTTATATAATCAGCCTTTCACGCATTGCACAATAAAAATTTTCCACTATTTTCTTAATGGCTTCCTCTAATATTTTTTTATTGCAAATTTACGACTTAACCAATTTCCTTTCCGGAATTTTTAATGTGTTTTAATTATGAAGGTAAGCGCTAAACTTAATGAATCTTAGCTAGAGGTTTTGCTTCTTCTTCTGCTTCTCTTTTTTTTTTTGGGGTTTTCCACAATTTTCTTTGGCTTCCGCACGATTGCAACCGACTCGAGCAACTAAAACTAAAAGGCAAAGCGCTAAAATAATTTTCGAGAAGTTTTCCTTTGTAGTGCATTCGCTTTTTTATAGCTTGCCGCACGGCGACAGACTATTTACAATACCCTAACCCCCAGTGGGGTATATTAGCATCTGATCTGCAAAATGTATTCTATGGATAAGTAAGCGAAGCTTAAGTAAAAAGCTTGACTCAGGAGTTTTGTCTATTAGATTTTTAGGGTATTCTTAAAAAATTAAGTAAGAATCGGAGACAATGAAGATATAGAACAGTTACGATCCCACTTACATATACATACAAATTTGAATGAAATTTGCAGGTATATCGTAGTCGTATAATTCTTGCAATTATTTTCTACACTTTTTGTCGATCTTTTATGTACGTTTTCTGTGCGTTGGGCATTGGGATAGGTCCGTAAAAAGTTTTCCCCACTTGTAAATTGTTGCTGCTATTTTTTCAGTTTTCTCTTTTTAATAGAAATATATTCCAAGCATCTTTTTTTTAAGTCGTACAAAGTTCCTGTGTCTGATTTTAATGATAATATTTGGAATACTTCTCGGAAAAGGTGCTTTGCGTCTCATTAGCGGAATACGTCTTGTTTATTTATGTTGTTTACCGCTGATTATTTTCGTCTGAACTCAATATTTTGTTGTCTATAATCTAGCTTATCTCTTGAATGTCGAAATCAGAGTTCAGTTATTTTTAATTTTAGTTTGATTCTGAACAATCCATTAAAGGTATTCCAAGAGATTGACTTGCATATAATATTCATCAACATTTATAGCTTTAAGAAGAAAACAAATGTTATCGATAACTTTAACAATATATATATCAATTATTTTTGTATTATCGATAATTAATATTTTGCTGTGAATCGATTATTTGTGCTATCGATAACAGTTGGTATGGAAATTTAATAAAAATGATTTCACCGATCGGTATCTATGATATGCACGTCAACAAATATTTATCGATGAATCTCTTCAAAAATAAAATATCAAGTGCATTCACTCTGAACGAATGTCGTCTATATTGTTCAATAAAAATATATAAGGAATACATTTTTATAATATTTTGCTCCAATTTTTAATCATCCTCTTTTGTGTTATTTTTAATTACTTTAATTTAATATACTCATTATATAAATACATATATGTATATATAGGTATATTCTTGAGCTGAAATTCAAAACTTCTACGAAATTTCTTGCACTTTACCCTTGGGACGCGATTCATTGGAAATTCTACAATAAATTTTAAGTACGAAATTCTCAGCTTACAATCTTAATAAAAAATCCAGACAGCGGATCCTTATGATCTGTTGCCCACATATCTAGATGAAGAACGGGTAAAGGTGACAACAGCAACAACAACAAAAACTGTGGCAAACATCGATAAGAAATGAAAACAGTTTGTGAAAATTTCAGTTTTAGTTTTTTATTTTAATTTAAAATTAACAATTAACGCTTATTAAAGTTATATATCATAGGTGGTCTCGTTGTTGGCCTCATTGGAGTTCGCCTCCAGCACCTCACAGCCCTGGACATAGTCATCCGCATTGAGCATGATATCCAACTCCTTCAATAATTCTTTGAATTCCTCGCTGGGCTCCATCTCATCGCTTGTTGCATTCAACGTAGCTTCACGCTTGCGACGCCGCTCCTCCTCTTCCTCCTCCTCCGCATGGTGTTGTGGGTGCTCCTCTTCCTGGAAATTTAGTGTCTTTTGAAACATTTCTAAAGCGACGCTCATCAGTGGGTCTTCATCTTCGGATAAGTCACTGGAATCCTCTTCAGCTGCCCGCCTCTTGCGCTCTGCTGGCTTCGGCGGCTCGGTGGCTGGCTTCTCCGCCTCCTTCACCTTCTCCTTCTCCTTCTCCTCTGATGAATCGATTTCGACAGCGTCTGTCTTGCTCTGTGGCTGGCCAGTTTCTTCAGAGGAAGCGCTCGAGGCGTCTCCAGCGGCGCGCCTTTCACGCTCCACATGCTTCTGTCCATGATGCTCGTGCGCCAGCTCATCTCCATGCGAATGCGAATGCGAATGATCATGTGAATGAGAGCAGCCGGCATGAATCTCTGGATCAGGATCCTCAATGGGTTGGCGACGCACCCGCTGAAGCGTGTCCTCACTGTCATCTTTGCTGAGGGGCAAGGCCAATGCTGCACCTAACATCAGGCACGCCGCCAGCACTGTGGTAAGCATCCTCGAATGCATCCTGAGTGTTGAATGTTAATCCTTTGTGAAATTGTTTTTCTGTTTGTTGATCGCGCTGCGACTTGTTGTGCTCGACTGAATCGCGATGCTGTCGCCGCTGTTGCTTATGAGACCTGATTATCACAATCGCAGACTGTGATTTCTGATTTGACAGCCTCTGTTGACAGTGCTTCCCGATCCGGATCCAATTAAAGCGGCATCGACTAGCAAGCGAGCTGCAAGCCCTGCACCGAGCGCATCCATATCGGGAATTCTGATGCGGCTTTTACTTTGCTTGCACACGCCTTTCCCATAAACGATGCCCCACGGCAGGCACTTTGCCTATGCCAACAAATATGTTACACTTATAGGAATACTATATGATAACATAAATAAGTTATCTTTTAATACAACTTTGCCATCAAAACAAATCATTGCGATGCCCTACAAGCAGGCACTTGGGAACTGTGTTGAAATATGTAACAGCTGGAAGGGATCATGAAAGTAGTATCATAGTATGCATCTATCATATGTAATCAAATCAAATTACACTCACATTTATAATAAAATATTCCTTAGTACTCCAACACTAACAATATTATATAATCATCCCATTGAACATATGCCTTTAATTATCCATTATAATATCATAAAGATCGAGTGTAGGGCATTCAGAGTTCCTCTATCGCAGCATAAATATGCGCGCTTATTCATATTCGGGAATGCGCAATTTACTCGGGAGACCCAATAGACGTTTGTCTGTGTGCAAATTTGCAACTAGACTTGCATAATAAATACAAATTGAGCCGATTATTTACGGAATAGATAAGGCGGATCAGCAGAGATCACCGCAGCTAAGTGAAGGCGCAATTTGTGATTACTTGGCGTTTCGTTTCGTTCCGTCTAAAACACAGCATGAAAAGTGAAGCATGAATTAAACAACAAATAACTAAATCCCGAGCTTGACTTGCAATTCACGTACAAATCACTTCGTACCACTGTGCGTATGGGTTTTATCGACTAGCCTTAAAGGCTGAAGCATGTTTTTGACCGGAGCCAAGGCGAAAATGTTTCCGGTAAACAAAAGCCCCTTAACAAATAAGGTAAAGGATATGCCAGACGTGAGTCGAATCCCTGACAAGAGGAGATGCCAAGCCTAACTGTAAAGCCGTAAAAAGTATCTTTAAGATAGCTCGATTGTCAAGCGTGGGCATCGCTTATCGTGGAGCATTTACCAGACGCCTTTTTGGCCGGCATTAAACTGGACACAAAGCGTTACAAAGGACACGCGATAACTGTAAAGGCCAAAAGGTGTTGCCCGGGGCGAAATTAAAAGCAAATATTTAACAGCCTGAGCAATGGAAAACTTCAAGTCCTGCTGCTTATGCAAAAAATAAGTGGATTCATAGCGAAAGGCTGATTGAATTTGGACTCCCAGCTGGATGCTCCACACCGCCTTGACGACATCAAAAAGCCAAGCGGAACGGAACGGAATGGATTGGAATAGCATGAATTGAAGTGAAACATAACCAAACGAATTGGCATCAAGAGCTGCTTGCATAATTTAAGTGAATTTACAATTTATATTTACGCCTCGCTGTTTATACCCTGGCTTGGGAAAGGGTTGAGCGGGTATATAGGTGCTTTGTATTAGCTATTTTTACCCTTGCTGAGAAAAGGGTTAAGTGCACATCATTTATATAATAATTATGTTAACAGTTAAAATGCATTTCAAATGTTTTGCTCTGCAAATAAATCGATAAATTAATTAATTAATTCTATTAGATTAAATAAATTAAAAATTAAATTATATTTACAAAATGAAAATTAGTACTATATGTTATCTAGTATTTAATATTTATGTAATTTAATTTATGTAATTCACGCATATCAATTTATTCATATAAAGCAGAGTATCTTTCGGCCCACATTTTCGACAGTTAATCTTTACTATTTGATAAGAAAATATATACGTATATTGCATTTTATGTATATATTTTATGCAAATTGCGATTTGTTTGGACTGCGGCAGCGCGCACTGCAACATTTTATGCAAATCAACTGGCACCTGATGTCCCAACAAAATATTTGCCCAGGCCAACATTTTTCTCATTTCTTCCTCTTTGTTTTGGTTTTATTTTCTTTTTTTTTTTGGTCTGGTCTTGTTTCTTGTCATATTTATTAAAAATTTATCAATGTCATAAGTTTGCCAAGCCATCAATCAACTTTAAAGCACCAAAGATTTGCTTAGACGAACGAAACGAGTCGCACTTGATTTAAGATAAAGAAATTCCTTCACGTTCTTGAGGCGTGCGTTGAATTAATTTCCAGCCCTAAAAGTATGCAAGTGATATTTTTTTCTGGTGCAAATTAAATTTTATTGCCCCCCATGCGAGACTTTTGGTTAAAGTCTAGATAGCTAAGTTATTAATAAGAAAGCTCATTTACTATAATGTGCAATTTATATGTATATACAAATAGTAATGCAAAAACTGTAAATTACACAGATTTGGTACACTTTGTGAATCAGACATATAAATGAATTCAATTAGTTGCATTAAGCGTATTGCGTACATTAAATACAAGGGGCCCAATAACTGCATTATATATATATATATTTTTTTAATGTGGTACACTAGTACTATAATATTAATTAGATCCAAATGTAAGTAAGTGACTCAAATTAGGTACACTAGGTACATTTGGTACATCACCTGTGTATTTATAAACATAACTTTGCCATCGTTTATAAAATTAGTAGCTTCAGTTTCGACACCTGCTTATGATTAAATTGAATGTTAACACTAATTTTGATATAACCCTATTCCATTTTAATCAGTTTGCTTTAGAATTGTGTGTTAGTTCGAACCATTTGGCTTTCACAATACAGACTACAGGTTACACAATACACAGACACTGTCGACAAAATAATAATTATCAAAAAAATAGAAAAAAAATTGCAAAAATTACACTACACTACACAGCCACCGACACTTAACCATGGAGAACGAGAAACTCTCAGAGTCGAACAGTTCGAACCCCATTGTTTTGGTTGACTTCAGCGGACAGGAACCTGGTGACGTGCTTAAGGATGAAAGTCACCCAGAAACAGAGCCCGAGCTGGAGGAGAAGTCGAGCAGCGATGAAGTGGTTGAGAAGAAGACCGCGAACATGACGGAAGAGGAGAAATTGGCTAGAAAGAAACTCCTGACGACGCCATTCCGATTTTTTGATGATCCGGACGATGACAGACACACCTCACTTATGGAACAGGTGCAAAGGGCTTGGGATGAAGCACAGGCGGAGAACGACGAAGAACAGCAGCAGATTCAACAGCAGCAGCTGGAGCAGCAGCAGCAGCAGCAGCAGGATGCAGCCACAGCAGAGGCTGAACGGCATACAGTTGCGGAATCTGAGGTCAACGTTGATGAGATGTTGGGCAACGACTTTGAATTAGACGACGATGACGACGAATATGAGGATGATCTCGATATGCGGAAGCCAGCCAAAGGCGATACGGTCAAGGCGAAAACCAAGTTCTTAAACAATTTCATAATACCATCCCTATCGGATGTATCCGATGATCATGAGGAGAAAGCCAAGTTAAAACGGCCTGCCACATCGAAGACCTCGGTTGGAGAAGACGAAGGTAAGTTTGTGCATCCACTGGAAGAGGATGAGAGCGACGAAGCGCCGACGCCAGCGCCCGACTCCACCCCCTCTGAGGAGAGTAGCAAATCGATCGAGATTATCCTCGAACTATCCAGCGATAGCGATAGGGATCCCTTTTTGATCTTTGATGAAGCCCATGATGCCAAGGCGCCTAAGCAGGAAGAGAATGAAATGGACGTATTTGTGAAATTTCAAAGTAGCTTCATCAAAGACCTCTCCGTGCACGAGGACTCCGCAGATCTTGAGGAAGCGAAAAGTAAAGCGGAACTGCTAAATATGACTCTCGATTTTCTCTACGATCTATTCAACAATATTGTCAACGAAATGGAGAATCTGAATGAGACGGCTGTACTGCGAAATAAATTGGATAAGGATAAGCTAATTAGTAGTATGGTTAAAATTGTTAATAAGTATTCGTACGAAAAGGAGATTAATGTCTATTTAAATGTCAAAATGTGCGATTATTACAAGCGTATGAGAAATATCAGAGCATTCGCAATCCTCGAGCCGGAGAGTAGAAAAAAAGAATATAGCAGATACGTGGAGGCGCTCCGGCTATTGGATTACAGGATTAAAATCGCTGCGGAGACTAAAAAAAAGAATTCGTTTCTAATGTCTAGTGTTCTTATGGATCTCTCCTGTTTACAGAACATTGTCATGCACACCGAAGAGAACTTCGAGCAGGTTTTCATGCGTACACTCAGTGCCAATAAATCAGAATACATGAAGCGCTTCGTCGAACGCGAGCTCCGACTCATGAACCAAAAGCGGAACGAGATTAGTGATGCGCGCCTCTTCCTTATCACCAGGAAACATACCCTAGGACGCATTCGTGATGTTAGTAACCCAACTTTTCTATTATATATATATGCATATACTTATAAAGTCATGTCCGTTTACTTCATATTTCTAAAAAAAAAAAGTCGCTTTAAAAGCTTTTGCTATTTGCTAAGGAAAGAAAAATTTGTTGGCTGTAACTCTCAACTAGTTAAAATTGCAAAGTTCCGTTATAGTTCTCAATCAGTTACTTTAAAAGTGGAGTTGATAAAGGAAAAGTTGTAACGGGATCTATTTACACCTTCTTATACATTTCAATCAATATATCAGCACGTACCCGATTATCCGATATAGTAAACATAGATTACAAATTATTATTTTAATATCTTTGAAACAGCGAAAGTATCTGCTAGTTGGGCACTCAACGGAAGTGATGCAGGGTTTACCACAGAAACTTTCTTGCTTCTTTAAGTTCTTTACTTACAGGATATCTCCTAGTCTAATTTCACATTCCCATTCACAGAAAATTCTTAAGCTGGAAACAATTAATGAGGATCTCTGCATGGACGACTTTATTAGCATTCAAAATCAAGTAGTTGCATTAGATAAAAAAATTGAAGGTGAGTTCGCACTGATAGCAAAGGCTTAACTGACAGCCAATCTCAACTGTTTTATAGAACGTAACAACGAGCTGAAGAAGATGCGCTATAACTATCATTCCGAGTTACATCAGACGCAACACAATCGAGAGAAGGCGTTGGCCTTGATTAGCAAATTGAAAGGAAATCGCATAATACTGGCCAATATGCAGGAGAAGCAGCATCAGCTGCGTGAACGTCTCTATAATGCGAAATTGGAACGTAACCAGATCCGTAAACAGCACTCGGATCTGACCTATCAAGGCGGACTCCTATCGATGCCGGCTTTAATGTTCGATTACGATGAAACCGTGGAAAAGGTGATGAACAAACGGGCGAATGTCCTCGAATTGAAGGAGACCTTCCGGCGTGTCTCCCAGCGTATTATAGAGTTAGAATCGCGATGTGCTTAAACAACATATGATATATATGAGAAATCAAATATATCAATCAAATAAACTACATACGATATATATGTGAAATCAAATAAATATACATACATATACACATGTATATAATGAATACAAAGCAGAATCCAACTGGTTTTATTCTTCGTACAGCTAATTAACAATACATATAATTTCTTTATTCAATATTATTTTGATCTAATTATATAGAATATTTAAAATAAATATCTATATCTATATATTGCTCTACTTTGCCAAAGTTGACATTAATTAATCTATTTAAGATCGCAAAAAAATAAAATTTAGCACGTATAGCAAGGAAAATTATGATTTCCTATATATCAAATGGAGACCTTATATATAAAGTCGCCATTGAAAATGACAGAAAATCTCTTAATGAACAAACATAATAAATATTTTCACATTTTCAGTGTCAAGTTTGATACTTTATGTTTGTTTTCTATTTCTCTGCTACATGTACACAATAAAGTATGATTATATATCAAGGTATACATATATATATTTATGCGATCCACATATACATATATATAGCCTTCGATTTGTTTAAGCAATTGCGCAAAATATTGAATTGTAAACAAATGCCAAATGATGGCACGCGCTTTATTCTTATTATCGTAATGTTTATATTTTAGGAATATATTAGTCAGATTTTTGGCAGTGGAAATTGTGGAAATTTGGCTTACTAAGTATTATAAGCAATTTATATTTAGCAAATACTGGTTGGCAATTAGCAAAAACTAATGAAGAACATTTCTCATTTCCATTATAAACGAGTACTCATACTGCAACAATTTGAACACAACTAAAAACATTATCATTTGTCAGACCGAATAGTTAAATACCCTACAATCTATTAAAGACATCTTGGGTGTGCGTCCACGCTAAGCCGGCACTCACACTTATACAGTATCAACAAAGCTCACACCAACTCTCTCTTTCGTTAAATACTCAACTAAAATAAGTGTAACAAAAACTTAACGTCAGATGCCGCTCTCCCGCTCTTAAGTAATAACGGGATCAAAAGCATTAATGCCAGCGATGGGACAGCTGTGAACAAGTAAATGTACACGCTCACATCGCATTATCCTCTCATTAGATAATTCTCTATGTCATTCTCTCTCCCTCTCTCGTAGATTAGACTAAGCGTGCTTTATTTATATTTAATTTGTATTCTTGTTCCCACTATTTTACACATATTTCGACAAAATCGACTTACCCTTATGTAGGGTACGCAATTAGCAACGGTTTGCGTGCATCAATTAAAAATGCAACGAAATTAAATGGGGGCGTGAAATTCATAAAGTGTCTAAGGCACATAATTTCGAATGTCGTATCACACCTGAATTTTGATTTTATTATAGATAAATTTAAAGAAAATTTACAAAAATTTTTATTTTATTAATCTGAAGAATTAATCAGAAAACATATCCTTTACTCAGCCCATTAAATATGTATGCTTGATATATAGATATAGACGCTTATATTTAGATATACAGTCTGCAATAACCTCAACACGCTTCAATGGAATTTTTTGCGCACACTTGTAACAACAGCCTGTTTATGTTTTCGTGTATAAACACGAATACATATACATATGTATATGTATGTATTGCTTATAGATATGCCAGCCATATTTAGATCATATATATATGTTAGATCTATAGACGAATGAATAAAAAGAAATACACCCACACAAACGCAACACTTGGTAGCTGAAGGTTAGAAAGCAGATATATATAGAATATATATGTGTATATACATGGATATATATGCCTTATTCTGGAATTGGATCGCGACTTTGGTTTTCTCCACATTATCATCAACTCTTTATTTGTATTCTTTTGTATAAATAAACTTAGGCGTATACTTAATATAAATCGCATCGACAAGCCCTTTTGCTGTGCATGTGTGCATTTGTGTGAGTGTTATATGTTTGTTTTGTTTGTATGTTTGTGTTGGTGTGAGGAATATTTTTGGTTTGTTTAATGTTTTGGTTTGAAAACTTAACAGTTAAACATAGATAGTAAATAAAAAGATAGTCAAATTAAGTAGATAGAAAACAGATAGCCGAACAGCATCGATGCGATTTACTTGCCGAGCAAGATCTTGCGGCCGGCGCCCAAGTTTTGACCAGCCTGGGTGGCGCCCTTGTTGGAGCCGGCCTGGAGGCCGACAATGGTCTGACCAGCCTTCAGCTGCTCCTCGCTGAAGTCGCGCTTGCACTCGTCGGCGGGCTTGGGGCCCAGGAAGGGACCCTTGAAGTCGGCGTGCTTGTAGCACTGCAAAGCGAAAGAACGGTTCGGTCAGTCAATCAATCGATCAATCTGTCAATCAATCGGTCAATTGATCGAGTACTTACGGCACGGCCCAGAGCGAAGATGGTGTTGGTCACATTGGCAATGTCCTTCTTCTCGTACAGATCGACAGTCTGGAAGACATCGATGTCGGGCACGCCGTATTCCTTAAGTGCCTTCTGGAAGTTGTTCAGGTTCTCCATGAACTTGAACTGTCCGCCGGAGGAGTTGATCTTGGCAACGGCGCCGGGCTGCAGTTTGTTGATCAGATTGCACAGAACTTGACCGTCCTTGAGCACATCCTCGTAAGCCTCACCAGCGGGGAATTTCTCATTGAGGATAGCCTCGATCCAGGTCTGGGCCTCTTTGTCCATCTCGGGATTGCGTTTGCCGGCAATCTATAGCCATAATTTAACAAAAACAAACATTAACATTAACTATTTTTATTTCTTCTAACTCTTTCATCACAGCACTTTTTTATAGTTCAATATATATATGTATATATATCTTTTTTCTATATTATTTTTTATAACACTGTTTTGTTCACCTTGGCACGAACAGCACGTTCCAGAGACATGTTTGGATTTGGTTTTTAGGTTGGGGAGTTATCGGTCAATAGGATCTTCACCAAAGCTAATGCAAGCCTTCACTGATGCCTGGCCACGGGGCGTATGCGGCTTTTAAAGCGCGAGAGAAACACCGCTCACACACACAGACAGTGAGGCACACACATTGACACTGTTCAAGAATTTTCCAAAAATATATCCGAATTCGGAGTCGTCTATGTGAACAAGCTCTACAGAGATTTTGTGGCCAAGGCGTGGGCGCGGATTTTCACGTATCTATCAAGTGTATGCGTGTGTGTGTGTGTGTCGCTGTGTGTGTGCATTTTATTTCTCACAATTCCGACTGTGAGCGTCGCCATCTCGCATGAGTCGCATGAGTCGTACGCTTTAATTTTAGATTGGTACACATCCAAAATAAATTTAAGAAAAAAGTATTCGAAAACAAAAATCAATTTCAATAATTTTTCACACATCTTGAGAAAATGGACGCGCGCGCCTCTAACTAAAATTTTTACAAGCTCTGCTTCTTCTTCACTCTTATTATTTTGTTATTCTTATTCTTCTTCAAATCCAATTAACGTATACATATTATCTCTCAGTGTTTATCTTTTTGAAAATTTCCACACTTTTCACACTGCTTTCGGAGTGTGAAAATGCCTTTCGGCTTTCAGTTCAGCTGTCTGATGCATTTTCTTCTTTTTTTAATTTTTATTTTTTTTTATTCGTAATATCCGTTTGAAGTGGAATGCATGGTATCATGCTTAAAATTGGCTTTGGATTTGCTTTTGTTGAGTGTTAAATAAATTTCAATTATTTTCGAAAAGTGAAAATATGCGAAAATTATAGAAATTAGTTTTACAAATTATCCTCAAAGTATTTCAGATTGAAGTAGTAAAAATTAGAAAACTACTTTCAATTATTTTTGGTTCCTATTAACATTATGCATATTAAATTTTTGTTTATAGGGAAAATACTCGAATTTGTTTTCACGTCCTTGATAGCAAGGGGTATTCCTTCAAATTGTATAAAATATATTTTTTTTTATGTTCTACCAAACAAATGTTTTGTACAACACAAACAATAACTACACAAACATTACTTAAATATTTATACTTTGAAATTTTCCTAATGGACCCAGACGAAGAATTCCCGGAAGAAACAAATGAAGAGTCTACAAACAATACGAGAAATGAAAGAAATTTAATGGATAGTACGAGTTTTTTGCCAGAATCCGATTCGGACTCCGAAATTGAACAATGGGAGCAGCTTGGAAACGAAAGGCAATTCGATAGAGAAGTTATGCTAAATACCCTATTAAATCGACGAACTGTAGAGTCCATAGAAATGCGAGAAAGCTTAGAAAGTCCGGAAGGTCAAAATTCAAACGAGTTTGAACCACAAAATGAAGAAGAAAATGAAGAGCGGCCAGAACGTAGAAAACGGCTGAAGAAAGCCCGTAATATTCGTTTCAGTACGGAGGACGATTCCAAGACAGATTTAAGAAATGAGGACTTGCACGAAGATTCGGCCACCTCGTCGAGCACCCAAACGCATTCAAGCCACTTAAACCCGGACTCTTCAGAGCTGGAGCTGTATTTTGATGGAGAGGACACTGAAGAAGACGAGAATGAGGATGAAGATGTGTTGAAGACACCCAAAGGGGATTCAATCAAGGCTAAAATGGAATTTCTAAAATTTTTCGAAATACCTTCGTTATCGGACATATCGGAGGATACAGAAGAAACATCATGATGCGAAACATTTATGTAGTCAGTACTTTATTACATCTTTTTATCTCACAGCCAAAACAAAAACGGAAGATTTACAAAATATCCTCATAATCGGACTTATCTGAGGATAGAGAAGAAAATATGTGAAATACTTATATAGTCGACAGTTTATTACAACTTTTCAATAGATATTCCAATTAATTGTAGCTATAAAAGCCATAAAAACATATTATTCGACTACTCCTAATGGCAGACACATGGCATTATTATTAACATTAATCTAAGAGCGAAAAACAAATTTTGGAATGGCTTCTGGCAAGGTCAAAGCCATTTTTATGTCCACGCAGTTAATTTAATTTATACTTTTCCTTGCCTTATTGAAAAACGCTTGAGGGCGTGCTCAACAAAAATTTAAATTATGTCTAATGAAGCTAGAAAAGACTTGAGATAAACGAATTGGGAATACTCTATGGAGCAGACAAAAGTAGGGAAAATTGATTAAGAAAGAGAAAGAAATGTTAGGCTAATGACTATCTAATATGTCTTAATTAGTATATTAAACTGTTAAATTAATTTATAATGAAAGGGAGAAGATATCCAGAAAGATATATATCAGAACAGACAATAGTCAGTTAGTAAACAACAATCGAAGACATAAATTAAAAAAGCAGAAGCACATACATATAGATGATTTATCTTTTAAGATATATAAGTGAGATATTTCATTTTCTGCACGAATACTTATAATTTATTATATATATATATATATATATATATATATACATATTTCCTAATATATAGTACTTAATACCTATATATATATTTTCTTATATAAGCTTTACAAAAGAGTTTCAAATAAAAACGATTCCATTAAAATTTCCCTTATAATATTTTTCCTTTTATTTCAATTTACTCTCAGAAAAGTTAACCTCCATATGTTTCCTAATGCATAATATATGGCCTATAACCATATAGTAAGTGTATACAGTATACAAAACAATTTCGAAAGCATGTCATATGCTAGGGAGTGAGATTTCGTATGCTTCGAATGTCGAGTCAGACAGAGTGCATGCCCTTAATAAATGGTCATATTTTATTCATATTAACAACAAAAACAAAGCCAGAAATAACATACATTTACCAAATTCCAACAACGAAAGAAAAAAAAGAAGGAACTGTGCCCGACTACCAGCTACCCTGGCACTCTGGCTTCAATAACAGCTATATGGAAAACAACTATGCATATAAACTAAAGTTTAGGGCTTAATAATTATAATGATAATTTCTAACATTATAATATGCTGGGGGTAAGTATCTACATTTAAATATATCTCAAGCACCTACATAAAAATTCTAATAAAAATGATGAAATTGTGTTGCATTTGAATTTTTTTATATAAGTTTACTTTTTAATTGATTAATTCGATTTGTTTGATTCCGATCAAAACTATATAAAATTAATGTTTACCGCCTTGCCTGCGCAGCAAACCAATATACTCTGAAGTCCCATATTCGATGAATACCGAGAATACAAATTAAAATGGAGGCAAGCAAAAGCTTTGAGTGTGTGACCTTGCGACGATAACTTTTGCCGCTAGAGCGGATACAATTTCGATAACAATCTCTCGCATACGCGTATAAGGCGAGCTAGCGACGCAGAAATTGTCCGCTGGGTTAAATCTATTTTCGTATGTCCACATTGAACAGGTGGAAGAGACGGAAAAACAAACGTTGCGCTGCGTCAGCATTTGAGATTTTCCAGGCGTCTCTCAATTGTGAGATGCTGCGAGCGACAAGATGAGGGGGAGGGAGAGGGTAGATGCTCTGTTGTTGGTGTTTTTCACACATTCTCGCCGCATGGCGTGTTGGTTTATTTTTACAGCCGCTGTGGGCCAAGGCGGTCCAGTCGGCAGGTTCCACCCGGTCTCCGTCTGAGTGTCGCCCCAAGGCAGCCATTTTTTAATTAAGCAAATTTTTGGTTTTGCCCCACTGTCCTTTCAATTACGTGTATTAAATTTGCCTTTTGGCCCTTAGTTTGGATGCAAGTTTAATGAACGCCCCGAACAATATTTTTTTGTTGTTGTTCGTAATTAAATTACAAGAATTCACATTCGCATTCGCATTCGCTTTGCCTTTCAAATTATTGCTAAACAAATAAAGTTTCATTTCAATTGCTCATAAAGACTAACAAATTTGCAATAATTTAATTACAACTGTGTGTGTGTGTGTGTGCTTGCGTATGAAAAAATGTGAATAGAAAATGCAATTGATTTCATTTAGTCATCTAAATTGTTGCAGTTTAAGTACGACTGACAGATACTCTGCAAAAGCAGTTCTCAATAACAATTGATTCATATATGAATATATATATATATTTCTTCTTCTTTAAGCTAGAACCATAATTATAACTGCTTTGATCTTCAATAAAGAACAAAAAGCAGACCCATCTAAATAATATATGAATTACCAATTTCCCATCCGCCCATAGGGTATATGCAATAAGTGCCTCAAGTTGGGCTGCTATTGACCAAGTTAAATACCAAGTTAGACGCTTCAACACTTCCGGACTTTCTGTCTGTTTGCTACGTAAATTTGATTTGGACGAGCAGCAGAACGAAGAGGACTGAAAAGGAGGCTTAGGCTTAGGCTTAAGGCCGGGCACTCCATGCTAAATGCGCCTGGATTATATACACATAAATCAACATAAAACGTAACAAAGGACACACATTCAAAGGAATATTCACAGCCAGTGGCTAAAACCGCCAACACAATGGCCAACAAGCAGCGGCTAACTAGCCGAGGTGCACTACAAAATACCCTAGAGATTAGCTGAATAAATAACTGCTTAAAAAAGTGAAACTACGCTTGGGTGCGTTCAAATAGAGGAATCACCCTACAGGCAGTGCTTAAAACGATCCAATAAAAGTTATTCAGGTAGGAGTGTTACATTTCGTTAGGCAAAACCATTATACCCAGCCACATAGGGTATCTAAACGACCGCAAATGAAGTCAAGCGCAAATGGGTTCGATGCGTGGGTCGGAATATTTTTTGTAGGGTTTAACTGCCAATTTACGGTTATTTTTTGGGAGTCGGGGGTTTTGCAATAACACTTGTGGCTATTGTTTAGATTAAAGAGCTGTTCAACGTATTTCCGTTTTCGTTTTTACAGCCAGGAAACGGAAATGAAGTGGAGCAAATGCGACCGCTGGCCAAATAATTCGCACTTGACTTTTGGCTTACGCCGCAAAATGGGATTTCATTTGTGTTTTATAAATAGACAAGAAATGATTTGGCCAAATAGTTGTTCGCTGCAGACAGTTCTATTTATAGTAAGTCGCATTTTATTTATTTAAGCACTGTCCACAGTTGCTTTAATTTTTAATTGGAAAAACTCGCGACTCAATGTCGTCATTGGACTATAAAAATAAATCGCGCATTCGCCGTGTGGTCCGCAATGTTAAGTCACAGACAATGCGAAGAGCTATCCATAGATATTTATAACTATCTCGCAGTTCTCTTGACGTCGGTTCTTCGCTTATTTCCAATTCTTTTTTATTTTGTTTAATTTTTGTTGTTGTTTTTTTTTTAACCCATAAGCAATTAAAAATTTTATGAGCATTTGCGAAAAGTTTGTTTGCTTTTTGTAGGTAAACACTTTGTATACCCTTATTTTTAGTCATGTCTTCCAATTATTGGCGTATATTTTAATTATTTATACTTGTCTTCTCCGCTTCTTACTTGACTTTCCGGCTTTCATTGAAGGGGAGTCTGTCACAGTCTTTGAACTTTCCCTGTTTTTTCGTTTGTTTTGTTTGCATTGGTTTTTGTCTGCGGGAAAGTTTCCCTGCCAGCGTTTCGCTTGGAAACGTCGGCCTCAATATGAAAAACCCTAATTACGAATTCCAAGCCTAGCAAAAAGGTTGACCCCAACCCAATATATTGAATTCAATATATTATTGGCGCTCATTCAAGCTTAAAGCAGATAAAATTAGAGTAAGAAACCAGAAACAGGTAATAATTGGCCAAGAAACCAAAAAGTTAAAAGACATTTGTGTACCCTGTAGGCGACAAGTGCTGGCAATGGGTTGTGATGAATGTGTGATGTACCTGTAATTTTATGATTTTACGTGTGTAATTTATGATTTATGGTAAATGATGTAAAGTGTATTATGTACGATGTATGTAATCTGAATGTTGCATATAATATATGTTGTATAACGAATTATATATTTATGTATAATACCTGATAATGTATTTAATAAAAAAACTTCCGTTAACTTCCTGCCTTTATTAGTTGTTGAATGAACGGCTTACAAAAAGAGTACAGGGTATTAGCGTTCCTAGCAAACCCAAAAAAAACTATGGCTTTTCCAAATATTTTTTTTGATGCCCTTAAATCAATAATTCAGCAGCGACTGAATTTCAATTCGATGTCCAGCAAAACCCTCGCCCAATGGACTCAGCTCCAGAGCCTCCTTAAGACAGGACCAACAAAGCAAGCAAAAACGTGTCGGTCGGATGCAACTGACTGCCTGATGCCCTGTTTTATCACTATAAAAATGAAAATAACTTTTTTTATTAGAAACTGGTTTTTTATTATTTGGAGTGCCACCCAGTATGGGTATGATGCTTTTGGTACATACCAAATTTTGATTAAGATGCAACCTTCAAAGTTAAAAAATTATTTGAACTTTCTTAACGGAAGGAAGGACTTTTTGCAAAACAAATATACTGCTCTTTCCATTTGAGAACAGTGTATCAATAAGAGGGAGTAAAATCTTTGGTCTCAGCTTCGTCTGACCCAAATAGAATCAACAAATGTTGCTTAAAGTGCTGATGGAATGCTTGGACCATAAAACTTTGTCAATATTTCCGCAGTGCACGCATCGTTGACTGCTCTGGCGGTTGTTTGGGTGGTGCAAGTGGTCCAAGTGGTGCGAATGGGTTTTGGTGGCTGAGTCCAATCGAGTTTAACTGTGGCTAACACTTTAAGGCAAACAGCTGCGTCTAGTTAATAGGCGCCAGCGCTTAATGTGATTTGAGACTTTTGGCGAAAAGGTCTTCAATTCTGTAAATTGGGTGAAAGGCGTAGAAGAGGAAGCACACGAGAAAATAGGAGCAGTACAAGCAGAAGGAGCAGAAGGAGCAGAAGCTTAAGCTACTAGTTTGAGGCATCGCATTGCGACTTCAAAGCAACATTTTACACATAAATCAATTTGCAAAATGTATTTTTCAGCATTAGGCTCAAGTTACGGACCCTATCACTTGCACCCCACCTCCCAATTATAGATACTATGCGCCTCCCTTTCCGACACCAAAAAGTTTGAAGAGGCAAACAAAAAGTCGTTTGTTGTTGCTGGTGTCGTTTGTCGAACTGAAACGCGATTTGCAGCGCAGAGTTCGCACTGCCTCCCAGCCATGAAGCAACCCCATCATCTACACCACACACCTGCCCTTAGGCGTAGCTACCCCTTCTACGCATTTGTAACTTTTAACAGCCATGCTAATTTACACTCATTATGCGCTTAATTATGGCGCCTCTTGACAAAAGGCGTTGCCTGCTTTTAGGCGCTTTGTTTTTTGCGTTTGTATTGCCGCCTTTTCTGTTCGCAATTTATGCGCCCCCTTCCCTTTCTCGAACTTCATATTAAACATAATTATTTTTATTTCAAATTAAATATAAAATAATTGAAGCCAAAGCAAAAAGCTTTAATATATTTTATCTTAAATTCAATATAAAACACAATTGTTTTGATTTCGCTTTTTTATACATACTTTCACTATATATGGCATCATGGCCAGCCCTCTGTTGAGCGGTGGCAACCCTCTCTATCCATTGTCCAAGGGCTTCGCTGCAATGTCCATAAATAAAGTCAGTCGTGGGTAGTTTGGTTTTAATCGAGTTCTGCGTAAAATGCAAATAGTAGAGTGAAAAGGAAAGCTCCATTGTTTACACATATAAATAAGTAAAATATGTAGAAAGCTCTATCATGCATATCCGAGCGAAACATATAAAACCAACATCGTATATGTGAATCGCAGCTATGCAAATAGAATGTAAAGAGAAGAATGAGAGAGAGGGAAAGACAGAAAGGAGGGATAGAGAGAGACAGAGAGAGAGCTAGTCAGGGAACGTTAGGAAGAAATCTACAGAAATTTCGCTAGAATGCAGCGATTTATGATAATAACGAGAGCTCGAGAGAGAGAGAGGTATATATACACATATGTGGTAAGATCGTATGAAAGTATTGAACGAACGGTAGACTATGAACGCTTATTGAGGAAGTATTTTGCTCTGAAGAGCTCTTGAGCTGTAACCCACACTTGCTCAGCGCCTCCAACTATGATTATTTCTGAGAGGGAAAGACAGAGAGGGGGGACAGAGAGAGACAGAGAGAGAGCTAGTCAGGGAACGTCAGTAAGAAATCTACAGAAATTTCGCTAGAATGCAGCGATTTATGATAATAACGAGAGATCGAGAGAGAGAGAGATATATATATACACATATATGGTAAGATCGTATGAAAGTATTGAACGAACGGTAGACTATGAACGCCTATTGAGGGAGTATTTTGCTCTGAAGAGCTCTTGAACTGAAACCCACACTTGCTCACCGCCTCCAACTATGATTATTTCTGTTAAATAGAATGGAACACACATAATATTTAATATCCATTATTTTATTATTTTGTATTTCTTAATATCATTATAACTATATAGTTCAGTTATATTTCTCTGGTACGCCTAACTTTAATACAAGCAAATCAGGAGTCTGTCCAGGTGTCGTTGGATTACAGCTGGCAAATTGAAAAACTTGCTGACTGAAAAGTTTGCTGCGTGTCGCGAGAAAGATTTTTTGTTGTTGTTGAACAAAAGCGAATCGTGTTGCAGTTGCAGTTGCAGCTACTCTAACGTCCAACTGCACCGCATCTGAGACGAAAGTCAATGAGACGGATACAGAAGGGAAAAACAGAAAAAGTATGTTGAAGGGGATTTCCAAACTTTATTTGAGTTGGGTGACCAGCACGAATATTACGTATATTACGCGGGTTGCGTGCAATTAACGCCTCGTAGTACTTGAAAGCCATTTACCCTACTTTTACCCAACTCAAATTTGCGCACTCGATATGGCCATTAGCCATGACATGGCTCTCGTTCTCGTCGGTGGGTATGCAAATATTAGCCAACATTTCGAGTGCAAACAAAGTGCGTAACCCCAACCTAATCAACAGGGTGTACAGTAGAGCCGCATGCTAATGATGTCCAGACATAATTCGAAAGATCATTAGCGGATATGTATACATATGTATATATATATATTTTATGGGGTTTAAATAAACAGTAAATGTGCCTAATTATCCCGCCACATGTTGATAATTGGAATTTAATATCATGTTTATATGAAGCAAAGAAAGTTTTAAATGGTTCGGGTTTTGCCTCGAACAAATTTTAACACTTTTCTTGAAAAGCTGATGGATTGTCGATTAGCTGCTTATTTTCTATGAATAAGTTGATTTTTTAAATTAAAGACATATCCATATATATTTTAATTTACCTTAAAACCGGTATAGATTACGAGAAATATTTTGCATATATATTCAATTTACTTCGAACCTGTTCGTTTCCCCAAATAAACCTTCAATCACGGCTGCCGGTTGGGAAATTCAAATTTTCCCAGTTGTTCCATAATATCTCGCAGTTTTTCGAGCCCAACTTTGTTCACTTCGTAGGCGTCCAATTGCTGCATTGTGGCCAACCAACGATGCAGTTGCGGCCAACGAGCTGCTGTCACGGGAAACATGAGATCCACCGTGCTGAGTGTGGTTACGATGGATACGTCGGCGAGCGTCAGCTGAAAGGGAAAGCATAAAACTAAACTCAATTAAAAAACGAGGGCTTCAGATTTTGTGGCTGCCACCTGATCGCCAGCCATATAGCTCTGCTTAGATAGATACTGTTCCATGATGTCGTATGCCTCGCACAGCTTGCGTTTGTGGTAGGGCACATCCACATTGGCGAACTGCTTGCGCACGATTTCCGACTGGCAATGGGAAAAGGGTATTTGTAAATATAATAGCTGGCAATTAAACGAGATCTAAGCACCATTAAATCACTGTCACGGCGAAAGAGAAAGCTACCCTCAAAGAACAGGCGATTAAGCACTTTCATTCTATCTGCATATTCCTTCGGCCACAGTGTGCCCTCCCCATCGAACTTCTCTGCGAGATGAATGAGTATAACATGGCTATCGGTGAGAAGTTGTTCATTATGCACAAGTGTCGGCACCGTATGAAGCGGATTTAGCTGGGGGATAAATAATTAGTAGTCTGGTCTGCATACGATTTGCATGAGTTACCGCCAAGAACTCTTTGTCAAATTGTTCACCCTTGAATAAGTCTACGAAGCGCATCTCTACATCAATATTTAACATTTTGATAAGCATCAGACAACTGCGCACTGGTGGACTACGATCGTCGCAATATAAGATCGGAGTCGACATGATCAAAAATTTGAAGAAAAATAAAACAACAACGCAAACAATCGCACTCAAAGCTAGCGAGCAACTGAAGTTCAAACCAATCTCAGCTGTTTTTCAACATACGAAACCTCTCTCATATACCGTGAGAGTAAGAGCAAACAACTTACGATCTCTCTGATCTCTGTTTTCAGCTGAAACAAAGTGGAAAAAGAAAATAAAATACACGCTTCATAGCTTGTGTATATGTAAATATAGTAGGTAAAATAGTTTTATTTATTATAAGAGACAAATTTAAGTAACAAACCAATTGATATTTAAAATTTGAATTTTACACCGTGCAAATTTCTTATAACTGCCACATTTGTTTCGATACTCTTATCGATATATTCATTGGACCTTCAGCTGCAGTCAGCTGTTTCGCATTTTACGATTTACTCACTTCGGTCACACTGCTCTTACCACTTCGCTCGCGAGTTTTATTTGTTAATATAAAATTAATTCTTTTTAACTGAAAGTGTTGTAATATCACGCACTAATTCACTCACGATGTACCTAACGCGCCAGATAAGACTGTTGCCCAGGTCCAGCCTTAGTCGACACATTGCCAGTGGCAATGGCACACATTACACAACCGCTGCGTCGCCGGCCGCAGAGCACATTGAAATTCCAAAACGCATTGAACGGTCGCCCACAGATCTGTTGCAGGCGTTGGCCAGTACCGTTGGACGTGATTCTACCGCGCCGCACTATAAATACCATGATGATCCATTTCTAATACCCATGTCGAATGTAGCAAAGCGAACATTTGCCCTGTCGAAGGAGGCAGGACGCAAAGCAGCCAATTGGATTAAGGAAGAGCATCGGGAGCTATTCATGGTAAGTATTATGGTACTGCAGAAAATGTATAGCATTAATATCTATCTTTCAGCACCAAGAAGCCCAACCTCCAATTGAAAAGTTTGCACCGTCCATGGTCTACACGGAAGAATCGGAGGTGGATGCAAGCTCACTGCAACAACTTATATCACAAGGTGAGCTGACGGATGCCATTCTGGTGTATAATCTATTGGAGAAAAAAGGCATTGCGGTCACCGATGCCGCAAAGCAAAGTCTATTGGAGCTCGTCTGTTTCTATAATAATCAAGAGCCGTTGCCGGAGGAGTATATAGAAGAGCGCTGGTTTATGCAGAACAATCGCCGACGTGAGCGTCACGGCAAAACCTGGAAGGATGGTGAGTTGGCAGAGAAACTCTACGCAGATATAGAGCCAAAGACGCCACAATCCTACGCAGCGCTCATACGCGGTATGGCCAAATATTTACAGTGTGAGCGAGCCTATGCGCTGCTTCAGGAAGCAAACGAGAAGCAAATTCAGCTGGACACCAATACATACAATGCCACCATTCAGATTGTAAGCTTTCTCAAAGACACGGCGGAACAGCGATGGCAGATGTGCACCGAGCTACTGCAGCAAATGGCCCAACAACAGCTGCATCCTAATTTGGGCACGTTAAATGCAGTGCTCGAGTGCATCAGCACTTTTGGAAACTTTAAATTAGCGCGAAGCTCAGCGCTAAAGGTCTTGCCTGAATTTAAGCAACTGGGAGTAACGCCCAGTTTGGGCTCCTATTACTATCTTCTGATTATATTTTGCCGAGAACGTGGTCCCGTCTCGCACGTTATTGTGGACATCCTAAACGACATTGCCGACAAGCAGTTCAAGGTGGAGCATCCCAAGGATACGTACTTCTTTGCCACTGCTATGGATGTATGCCGCAATCATTTACATGATAAGGGATTGGCTAAGAAGGTGAATGAGCTGCTACATTGGGGCAACAATTACGATCTGATAGGCGACTCCTTTAAAGAAGGCATCTATTACCGCAATTATTTAGCGCTGCTCTGTCAGACCGAGTCCATTGAAGACTTTATGCACACTTATGATCTGCTGGTGCCCAACATTTATATACCCGAGCCGGGCATAATGGAGGAGATACTCAGAGCCATAGAAATCAGTGGCGCAGTAGAGCATGTGCCACGCCTCTGGTCCGACATGGTCATATTCGATCACACGCATCGCGAGAGTCTGCTGCTTTACGTTCTCCGTATAATGGTGGACAATCCTCCTAACGCAGAACTGCTCTCCCAGGAACAACTGCCCGAGCAGTGCGCCAAGGTGGCCTTGGATATGTACAACAAAATCGAAGAGTCTATGAAACGGATAAGGAAAGTTTCCTTTACTGGCCAAATGCTGGGCGACATTCTGACCCTACTCGTGCGCGACAAAAAGAGCTTCGATAAGGCCACCGAGGTTTTCACCTATATAGACAAGCAGCAGCATCGCATTCCCGGCACACCCGCAGACAGAGCTTTGTTTGAATATGTGGAGGCAACCGTGGTTAACAAAGCGCCTAGCCAGGCGCTAATAGCCCTCCAGTATGCCGTGGATAACAATATGGAGACGACAGCGCTGGCGAAGCGCATAAATGAGGGCTTCACCCTTGATGAAGTGCATTTGGGCAAGCTGAAGTCCCTTGTCGGCGAAGGAGTTCTAGATAAATAAAAACCCATGAATGTTATTAAAAGTCATTAAATTCGTAATTGTAATTTGCAATAAATACAAAACAAATGCAAGAAATGCATTCAATAATACTAAGATTCGACTATTTTGTGCTAGACGAGATTACTTAAGAATATGACTAGATCAAAGAAATAAAATTCATTCCTCTTTTGTCATGGGCAGCCAATTGACGCCATCATGAGGTAAATCGCTGCGCACAAACGGTGACATCCAGGTCCAATACATGCGCTTGCCAAGTACCATTTCCATGTTGGCTCGCAAGCCGAGATTATAACTGTTATTTGAGCGATCTTTCATAACGGCACCACGCTGAAATATGGGCCGATGATAAATGAGGAGCAAAGTGCACATGCAAAATGCCAAGATATTCAATTCATAAAGTAAAACATAAAAGTTCTCCCAACTGGCGTGGACAGTCAGGCTCAAAGCAGGCACAAGAATCGTCAGCAACGTGTACGGCCGCCAATAGTAATCGGCATGCAAATACCACAGATAAATGCTGGCATTGATAACTACGTAGAGAGCACCCAATCCCATGTATATCAGAAAGTAAAAGAAATAACGATAATTATGATGTCCTATGCAGCAGCAGGTGAAGCGGCAGTGGTGATCCCGCTTTAACACGCACACATCGCAGATCTCGCAGTGCCAAGAACGTGGTGGCACCAGCGCCTGGCAGCTATCGCACATATGCCACCTGCTGAGCAGATGAGGCTCCAATGGCGGCTTCAGTATATGCACTGAAATGTACGAGTAAATTGTTGAACAAGGATAAAGGCTTTGAAATTTTAAGTAACTTGCTTTTAATGGACGTATCCACAAGCATACAGGCCAGCACATTGGACGTTATATTGAAGACAAAAAAGATGCCGGCGAGCCAAACTGTAGTATACCAGAAGCTGCCTACATCATGCAGTTCAGGCATTATGACTGTGACTTGAAATATGTACGTAAGCGGAACACAGATAGCAATAAGCATAAAGCACGCTCCATCACCCACTGAGCGCGGCCAAAAAGCCCTATGCAATGGACGTAATATCATCTTATCACTACTACTAAACTAATTTAAAAAACTTTTGTAATTTGTTTGACAAACTAGTGGTGCACTTCACGCAATATTTATGTATCGCATTGTGGGTACTCGATAGTATTAAGCATGCGATATTATCGCATATCGTTTCTTGCAAAAGAGCTGCCACATAGAAGCAAGCTGTGATTAATTGTGAAGAGATTCAAATAGCAATCACCTATATGAATTAGTTAGTTGATCTGCTTATTAATTGATTTATAATATTTTATATGTTTCTGCATAATTCAAATAATATTAAGGTGATCGTTTTATTTTTAGATTTTGTCATTAAATTCATACAATAATATCCTACAATCAAGTGTAAGCCTTGATTTGATTGTATTATTTAATTAACAACACACCATTCATTTGTAGCTACTATATGACAGTGTGGCAACGCTTACCCTACCTCAATGTCTTTACACAATCTTTGATTTATTAGGTTGTGGTACTTTTTACATTTAACTAATCAGTTGCAGTGTTCTGCCATCCTACCTCAACAAGACTTGACGAGTTTTACTACCAGCCATAGGAGTGACTCACCGTGACTGAGTCACTAAATAACATACGGTGCTCATCTCTATGAAGAGCTGTTTGTGTGAGCGTACCTTTAGAAGAAGAAGAAGCAGAGGAGAGAGTGCAGAAATACGCTGTGTGGCTAATCAAAATTATTGAAACCATAAAACATTCCAAATGCGACGGTAGAAATAACGTATCAGTCGTTCTCATTGCACTGTGCACTGAACACCTACAAACTCAGCGAGCACGGCTAAAACACAATGACTCGTCAATGTGCGCAGCTGGTATGTTTAACAATATTATGCATTCTGCATCTGATCGCTGCTGGCGTTCCACTCAGTCGATACGAAGCGCTTTTTAAGCAACAATCAGCGCCGGTGGACGAAGAGCTCGGTCTATACAATGACAACGATAAGGTAGTAAAACTTACAGTTGCCAATTTCAATGAAACTGTGGTGGAACAGAATCGTGGCTCGCTCGTCGAATTCTACAATACATATTGCGGACATTGCAGACGGTTTGCGCCCACCTACAAACAGGTTGCTGATCAGCTGCACGCCTGGCAGGATGTAGTCATCATCAGTGCCATTGACTGCGCTGCCGAGGAGAACAACGGTATTTGCCGCACCTACGAGGTAATGGGCTACCCCACGCTGCGTTACATGGGCCCTGGCTTCCAGCCCGGTGGCAACCAATATGGCCTGCAATTGGACACTCAAAAACCCGAGGAGATACGCAGTCTGATCGCTGGCATGGTAGTCGCCGAGAATCAGACCATTAATAACACCTACTGGCCAAATTTTGTACCTGTTTCGGAAAATGATAGCGCAACATCGCTTTTTGAGGGTCTCAACAGTTTGCGGGAGTACATAGCGCTGATATATGAGCCGGAGAACTCCACGCTGGCCGCTGAAACAGCGCTATTTTTGCTGCAGTGGCCAGCCGTGCAGGTTCGTCGATTTAGCGAAGCCTCCATTGCGCCCAAATTTGGGATGGACATCAAACAACAGCAAGTGGCGCTTGTAGATCGTAAGGGCAATATCAAGATCCACAAGCCATCGAAGCTGAGCAGTGATGTCTATGCCAAGGTCATTGAGGATGCACTGCGTGCTGTGAACTTTACGCCCAGACCACTGCAGAAGCTTCAGCACGCTGATCAACAGCAACATGCGAGCAACGACACTCCCAGTGCAATAAATGAGATTATAAAGGAAGTGCATCGCAACAAGCATTTCATTTACCAGGCGGACCTCGAGCAAGGCATACGCACCATTCTCCACAACGAGGTTTCCAAAGTGAATGAGATTAGCGGCGATAGACTGCTGGCACTGCAGCGCTTCCTGACTGTCCTGAAGCGCTACAATCCTTTGGGCAAGAATGGACGTCAGCTGGTGACCCAGTTGAAGGATTTCGTCGTCCAATTCAATCAACAGCTGACGGGCAAACAGTTTGAGGAGGAGCTGCGACGCCTGGAAGCGCAACTGGGCCACATTTACTCCAGCACTCAGTATGTGGGCTGCACGGGCTCCAGTCCGCATTATCGTGGCTTCAGTTGCTCGCTGTGGACGCTCTTCCATTTTATGACGGTGCAGGCGGCGACCAACGAGGAGGCACAGGATCCATTGGAAGTGCTGCAAGCGATGCATGGCTATATCAAGAACTACTTCGGTTGCACCGATTGCAGCCAACATTTCCAGGTGAGTCAGCAGCAGGCTACGCTTCGTCTCACACACACACATACAGATGCAATTTATACTCTGCCTACGTGTTAATAGTACCCTATTATTGTAATATACGCTTTCACTATGAGATCAGCATGACCTCCAAATTGTATAAGGTGCTGGAATACTGCCTATAAAAGTTGTTTTCTAGTCACAATACAAATTTTAGTATATATTAGTTATTTTTTGCTGTTGATTTGTTGTTAAACAATAACAAAAATACAGCCAAACTTTTTTATAAATTATAGTTTGCTTTACTTAAAACGATTGTTCCGGACTAAAAGTTTTTTAGATAAGCGAACTAGGGGAACAAGATTACAAACCAGTTATGATTAAAAGTGTCAAAGATTATATACTAGAGCAGATAGAAAGTGTACATAAATGATGATTAGCGTTGCAAAAAACGTATATACATTTATATATTGTATACTTTAGTGGATACAATGGAAATATAGGAGATAGTTAATCTTAGATACATCCGTTTATAAAGACAAACACTGGGAGTAATATATATAAAAAACAATTATGGAAAAGCACAACTAAATATAGACTTATCTACTATTTAAGAGCACGTAGTTTATTATATTTTGTATATATGAATGACGGAATACTCCGTAGCCTTATATCAATTGAACGGTAGTTATTTAATAGCGACTAACTCACGATAATTGCATTAGCACGTTGCCCATTAACTTCATTTGAATAAAGAGAAAAAGAAAACAACAACAAGTTGTTGCACATAGCGTTTTTTTTTTTTTTGTTTTTCGAATATTTATCATCCGTCAATGAAAAACTCAGAAAATTTCTGTAAATAGGTCTGTGCCTGATGTTGATATATAGTCGTATACTAACCGTTTCTTATGATTCGACAATATCAAAGACTGCAAGTTCGACTAGACTGGTCTAGATAATTTATATACATACGTTGGCGCTTGTGCAAAAATCTAGCTTTGCATATGTGCTGAATGGGCTTATCTGATATATTTATGTATTTATTTATAAGCGGGGTCAAAGACCCTATACCATACAGTTCATATATAAAGTTTAAAAATTTTCTTAAGCTGCTGAATAGGTTTAATTGTGCTTATCATATTTATATTTATAAAAAATGCATTTAATAAGGTTTTTTACATTCAAAACTTATTACGCAATCATAAATTATGGGTTTTCCTTAACCTAATTGTATCTTGGCAGCTGTTGTTTATATTGATACAACTGTATTTATACGATCTCCAATATAGGCAATGGCAACACGCCGTAAAATCTGGAACGTTGCCTCTAAAGACGAAGCCGTACTTTGGCTGTGGGCTGCGCATAATGAGGTTAATCAACGTCTGGCCGGCGATGATACCGAGGATCCGAAATTTCCTAAACAACAATTCCCCAGTGCCAACAGCTGTGCCCAGTGCCGTAAAGCGCCAGCAACTGCCACAAAAGAGAGTCTATCTATTGACTGGAACAAGGATGCGGTGCTCAGTTTCCTAAAGAACATTCACAATCCGGAGTTCGTTAGTCGCTATGGAGTGCAGCGGGAGGAGCTGCTGCACGAGTCGCTGGAGACGATACGACAAAAGCGTCAAATCTCGAGCGTCTTTTCCGATATAGACATGCGAATGGGCATGTTTCTATATGCCTTCTGCATAATCATGATGGTGATAGCCTTCAAGCTCTTCGCCTTCAAGGGCGGCTATCGGAAGAAACCATACGGACACGATCTACTAGGCAAAGTGTAAAAGCCAAGTCTCTCTAGAACAATAACCACTCCATGGTTTAGCTCTATTACTAAAAAAAAAAAAGACAAATATTTAGCGACCACCTTCACATGTTTTTTGTATGTAACTCACAATTATGTTTAAGTCGAATGTGTGTATATATCAATAATCTTCCAGTTGTAATCATTTAAAATAATGAAAAACAATCGCTTTTATAAATTTACTTATCAAAATGTAAACTATCTCTATTTGTTTTCTATCAGTGCATTGATAAAAGTTACCATAGGCAGTTTATCTGCAATTCAATCAGATACCTCTTGGTAGTTCTCAAACAATGTTGAACAGATGTTTTCTGTCATGTCAACTGCCATAAATGTATTCCCATGGCTGTTTCCTATATATGCAGCACTTGAGATAACATTTAGTTCTCACGATTGTAATAAAAGTGGCATTCAAGTAGATAAAGGATAGACTTCGAAAATAAATTTAAACTTAACCCGAAGAATGTCACGCAAATAATTTTGACGCATATGAATTTTATTTGAGAAACCTTTTGAAATCTGGATGCCACCAGGGCAGTACTTTATACTTTTCAATGCGGGAATATTTGACAGTCACGCTTAGGCCATTGTTACTGTTGTCCTCAACAAAGTCCAGTTCCAAATTCTTGGCACGCATGTCCGTGCAAAGCAGCTCACGGGTTGCCTGCAGGCGGAACTGCGATTGCTGCTGGTTGTAAAGCATCTGCAGCGGAAGCGGTACAAATTGCCGGCACAATACAATTAGTAACACAATTCCTTCATGACGATAGCAAGAGCTATTTGTTGTATTGGCTGACGACTTGTCTTCCTCTGCCAATGCTTCCCAGTCGTTGACCACTTCGGTGTCCGACTGCCCCAGCTGGCAGTCTTCATCCAAACGTGTAGGGGTTGACACTTGTTGATTTCGCAGTGTGTAGCATATAATCCACAAGCATTGATACTGCTGCTGGGAGCAGGACATAAAAGTTCGGTGCAGCAACCAGTCCAAACTGTAGCCTAGTTCCAAGCGCGTTTTAAGTGGTCGATAGCAGTGAAAGAGTGCTTCAATGACTTGTGCGCGCAGCACTTTTGTATCACAGTTACGTATTTGCTCCAATTGCAACTGGGCGGGCAGCTCCAGATTCCAACTCTTTGTCGTGACACCCAGGCAATAGCGTCTGTACATATTTCTCCAAAAAACTCTCGAATTCACCAGTTTGGCGGTCTGCTTGCATACCAATGCAAACGACTGCACATCCTCAGGATCTAGCCGCATAGCTATGTGAAACCAAACATCGTGTCCAATATCAAGTGTGTTGTTGTTGGCATTCTCAGCCATTGTGAGAACTGGCGCTCTAACATACGCATTGGATTTCTGCTTTAGCTCGACGTATACATCTGATTGCCGTGCATAGATTGCTGCCATTTGATAAGTACAATTTTTATTTATTTGAAATAATAAATTGAAATCATTACTTACCACATTTCCCCCGGCTGCGATATAATTTTTGGTGAATATACTCTTCGCTTTCATCATCGAAAGTCATTACTTAAATTTTCTGTTTTCATTCCAAGCAAATTCTTGTACTAGGGATATTCCCCTATACACAAACTTAATAAAAACACGAAAATATTTCGATAATTCACTGCTACCGTAGCTAAGGAGCGTTCTTATTGGTGTGAAGTTGGGACTATTTCGCCAATTATTTATTGATGAATATATTTTAGAGAACGGAGCATACATTCATAGATTAGTTACTTAAATAATACGAATTAAAATATACCGATATCGCAGAGGAGGCTGAACCATACAACTTGCAAAGTATCGATACCACTTAGTTAGAGCAATCGGAAATGCGCAAATATGAAATGTCTACAATCAATTAAAATTTTATATATCGATACTACAACGTGAATAAAATATTCGATACTCGATATTCCATATATCGATGCAAGTTGCAACAAAGTATTAGAACAATAAAACCGGCAACAAACTCTAAAACTGATTAAATTATATTAAAGGCTGACCAAGCATATGTTGACAATTCTCTAAAAGATTTTTAAATCAGATTAACAGCTGCAGTTCAAAATAATAGGAAGATTAAATGGACTATGAATAGAAGTTAAGAAACGAGTACTTCGAAATTAAGTTGTTATGGAAAGACGACTCTCGTATTTATGGAATTTATAATTGAATACTGAGAAGCAACCAGCAGGTAGTTGAAAAATTGCCTGAAGTGTGTATCGCACATTTATAGCGGCAATAAAATGCACTTACCAAGGAATTTGTACGCGCAACAGCTGTCTGCCTGGATAAACATAAATTGGAATATATGCTTATACACAAATATATATTTGTATGTGCGTAGGTAAATCGGCACTCTCGCTCTTTATGGCTCTCGCTTAGGCTGTAATATATGCATATGTACATATATATTAAACAGTTGACGATAACAAAACACGGTGCTCTCCCATATGGAAATATATAGAATTTAGCATTCGCTTAAAGGGCAACTGCGCCTGCGTTTGTTAGTCATTCCACTTTTAACTATGGCTGCGTACGGAACTAATACTGAATGCATCTCTGCGAATGCGCTGAAAGATCAGGCGCGGTATGATCATTACCGGATCTATAATGTCCAGTTCGATAATGAGGAGCAAATCAAATTGTTCCAGAAACTAGAAGAGCAGAGCGACAGCCTCACCTTTATTGGCCACGCACGCGAAATTGGCCAAAAGCTTTCAATATTGGTCGCAGCTCATCGCGTAGCGGATTTTGCGGATCTATTGGAGACGTACAAGCTACAACATCGGGTTTTGGTAAGTCTCTTAATACATTCTTATATTTCATGCAGTTGTTCCATCAACTAAAGAGTTTATTTTCTAGACATATAATTTCCAGGAAAAAATTGATCGCAATATGGGCGAAGTTTTGCCTGAGGACATAGATGCTTCTAAGTACGACTGGCAGCACTTTTTTCATCTGAAAACCATTTATGATTGGATGGATCATATGGCTGCCAAATATCCGGATCAGTTGACAGTGCTAAACATGGGCACCAGTACGCAGGGAAATTATATTAAAGGTGTTAAAGTGGGCAACAATCCAGCTAACAAAGCTATTTTTATTGAGAGTGGCATTCATGCACGTGAGTGGATCGCTCCGGCCACGGCTACTTATATAATCAATGAGTTGTTGACATCAACCAATGAGCGTTTCCAGAACCTGGCGAAGAACTACAATTGGTTTGTGTTTCCCTGCGTTAATCCCGATGGGTATAAATATACATTTGAGCACGATCGCATGTGGCGCAAGAATCGCCAGTTGTTCGGCACCTGCCGCGGTGTTGACTTGAATCGGAACTATCCTGATCATTGGAACTCAACGGGTTCAAGCAGTGATCCAACCCGTTACGATTTTGCCGGGCCAAGTGCTGCAAGTGAATTGGAGACGCAGCGCCTGATCGAGTTCATTCGAGGAAATGTAGAGAAGGAACAAATCAAGACGTACATTGCCCTCCACTCGTATTCACAAATGCTCATGTTTCCATATGGCTATACCAAGGAGCATGTCTCCAATTATGAAGATCTCAAGGAATTTGGAAAGAAAGCATCGGCCGCCATCAAAGCGGAAAGTGGTCGAGACTACGTTAGTGGGAATCTCTACGAGACTATATATCCCTCAAGCGGTGGCAGCATGGATTGGGCTCACGCCGAGGCCGGCATACCAATCGCTTATACATTCGAGCTGCGTGGTCCACCGGACAGCCAGGACTTGTTTATTTTGCCAGCTGCGGAGATACAGCCAACGGCTAGTGAAGCCTTTACTGCGATCAGCACGATCGTCGAGGCCGCAGCCGAGAAAGGTTACTATAAGTGAATTTTGTACACTTAAATGATAAATGAAGCTAGAACTGCTAATCTAAAAGAACTTGACGTATAACTACTAAGTAAATTTTTGTTTTTACAACCTACGTAATCTTAAATAAACTCAAACGATTTACTGTTTTGATAAAAAAAAACCTATTGTTCGCACATAACACTAGATATCCACAACATGTGGCTTTGCGGTTACTTAAAGATAAATACTTATCTGTGAGTATGTTAAGTATATACACATTTGTTGGAGTATATAAACAAACAATTCTTTTGTGTATATGCATCTGAAAATGTAAGTGTATGTATATAATGGAATACATACACTTAAACTATCCGGGCAATCAATGTTTTTCCGAGTATCCTGACAAATAAACGATAATTAATCGTTGATATCGCACTTGTGAAAATTCGATTTTGATGTAAAATCGAAATAGTGATTTCGGTATTTTCTTATATTGGATTCAGTGTATTAATCACGTTGACCGCTCGCGGTCACACTGTACACATCCCTATAGGTCTCGGCAGAAACATATAGATTTTTTTTTATTAAACACTCACTAAATTAAACTGTAAAAAGACGCCGAAGTAGTTACGTTTTTTATTGCTGTAACGTAGATTAAGTCGCATCTCTTTGTTTGCAACGTGTACGTGTGTAGGGTAAGCCCGAGCAAGCCAAAAGTGAAAGTCCCAGAAAAAGTACAAAAAGAGAGATAGAGTGACAGAGTGAGAGAGAAAAATAAAGAGAGAGAGAGAGAGAGGGAGAGAACGGTGAAAAAGAGTCAGAGTCTGGGTGAGAGAAAAACGATTTTTTCAGAGAACAACGCGGATTTTCGTATTTGCTGTGGACAGGGAAACGTGTGTGAATTGAGCAGAACCTGGTGAGTACATTTTCTGCCTGTTTGCAATTGGTATTTTTGTATTTGTTGTATTTGCATTTTCAATTGAAGCCGAAAATAATTTGAAAGCAGAAGCAAAACCGAAACGAAACGCAACGCAACGGCGCCAAGCGATAACAAAACGAGGCAAGCGAAAATAATAATAAAAACAACAACAACAACAACAACGACATCAGTAACAACAACAATTGAAAATAACGAGAAAAGTCAGCGCGCTGCCGAAGACCGTCAAAATTCTCAGCCACAGCCAGCACACACCACCTTACAGCACCTGCACCCTATTAGCTGCCACCACGCTCCACAAACAGCCAGCCATAATGTTCGTCAATTCGATGACGTTCCGTGGAAATCCGGCTAACTATCATCAGCAGCAGCCACCGCTTAGCCATCATACGCTGGCAGCCGCCGCGGCTCATCATCAGCAGCAACTGCATCATCATGCCGCGGCTACCGGCCATTTGAGCCACGGCGTTGGCGGCGGTCATGCGGCCAGCAATCATTTGGCTGCTGCTGCTGTGCTTGGACGACATGGTCATAACTCTCTGAACACCGGGCACACTTCGAGCTCATCGCATTCGAGCGGCGCGCTGGCTAGTGGCAGCAGCGGCAGCAGTAACAGCTCACCAGATAGCGGCAAGATTTACATCAAAAATTTGGAGCGCTCGATTGACAACAAGGCGGTGTACGATACCTTCTCGGCGTTTGGGAATATACTCAACTGCAATGTGGCCAAGGATGAGGATGGCAATTCGCGCGGATACGGTTTTGTGCATTTTGATTCAGAGGAAGCCGCCCGTGCGGCTATCGAGAAGGTCAATGGAATGCTATGCAATAATCAGAAGGTGCATGTGGTTAAGTTTATACCGCGGCGAGATCGTGAGCAGGAGAAGGCCACACATTTCAAGAATCTGTATGTGAAGAATCTCAGCGAGGAGTTCACCGAGCAGCATTTGCATGAGATGTTCGAGCCCTATGGCCGCATCACCAGTCACAAGGTGCGTGTATTGTTGTTTGTCTACTTTGCGAATACTCTAGAGCAGCTCGTGAAGGCCGGGGCGCTGGCGGGAGTGAGAGTGGGGGATTGCCATAAATGAGAGATAGCTGCAGATAAACCATGTGGCACACTTTCCCATCTCTTAAGCCAACAGCAACGACAGCGGCAAAGCAACGCAATTCTCTCTCTAGCTCTCTTAGCCCGCGCTCCGGCCTCAGTGCTGCGCATGCCCGCCCTAAAGAACAGGACGTGATTGTGGCCCCACATGCGTTCCCAACATGGGTTTGCTGCACTATTCAGAAATGGTGGTTTATCATGTCATACTAATTGTTATTATTATTTAATTCACTTTCAGTTGATGCTGGATGAGGAGGGACGTTCGCGCCGTTTTGGATTTGTGGCATTTGAGAATCCACAATCGGCGTTGGCCGCCGTCATTGGTCTGCATGGCAAGCAGCTAGGTGACAACAAGTTCTTGTATGTTGCACGGGCGCTCAGCAAGGCCGAACGGCAGCAGGAGATCAATCGCAAGCTGGAGGAGCGTAAACGTGCAAAGGCCGGCCAAATATTTTACTATTAAATTTTAAATATTTGGTCACTTTAAGCGGACGGATCAAACGCTGTTGCGAGCGATGCGGAAGTAACAAGAAGTTTATTTAGAGTCCCCCACATAACATACAATATATATACACACACACACCTATACCTATATATACATATACATATATATATATATATATAGATATTTACAAGAAATTATATTGTGCATCAAGCAAAAGATTCAAACAGAATGCAATACACAGAAAGCACAGAAGAGACAACACACACACACACACAAACACACACATTTAGGCGTAGGCAACACACACAAACACCTCCCCATACACACACATATATACAATTGCAGTCTGCTAATGCAGTACTATCTAAATGAAGAATAAGGAATTCACGTTCATAGATTTCTAAATATTAGATCTAATATGAAATCTATAATAACAAAAAATTCGCTAGTTTTTCTTTAACTTCCTTTCGATTAGATGTTTGTCTCTTGTTGAATTTTAAGAGCAGAAGCACTAAAAATTATAAAATAAAATACAAAAATGATAAGCAGCTTCTAGCTTCATGAACAGAGTGCGTACGCATACTTCTAATACATTAATAATACTTACTAATTAATAAAAACACGCAATTAGCAAGTGAATTCTAGGCAAGCGTCGAAACAAATATATAGCTACCATGTCAAGTCATGGCAAAATAATGAATATTTACACACATACTATATTAAAACTAAAACAAATAAAAACAACAAGTACACAATTGATGTAAAATTCTATAAACAATTAAAGCACCCACTTTACGTATATAAAGGCAAAAAACAAAGAAAAAAAGAAAAAAAATATATATATTACACGCTGTAGCTTAAAAGCGTTTATAATAATACTCACCCACACACATACACACCTACACACAAATCCTAACTAATACTAATTAAAACAAAAAAAAAAAAGGAAAATTATGAAACAATTTGAGGAAACCTTAAAGAAATATTACAGCACAAGGGAAACTCTTGTGTGCAATTGCAATTTACATAAAGATAGAGAGAGTATTAAATTTGTAACAATTACAAAACATTTTTGTAATTTATTGTAAATTGTTTCAAGTAGATAACTTCAACATTTAACACCAGGCAGCAACTAAAAGAAAAACAAAACAAAAAACAATACTACTGTAAACAATATAATTTCAAATGGGAAAACCCGAAATAAATGTATGTGTAACACACAAATGCAATGTTGAAAACTTTTTAGAAAAACATATTCACACATACACATAAAAATAAATAATTAAAAAAATAAGAGATGGAAAAGAAGGGCAAAGAAAGCGTGTAAACAAGCTCAGCACATTTACAATTAACCGGAAAAGCAAATAAAACATAAATATTTTAAGATTATTGAGCTTAATTTTTAAACATGTTTCAAAAAAAAAAAGAGAATGAAAAATACCCCAATAATAACTAAACACAAGAACAATTTGTATAGTTAAAAACAGACAACAGCAAAAACAAAAAGGTAGAAAGAAAGAAGGAAAAAAAACAATTGAAATATCTAGTAATTAAATGAAATGCGAAACCTTAAGAATTGCATAAACACACATTTACAATAATTTATTATTTAACATTTAATTTACAATTTGCGTTTCGAGTTATTATAAAAAAAAAAACGCTAACAATTTTTGTCAGCTAAGTAGAGCTAAAGGTAAAAAGAAAATTATTATTTACAGGAAATTTATAGTATTAGTATACACACACTCAAATACACACACACACGCAATATGAATTTAGAGAAAAGTAAACAAAATATTAATGCAAAATGTACAAAAACAAAATGAAAAAAAAAAACAAAATATGAAACTTTTCGTTTGCAAAGCAAATGCGACATATGTGTATTTTTATCATTAATTGTAATAAAACCGAAACTTAATTGCTTTTGCAGAATTTAACTTAAAAAGAAAAACCCCAAAAGAAAATATTAATAGTATGAAAAAAAATAAAAAGAAAACCTTGAAATATAACCTTTTATAGTACTAAATTTTTAGCCAGTACGAATTAAAACAAAATGCAAAATTATACATGATACAATGCATATTTACAAGGCGAAACTCGAAAAAAATAAGGATCCTTTAATGAAGAAAATGAACAGAATTCAAAATTTATAATAAATACTCGATTTTGCACATTTTTGCTAAATGAGAAATTAATTACATTAATAATGGTTTTTTTTTTAATATATCATTTTTTAGACCCAAGCAACTCACATTCACACAAACACACACACACACCCTATACACACACATAGTACAGGCATATATATATATATGTATATACATATATTTATATATATATGTAATTCCATTAAAAACAAAACTCCTAATTATAAACATATAGAAAAAAAGAAAAACAAAAGGAAAATACCTACTTATTAAAAACCAAGACGATATATAAAAATTAAAGAAATGATGAAAAATCAAGAAAGCATAAGAAAAAATGCAGTAAAATATGAAAAATTTGAATAAAAATGCTTTTGCAAAAAGTGTTTAAAATTGATCAGAATGTTTATTTTAATTAACTTATAGAATACTTGAACAATAATTTTTTAAAACGCTGCAAAGCAAAAAACCATCAAATTGAAACAAAAAACAACAAGAATAAGGATTATAAATATTAATCGTCATCAATTACTTCTATATCGCTGTGGCCAGATCTCAGTTCTTCAATTTCGTCCTTTAAGTCTTCAATTTGCTCCTCATATTTACGCTTAAGCGAAGCAATCTATAAAACGGAAGCACTTTTATGAAAATCAAGATTAACATGAAGAAGATGCATGGACAAACCTTTGCCTCGAATTCTCGATTGAGCATAGCGAGCTTTTTCTCGTGCCGATCCTCGCACTGCTTCAGATTTGTTTGGATGCTCTCCTGGAATGTGTCCGTCAACTCCTTGCGCAACTTCTCCTCCTGCAGCTGCATCTTCAGCACATGGTCGTAGTTCAAGTGATCGATTTCGGCACGCAGGCTAAGAATTGATAATTGATTAACACCAGACCAAAACAATAACCACGTTTAGTTTACCTTATGTTCTGGGATTCCAGTTCCTCGATGTATTCCTTGTCTCTTATCGCCGACGATTGACTGTAGTCGACGAATGCCGAGTAGCGCGTGTTGTGCTGCTTCACCAGCTGCTGCTTAAACATTATGTTCTTGGCAATAGACGCAAAGCTAAGCACATTAAGATTTTCCTCGAAGTATTTATCCAATGGCGTCACCGTAACAATCATTGCCAAGCGCTCTTTGCCCAGCAAAGCGGCTTGAAGCAGCATCGTTAGCTTTGAGTCCCTATATGGTATTACATCCGCATTGTTTTTTTTCTTGCTCGAACTGGCCGCATCTAGACAACGACCCAGAACCATAAGCGAGGTGTTGATGCTTTGCGCTTCTTTTAAACGTGAACCAATTGTCCCCGTTTTGTCCACACGCTCAGATCCGGCAAGATCACAAAATTTATAAGAATTTTGTGTGGTTATGCCAGACCGATGGTATTTCAGAACATCCACAGTGAAGACGCAATGGGAACGGCTCGAGTTGGCATTTACAGCAGTGGAAGCGTACGTTAGACGCTGCTGTCCAAGTCGCAGCAGTTTCAAGGCTTCTTCACTGGTCTTCACAAATATGCTGGTCAGTCCCTTAATGAACACTTGCCCCTTGTTGCAAACAATCTTCAGGTTTTTGCGACGTGGCTCGACCATGTTGGCTTGACGCGGCGGAACCGTCAACAAGTCATAGACGAGCTCGTTGTATATTTCGACAAAAGACACCCAGATCATGACGGAGACATCTTCTGGCGGCTTCTCCTCGAATTCATGATCGCCTTGGATCACTTGTTGCAAGCGCTGATGTTGAGCCGACATATCTGGACATAGAGCCAGTAATTGACGACGTATTTGCATTTCTTTGAGGGTCACATCGTCCTCCAGTATTACCATCCGGGCATTAATCAGCTTTAACTTGGGCGTGGTATAGACCTGATTTTTATACATGGTGAATATATTTTCCAAAGCGCGCGGTATTATACCGGCCCTAACATTATCACCTAAATAAACCAAGCAAGCTTTATGATATTGTATTCTAGAATAAGGGATTTATGGTTACGTACCAAGCAAAGTGTAGGTTTTGCCAGATCCGGATGTGCCATACGCCATTATCGTGACACATTCCTCCTCCGAAATTCGCGGTCCCACACATTTATCATATACATCTCGCTGACCGATGAGGCTATCAAATATGGTAGTGAAGCTATAGTGTTTCTCCATGCGGTTTACATTATTGCTGCTGTTTTCGGTAGCGGCTGCGCTTGTGATCAGCACGTTGCCACAGTCGGAAATGGTGTATAATTTGGAGGGAGACTCCACAGGACGCACACGTAAAAACACTTGCGGTCCCGTTTCAATCTCAGTATTGTCTGTAGAATTGCCATCTTCATCAGCGGTTTTTGTGTATTCCGACTCCGTGTCCGAACAGTCTGTGGAGCTATCACTGGTTTCGAGGATCACCTCCTCGAATAACCGTTGTTTTTTGTTGGGACGGGGTCGAAATCGCCGATCAATGCTAGGGTCGCGTGGCATTAAGAACGAGCGCATCTCGCGTTTATGAACCGGTTCCCTTTCCATTATTTTGCAATAAACTAAAACCTAATGTTAATTTATTAAATTGTTTGTCGTTTTTGGCGGTTCGACTCAAAAGACGCTTGTTTCCGCGTTGCCAACGGATTTGAACGTATTATCGCCTTGCTAACTATTTCAAAGTTAGAGCTGGTTGTAGTGCTGGACGATACATCGATATTTCACAATATTTTTGAAACATCGATGTATTTTGTTTTGTTTTTTACAGATGTTCGATGTTTTGTCCTAATCCTGTCCAATCAGAATTTGGGAAAATATATAGCTGCATTCTTTAATAAAAAAAGGTAAACTTAAAATTTATAAATATTAAATTTTTGAACGATATTAGTGTTGGTAGTGCTTAGAAATGCAGTTATTGACAAGAGTAACAATATCATCAGTTTGTCCTGCATTTCGGTTTGGTTACATCAATGTATCGTCCGTCACTATTGTATAGCCTTTCTATTTCTTATCGATAGATAATATCGAGAAATTGCAACAGGGTGGCAACTTTTGCAGCACAAGTCTAAAACATAAACATCAATAAAGGCGGGAGGGATTCTTTTTGCGAGATTCTAATATGAGTAAAAAAGCAACACGCTCCACAAAACCCAAGGCTGATCCAGATTCGGTTGCACAGCAACAAAAAGTATGTGCAATTAAGAAAGTATTCTACATATCCGAAAAGTTACTACAGGCTGAAGATGATCATCAAATGTGCTTGGAGCGATTCTATCATCCAGGCAAGGCGCGAGCGGCTTTGTTTATAACCCTGCAGGAGCAGCAAATAATGGAAGTGCTGGAGTACGCTGAGCCACGACGCAGTTGGCTAGTAAATAATGAAGTCTGCTCCAATGGACGCACATATATGACGACGCCAATAGACACCACATTTCTAGCCCTGCATCATCTCCGTAAGCACTGCTCCCAGCGCGCAATGTCGCTGGACAGCATTAGCATAGATGATGATGCTAGCACAAATCGTCTACTAACCAAGTTCGTAAACACCGAGGGTCTCAAGTGTGTGACTGATGTTAAAACTTCCGGCGACCTTACCTTCTACAAGTACAATAAAGATCGGACGTTGGCTTGGCTTGCATTAAAGACGCGACAAGTTGTGTCGGTGCTCAAGGCAAATCAAGTGCATTGTGGACTGGGAGCCAAATCACAGAACTTCGTGCGTAGCGAGAAAATTGTGGACGAAAACGACGTTAAAGAGGTGGACTATTTACGCATGGCATGCGACTACGTGGGCCGCTATTTGGATGCGGACTTACACGAAGAACTAACACGATATCTGGACATACCCAACGAAATTCAGGCGCTGGTCGAAGAAAATTCAACGGCACAGAAAAGGAAATCTCAGCAAGGCCAGACAAGTGCAAATAGTAAGAAAATAAAACTGGCCAATGGTGAAGATGCTGCAACGCAGCTACGGAACAGCAGTTTAGTGGACAGCGATGACCCTAAGGAGAGCATAACCTCACCGCCAAGCACACCAGCTCCCCTCAAGGAACGCACCTTGACCGTTAAGGAGAAATCGCTGGCCAAAGGCGCCAAGGGCAGCAAAAGCATTGCATCCTTCTTCAAAGTCAAATAGTTCTAAGCATTAAAGAATAATTTATTATAAGTTTCAATTATTTAAAACTATTGTTCAATATACCCTATCAACTTTTATTTATATAAACAAGCGGCATGATAAAAGTTCATTGACTCTTCTGTTTATGTCGTATTCCACACACACATATGTATTTGGCAAATAACTTCTTGTCAATTGACTTGTTGAATGACTTTTTAACATGTCTGGGCCGGCGCTACCAACAAATTGTACAAACATGACGCCTCAGCAAAATAATTGCTCTTGTTTACATATCTCTGAATATCTTCGTTTTTATCAGGTGGAGTTATTTAAGCTCAAGTGATAGCATATTCGTAACCCTTACGAATTCTTAAATATTAGTATCATATAATTAAACATATATATAAAAAAAACATTTTAATACATTTAAACTTTCTATACAGGGCATACTGCAGTCGAGCCCTGAGCTGAGCGTCAAGTGTTGCCGTTTTGTTTTTTGAAATTCAGTTACAACGCGCTCAAAATGCAGCCCTGGTAACATTTAACAGTTTCGACAGCCTGCAAATTATCCCAATTTGTATCAACCTAGGAAATATTTGTACTGTATGTTGATGACTGGATCATGTCCACTACTGATGATATATTGACCATGGAGCTGGTTTATGCAGATCCCGAGGAGCTGCCCAACACGTTGTTCGGAGCTGGCGACATGACGCCGGCCAGTGTGGAGCAGCTTTTCAAGCTTCCGCTACCATTCAAGGAGGCCAGCGAGGACAAACCCGTGATCAATAATAAAATCGAGGCCGTTTCGCCGGGCTATGAGCTGAAGTACACGCTCGAGGGGCATCAGCGGTACATAACGGCTGTTCGCTTTTCCCCGGGAGGCGAGTGGCTGACCAGCGCCTCGGGTGATGGCCTACTCAAGATGTGGGACATGGGCACGGCGCAGTTAAACAAGACACTGTCTGGACACATATTGGGCATTAACGATGTGGCCTGGTCGCCGGATGGCAGATTCATGGTCAGCTGTAGCGACGATAGAACCATCAAGCTCTGGGATCCGCACGCTGGTCAGTGTCAAAGGACAATGGAGGGTCATGATAGCTATGTGTTCGCCTGCAGCATTAATCCACAAGCGAATCTGATTGCATCCACTAGCTTCGATTGCACCGTGCGGCTCTGGGATGTGCGTAACGGTAAAGCTTTGAAGGTGATACCCGCTCACATGGATCCCATTTCATCGGTTGACTTCAATCGCGATGGCACGCTCTTTGTCACCGGCAGCTTTGATGGCCTTGTCCGCATTTGGGACACCATCAGCGGCCAAGTGCTGAAGACCTTAATCGACGAAGACAACTCGCCCGTTGGCTATGTGAAGTTTGCGCCAAATGGCAGATATATACTCGCCGCCTATCTGAACAGTCAGATAAAGCTGTGGAACTTTCAAAAGCCCAAATGCTTGCGTGTCTACAAGGGACACACGAATCTCAAGTATTGCATCTCAGCCAAGTTTTCCGTAACGGCTGGCATGTGGATCGTATCAGGCAGCGAGGATAGTTCCCTCTACATCTGGAGTCTGCAGAGCAAGGAACTCGTCCAGAAGCTCAACGCCCATACGCACGAGATCATTTGCACGGATTGCCATCCCAAATTGAATCTAATTGCGACTGGCGCACTGCAGAACTCCGAAAATCTGAAGATCTGGCAGAGCAGCGAGACTGTAATCGAATTGAATAAATAATTAAATTAATTTAAATACAAATAAGACAAGAATATAATCTTAAAACTTAATTGCCGTTTCGTCTTTAAGCCATCTTTGTATTGCAATTCTAATGGCTGAAGTAATAATTGTAAGATAAGATGGTTATCAAATCGCAAATCATGTATGGCAAATAACTGTGAGTATGTGTGTATGTATGCGTGTGTGTACACACAGTCTGGGCCCAGTCGGGCACGATTAGAGCGTCATTCAAGTCCGGAGCGTCGCGCAGAGCGGACGTTCGCCTCGTTATTGTAATTTAACGCGGAAATCGACACCGAACCCGATACCAAAACAGAGAAGTAAAGAAACAGAGAAATAAAATAAAAGAAAGAAATAAAAACAAAAGCGGGAAAAATAAAAACTATCTTGTAAACATCGTTGAGCTAGCAGCGTTATGAGAGCCGACGACAATGAAGGTGAGTGTTATTAGTATTGCATTTGAAATGCTTGATGGAAATCGGAGGGGGAAGTTAAAATGGAATGGAAATCCCCCCATCGGGGAGTCGTTTTTGTTTTCTTCACGCCTGTTAGAAAGTGAGCGACAATCAATTAAATGTCTCTTAACTTTAAATTGAACAACAAAAGTCGATCCTCAATTGATGGATGTCACAAATTTTAATTTAAATATGAATGCGAACTCTTGAATTTCAGGAGAAAACGTGTTTTATATTAATTGTAAGCATTAAAAGCTATTGCTACACTAAGAGAAATAACTAGCAAAAATAAAGTCGAATCTTACTAGGTATCTTACATTCATATGTAATGATATACATAATTGTCTATAGATAAATATGTAAAGTATATATCGCCGCAGTCTGATTTGTTTGCCTTATCAATATAGAAGTCAGAATTTGTGGGTGTGGAATATCCCATGATAACAACTTATGATTATAATACGTTCTAAATCGTACTATAAGGGGCAATAGTAATATTATTAAAAAACTTCACTTCTAATACGATTTTAAAGATTTCATTGAGCAGTCCAATAAGAGATAAGTACGTACGTGCTTTATTCGAAAAGCAAGCTCATATATAATAACAACATGCTTATCTCTGGTACACCGATGACTCTAATAAGTTGTCCAAGTCCGTTGCTACCAGGCGGCACTTTCGAATCGTTTGAATTTATGAATTTATGGGTGGGGTGGGAATGGGGGTTACGACCCGGCGCCATGAATATGTTATAGACTCTAATCCAATTGCGATTTTGATTTTTTGATATGGTAGAGAATCTATACCGAGAGCAGTTGCCAAATGTGGGCTCATTTTTTAAAGAGAGTGGACGAAAGTTGTGCCGTCCCTCGACAATAACTCGGAAATTTCCGATATTAACTTGGCTACCACGCTATCGATCCGCGTATGTGGTCCAGGATTTTATAGCCGGCTTTACGGTTGGTCTAACAACAATACCTCAGGCGATCGCCTATGGAGTTGTGGCTGGATTGGAGCCGCAATATGGTCTCTACTCGGCATTTATGGGCTGCTTCACATACATTGTGTTTGGGTCCTGCAAGGATGTGACCATTGGTAAGTCCCCATAAGACTGTCTTGGCTCCTAACTCCTAACTCTTCCACAGCCACGACGGCCATCATGGCCCTGATGGTGAATCAATATGCCACCATTAGTCCGGATTATGCGGTGCTCGTCTGCTTCCTGGCTGGTTCCATCATTCTACTGCTGGGCCTCCTCAATATGGGCGTGCTGGTGCGCTTTATATCGATTCCCGTTATAACTGGCTTTACGATGGCTGCGGCCACAACTATCGGCAGTGCACAGATCAACAATCTCGTCGGCCTCAAGGGTAGGTTATATAACTTTCACTTTCTTATCGATGAATTCAAGTGCAGGTTCTCAAATATATGTAATTAGTATTATTAAAGTTATGGCATTTAATGTCTATAAATCAATATATTTGCTTGAATCTGAAGTATAGGTCATTCGATATTTTAGCATAATATCTCTTAAACTGACATATAATGTAGGTTAAGTTAAGTTTATACATATGCATATAATAATCGCACCAATATTTGTGTTCGAGACAGAGATAAGACTCAAGCAGGTAGTTTATAAGGCCCTTTACAACCTCAACTGCACAAATTGGGAAGTGCTTCTTATCTGCCCCAATATTAATAATGTTTGCTTTGGAAAGTGCACCTAAATTATACCAACATTAATGTGCAATTAAAAGTATATCGCAAATTGCAATAAGTTTCATAATCTTGTTACGGAGGATCTTTTAAGTTGGATAACCTGATAAACTGAATGATATTTATGATTAAGGAACATCAAAGTGTGTTAAAAAGTATTTAACTAGTCTAGTACATTAACCCGTTCTTCAGTAACGAGATCCCTTAGTATTTTAGCTAACATATCTTCCCTCCACAGGTCCATCGAATGATTTGTTGCCCTCGTGGAAGCATTTCTTCACCCACCTGCCTAACATTAGATTGTGGGACGCTTTATTGGGTGTTACAACTTTGGTCTTTCTGCTGCTCATGAAGGTAGACTCGAGTCCATTAATCCATAAATACACCCATTGGATAACCAAAGCAAATTTCCTTTACAGCAATTGACGAAGATCAAATGGGGCCACAGGCTGGTGTGGAAGTACCTTTCGCTGTCCCGCAATGCATTGGCCGTCATATTTGGCACCTTCCTGGCCTACATACTCAGTCGGGATGGCAATCAGCCATTCCGGGTAACGGGAAACATAACGGCAGGCTTGCCACCCTTCCGATTGCCACCCTTTAGCACCACCGTCAATGGGGAGTACGTGTCCTTTGGCGATATGATAAGCACTGTGGGTGCCTCACTGGCATCCATTCCAATGATAGCTATATTGGAGATTGTGGCCATATCCAAGGCGTTCTGTAAGTAGTATTTCCTGGCCAATCTTCCTGATCTGAACTCATATCAAATACTTACCTAGCCAAGGGCAAAATTGTGGATGCCTCGCAGGAGATGGTTGCCTTGGGCATGTGCAACATAATGGGTAGCTTTGTGCTCTCGATGCCGGTTACTGGTTCCTTCACCCGGACAGCAGTTAACAATGCGAGCGGAGTTCGTACTCCACTGGGTGGAGCCGTAACAGGAGCTCTGGTATTGATGGCTTTGGCCTTTCTCACCCAAACCTTTTACTTCATACCCAAAACGACGCTGGCAGCTCTGATAATAGCAGCTATGATATCTCTGGTGGAGCTGGAGCGGATCTCAGATATGTGGAAGTCAAAAAGTGAGTCGAAAATATTATTATATTATATATTATGTATTCATTTCCTTATACAGAACGCGATCTCTTTCCCTTTGTGGTCACCATTTTTACCTGCCTGTTTTGGAGCTTGGAGTACGGCATAGTCTGTGGAATTTTAGCCAATCTCATATATATACTATATAGTAGCGCTCGACCTCAGGTGCTCATAACGCTTGAAAAGGTACATAGGTTACTCTTTCCATCCTTCAACTTCTCTATTACCTCTACCTTTGCTCCACAGATCAATGGCTATGAGATCGCCTTGGTCGATGTCAAACAGAAATTGGATTATGCTTCTGCCGAGTTTCTGAAGGAGAAGGTTGTGGCCTATCTTAACCAGCAGGATTCCAAAATACATTTGGTTGTACTCAAGGGCCAGGAGATTAATTCTATTGATTATACAGTAGCTATGGTAAGCAGAAGCAGAACTTTGAACAAGCTTAAACCCACTTATAATGCACTTCTTGCGTTTGATTACAGAACATTATATCTCTGCGGGGCGATCTTAAGGCACTTAACTGTGATATGATCTGTTGGAACTGGAATATTGGATCCGCTGGTGTCGTCTGTCGCCTCAAGAGCGAAATGCGTCCCATATTCAAGTTCGACTACGAGCTGGAAGAGTTGATCGCCTCTCATTTCGATGCATCGAATACAGCATCTACGGTAACAATTGACACCGCACAGGGCCAAGAGAATGCGGCTTGAGAGGGAGTTTGGCTTATATACATAGGATGACAGTATTTTAAATCTATATAAATAAAGAAGAGTGTACTTATGAACAAGTTTTTATATATTGTTGGGTAAAACCTGTTCCGCAAAAACTTTACTGCGGGATTGGAAGGGGAAAGTCATAAAGGATGAGTTTGAGGGCTTAAGCTTGTTGAAAAAAATAAATTTGGAAGAAGCTTGGAGTAAGACATGTTCGACCTTTAATATTAACTCCTTTCTAGACCACTTCGTCCCAATCCAGACTTAAGGGTACGGCGACAGAGTGTCTGCTGGATTCTCCTCTCATATCGTATTACGAGATGCTTGGAAAATGCTTCGAAGAACCTCACCCATTATGTCATAATAGTTGCACAACAAAATTAATTGAACTGTTAACCGCAGACAGTCTGGCAGACAGTCTGGCAGATAGTTCGGTATAAGGTCTACCCGTACTACGATCTCCTTTCTCCGAACAATTGACACGAGTGCGGTATAATTTATGGCTTTCTCCAGGCACTTGAATGGGTCATTTCGTCTCTGAGAGCGAGGGAGATTGAGTGAGAGAGAAGTGGCTTCTACCTTTCACCGGTTGGACAGGGAATTTCTGGGAAGAGTTTAGTTGCGTTTTAATTACTGCCTTAGGGGTATCCAATTCAGAATAGCGTACTTTTGGATGGAATATACTCTTTATTTATATATATATTGAATCCTTAAATTAATGACAAATTTGAGTATTTTTTACATTTCTTTATTTAAGTTATTAGAACTTGTCTCCTGCTCCTGCTTTCAAGTTGTGGCTTGGAGGTTGACCCCCATGTCATCTACCAGCTGCACACAGTCCTTATGCCTTGCTCCACAGTTTGACATCCGCCCAGACCAACATTTAATCCACACTTCCGCTTACATTCTAACGATATGTCTCTTCCTTAGTATTAAGCAGTCTGACTGATGAAAATCATACATTTATAGAACCTACAGGTGGTTCTATTTGAGAGTCGAGATAATGGAGCAATAATAATAAGACTAGGAAGAACTACTTTTATAGTATTAACATATGATATTAATTTGCAGAAATTAACCTGAGTGGAAAACATTTTCTAGGTAAACCTAGAGAAAGGACCTGGAAATCATCAATCTTATATAACTTATTGATATGTATTTCAATGAAAGCTTAAAGGGAATAAACTTGATATTAATTACTCATTATGTCAATGACGCGTGTGCTGTCAGGGTCGTATCCGGATCAGAGTCTGCAGTGATTATTACGGATTAGGCAACGATATCGAATTTGGAACCAGGTGGTTCCAGCTGCTTGAGGCACGCTTTGAGCTCACTTTTGGCATCCTTAGAAATGTTGTTAGGATCTTCTTTAAATAAAATGCATACAAAATGAATCACTTTGGTTAGCGTAAACAAGGAAACGGCAGCAGCTACCAGCTGGACCAATCTCGAGTCGGGCCGGGTCCGGAGATATCGCAGATCGCACCATGTGTTTACGGCTTCCACCAATTGTAGCGCCCTCGACGAACTATTACGGAGCAGGGGCACGCCTACAAGTGCCAAAAATAGGCAACATTGCGAGCGCAAGAGACAGCCAGAGAATGAAGAGAAAGAGTGAGAGCGAGAGAGGGATAGAGAAAGAGTGGGAGAAGATGTGTGTGTAAAAAGGAAGATTTTCCGAGCAAAATATTCAGATGTGTTTTATAAGTGCTGCGTGACGGTTCAAACTAAACGATCTCAAGTAATACGAGCTAGAAGAATCAAACTTTTTCGTATCGAGAATTTCTATATTCTATAATTATTTAATATACAATTATTATACTATCTATAATTATTAAAAATTGTGTTTTAACGAGTGAAAGTGCTTGTTAAAAGGAAATTCTGCGTTCCCAATTAAAAAAAAAAAAGTTAATCTAATGCCACGCAAAAAGCGCGCCTCCAGCCCACTGGAACTGTTCGACGATGACTTCGATGAGGATGCCAGCTCCCAAAGTAAGCACTAAAAAGATTAATCTATACAAAAAATAACTCTTAAACTCTTAACTCTTAAATATTACGTTAGGTTCGCAGCCGCCGGTGCAACGGAATGCTGCGAATGCACGGGAGCGAATGCGTATGCGAGTGTTATCCAGCGCCTACGGACGCCTGAAGACCAAACTGCCAAACATTCCGCCGGACACAAAGCTCTCCAAGTTGGACACATTGCGCTTGGCCACGCTCTACATTAAGCAGCTAATCACGGCCGTCGAAACGGGCAGCGGCAGTCCGAATTCCAATCCGAATGCAAATCCGACAGCCGCCTCCTTGGCAAATGTGCTGGACACGCGAAATCTTGCCACCGACTGTGGCACATCGGCCGTCGGTGCTGCGACAACATTTAATTTCCACAATGCTGGACAACTCGGTATGGTAAGTGTCAACTGTAAACTCCGGAACTGAAGATGTGTGTTGATGGTGCGTATAAGTGATGTCAGTGGCACCACTTAGCGTTGCATTCAACATGAAAATACATATATCTATATATTTATATATATATATATATATATATATATATATGCATGCTGATACTTACAGCTGGACTCCGTCAGCTTGTGGCAGGTGTCAGCTCAGTTATGAAAGGCGGCGCTGATAGGCTCAAACTCATCCAGTTTTTTGTCAGACGCGCGACAGTTGGCAATTAACCCAATTAAAATATCATTAACCAAAGTGAATGAAATGATATTTTATAAATCCAAATTCAACTTCAAATCCATATTAAATCTCAGTTATATATAGCTTAAGGTTCCTATAATTCGCAGAAAAATTTAATTGATTTTCTAAGAATTTCTTTTCAAAGTAAATTTTTGATCTGCAGGTAATTAAAATCTACAAATATTTGTAGAATTTAAAAATTTTTCTGCTCTTAACTTGGCACATCTTTATAAACATTGTCAAAAATGAACATATATCTATACGTTAGGCAACATCTGCTCAAGTGTTTCTATACCTTATAAAGGTGTGGAGCCTTTCCCCACCCCCAACCCAATTTTAAGTACAACAACGGGAAAAATCACATTTTGTGATTTCAGTTTGTGTCTGGCTTTCCTGTAATCAGATACTTTTGTGAATTTCAAAAATACTAAATATGAGTGACAGACTCACACGGAGACATCGACAGTCCGGGCCGTAGTGCGGGATACGAACATTGGTTATTTCTTCGCCAGTATTTCTTGTTATTTTTAAAGATCCACGACTTTGAAGCGACTAAAGTGAATGACATGCAAGGGAAAACTGTCGCCTCTGACTCTTTGCTAGATATTACGTGGTATGTAATTAAAGCAAGTCAACATTTTATAGTATTCAATGCTCGAATGACAAATATCCTGTACCCAATTTAAAAATATGATTATCAAATTCGAATAGATCTCGATATTGAGGCTGAAAGACAGATTTTCGAATTCAATATACGATAGTTAAACAATATAAGAAAATATGTATGTAAAACATTCGTCCATGATATCTGCTCTTCTAAGATCAATACATTTGAGAGTATATACTCTTTATATTTATATAAATATATAACAAAATGTTCTATATATTTTGATCCATCGGAGATAGGCTTAATGGATCTAAAAACCTTCTACTACATCTATTCATAGAATACCGTTTATTATATTACAAGTTTCGTTGATCTAGTTGAGTATTCCCTAAGCTTTACCAATATTATGGGAATTCTTACATATTCTCAACGATTTCGAATACAGGCAATTGTTTATTCATTCACTGAAGTTGAATGCGTGAAAATGTTTTTGAGCAAATATTGTTTTCGGACGGCGTCTTGCGCCCATATGGTGGCAGTATTTTGTTTGCATTTGGCATTTGTATGTATCGCGGCCTCCTAAACAGCCTCTGCTGCACCCTAATTTAGCTGCGTCGCACGCGCCGCATTTTGGTTGAGCGCTTGGGTGGGAAGCAGGGAGAGAGAGACTAAGAGACTAGAGAGAGAGGGAGAGAGCAATCCATTACCCATTGGGTTACCCAGGCTAGCTGCCGATGAGTGTCTCTTGTCTTTGGCCTGTTTATGTTTTTATAGATACGTTAATGACGATGTTATTGTTCAACTATGAAAACATTTCACGAAAAGAGCCACTAAAAACAATCAAATTTGTATAAACAAACAATGGCGCTGTCGCTGTCGTCATATTGTTCCATTTATAGCTGTGCGGTTACCCCTAACAACTCATTCATTCATTTACCCATTTATGAGGATTACTGTAGCAACCTGCATCCATTTATCAATATTTCAGAGCTGGCCCTTTGAGTTCCATCAACACTTGCAACATGGCCACAACCGCAGCAACAACAATTCCAACCTGACATTCAGCTCCACTCGCATGGATTGGCAAAGTTCACAGGCGCCATCTTATCCAAGGGCCCAGCGAAATGACCCGCATATGGCCGTGGATCCTAACTATACACAGCTGCAGGATGCGCATTGGTATTCAACGGAGATGGGCTTGCAAGTGGAGCAGTCGCGCAGCGGCAATGGCTGCTGTGCCTACGAATCGGCTGGTCTGGGACAGCATCAGCGTGGCATTACAATATCCACCAGTCAGGCACATAGTCTTTAATCTGGTGCATATTTAGCATTTACATTAACATTAATTCTAACTGAAATCGTATTAAAATCGTGATTTTTTTATTTTATTCGCTGTATGTATGTATGTATGTTGTGTAATCTACTAAGCCAAAGAATAGAATAATGCTTACTTTTACATTAAAAAAAAAAAAAACTAGACAATAAACGAAGTAAAACAAAACAGAATTTTGCTTTCAAATTTAATAGCTAAAACAATTAACTATCTGGCAGCTCTATTTGCGCAATGTACCACACTGCAGCCCTGGCACACAGCTGATTTCATACAAGCAAACAGCCCCAACACAACAACAACAGAAGTATCAACAAAAGATTAGAGTATGCGCTTCAACGGCGCAACAACAAAAGATTGATTAAGGGCAATTATCACCAGTAATCCCGTATAGTAGCTCAATATAAATGTATTTTAAATTCATATAGTTTAAAGTTCACTGTGCTTAGTAGATAAGATTTGCGCAAACATTCGTATGCATAAACTGCGCTCAAAATAAATATACACTAGAAGCTGTTTGAATGTAAAATTTAGTCAGTACTCGACCGTCGTATGGGGCACACGTGAAAGTTTTCCTTACAACACACACTACAGAAAATACTCGATTGTGAACCAGTTTCGTATATCCAAACAAAACAAAATGCCAGGACTGGAAGTAAATCCTGATTTGCAAAAGGAGCGCAATACTGCAACCTTTGACCCACATGAGTTTTCAGTCTTCTGGGCTGGTGGCGCAGACAAATACAAAGAGAAAAAGGCCTTGGGTAAGTCGCCACTCGTGTACGTGTACACAGCACTTACTTATGTACATATATATATAATAAAAAATTAACTGGTTTTCAAGCTTGACTTAAGAGCCATGCTGAAACGTATTTAACCGCATTCGGCACTGCCATAAATAATTGCAGCAGTAGCATGACAAAGCAAATACTAGTAAATATGGCAAGCCAACATTTTTATTCAAATGTCGTCATAAAATTGCTGCGAACAATTAAACTTTTGAACCGAACTTTGTACAGACTACATGAATGTTAATTGTCCGGCAGCTATGGCAAAGTGCAAGTCTTCTGGCAACCCACGGCGAGCATTTTCGTCGTCTTTGTTGTGATCTGCACCTTCTTTGATTTACCATTCATTAGTTTGTGACGTTATTTATTACTGCAAAAAATGCATATTTTATACACTAATCATTGCCTCATTCCATTTACTTTATTTTATGAGCGAAACTCCACAATTTACGTACATTGAACTTTGTATAGATCACAGCATCCCAAAATAATCATTTTATAAACCTTTATTGGATTGACCTGTAGACTTTGAGTGCACTATTTGTATCACATACAACAGTAGCACTTGAAAACGTTATAAATCGTGTTTGCTTTCGATTGATAAGCTTTATCTACTTGATTAAACTTAATCTTGTTAGCTTTGGAACCAATTATAGAAACAGAATTGTCCAACATGATTGATAGATATGTGGATGAACAATATGAATACGTGTTGACATGATCGATCTTGTTACGTACTTCACTTATTTGTTGTTGCAGAGAAAATGTTTCTGGAGGATCCAGCGTTGAAAGATGACCTGCCCACTTCATATATGTCCCACAAGGAGCTGTATGAGAACAGTTTGCGCAAGGCTTGCCTAATTGGCGAAAAGATCCGTAAACTGCGAGCTGATGGCGAAGACGGTGTTGACACATACAAGTAAGGATTCGAACATACTGTGACTGTATCGAAATATATATTTGTTATCCTATTGCAATAGTGCGCTGCTTGGCGGTTCGTTGGGTTCGGCGATACTCAAAGAAGGAAATCCTTTAACGCTGCACTACGTCATGTTTCTGCCAACTATAATGGGTCAGGTAAGCATTACACTTGAGCTCGTTTAGTTTAGATTTAAAGAACATTAAAATGTGATTTTCAGGGCACTATAGAACAGCAGGTGGAGTGGCTGTCCAAGGCTTGGGACTGTGAAATTATTGGCACCTATGCACAAACTGAACTGGGACATGGCACCTTCCTGCGTGGCCTCGAGACTCGCGCTGATTACGATGCCAACACAAAGGAGTTTGTGATCAATTCACCTTCGCTAAGTGCATACAAGTGGTGGCCCGGCGGCTGTAAGTGTTTAACAGAGATTTAGATAGCATCAGATGAAACTATTTATCGTCCACAGTGGGCCATACGGCAAACCACGCAGTTGTTGTGGCGCAGTTGTACACCAAGGGCGAGTTTCGTGGTCTGGCTCCATTTATTGTGCAGCTAAGGGACACGGAAACGCATCAGCCAATGACCGGCATTGACATTGGCGACATTGGCACAAAGCTGGGCATGAAGGGTGTGAACAATGGTTACTTGGGGCTGAAAAATGTACGTGTACCATTGAACAATATGCTGATGAAGAATCAACAGGTCCTCCCGGACGGTACCTATGTGGCGCCCAAGAATAGTGTCCTTACCTATGGCACCATGATGTTTGTGCGGTGTGCCCTTATCAGGGACACTGCTCAAAGTTTGGCCAAGGCATCCACCATTGCGACACGTTATTCGGCAGTACGGCGACAGAGTCCCATTGATCCGAAGGAACCGGAGCCACAGATTATGGACCATACCACACAACAGCTGAAGCTCTTTCCGCAGATAGCCAAGGCCATTGTGTTCAAAACAACCGGTGATGGTATTTGGAACATGTACAACGTGCTCTCCGGTGAAATTGAGCTCGGCAACTTGGATCGCTTGCCCGAAATGCATGCACTCTCCTGTTGCCTGAAAGCTATTTGCAGCGCAGATGCAACAGCTGGCGTGGAGACATGCCGCCTCTCTTGCGGTGGGCATGGTTTTATGGATTGTTCTAATTTTCCAACCATCTACGGCATGACTACGGCTGTATGCACATACGAGGGAGAGAACACTGTAATGCTGCTCCAGACGGCACGCTATCTGGTCAAGGTGTATGGCCAAGCGCTAGCCGGGGATCAATTGGTGCCCACTGTGGCCTATATCAATGAGGCTATCAAACTAAAGCGCTTTGTTAATTTTGATGGCTCCTTAGAATCAATTGTGAAGGCATTCCAATTTGTGGCTGCTAAGTAAGTGTAATTGAATATCATATAACAAACACATATTACTTCTATCTATCTGAACTTTTCCATAGCAAAACGCGGGTCGCCTATGAGCAGATAGAACAGCGTCGCCGACAGGGCCACAGCACGGAAGTCGCCGCTAATCTCAGTGGTGTTTTCTTGACAGGCGCTGCAGACGTAAGTACGAATAGAACAGAAGATTGGGGTTGTATACTTACTAACTATGATGTACTCTTAGCTACATGGTCGTGCATTTCTGGCTGAATCTGCTTACACGGAGCTGACCAATGTTTCGCGTCAGGTCTCGCCGGCGTTGGCCGATGTTATTAAGGTCGTTTTGGAGCTTTATCTGGTTGATGCGTGTCTTAATCGCATTGGTGACTTTTTACGCGTAATTACAGATTATATCATATTGTTTATAACTTTATTAACTACAATTTTGTCTCCCCCGCTTATTCTAGTTCATTGAGTTAACTGATGAGGATGTTACTAAATTGGAAGTGCGCCTTGAAAGCTGCCTAAAGCGTCTGCGCCCAAATGCTGTAGCTTTGGTGGACAGCTTTGATTTGCACGATCGGGTTTTGGACTCAGCATTGGGGGCATATGATGGCAAAGTCTATGAGCATATATTCGAATCGACTAAGAAAAATCCGCTTAATAAGGAGCCAGTGAACGAAGCGTTTCACAAATACCTGAAGCCATTCATGAAGTCACATTTGTAAAATTATGTTAGTCGTTTTTAAGTAGTCAGTTTGTATATATCATTAAAGCTTAAATGTTTATTTTATGAAGTGCGTGCTCAATCGGACTTTAACTAATAACTAAATCAATACATATAGACAATGGTCAAGTTTGTTCTGTTTTTAAGTGCATGGTACGACATTATTCGAAGTACATTCATTCCTAGGCTGTATTTAAATTATTTTAAATGTAGTCCAAGTTTTCAGTTTTAATAGAGCTTATACTAAACGCTTTATTAAAGATGTGTTTTTGTTATAGTTTTTAGATAAGAGTGGATTTAACCCCTTTCTTAATTAGCAGTTGTCAATGGTCGCTAATTAATCTATTAATCGAATGCTGAACAGAGCACAGCCATGAAGCCTTCGGTTATGTCGCTTATGAGGCACCAGCTGGGTTCTTGGAGGTGCGTTGTAAGTAGAGACGTCGCAGCAGCCGGTTGCCACACAGGAATGTGAATACTGCGATCGGTATGAGCAGGCGCAGTGTTTGGAACATGTTAAGTTGCAACCAGAAAACGAAGAACAGAGCCAAAATGCCGCCAAAGCCCAAATGGAAGCCTATTGTGCTTGGTGCCAATGTAAAGTTGGACACGTTGATGCCCAATTTGGCCCAGAAAACAAACAGCAGAACCAGCGGCGTTATGCAAAGGCCAGTGAATATATCCGACACAATGCGGGGTGGGCGCTTATCTGGTACGCGGAATTGATGCACAATCTCCGGCAGTGGTCCCTTCACATGGGCGGGCTTAATATCTAGAAAGCGTTATTGAATTTAATAATAATAAACATATTATAATACAAGTTTAACTTACCTCTGTCTGGTTGATTGAATTTAAGTTGAACTTCACTCAACAACCATTCAAAAGAGTTCGCCAGAGAAGCATCGCCAATAGTCAGATAAATATTGTAAAATCCGTTTTGATAATTGAAGTTCTTGCCCTGATTGCCAACATCCATATCAAATTTGTAGGCTTTACTGCTATCCTGCTCCGCTACGAATATGATTTCCTTTCCTGTTTCTGTGTTATGCAAACGTACAAATGCCTGGTGGACTGCAATGGGTTTGCTGGTGCTCTCATCGATCAGCAGTACCTTAAGCAGCAGCTTTTGAGTGCTGTCCGCCGAGAGTGTTTCCTGCAGCTTGTTTGGATAGCTTACGGTTTGCATGCGTGTGGCGGCACTAGCATCTGATTCGGCAATGCCCAACTCCAGAGTTTGTACCTTAACACGTCCGAGCACCTTGAACTGTAGTTTCTGTTTGTAAACATCATCGGCGTTCAGTTCCGCTTGGTAAATACCACGTGTCGGTTTCAGGCTGCTCAAATCAGCAACAAAGGTGGTTTTATCTGAGGATTTGGAAACTAGTCGAAGATTTTCCGCTAACACAGAGTTATCCTTTTTGTTAGTAATCTTGGCACTTAATTTCGTGATGGCTGTGGAGAGAGGTTTGCCGAGCAAATCAACAATGGCTACGTTCACAGTTGGTGACTTTGCGTCCAGTTGGCCATTTCCAATAACTTGAATGCAAATGGGCGATATCTTTTCCGCACTACTAATTGTTTTCATCGCTTCGATAAGCACATGGGCTCCCTTAGCGGTTTGCACAGAACGACGACTCAGCAAATAGTTGGCAAATTTAACAGCTTGTGCCGCTGTAACAGGTGCTGGATGATTGAAAGTCTTTGAAACGCCAAAAACACCATTTAGTATTAAGGCCGTAATACTAAGTCCGCCTTCGAATTGCAGTAGTCTGCCATCAACTTCGTCAGCCTGGACTACAGCATCCTCAATGCGATCGACAATGAAACGGGCGCTAGGGCCAAGTTGGACAGCCACATTAAATGCGTAGCCAAGACCGCTGAGCGTATCATCCTTTTTCAGCACTTCCTGCAATCGTTTCACAATTTTTGTCTGAGCTGCCTCGCTAATCTGAACGCCAAGCACTTTATGTGTGACTACGCGATAGAATATCTCCTGTGTGGTAGCCAGCTCCGAATCCAACGAACTGTAAACCTTAGATAGCAGTGCTTCAGCGAGCTTTGTTGTGCAACGTAGATTCCTATTAGCACCAATAAGGTAGTAATCTTTTTCAAAGCTCTGCAACCGAAAAATGAATAAAGAAACAACCTTCTAGATAAATATTTAACCATACTAACATTTAGTTTGGATTCCGTATGCAGCGTTACAATTTTTTGGCAAAGTGCTTCCTTAGTTGCAGCATCAGTTGTTTCAATATTTAAGGTGGAAAAGAAAATTGCTTGCAAGTCGTTAGAACTGAGGCCATCGACAAAGACTTTTTGCAGGCGGGTGAGATCCTTTGGCCCCAGATGGCTATCGACGGTTCGAGCACTCCAAGTTGTTGCCACAGCGCATATTACGCATAGAAGAGTGAAGCCTGTTTTAACATATAACACATTATAAAAAATTTAAAAAATGCGTTGGACAAAGATAAAGAATTTTTGACCGCAGCAGTGAAGTCGACGTTGACGCCGGCAAGTGTGACAGAGAACGAGACAGCGACAGCGCCTATGCCGGCGTTTGGGCCGCATACACGAGGACCGCTTCACTTTGCCATTGATTTAAATCAACAATTAATGGCTTACCTAATTTCAACATTCTCCTATAATGTGTGGCGTTGTGAAACGCAGCTTATATGCTATAGGATAATAAATAAAAGACGAGTAAATAGCCTGCACCGCCTGTTTCAGCTTCGATATTTTCTACAGACACGTCAGCGGCAGTGTTGCTCTACAAATACAAAGACGAGGGCTGCAACACTATTTCACAAAACAGTGTTTACAAATTTTTAAAAAAATACTCAGTAAAATAATCGCTTATCGGTTAATCGACAGAATGAAATCCGTTATTAAAATTTAATTTACACATGCATAAACCAAGCAAAGACTTACTTAGTAATACATACATTTAATTTCACATAAATATAAAATCAATTGAACTGAACAATAACTTTGTTTTTGATTAGGGTCCAAACTTTTCCGTACATTCGGCCAACGGCCTGGTAACGGAATACTTTACTTTGAAAGTTTTTGAACTATCGCCCTCATGATTCCAAACGGTTATTGCCGATGTGCAGTAGAGGGGATACTTGTTAATACGAACTTCCAAACGCTCCTCATCCTCTGGCGGCTTATCTTTACAGAACTGCTCAAAATATTCGGTGTGATCAGGTCCCAAGTCCACCTTCACTGAATTCTGTCGATTGTATTCATCCAAAAACTCTTTCCACAAGAATTGCTCCAATCGATTTGCTCGAGTAACTGTAATATAGTAAAATTAACTTAATTACTCGCTGAAATTTAAGAAATATGAGGCTCTTACTCAGCCTTTTGTTTCTGTATGGGGTACCGAAACTGTCTTGAGTTTCGGTTGTCTCGGCCGTACATGGACCTTTGCCCTTGATCCGAAAATTCTCGTTCTGGTCCATTAAATATGTATGTTTAAAACTAACGAAAATAATTTATTGTTGTGTGATGCGAGCTAACATTCGGTAATGAAATTGTTTGAATAAATCATTAAACAAGGCAAACATGTTTTCCGGTTGTCAACGGCGCAACTAAGCAACGGACTGCTCCGATTGATTCGTTTGTGCCGGTGCGTCGTCCTCGACGATTAACGTGACATCCTTGGGACGCAGAATACAGTAGTAAACGACAATAGTGGCCAGAAACAAGATACCGCTGTAGACAATCCATTCCCAAATGAAGCCAAACCACCAGGATTCGAATTGCTCGTTGGCATACCAAATGGATGACATAGTTATATTCTCCGCCAGAACAAGCACCAAATACCAGCTATACCACCGTCGTATGCTCTTGAAGCACACCCGAAACTCGAGCAGCACGAAAATATAGATATAGGCGAGCAGCATATAGAAGAGCGTGCGGCTCAATCCGCCTCGACAGCGCGTCTCCAGAGCCAAGGCGGCGAGCATTAGGGCATAGTGAACGCCGACCAGGATAAAGAAGGCGCGCGGATAGAAGACGCAGAATATGGACAGCGATAGCATTCGCATTATGATGAAGGCTATCCAGCCGAAGAAGGCGACGGTTCGGCCGGCAAAGTCATCCTGCTGAATGCCATTCACAATCTTTGTGGGCTTTGGAAAATAGAAGTCCACCACATCCTTGGGTGTGAGGGGCGTGGCTTTTGGTGTTTGTGCCATAACCAAAGGAGTGCGATCATTGGTTGGCTCATCATCAATGCGTCCAATTAGCAATTTTGGAGGCCGAGGCACATGCTCCTTTATATACAGCTGTGCATTCACCAGCAACATATCCTTGAACGTTTCCAACTGTGAGAGAGGTCGAGTCACGAGCTTGCTGCGTCTGTACTCCGTGTCCGAAGCAGTGCGTCGCAAATCTGGCGCCGCCGGTGGACTATTCTCTGTGGGCAGGCGCAACTTGGGCAGAGCAGGCGGTGCCGTGGAGGGCGGTGGTGGAGGTGCTGGCGTCTCTGGCACAGTATCCAGCACCTCGATGCTGTCCAGATGTTTGAGTTCTTCCCGATGCAAATGCAGTTTGGGCCGTGCTTGGTATATCTTATCATCGTCCGTAATATTGCTCTGATGAGGTAGGGGCGAGTGTAGCAAGGCTTTTGTCTCCAGCGTCTCCACACCATCATTGTCCACCTCATCGTGTCCGATTATTTGCAGGTCGTGGGTGCCAATTAGTGGGTCTTTGTGTTCTCTGTTAGTCTGACTACTTGATCCCTGTCTGGCATGAAAGTTCTCCATGATCTTCTCAGATTGGGGAAAACTTGTGGCCACTGTTCGTTCCGATTCTCGTTTCCTGTGCTCCACCTCGCTGCATATCCGCTCGTTCTGCTCCAGTCGACAGCGATGTGCCTCCACCTGCTGCGCCGTTGCCCACGGATAGTGACGACCCACTCGCCTTTGGCTCTCGATGCGATGATAACTAGTGGTTATCCCGGCCAGATCTATGGCAGCGAATACCAGGCACATTCCCTGCAAGGCGGCTGCCATGGTGACATTCAATTAGATGGCACCCATATCAATAAAAAACTTCTCTACTTACAGGTTTCGTAATTGCGAAAGATGTCCTGGGCAAGCATGTGATAAATCTGGAGTATAATCTGTGGAGCCGCCTGTGCGTAGGCTTGGATCAGAAGGTACAACTCAACGCTGGACGTTTGCGTCGCCTTGGCCAGGCATTTCATACGCTCCACATCGTCATCTGTGTGGAACAGGGCCTCAACAGACCAAAACAGGCGCATTGTGAACCTGGTGAGGATTATGGAGATCACTGAATCACCTAAACATATTCACCTTATCTCACCTGTAGAGCACGGCAAATGGGAACAAAAACAGCTGCAGCAGACCCAAGCTACAGCCCACGCACTTGCTGCGGTTGGCGCTTGCGCTGCTGCGCTGCTCCCTGGAGCCAAGAACCACCACAAAGGTGAGTAAGGGAGGCATAAGCACCAGCACCAATGTTCCAGCTCCGTAGCCAGGCTCGAGCTGTCGGAAGTGCTGATAGCTCAAGGCTAAGTCGGTTGCGGTTTGCAGTATGTAAACCAGGAGCGCCAGGCAGGTGGGTATTATGTAGGAGACGTAGATGCGGGTGGGGCTACGGATCGCATAGCCAAGTATGTGAGCTGGCGGACTGGCCGCATGGACCACCTCCAAGCTCATATCCACAAATATATATACTGTTCGACTTTTCTCTTATTTCTCTGAATGAAATGCTATTCAGCTGCTCATTCCATGTTTCAATTGCAAAATTCTGGGTAATACTGCGACTCTATGAGTAAGCGTTACTCTTTCGACTCTCCTATCTTACGGTGTATGTGTGTGAGCTTTTACAGCGTAGATTAGATAAACAACTTGAATGAGTCGCGTGTTGAGTTAGCCAAGGTTTGTTTATGTTTACGTGCCCAACTCTTCGCGGCGAGAGAAGTTCAGACAATGAAGATAAACCGACTCGAATTTGTTGCATTTTTATTGTTGGGATTAACAGATATCTCTTTACCATATATATCATATCATATCATTTGTTAACGATATATATGTCGTTACTTCTCTCTATACGTCTTGCGGCTTACCTCAAAATTGATCAATTGTTGGTAAATATAAAGTTTTGACTTAAAGAAAAAAACCCCATCTTTAACAGCTCAATTAAGTTCTACACAGTTTACTATCCGATTGCATTGCTATTATATAAGTAAATTCTTTATTTAATTCATAAATTTTGTTGATGAATGTGCCTAGGAATCATACCAGGTCTTCTTCATCCAATTGGAAGGCTTGCAAGGCTCGTCCAGCACCACAAACGAGTCCTGTTGATTCTCAGTGCTCTGCTTGGAACGACGACAACCCACTGCGTACTTAGGATTACCCTCAATAATGGAGGATTTGTCGCGGCATTTGGCGGCATTCTGCAGCACGGAACCGCGACGTCCATATCTGGCCGGTTTCTTTGCCCCACCAGCGGCTACATCCTCGAAGCTTGGAGCAGCTGGCGGTGGTGGCGGATCCTTTTGCTGACGCTGTCGTGACGGCCGTCGTTTGGTCGGCTGTGACTGTAGCTGACCGGCATCCAAGGAAGAGTCCGAGCTCTTGCGTGGATTACTAGCTGGAGCATTCAGCTCGCGTGATCTCTCCCGTTCCCGCAGCTGGTAATTGTACTGGGCCCGGCGGTACTCGGGCGTGGCAGTTAGCTCGTCGGCAGTCATCGGCTCTCGTTCCATGCGAGGAGTCGTGGCGGTGTTTGTGGTGCCGGTGGCGGTGGTGGAGCTGTTGTTGTTGTTGCTGGTGGGCAGTCGAAATGAGGAGACCGGCTTGCGCACCACCGGCCTGGAGCGGGGAAAGTCCAAGTAGTTATTACGGTACTCCGGATTGAACTCAATCTTGCCACGCAGTCGCAGGTACGGCTCTCGCACCTTGCCACGCTCCGGCATCTCTGTGATGTGGGGATCACGGAAGCTCTCATAATACTCGGGCACCTCCTTGGTAAACTCGCCACGTGGCCGCAGATGATCGTCCGTCTTCAAGGATTTCTCTTTGGCCATGTGCTTGGGTGGGACATTAAACTTATCGCGATATTCGGGCAAATCGCCGCCGCCTCCGGCACTCGGCTCCTGCTCCTGTTCCGCGCCAGAGATGCGCAGATTGTCGTTCTTCTTGATGGGCGCACTCTTCGAGTAGTTGGCATACATCTTGAAACTGTCCTGATACTCGGGCACAGCGTTGAAATCGCCCTGCATCTTGATGCTGCTTATCTGGGGTATGGAGTGTGCTTTCTCGATGGGAAACTGCTCCACGAACTGATGCTTGTACTCGGATGGCGTTGGATCGTACTGCGTGCCCTGGGCTCGCATTTGCAGATGGCAGCGAGTCTGCTCCTGGGCCGCGACGTCACGCTTGAACTTGTCGCTGGCCAGGCGATTGGGCTGCTCCTTGTCATCCCGAAACATCTGTCGTGGCAGTATTTGGGCATCGCTGTCCACCATGGGATACGTCAGATACGATGAGCTCTTCATTACCTCCGGCTCATCCGCGTGGCCCAGCTGCAAGTTCTCTGGATTACGCACTGGAAAAGTGCGTGAACTAAAGAAGAAAATGAAGAAAATTGAGTGGGAACTCGTTCATCCGTCTAAACCAATTGAGGGACTTACAACTTCAGATCCTCGGGCGTATACCAGTGATATTTCTCCTGATGCTCCGACAGCAGCTGCATCAAGCCCTCCAAACGCAGCGATGTCGCCCGCCTCAGCAGTGTACGTGGTCGGACGTGGGCGTGGCCCTGGCAACAATAATGCTTACGGTATTCGGACTTCAAGGAACCAAAGGATACGACTGGCTCCTCGCTGGCAAACAGACAGACGTTGCTCTGCGTGTGGAGCTGCACGGGCTGGCGACGCCGAAAGAACTTCAGATCGTCTACGGCAAGGTGCTCGTGAAGATGTTTGATGGTAAACCGATCTTTGTGTGCTTGGCTGGCTGTTAGGTCTGGCTCCGAGAACGAACGGCTCCAACTGAACTCCGCCTCGGCACTGCGGAAACAAAATGTTGTTAGCCAGAAATTGGCTTTAGGGAGGCGGCCCCCACCTTGGAGCCGTGGCTACGTTTGGCGTCGGCGTTGCCATTGGAACCAAATAACAGTGAATCGAAGCAAAATCACTCAGAATGGCAACAAAAAAAAATGAGCTACTGGGAGAATGTTCGAAAGGAACATGCCTAACTAAGACATACTACCCTTTACCCAGTTGAGCGATATTTTGCAAAATATTCTTTAAAACGGCATTGCCGAGTGAATAAGTAAACAGTACATGGTGGCAAATGGATGTTCAGCATCTGGGTTGCAAGCCCAGTTCTAGTTCTTAGCAAGCCAAATTCTTCTAAACCTTATTGCTTATAGTAATGATAAAGATAAAATCATATTAAGAATAATGGGGCTAAGGCTCATATACCCAACAGCTCATTCAAGGAACAGGGTAGTACATTAAAAAGACGAACACATAGACTCTGTGATAGCAGACCTGAGCAAGTGGTGCCTTATGAATAATACCAATGCGAATAAGTCTCCCGCTTTGAGCGCCACTAAAGGAATTTTTTCATAGCGTGCCAACACGCACACAACAGACATCCCCAAACACCCATACACACACACACACACCTTGGCACACCTGCTGGCATATGTTGCTAGGCACACACTCACGACAGACAAACAGACAATAAGCCAAATTGCAACAAATTGGAAAATTGTCTGAATATTTACGGAAATTAAAAAGGGATTTGCTTCTGCCCAAAATCAATAGCTGTCAATTGCGTAGAGTGCATATACACAAAAGTCCCCTCCCCTCCCCTCCCTTGCCAATTCCTTTTCCTGCCTCCCCTTTACTTGCTCCCCACTCACTTTGAAAGCGGAAATAAGTTTTGCTCTGGCAATAGTCAAGGACTCATTAGAATTGCCTTAGCTTCGGCCATTAAAAGAGGATAATTACAGGCAGGTGTTTGGATGTGGGTATGGGTATGGGTATGGGTATGGGTGTGCCTATGTGTTGCACCTGTAAATCGCATGCATATGGAAATATGCACACCTGTTGAAATTGAGCTGTTCCAGTTGTTGTTGTTCTCATTTACGGCTGCCACATTTGCATATTTAATGGTCGAAGGATTTGCATATATGCATTTGCAGCTATTTCTTGTACTTCCGATGTGTAAAACCATCAATCTTAACTTAGAGAGCTGTGCGCAAATGCCAAAAGTGTCAGTCAGAGGGGCAAGAGAGAATTCTCTATGATATCATAGAATTAAAAGTGCATATGAATTCGAGCGCTAAGAATATTAAGAGGCACCACATGAGAGCGTGTTTTATTATAGACGAATATAGCGTGGGATTTTTCTGATTGATTGTCAGGGCAGAGATATACAAGTATATAACTTTGCCCAGAGACTGAATATGTGGCTCTTTAATATAGTAAGAGAGTCGCAAAAAAATTGTTGTTGGTGGGTTTCAACCAAGCTCTAGCTTTGAGGTTCGCTAAATAAATCTGACTAAATGAATTTTAGTTAAAGTATGTTACACTCTAATATGGTTAAAAAGCGTATAAATACGCAGAAGTACACAATAGGCGTATCAAATCGTATTCGACATACTTATAGCCTATCGGCTAGTCTCATTTGCTAATGTAGAGTATTTTTTAATATTTTAAGTCATAGTTTCAACTTTATAAATTGTTCGCCCCATACCATCCATTTCAGGTTATCTTAGAACTCTATTTTTCACTTAAGTTTTCTACTAATCCAATTTTATATCAGTACGAACCCGAAATAGTATTGCATAGCAAAGGAATGAAAGAGGTTAGCATGTTTGCTAAGGGCTAACACTGAGCACATTATGATTGGTAATCAGAATCGTGTTGTCAGTGTCAGCTTTGAATCAGTTTTAGCCGAAAAAGCCTGCTGTCAACTGCAGCTGCGATTCCGTGCGTGACTTTTGGCCCAAAACGGAAACGGATACAGACACAAACGCAAGCAACTGCAGTGCAAACTGCGAGTGTAAAAGGCGCCCAAATCATGTCGAGCCCAACTTTTAATAGCAACAGTGCCAAAAGGTTGACCTAATTCGCCGCCCACCTCAGGGTAATAAATGAAAGCAAATCAGGCAAAGCTACGAAAGGCCGAAATGTGGATGTCCTTCTTTTTATAGATATTTAAATGGATATATTAAAATAGATTTTATTTACTTAAACTATTGGTGTTTTTTTTTTTTATTGTACTCTAGCCCATAACTTTATTTCTATGATTTTTTTATACTTTCTATACGAACTAATCCACCTAATTTATAAGGCTTGGAACATATTTGAAAGCGAAAGTTCCGTCAATGTATTATATTCTTTTTAGTCCAAAAAAGAATAAGACTTAACAAATAATGGATGATAGAGTTAGCTCTTAAACATCGGTACATTGCAATATTACAACCATCAACCATTTTTTCTGTAACTAAAATAATAATAATAAAATAATGAATAATTCCACACTAAATAATTTGATCAATTTTAGATAGCAACCAGAGTACTTAGAGGTCGGCTTTACCGAACCAAGTTTCTTGTTTTGTTTTCAATTTAGTTTTTTGTAACTAGACCAGTGCTTTAATCTTGACAATGCCAAATGACCTTTGAAAAGTTTGCTATTTTTACTTCAGGCGTAACGCAGACCCATTTAAATATGCTAATAAATTGGCAATTACAGCACTAAGAACAATAACAATGGCAAAAACAAATTTACACACACACATTGCTCTACACATAATTATAGAGATTTATGGTCGGCATTTAAATAACATTTGCATGTCACGCCACAAGGCGTATACGTAATGCAGGAGACATGAATGCGCCATTATGTCAACATGATTGCATTGGCCAAGGCCATGGACACATATGGGCAACTATATAGAGTGAATGAAGGTTTTGTTTAGAGTTTACCCATCGTTGATTTTCCAGTCCATTTTGTTGCTTCACTTTTCACTTAACACACGGCACACGCAAGCACTTGGGATTGAAAGCGTCTGGGGGCAGACATGATTGGACTTAATGCCTGATGGCCACTGTCCGCACACATATGTATGTTGTCGAAGCCGCACCAACGACTTGCCACACGCCGTACAAGCGCAACCAACAACTTGACCACACGGATCGTAAATCCCAACTGAGGCAAAGCACAACTTCACACGCCAAAAACTTTCAATGTGAAGCACGAATCCTTTTCGCTGTGTACGCGAGTGTGCGTGTGTGTGAGCCCGAATCGGAGTTGTAGGTGTCAGTGCTTGGTGGCACCAACATTCATTCCATGCCATAATGCTGTTGATTGTTTTCCAGCTGCTAGCTGTCAGCTTTCGTGTGTCCTGCATGCATCCTTAATGAAGCCGCTGCTGCTCCTCAGCCGAATCGCCACTCCATTTCGCAACGCAATTTTCAATCTCGATAATAATTTCCGCGCAGCCAACACGCAATACAACAACGCAACAAACAACAAGAACAACAGCCACTCCTTTAGTAGCTTTCAATTGTCATGAATTGGGCGCCGCTTCCGGCGCACATGTGGGTCAAGTGCAAAGCAATTCGCTGACGGATATGCCGTCTATTTTAGGTAAATGTGGTTTTAACCACCGTGTTAGTTGTTTAATCAAATCTATGTTAACAATGCATTGACCAGCTTAACTAATTGGTATTTGTTTGGTGCGTCATCAAATTCAACTGTCAGATCTTTGAGAGCCCCTCCCACCGATCCGGCACAGTATTGAAATAGCGATCCATTGCCTCGACAAAGCGTTGTCTGTACGGCTGTGGAGCAACGATTGTCGCCTTGCCCACTCCGCCGCCCAGCAGGCCCGTCTGCTTAATGATCGACTCCAGCTTCTTATCCAGCGTAAACGTGCGTATATAATCTAAAGAGTACCAATTATGTAAGCATTCACAAAGTCTACACACACACACAAGCACGCACCTATTATGCCCAAAACAAGCAGATTTCGCTTCCTGTCCAGTCCCACCAGCAGGGAGTAGTCCATTATCTCATTACGCTCCAGAAACGAGGCGTCCCTCTGAATAGCATCACGGAGTACAGCTTTGCTGTGTGACAAAACATACAGCGGCTGCGACCAGGACACTGCAAGGCAAGTCATTAAACAACTGGGAACTCTCGCTGACCGTGGCTGCACTTACTCTGCACAAGATTCTCGTCGAGCAGCACAATTTCTCCATTCATATTTGTGGGATCCACCAGTCTATTGCGCTCCGAGCCCTTTAAGTCAAACTTATCGGATATTTCGCAGCCATAGAATAGATTCTCCATTACAAGTAATGACTTCTCCATATAGTAACTGAAAATGCAGGACAGGATTAGAGTTTGGTTTCATGGAGTAACTCCTTTTTTGGCAGCACTTACTCCTTCTTCTTAATGCAAACTTTGAAGACACCAAAGATCTTGGCCAGCAGCGTGGGTTGTTGTTGCTGCTGCTGATGGCATTTCGCAATGTACTCAAAGTACTCTGGAGCGAATTTGTCAAATATGTCCATCTCCTTTTTACCCATCTCCTTGAGGACGAAACGATCATCTGGAAATGATTCAGCGTTATACAGATGGGATGTTAACGAACTTCATTAGAGCTTACCAAGCGTTTTGCAGAAACGCGATCCGGATTTCCCGCCACGCGCCTCCCATTGCACGCTGCTGGAAAGACTGCGAGCGAGCGCAATGCGTGACTCCTCTTCCGGATCCAGCGGTTCATTGGGTGCAACGCCAGTCAAGTCGCTGGGCTTGCGCACTAGTTCAATTTCGGAACCGTTGCGATTCTGTGAGATTCTTAGCTCTTCTCGCATTTTACTCTTCTCCAGCCGGCGATAGAGGGTTCTGTCCAATTTGGGCGGACTCAAGCACTTGGCACGCACTGCATCAAACTCGCGAGCGAAGTAAATCTTGCACTGGAATTGGCTGCTGGGGCCAAAGGACATCGAAATATGTGCACTGGGCGGCTGTAGCTGTGCCTTGGCCTTGTTGCGCTCCTCGGACTCCGCACTGGCAGCAGGGTCTTCGATATCGCTATCCAGCTGCTTGTGCTTCGGCTGGGGACTGGAGTTGGGATCGCTAGACGCCTCGTCAGCATTTAGACCCACTATTGAGCGCTGATACTCGGGAGATGTAAGACAGTAGGCAATCACCGAACTAAGATCATTTTCCCGCACCAACACTGGAATGGAGCCCATGGGCAGCGTCAGATGATCCTGTGCCGCAAAGGGAGACTGCAGCAGATGGGCTTGGTTATTCGTTTGTTGACGCCGGGTGAGCAAACGTGACTTGATCGACTTCTTCATATTAACTGTGGAGGCGAGCATCTGGTCAACGGTCATTTTTTTATCCATATCTGGATTGTTTTCGCCGGGACTTTCTATTGCGGCGCCATCCAACTGCTGACTGTTAGCTTTGCTCTTGGTAAGCTCTTGGTTAGCGCCAGTTTCCTGCTGTTCTGGTCGCAGTTCCTCAGTGCAAATGGTGCCTGCATCAATGTGATGCGATTGCTTAATTTGCTTCTGGGTTAGTTGCTCGATTTCGTACAGACGCGGACCCCACAGTTCAATACTTTCGGCTAGTACGCGCTTGGCCATGATGAGGGCGTCCGCAATATCATAGGAGTTCACTAGACGTTCGGTCAGGAGCGTGTGTACAATTTCTACTTTCTGCTTAAATGTGAACTGATCCTTGGTGAGGGTGGCCTTCAACTTGCATACCAACGGTGAGTTCTCCTCCTCGGTGGCAAGATCGGCAATTCGTTCGTGTATACGCGTGTACACCTCATGACCACGTATCGAAAAGCTCTTAATCTCCTCCTGCACTTGCACGTTAATGAACGGCTTGGGCAGCTCCAATTGCAATGTCAACGAGGGCAACTCCGTCTCCCATACCTCGACGGGTGTATACTGGAACTTGGCCCCAACGCCACGGAAACTAAAATAATGCACATAATCCCGGTGCAGTGAATGGTCGCAGGGACTACTCTGCTCGGCAGATCCGCTGCCAGTGTCTGTGGGCGGACGGCGTTTGTAGGCGTGGCCGTGGAAGCGCATTTCCAAATACTTAGCCAGCGAAAGCCGTTTGGCGGCATCGGAAAGCGGCACAGCTGGCGTCGTTGCATTGCACTTGCTGCACCAGGAAGTAAAGTAGATACGCTTGGGATCGGAGCGCGTTGAGTCCTCGGTTAGGTAGACATGCACACAGCCCAGCGAGTGAACGTAGCGTCGCACATGACCCAGCATTGGCAAATTGCACGACGGGCACATCGAGTTAAATAGGCAGCAATAGCGCTGCAGGAATTGCTCCAGCATGATGTCATGCTGACCATAGAACTTCATATCCAGGAGCATGGGCAGCTTACAGAAGGAGGAGACCGCTTTTGGATTGTAGTGGAAGCTACAGAAGAGCACTGGCAAACGCTGATGATTCAGGGGATCGAGTGCATCTTTGTAAAGCTGCTCATCGGTGACCTTTTGAGGTCGCTGTATGACCTCGCCACTCTTCTTCTTCAGCTTGAGCACTAAAATGAACAATGAATTAGAGACGTTTTCAAGGACATTTATCGAAAGCTTACTTGATGCCTTGCCCTTGGGAAAGCGACCGCCAAAGGAACGAAACTCGGCTAGAAGCGTTTGTATATCCCTGCTGGTCGCGGCCGATGTGATCTTCATTTTAACGAAATCATGCGCCGGCAGCAACTGGTGTTCATTCTCTTTGTTGCTCGCCTCCGTATTGGTCTTAAGTGGATCCGCGTCCAGGCTTTCGGGACGCTCCAATGCATTCGGCGTTTTGGACCACAGTTTCGAGAAATACAATTCGGCTGGAAACAGTTTTCTTAGCTTGCAATTGCGTCCTTGCTCTGTCTCCAGATAGGGCAAGGGAAATGTTAGGAACGGACTGACGGACAATAGCGTGGAACTAAGCGCATTCCGGAATCGATTATCATAGCGCATTTCTACGGCCAGGGCCTGTACGTCTAGGTTGTCCGAAGAGCCCGACTCTACCGCTGCCTGTGAGGAACGCAGTGGATCCGTAAAATCCGCTACGTTTTCACTGACTGCCGTGAGCTTTTCCTCCGATTTGCGTTCTGCCAGTGGTCGCTTATGAGATGAGCGCAACTGCGGCTCCGCCTCCAGGTGCTCCTCAACAGCACTTTCTGCTTGAGGGCTCGACTCTTTGGAGTCGAATATGGATGGCTTCGGAGCGAGCGGCTGGGCAAACTCATCCAGCAGAAAGGACATCTCCAGCCGCCAATTGTAGCGCGCAAAGAGCAGCGCCAAGGCAACTTTCTTGACGCGAGTCAGTTCCGCATTGTTGCCGCCACGCAGCAGACACGTATAGCCACGTGGACTCTTCAGCTTCTCGAAGAACATGAGTGTTTTGCCACCCGTATAACTGCGTATGTAGAAATCGTTGCAGTAGCCCAACTTGGGCAGGGTTATATTCGATTCAATGGAGCTGACTATGTCACACTGCAGAGTGCGGGCGAGACGTTCCATAACGGAGAGCTTGACGTCGAGCACTAAGGTGACGCCATAGGAGCGCAGTAGGTCCTGGGCGATGCCGGCGACATTCTTGTGCACCAGCACCACGTTGGGTTCGAAGTTCATGATGCGGGCGCAAACGTTGCGCAGATATTCTTTTTCCTGCAACAACACCGTCTCAATGGTCACGAACTTGCCTTCAATGCGCTCGTAGACAATGGGGCACTGCAGCAGTAGAATTCGCGGATACTCCACATGAGTGGCCATATCCTTATGAGCGACATTCTTGGAGAATGCGACACCATGCACAATTTGCGAGTCCGTGCGCTTACCGCCAGGAACCTTCTTAAAGTTAACGTAGTTGCGAATGTCCATGAGATCGTTGGTGCAGTACTCGGGCTTAAAATGATTCGCTGCCGTCGAGCAGAGCGTCTGCAGCACCTTGCCCCACTCAGCGTCCAGGTGATGGGCCCGGAGCAGCTGTGATAGCAACTGCTCCTCATGATCACAATACGACTCCAGCAGCTTCGTTGAAATTGTCGTAAAGCACATATTGTTCTCCAGCTCCAGCTCTTGGGCAGACTGAAAGCTTATAGAGAGATCCATAGACTTGGGCGGTTGTGGCTCAGCGCTGGTATCAAACTGCGGACTTATAGGATTTGAGAGGTCATTGCTTTTGTCTAATTGCTCGTCAACGGCCGCACCTGTGCGTGATAATTCCGCAAATCTGTAGTGCAGTGTTGCATCGAACTCCGTCTGCTCGGCGTCGGGCACAATTGGCTCGAGGAAACCAGCCGCCAACATGGCATTCAGTATGGCTATTGCCTGCACTTCATTGGCCGACTTGTTGTTTTTGTTGAGAAAGTCTATGAGCAGCTGGCCACAGTTTTGGACAGGCAGATCACGTTGCATTTCCTCGTGCAGGGTGATCAATGAATTGGACTGCTGCAGTATATGCTTGCGATCATCCATGGACAACATTGTATGGTTTAGATGCGAGCTAAAGCGTTCCTCCTGATAACCCAACGATGTCTTCCGGGACAGTTGTACACGTTGCTTTTGCGCGGTGAGTGTGCTGGGCGCGTTCTCCTGGACCTCGAGTTTATTCGTGAGATGCTGCTGCAATGCCTGCATATTCTCGTCCATGTTCGAGCTTGAGGACTTTAGTGAGGTAAGCACAATCTTGGAACAGTAATTGCACACCTTTAAGTCTCCCTCGCATTGTATTATGCTGCCCGGCACAACTTGATTACAGCATTTTGAGCAGAATATCTGACCACACAGGCGACAATGGTGCTTCCGACGAAATGTTGAGAATTTCTGAGAGCAGTCATAGCACTCTTTGGCCTTTGAGTCGGGCATCCATAGGCGTTGCAGCTCAGTTTCCTTATAATTGCGCAAATCCTGTAAAAAAAACGTTAGAAAATATGCCTTTGTACATCGCTGTAGGCAAACTCACATTATTATTCTTAGAGGCGACAATACTACTGATGTGTTTGAGCACGTTGGTCACGGTGCGGCCCTCATTCGCTTCACCTGGCAGGTCTTCGACACGCTCATTGGCCTCAGACGTTTCTTCAATGGTTGCGTTGGTGCTGTTGCTGAGTGACTCGCTGTTTTTTCGCAGATTGAGCGTTGTTGGTGGTTGCGGACGAGCTGTGTTCAAACTTCCTGACGATGAACTGTGCTGAGCGATGTCGCTCTCCGAATCTGCGCTTCTTGCTTCAATGTGGGACCCTTTCCGGTCACTGTAGAACTTGGACTTGCCAACCTGAACGCTGCTGCTGGTGCCGCTGGATATGTCATTGACTGTGTTGTAGCTTTGGTTATATACATTTTGGATTTTGTTAACCACTCGATCGAATAGAGATTCTGGCTTATCTTCAAAAGTACGCGCGAATTCGGTTAGTTTGCTGGGCGAATGCAGGTGCTGGTGTATAGAATTGTTATTGTTGTTATTGCTGTTACTGCAGGAGCTGCTGCTGCTGCTACTCATGTTGTGATGTTAAAAACAGAACTTGTGGTAAAAGTAAAGATGAAGTCGTGCTACTTCGTGGACTGCTCGTCCTTGGTTAGATAGCTGTTATGTTAAGTTGATCAATTAAGGCAGCGTCCGGTGCCAGTGAGCCGAGCGCCAAATCCGTCCACTTTTGTTCCTGTCAAAGTTTGGAAAATAGCTTTACCACCGGTACATAAAGCTTATCATTGTTCATTGCTCACCTGCTCACTTAAGGTTAGGTGTGAATCACCACCATCAGCTTCGGGATCGGGTAGTTTTTCAATTGGTACTAATATCTGATCGAATGGCAGTACTTCCATTCGCCAAGCATTGTCCACAATGTCCAATAATAGATCATCAATTGGTGCCTGAAAAATACAGCAACGCCCCTCTTAGAATTTACCCAAAAATAAAGTGACTTTGATAAGCTGATAACTATTGCTAATATTTACGCAGCCATGTTAATTACGTCATTGACGACAGTAGGTGGCCCTAATACCTATTGTTATGGGTAAATACTATGTATGTATTTAGGCAGATTTATCACAAAGCCACTTCCAGATAACAGAGTAGCGCAAATAATTGTAGTATTAAAAGTTATTAACGACGTGACAGTTATGGATATTGTTATATTAAGTATCGATGGTGTCATAAATAAAACTTACTTGACTGTCCATCACTTAAAATTAATGTTTTTACGTAGATTATCCAGCTTAACACTATCTGCTTTCTATAATTGTTTACTTTTTTAAGCGATAAGTATCATCGAAAAAGCATCCCTGTACCGATAGTTGGCTATTTAATGTACAGTGCAAAGTAGTGTTGGAAAAGGACAAAATCAAATTGGCGCGAGCTTTAAAATCGCGCTGCCAACTTATTTCAGTGCTTACAAGTTAGGCGCTTATATGCTTGTAGTTTTTCTTTATGTGTTTACGTTTCTGAAAGGAATGATATGTCCGATTTATTGCTATATTTGTTTTATTATAAAGCAAATATTTCTCATTCACACTATCTAATGCAAATAAAAATAAACTCAATTTGTGTTTGTACTTTTGTTCAATAGCATTATACATTTTATTTATAAATGAAATTAAAATAAGTGATTACCAAGTCAATTATTATTCAATATAAAAATGCTATCAAGATAATCCTTAAAATATATAAAATAATAAGTAAATAGGTTATAGTTAAAACAAAACAAATATATACATAAATATTCTTTTCTCTCAAGATCGTATTCTTCTCGAAAAAACCGTTAGAAACAGCAATATGAACTTCTGTTTTTGGCCTTTTGAAAATGTTTGTTAATCCTTGGTTATCCTTTTTGACAGGCGATCTTTTTGCTCTGCTACTAAAATATGAGGAAAAACAAATAATAAGTAGAACAAACAGATCAGACGAAACGAAACGAAACTTGCTGGATTTCTGGAATATTCCAAATACAAGTAATCGGCATTAGCTGTGACTATATAAACACTCTTTTGTAGATTGTTCCATTGAACAACTGACTAGATGCAGCATAGCGCTATAAAATGCGCTTTCAAACGTCAGCTATGCCGACATCTTGCCAATTCACCAACAGATGCGAGAACCGATCAAGTATATGTATATTTTTAAACGCAATTGAAACACAAATTTCAAAATTTTATACACCAAAAAGCAAATCGGATGAGATTTGTTTTTGTAGCTTCGCATGAACGAAACTTATTTTTATCAATGAAACGCTTGTTTTTTGTTATTGTTGTTGTTGATAGGCACTTAACAAGTTTTTGTTATTTTTTTCTTGTTTTGCTTTCGTTTTGTGTGATGAACAAGAGGCAGTGGCAATTGTAATCCGTCAACGTTGAAGACTAATTGGCAACTGATTTGAAAGCCATGACTCGAGCTTAGCACCACACCTCGGCTCGGACGACGGCGACAAACGGAGACGTTTAGAAGCCCAAAAGCGACAATTGAAGAAGTTCCAATTTATGTGCGTGTGTGTACGTGAGTGTTCATGTGTGTGCGTGTGTATGCGACAATGTGCAGCTCAAAAAGTTAAGAAACAACTACAATATACAATAAAATGTTGTCTAAAACGGGGATTGATACCCGTTGCCAGCACACACTCACTCACTCACACACACATACGCTTAAATACCTATGCAAAGTGGGGGTGCACACACACATATAATTACCTGCGTACCTGTGTGTTTACTGTACAGACTGCCACTGGCAGGTAGCTGACGCTGACGCTGAGCCGCACTGAGCTGAGTTTTTAGCGCAATGGCGCCTGCCCGGCATATTAATGAACTCCCTTTTGAGAAAAGAAATATGAAATTAAAATAAAATTTAGTTGGCAACAAAAGCCGTGTCCACGTTCACGTCCACGTCCGACTCACCGCCGCCGTATTGGAATTTGTTTGTTGGAGCCAAAGCCAAAGCCAAAGCCAAATCCAATTGAATGCATTTTACCGATTGTCGATTGTCGATAGCCTATAGATTAGCCTGGGCGTTACTTCCGCTTTTCAGCCATAGCCGAAGACATCGGTCGACGGCTCGAATGTATGTAGCTCCATTCGCTTCATTCGCTTCTTGGTATATAGAAGACAATTTGCCACAGACAGAGTCGTTCCAACCAAGTGGAGCTCTTCACATTACATATATGTACTTATGGCCCATTATACAAAACAGTCACGTGCCGGGCTGCTTCTTCAATATAACTCTCCCGACTTACACTTACATATATACATAAATATATATATATATATATACATGTAGCTGCTATATAAAAGAGTGTCTCGTCTGCATTATATATGTATATAGAATGTGATCTGCTGATTTGTCGCTGCTAAGTTTCAGTTAATAAATGCATTTGTCTGTGTTCTTCTTCTTCTTCTTGCTCATTTCGAATATGTTTGTGTAATAATTTGAATATTAATATTCATAAACACACGTCGCACGTTTCGTTTCGTTATAATGTCATAAAGTCGGCAGATCACGCGCCGATTTACTGACCATATAGCCAAAAACAATTTGAATTCCAATGTTTAAGACATCATCGCAATGATTCAAAGACTTTTTTCCTATTGTTCGTTTTGGTTTCCAAAAATAAAACCTCTTCTTCAAATAAAGATTTGAATTCAGCTTTACCGAAGTACCGTTGTTTATTTTCTGTACCCAATATTTTCTATTTCCGTTTATATCGCGATTGTGACTCAAATTGTTTCTTTAATATACAAATTTATATGCATCAGACGGTCCATCGATTTGGCCATAAATACTTTTACGTATGACTGTTTCATAATATCTTTTTTTTTTCATTATTTTTATATTATCTTTATAGTTTACCCTATATGCATATAGTGTTTTCTTCGCCTAACTGAAACCAAAGTAACCAAAGAAATTTATTTTAATTACCGACTTAATATTTTGGGCACATTTATAGAAATATTTTTATGTTTTACCACCAACAAGGAAGTTATTTTCTTTTCCTTTGAACTATCTATAAAAATGAAAATAAAAAGAAATTAGCATAAACCTAAGCGGAAATGAGTTGAAAAACGTTGGTTAAAAATTATTAATTATTTTCATGAAAAAAATCAATGTTTTGAATAGTTTTCCATTTGTATAGAAATCCAAAAATAAAAAGTAATAAATAGGAAAGTTTAAACAATATATGGAAGGGAAAAATGATAAGACACATACAATATAAAATTCTATACCTTTGTCATAAAAAAAAAAACATTTTAAAAATATGTGTAGCTTGAATGGAAAAAAAACCATAGAATAACTAAACTAATATTCCGAAAACTTTTACTAAGATAACAAAAATCACATGCATTCTTATATATATATATATATATTTGTTTTTTTATTTTATTTTTTTCTTTCATATTATATTTCCGTTATATAAGATATTAATTAAAAGTTATAAAACATAAACTAAAAGAGCCATACAATCTCCAAATGTTTCTTATCCCAACATTTAAATTTGTGTTGTGGCGCAAAAATTTGTAGTGCTGCCAACTTGTTTTGAAAGCGATCAACGATAGTATTTTAAAAGACATATGGCGATAGTTTTACAGTTTCTGACTAACTGTTAAATTCAAATTGGAAGCTCAAATCAAATATAGTTCAGTTATTTTTGGAGGTTAAACGTAGTCAATAGGAATACAAACTCCTAATACTTAACCTATTATCAATTGCGTACTTAATTGAAAATATGTTTAATTGGTAAATACTATCCATTTTTATTTTATATTACTACGTATGTTAATAACAGTTCTTGCAATGTTAAGCCGCTGTTAAATCTGCTGTTTTGGGTTTTGCCTGTGCAAAAGTGAAATAAACAAAAAAAAGTTTGCTTGTTTTTCAAAATTGAAAACATTGAATATGCGTCCCAAATTGAGCATAAGAGAGGAAGTAGAACAATTATTTGAGAAGAAGTTCCAATACCAAAAGCCTAAAACAGGCGCTTGGCTGGTGCCAACTCAAAAACCTCTATTCAGTGAATTTTATCAATACGAATCGCTTCAAGATCTCAAAGAACAGTTAAATGGCGTAAAGAGCAAACTGAACAATTATGGAGTACAGGAGTGGAGCACACATACAAACCGGCGGGATCCGTCCGGCGAGATCTCTTGGCGACTAAAAAACGAAACAAAAGCAGAATTTGTGACCGTGAGTAGAAATTAAGGCGGAAGAGAAAGAAATAATAACTGTTTATTTAATAGGTTGCCTGGTGCAAGATCTTTGAGTGTCTGCACCGTTATCCACTGGTCACTCAACCGGAATTAAATAGCCTGCACCTATGCGAGGCGCCAGGTGCTTTTATTGCCGCTCTTAATCATTATTTGCATTCGACTTACAAACCTCATGAAGTATTTATTAATTGGATACAATTCGAGAAACCTTTTTAAGTGCTTCTCTTGCAGATCAAATGGAAATGGCGTTCAACTACTCTGAATCCCTATTATGAGGGCAACGCTCTTAATGAGATGATTACCGATGACCGATTTATATTCCACACGCTGGACAACTGGCTGTTCCACAAGGACTTTACGGGGAATCTGCTGAATATAGATAATATAAAGCACATGACGCAAACCTGCGCCAAGGAATTGCCAGCTGGAGTGCAGTTGATTACAGCTGACGGCTCGATTGACTGCTCGGCACAGCCTGATTGCCAGGAGGAGATCGTAGCTCGTCTACTGTTTGCAGAGATTATCAGTGCACTCAATGTTCTAAGTCCAGGTGGAAATTTCTTGATCAAAATGTTTACTCTGTTCGAGGCGTGCAGCGTGTCTGTGATGTATCTGCTGAACTGTATTTTTGCGCGTGTCCACATCTACAAACCGGCCACGTCGAAGCGCGGCAATTCAGAGGTCTATGTTATATGCCTTAACTACCAAAAGGATACACCCGGCTTGCCGGATCTTTTGGAGGCCATGTCTGCTAAGCTGGCACAGCCAAACGATACCATGGTCATGCCTTTGTTTGGCAAGGCGCAAATACCCAACGACTTTCTGCTTCAGCACAACATCGCTTGCAGATTATTTCTCAAGCTGCAGGAGGAGGCGATTGAGGGCAGCATCTATGCGTATGAGTCCAAGGATCGCTATTATCTACGCCACTTGCATCAGTTGCGCGGTGTTGTCTCCTCCATGTACTATAATCGCTACAAGGTGCGTCCGCTGGCGGACAAGCTGTGCATTGTTCAGCAGCATGATATCAATAAGGCGTTGGGTTTCTCGGTGCCCGTCTATGGCGGCTCCTATACGGAACGCGAGAACCTACGACAGGGCGATCTGCTGAAGCAAATATACTGCCTGCGACGTGAATTCAACCAACTGGAGAAGTGTCCAACTGGGACGCGTAGCTACAGTCATGTTAAGCTTAATGCAACGCCATTCAAGCTGCAGCTGTACCGAGGCGCCCCAGTTAGACACCTGCAGAGCAGTCTCTTCGCATCGGAGCCGGTGCTGCTGCTGCGATTGCGCATACTGGACACATTCGACTTGGATCCGCTCTGGCAAACAGGGTCCAAGTGTTGGTTCTCTGATGGCAACACCAGCAATGTGCGGGTGCTTGATTTCGAACCTTCCAGCGATGATGAGTCAACATTCTATAAAGTTCAACGCCGTTTCTTTGTTAAGCTAATTGCGTCATTGCTCGCACAGCGGCCAGTGAAAATAGTTTTCCACAACTTTCTATTTCTTACCCACTATGCCTCATCTGTGCTTCTGGTGCTGGCGGAGCAAATATTTGAGCAGACTGAATTCGATTTCCAGACCATAACGCTGAATGGACTATTGACAACTGACGAAGCTATGGAACAGCTGCAGCAACTGCATGAAGTAATCAGCGGGGATGCAGATGAGGAAGTGGATGCAGTGCACTCTGTGATGCCGTTGCAGCAGCTGCAGAAGAACCCGTTTGCCAATGCACTCATCCTATACAACAACAGCGTCCTCGTGGCTTGCTATCGGCGCATGCTGGGCGAGGATGCATTTCCCAGGCGCTTGAGCCCGAATCAAGTACCAGCCGTGCCTGATATCAAAGAGACTGCAACGATCGTGTGTTAATCATGTATTATTGTTTGAAACATAATTATGATCAATGATCGTGAGATTTTCGTTTACATATTGTATTAATTTCATTTCTTTTTTCTTGTATTTAAAAACAATTAATGCAAATTAATTCTACTACAAATATTTCTCGTGTTTATACAAATTTGACAAGAGCCGTATAAACTGGGTATTTCTACCGACTCGTTGGAGCAGTTTACACATACTATATTATATATATATATGAATCCATCTTTTCTTCTAAGCAAAATTTGTGTTAATTTCGTATGTGTGGGTGTGGATGTGGATGTTGGTGTGTGGGTGTGGATGTGGATGTTGGTGTGTGGGTGTGTATTTGGGTACTTCAATTCAATTCTCATCCTGGATTTATTCACCGGCTGCGTTGGCTTGGAGCCGGCGCATCGCATGTAATCAGACTAATCAGCCGGACGCTTTTCGCTGTGTTTCCTGGTGTAATCTTCGGCATTTTTCACAAACTTCTTCTTGTCCTTGAGGAACTCTTCGGCCAGTTCGGCGCGCAATGGATGCTCGGGCTCGGGATCATTTATTAAGGCTATCAGTGCCTGCACCACTTGGTCGGTGCGCGTGGCTGGCTTCCAGTTCTCGGTGCTTATGATGGGCAGACACACTTGACCCTTCTCATCAATATTGGGATGATAGATTTTTGTTTTGAAACTTATCTTTGGTGGCTTGAAGGGATACTCTGCCGGGAAATTGATTTCGATGCGAAAGGCGCCTTTATTATATGGCGGACTATCGGGCACAATTAAGCCCGTCCATCGCAAAAGATTATCATCGTCGGCCTTGATGTCGCGAAACGATTTTAAACTACTTTCCTGCAAATCTACGAGCTCCTTGCGCAGACGTCGCGGTGCAGTCATTTTTTTACTTTCCTTATATTCTGTATAATTGCTCCAAATCGATGGAACCCGCAGTTGAAAGTAGTCTTTAATAGATGATGCAATAGGTTGATGCCGTTATTTAGCTATGTATACTGAGGATCTGTGCTTGTTAAGCACTCTTTCTTCAATTCTTTTTGTGGTAAGCTCTGGTAAATTTTTATTCTCATCAGCTTTTTTTTTAGTATTGTACGTTTCTGTCGTTATTTAGGTGGTTATGCGATGTTTGAAGATGAGATGCGTTTTTATTAGATATGGTAGCCCTGTCAAATATCACAATGTTGTTGTCTTGCTTTCCCACGTGACAATTCCTATACTGACAGCAATACCTGCTAAGCCTACGTTTATACGATACAACTAATGTGCACCTTCTTAAACGCGCACTTACTATTACGCGATTTAAGGTTTTATACATTTGTATTTTTTGGAAATTATTTATTTTTTGTTAACAGATGATTTTTTTTTTTAATTTTAATTATTTTGTTTGATTATTTAGAAAATATAAAAAACTACTGTATAGGGCTGCGCCAAAATGAGCATACGGTGAATAATTGCCATTCACACAAAGTGTAAACAAATGTAGCTATCGATTTATGTATTGCAATCGAAATTTGTGCCGCAACACGTGCGCCAAGCTGATTCGTTTTGTTTTCTATTAAAAATGACTAAAAAGCAGACAATAAAACGTAAAGTTAAGGAACCGGAGCCCACAAATGAACAATCTTCAGTTTCCGAACAGTCGGATAATGAAGAAGATGAGGTAAGCATTCAATATTGGTGTGCAATAAAATGAGGCTCCCATGCTTTTGTTTTCGTTAAGGACTTGCTGCAAGCTGTGAAAGATCCTGGTGAGGACTCAACTGATGACGAGGGTATAGATCAAGAATATCAGTCAGACAGCAGTGAAGATCTAGAGTTTGAGAGCGACGAAGAAGGCAACTATTTAGGCAGAAAAGAGAAAAATGAGGCAGATGATGATGCCGAGGACGGAGAAGAGGAAGAGGAGGGCGACGATGAAGACGAAGATGATGATGATGACTCCGAGGAAGACAGCGATGACGCCTCTACAACCCCTAAAGAGGAACAGCCCACTAGCAGCAAAGCATCTGAGGACAAGGCAAAATCCGAACCCATTATTCAAATAATTCCACGTGACCCCTCAAAGCCAGAGTATGAGGACTCTGATACTTCGGATGAGGAGGATATACGCAATACGGTTGGCAACATACCTATGCATTGGTATGATGAATACAAGCACATTGGCTACGACTGGGATGCCAAGAAAATCATAAAACCACCAAAGGGCGATCAAATTGATGATTTCTTGCGCAAGATTGAGGATCCGAACTTCTGGCGCACAGTGAAGGACCCGCAAACCGGCCAGGAGGTGTTGTTGACCGACGAGGATATAGCACTTATTAAGCGTGTCAACTCGGCGCGCATTCCTAATCCAGAACACAACGAGTATGCGCCATGGATCGAATGGTTCACCTCGGAAGTAGAGAAAATGCCAATTAAGAATGTGCCGGATCACAAGCGTTCGTTCTTGCCCTCGGTCTCGGAAAAGAAAAAGGTTTCACGTATGGTGCATGCCCTCAAAATGGGTTGGATGAAGACCTCCGAGGAGGTGGGGCGCGAAAAACAACAGAAGCGTGGTCCAAAGTTCTACATGTTGTGGGAAACGGATACAGGACGAGAACATATGCGTCGAATTCACGATCCCGTTTCAGCTCCTAAGCGTGACCTACCCGGCCATGCCGAATCGTATAATCCACCACCTGAGTACCTGTTCGATGAGAAGGAAACTAAACAGTGGCTGAAGTTAAAGGACGAACCGCACAAACGCAAGCTGCACTTTATGCCACAGAAATTCAAATCTCTACGCGCGGTGCCAGCCTATTCCCGCTATTTGCGTGAGCGCTTCCTCCGCTGCCTCGATCTGTACTTGTGCCCGCGTGCCAAGCGAGTGAAGTTGAACATTGATGCCGAGTATTTGATACCTAAACTGCCTTCGCCACGTGACCTGCAGCCATTCCCTACAGTGGAGAGTCTTGTCTATCGCGGGCACACAGATCTCGTGCGCTCCGTTAGCGTGGAACCGAAGGGAGAGTACTTGGTTTCCGGCTCTGATGACAAGACAGTTAAGAGTAAGTGGTCTTCACTTATTTTTTCTATATTTTACTATATGTATATAAAAATTTATTCCAGTTTGGGAAATTGCAACTGGCCGTTGCATCCGCACCATCGAGACAAACGAGGTGGTCCGCTGCGTTGCCTGGTGCCCCAATGCAAAGTTGTCTATTATTGCTGTGGCTACTGGCAGTCGCTTGCTCCTCATTAATCCCAAGGTGGGAGACAAACTATTGATAAAGAAAACCGATGATCTGCTCGCTGAATCGCCCAGTTCGGACCTCATTGAGAATGAGCGAATTAAAACGGCTGTGCAATGGTCCAATGCCGAGCCCGAGGAGCAGGAGAAGGGTGTGCGTGTTGTTATCACACACTTCAAGCCCATACGTCAGGTGACCTGGCATGGTCGCGGTGATTATCTAGCTACAGTAATGCCGGAGGGAGCCAATCGCTCAGCGCTCATCCATCAGCTGTCCAAGCGACGCTCACAAATACCTTTCTCCAAGAGCAAGGGCCTCATACAGTGTGTGCTCTTCCATCCAGTCAAACCTTGCTTCTTCGTGGCGGTAAGTCTTACCTGCTTATTTATATTGAGTCATTGATCTTATATCTTATCTTTTACCCTAATCATTTCAGACCCAGCATAACATACGCATCTACGATCTGGTTAAGCAGGAGTTGGTAAAGAAATTGTTAACTAACTCCAAATGGATATCTGGCATGTCAATACATCCCAAGGGCGACAATTTGCTGGTGTCCACTTATGACAAGAAGATGCTTTGGTTCGATCTGGATCTGTCCACCAAACCTTATCAAACAATGCGCTTACATCGCAATGCAGTCCGTAGCGTGGCCTTCCACTTGCGCTATCCACTGTTTGCTTCGGGCAGTGATGACCAGGCGGTCATTGTTTCCCATGGCATGGTGTATAAGTAAGTATTGAAATGGTGATCCTTTATGCACTCAATGCTTACAATTGCTCTCTCTTTGCTTCTAGTGATCTGCTGCAAAATCCTCTAATAGTGCCACTGAAAAAGTTGCAGACACATGAAAAACGCGACGAGTTTGGAGTCCTGGACGTTAATTGGCATCCGGTGCAGCCTTGGGTGTTCTCTACAGGCGCTGATTGCACCATCAGACTTTACACATAAAGTATGCAGCATGTTGCATATTTAATTTTAAGCACTCAATTTATAAATGAATGTTGCGATAGTAAACAATATATCTTATTGAATGACATTTTCCGTTTAAAGTTTCGTGTGCTGCTATTTACAAGCGGCTTAAATACAACCCTGGCAGGTTAGCCACCCTCCTAGCAGTTGCTGTGCGGCGCCTGCTCCTCGGGGGTCGTTTAAGCAGAGGCATGCCTGTGAGAATAAAAGAGCGTAAAAATACGAGTTAAGACAGAAAGCAACAATAAGACTGCTGCTCAATAATACATTTACAGTTATATTTTGTGCTCTCATTTCAAGCAGCAGCACTGCTCAAATCCTAACCAAATTCCAGTACAGTGTGAAGTGAATGGGAGAGAGCAAGAGTGAGAGCGAAAGCTTTTTGCAAAAGCACTCGCGCGCACATGTCGCGATGTGTACCAGGAATCTAATCGGTTCGCTTTCGGCTCCACCAGCAGTAACAGCGACAGCAACAGCAACAATAAGAACAACTGTATAGCTATGTGGGAAGCTTTTCCTTCAATCAGCAGTCAGTCGCCAGCCTTTGCCCATGTGAAGAGAAACGTTTGCACTTGTGCTCGTGCCGTCGTCGTCGGTCGTTGTCGTCGAGGATTTTGGGTTTTGGCTATCAGAGCGCGCGCACACACACACAAATACGTAATAAAAGAAGAAAAAAAATAGCAAAGAAATTCACACACGTATAGAAAAAAGCGCAGCAGTGAAAATGAAATGGCAATAATGTGGTAAAGCTGAAGCCCTTCCCTCCTCTCATAAAATAATAAAAAATATATTGCAAGTGTTTTGTCAAGCTGTAGAAAAATGCCAAAAATGTGAAAATATTGGAATATGAGAATCCCAAAAATTTAACGAATGTAATCATCAAATATAACGAGTGTCTTGCTAAATTGCACTACTTTCTCGCACTCTCTTGCTCACTCCTAAATACCGTAAAGCCCCCATCCCCACTCCCTTAAATCTAGCTCGCGTTCTCTCTCCTTGGCTCTCTTTCTCTGTGTAGAAGTTGAATCAAAGCAAAATCATTCAGAGCAAAAAGAAAAAGAAAAATACCTACACATATTTTTAGTGTGGCAGTGGCAGGCAAAAAAATTTGTATATATTCGTTGCTCCTAAATACATAGAGCAGACATAGGCGCACACCAAACAGGCCAAACCAAAATCAAATCAAAGTGTGTGCATGTGTGTGCGAGTGTGTGTTTGTACAAATGTGAGCGGAAGCCCACACGATTGAAAATTGTTCGATATTTTAGCAAATGTAACGGCTGCAGTGTGAAAAAAGCCAAGAAACAAGCACACCAGCAGCAGCATCAAGTGCAATTAGAAACGCTGCCTTCTGCAGCTGCCACAACACACAAATAACAACAATAACAAGCAACAACGCAACAGCAGCAGTAGAATCAGCAGCAGCACCACCACCACCAGCTAGACAAACTAATCACGCATACGCCCCATCAGCCCCTTCCAACGCAGACCAAAATGAAAACCAAAAAAAATATATACATATGTATGTACATATGCATAGATATATATTGAAGAAAATAACGGTCAGGCGACCTCGCTGCCTCCATCGCTTAGCGTGTGTGCGTGTGTTAGTGTATGTGTGTGTCAATGTGAACCGTGTGTGAGTGTGTGTAATGACTAGCACAAGAAATAAATAAAAATTTCAAGCAACAACAACAACAAGTACACAACAGGCATCTCCAGCTGCTCGCTTGAATAAAGAAAAGGCTAACAGAAAAATCAAATAAAAATAAAAAGAATTTCATAACAGTTCAAATAAAATTCCCGGTTCAATACAAACTAATTTCGCTGTAAATATGAAACCAAACCAACAGCAACAAAACTATAATAATATAAACTAGTCCCCCACCCCCTCCACATCAGTTCCATCTGTATCACCTGCCCACGCATAAAATCAAGAGCGTGCAGGAACGGACATGACATGAGCAGTCTTGCAACAGCACAAATAATAATAATAATAATAATAATTCTTACTGTTTTCTGCGCTTCTTTTTCCCTCTGCTGACTTCTTCTGTGGCTAGATAATAAAATCAAAGTTTTGCGCAAAGGAATAGAATCAGCGCCCAAAAGGCAGAGTCAAAAATTACTCTGCATATGCATGTAAAAACTAAAAAAAAAAAGAATTATTCTAAAAACAACAACAGGAACTACAACTACAACAACAGCCATAAAATCAAGAGCGTGTAAGGTGCGAGAGTCAAAGCACAAGCAAAAGCACTCGATAAAAAGTTATTAGCAAAAACATAAATACGTAACTTGCTCTCTTGCTCGCGTTCCTGCTCACTCTCTATCTCTGCACTTACACTCTCTCTCCCTCTGTCGCGCGCGCAAAACACTAAAAGGGCGCCCAACGCCAACGCGCAGCCCAAGCAATCTGCGATTGTGTGTGTGTGTTGGAGTGTGGGAGAGGCAGAACGAGACGGACAGTAGGTAGGTCAGTGGCAGTGGGCGGCCTAGCAGCAGCAGCAGCGCCAGCGCCAGCGGCAGCTGTGGCAGCTACGCCAACGCCAACATCAACTGTTACTTGCAAAGGGCAGGTAAGTGTGACGACGAAGATTTGTGGAAGGAAATTGCTAGTGATTTAATTGCCACATTGCCTTGCAGCATGTCCTGCACTGTCTCCGAGCTGCCCAGTGGCTGTCGTTTGCGCGGCATGACTGCATCCTCACAGAGCGCGGCGGCCAACAACGGCAATGGGAATGGCAGTGGGGAAAGCGTTGGTGTCGGTCCTGGCAGCGGATTGAGCTCCACAGCGGGCGTTGGCGGTGTCAGCGGCACAACGGGCACTCACACAACGCTGCAGGGCAGCGTTAGTGCCACATCGAACGTGCTGCAGGAGTCAAATGCGCCGCTGCAGCGGCCGCAAACACAGAAGCCATGTTGCTTTTGTTGGTGCTGTTGTTGTTCCTGCTCCTGGTGAGTATTATCCACAGGTTAACCAGGTTATATACATAACTATTACAACTAAATCTATTTCATTGCCGTTGCTCCACGGGTCGTCTAACCACAACAACAGGGCTAAGTGGTAAGTTCCTACCTACAACCACACACAGACACACATCCATACTCACCCACGCAGTCAGGGGCATTGCCTGTGCTCACTTTGTTTGCAGTTGGCAATGCTCTGCGCTAGGCGAATAGTAAAAGCTCTCTCTTTAGCTAATGCTATCTCGCTCTTGCTAGTGTGCACAAATGTTTCATTCACAATTTCGGGAGCACCAAAAGCTGTCAGCAGAGAAACTTTTTTTTAAATCACAGACCAAACAATTTGAAGGCTTCCGCTGCTGCTGCTGCTGCTGCTGCTGCTGATTTTCATACTTCTAATGCTGTTGCTGTTGTTGCCAAAATGTTGCAAATTTTCGTGAATGAAAATGAAAGCTGTTCTTGCTTGGGTGGGCATCACTCCCGCGCCTTTGTGTGCTTAGCTGTTGTCCATCTATACGCACTTAATCATACGAGTACTTGTGCATACATTTAATATAGACACACACACATACACATACGGACGTACGTAGCCATATTATTGGCAAGCTGTCCAAGCGCGGTAAACAGATAACGAACATTGATGAGTTCCTACGTAGGGTGCTTGTAATGCTTACCTGATACGAGGCAGCCAAATCTAATCGTTGATAACGTGTGGCCAGTTTAGAGTGAACCACTGTGCTGGCAACAACAAACCATACAAGAGCAACGCACGCAGTCATAAAACCGTTCAAGTAGCCCAAACAGCTGTTTCTCAAGTACCAAAGCTTTTTCTTATCAGTGATCCTTAACGCAACTACAGTCAGTGCAAAGCTCCAAATAGTTTAAACTTAAAAGCGAAAAGCTTTAAATGCAACAAAAATAGTCACACACAATGTTTGGTTTAACTAAACGTATGCTGTACGTATTAAATACCCAATTTTTTTAATTAATTATACAAATGTAGATAAATATGCCTTTTAAAAAGAGATTCTAGATAAATCTGACTAAGTGCTAAAAAAAACTTTAACTATTTATATTTGTGTGTAGAATAAAAATATAATTGGAATGATTTAACGGAGTATATTATTATCAAGAATTTTGTAACTGTGTAACTTTTAAGATTTGTTAAATTAAGTCTGTATAGAAAACAATTTATAAGCCTTAAAGTTAGGAATTAGAAAAGGAGCAGAACTTTAGGACTATTATTTAAAAACTGTATTTTAGACAGTTAGGAATCAGAAAGGGAACAGAACTTTAGGACTATTATTTAAAAACTGGTTTTTAGAATTATTAGGACCTATGCACTGTACATAAACATTAACATTTCGACCACATCTTATATTTCTTGCTTAAGGCTTGAAATGTTTTCCCACAATAGATTTTCATTTCTTACAAAACATATACTACTAAGATAATCGAATTTCCATATCACTCAAGTTAATGTTCATAACATTTTCTATTTACAGTCTTGCCATAAAGAATGCTGATGAAAATGCGCCCACCAAACGTGATCTCTCTAGCGCCGAATTCCTAGATGGCGATCAGTAAGTCTTGGATATAAAAATCCTATTAAATAGCTACTAAATAAATAAACCTTTGTACATTTGCAGACCCACATTAGATGAAATACGTAGTTGGGGTAAAAGCTTTGATAAACTAATGAAAAACTCGAGTAAGCTACAATAAAATCCTTATACCAATTCAAATATTACAAATGGATTTATATTTTGCAGGTGGCCGCAAGGTTTTCCGCGATTTTCTGCGCAGCGAATTCAGCGAGGAGAACATCCTGTTTTGGCTGGCCTGCGAGGACCTGAAGAAGGAGAACAGCGCCGAGGTGGTCGAGGAGAAGGCCCGCCTTATATACGAGGATTATATATCGATACTGTCGCCGCGGGAGGTTTCGCTGGATTCTCGGGTGCGAGAGATTGTCAATCGCAATATGCTGGAGCCGACGAGCCACACCTTCGACGAAGCTCAAATACAAATCTATACGCTGATGCACAGAGACTCATATCCCAGGTAGATCGAGTATATAGTATATATATGTATATAGTATTTAAATTTTAATTATTCGATTCTCTTTAATAGATTCCTAAACTCGCAAAAGTTCAAGACACTCGCTCAAATGCAAGACAATTCGAATGCCGGCTCCAAGGCGGATAGTCCCACTTAGATGTTATAATGATTGATTTTGTTTAACTATAGTATTCATTATTATTTGTTTGGTTATCCTTCAGAGCCTGTTTTACCTTTGTAGCCGCTGCCAAAGTGCGCGTTCAGTTGTTATTTAATTAGAAAACAGAAGCAATATGTCACACAAACTAAATAAATATATAGCTGGATCGACCGATGGCAGTGGCAACAGTTGAGAGACAGACCATAGCTCAAGGATATATACCACATATAAGGGCAACGCAACAACCAACTTAGACGATATGATGCATTATGTGAAACCGATTCCTTCTTTACAATGTTCTAGTCGTTAACAAACCAAAAACAAAACCAAAAACAAAAAAGAAAGAAAAATAATACCAAACTAGGCAATTTATATAAAAATTAGTTGTTAACTTAATCGGTGCATCGGGTTAGATAATACATACTATATATATACAGCAGGCATTTCTAGGGAGAAACTTTAAGCAGTAAATAATATAATATTAATATTTGTACAATATATAATAATAGTTGTATTGTCTGGCCTGGTCTTCAGTCAACAGATTGCGAAACAATTAGCATTATACTGTAATAATTGTTTATACTAAGATGTATTAATCAAATTGAAATGAAACAAAACTAAACTTTAACGCAAATACTTTTCCAAAAAACATAAACAAAAGAAAAAGAAAGAGCAACATTTTTAAAACGTATTACTTAACATTTATACTTGTATGTAACTTAATTAGTTTTGAAAACATTTTAGATCATACAATACAATACATATATATAGTATATTTATATATATGGATAGCGACATCGAAGCATTCTGTAAATACAAATTACAACAAGAATAATAACAAACAATTAAATTAATTAATTAATAGCAATTTAGTTGCGATTACGTTGTGACAAGGCATTCAAGTTCGCTACTTTTCAAAGAGAAATATATATAACAAATATTATATACGAACTCGAAAGCAAGACAATTTTGATTGTGTCTAATATTTATAAAGTATGTAACGGCATTACAATACATATATATGAATATATATATTTACATACATATAGATTACTTATTTATTGTACATTTGTTTTAAAAGATAAAAAGAATAATAATTTACAATAATGTCGAAAAGCGTTCTTCAAATCGAATCCTATTCGGATCCTAAGCGCAAGCAACTAAACTATATGCGCGATAACTAAGTATTTTATTTGCATTGATTTCAAATCGAGAAACAAAAACAAAATGAAAAACAAAAACAAATATGTAAGAGAAATACCAACAAAAACGTTTCGCAATATCACTGCCAACTCCGCAAGAGATATATCATATATATTATATATGTATATATATGTATCACATATAAAGCAGTTGCGTTTACTATTCGCACACACACACACACACAGACACAGATACACACAAACACACACGCACATGTATACACTGGCAACTGCGGGGCTTATCAAGATGATACTACAATATACTTCCCACTCCTCCCCTTACCGCCCCCCCCCCCTATCACTCCCTCTCCCTCTCCCAGCCACTCTTACAAACCCCAACAACAAAAATTCACACGCTGAAGCGCGCTCGTTTTCTGCATTCAACAACAAACATTTCAGTATTAACATTAAACAAAAACTAACTTTGGCCTAGCCGAAGTTAAGATACCCTTTGCAGAGTACCTAAAGATACAGTTAAAGATTTTAAGTAAAATTTTAATTGAATTTCAAGAATATTCTAAAATTTTGAGAGAACGCCTTAAAAATGTTATCTAAATCTTATAATTTTAAATTAAAACTCTGATATTCCAGTTTCTTACATTTAATCTTAAATTTTTGATAATGAACTCCTAAGGTTTTCAAAAAACAACAAATTTTGTAAACAATTAACTGAAATAGTTTCCAAAAATAAAAAAACTCTGCAGAGTGTATCAAACGTTAACACTGAAAATAAAATAATACTGTAAAGCATTAAATTTAAATTTAAATTTTTAGCAAGCGTTGTCGAATTAAATTTACATAAACAAAAAAAAAAAAAACATAACAAAAAAAAAAAACAAATCATAGGCAAAAGTTAACATGAGTTTTAACAGGTGAATGAGTCGAATCAGATGACACAATGGATAGTATTGAAATGTAGTTTTGAGGCACAACATTTTAAGGCACAAAACTTTCGTATTTAAAGTTCTATTTAAAAAAAAAAAAAAACAAAATAAACTGTTACCTCAGTTGAAAGCAGAGAATGTTTTTTAGTAGCTTTTAGCTAGTTGGTGTGTCTAGTTTTAAATATATATACTTAATAGACACACTCACACACAAACACGGACACACACACATACACTGAAACACAAGCGGTTCGAAAGAATTACGAAATTTAAAAGAATTTCTAATTTCAAATTCTTTCGAAAAAGAAACAAAAATCAGCCGCTAAACAAATACGCCACGCCCCCAACTACAGCCGCCCATAAGCCTTAACTTTGGTTTTAGATGCACACTATCTCCAAAAAAAAAAACCACAAATATACCAAACATTAGTAGAAATATACCAAAAGCTCATTGAATTTACGTCACTCAGGCTGCGACTTGGAATTGAAAATTCGACAACCTTTTGCATTAGAATACGTCTATCGATAATTCTTAATCGATATCGATAACATTGGTCGGTAAGCGCGCTTATCGATTCGCTTTAACAAGTCTCATTTTCCATGGTTTGTTAATTTAATTTTAGGGCAACAACAAAACAAAAAATACCAAATACTAAATACTTATTTATTTTGTAAATGTTTTTCGGGCTTTTATTTTTTTCTACTTTTTAATGGAAATATTTAAGTAAATATACTATATTATATATGTTACGGTGTTTTTTTAGGTACAAAAAAGCGCAAACACCCACACACACATCCACATATACACATATACACACATGCATACATACATATACTTACATATATATAAATATATACTATATAATTATATATGTAATACATACATAAATGTAAATGTAATCGCAAAAAAAAAAAAACAAAAAACAAAGTATTAGTAAAAGTTTCGACCAGTTAAAAAATTAAAACTAAAACAAAAAGGAAATTAAATTTATTATAAAAAAAACGCATACAAGAATTTCAAAAAATGAATACAAAAACACGTTTAAACTAAGCATACATTTAGTTTTAAAAACAAATTTAATATATTGCAACAATAAACAACATGAAAATAAAACTAAAATTTAAATGAAAATACAAAGATGAAATATTTATTTCCATAATTTCTGAGAAAGAGAGTTTTCTATTTGACGAATAATTTATACTAGGCAAATATAATTTTTTTATTTAGTATTATTTAAATACAAAAACAACATGCATATATATATAAAATATCGCCCTTGATTTATTTGCTTATTTAGTAAAATGTGAATGGCTTTGAATGGAACGCGCGGAATGGAGCACCCTGTATGCGGACTGGCAGAAAACACGGCAAAAAGCACACTGAGCAAACAGTCGGTACCGTCCACACGACAAAGCGTTGATTTTGCTGCTGCTGCCGACGCAGCAGCCACCTCTTGCTGCTGTTGTTGTTGCTGTTGTTGTTGCTGTTGTCGTAAGGCGGCGTCGGAGTCTGTGCCGACGGCTACATGGCATTCATTTGTGCTACATGCATAACTATTTCAGCTTGCATGTGTGAGAGCGAGTGTGTGTGGGTCTCTCTCTCGCTCTTGGTATGCGTTTGCACAGCTCTCTACCTCTGGCACTACCTGGTGCCCAACTGCACTACCACTTTCACAATGTACGCTGGTGCTGCAGCAGCGCAGCTTAGCGCAGCGCAGTCACAAAAGCAACAAGCAAAACAAAAAAGCAAGCAAAAGCAAGCGTGTTCGAATGTTTGAAAGTTCGAAAATGAATACAAGAGCCACAAAATGAACCTGAAAGCTACAAAAGCGCAAAATGTTCAGGGCCGGTTCAGCAGGCGGGCGAAATGCGCTTGCGCCATCTATCTAATGCCTGTGCGGGTAGCTAAGTTTCGAACCCAACTGCAAGCCGAGTTCGTTGCCTGAGTCATTTGTTATTGCACAGACTATTAAATGCGTACCTGGGAAAACACGGCACTAGCGTTAATGCAGGTGCACGCACACAGCGGCAGCGCAACAGGCGCAGGCGCAGGCGCAGGGACACATGTACTTGCAGACGGGCCACTGGCTGCTACCTGTGTGCGTGTCTGTGTTGCCAGTGTAGAGACAACATCATCATCGAATCGATGAATTTGAGCGTTCGTTCGCTCGCTCGCTCGCTGCCGCAGTCGTGGCTGCAGTCAACGTCGACTGCGCTGCCTCGCTCAATATCAGTTACGAAAGAGATGAAACCATAAAAAGCAATAATAATCGAGCAACATGCACGCTCTCTCACACAGACATTCACCTGTGCGCGCCCGCACAGACACAGCTCACACACATATACAGGCGTACGAGCAGTGTGCGAGAGAAGGCGAGCAGCGACTGCGCAGCCGAGCCAACAACAGCACCAGCAGCAGCAGCACCAGCAGCAGCAGCAGCAACCGAGCAGCAGCAGCAGCAGCAACAACACATTCAACAGTTGAACAATCTCCAATTGACTCTTTGGGCATTATAGCCGAGCTCAACGTTCATCCGCGACAAGTTTTTCGTACCTTTCGTGCAGGCGAGTTACACATTTTTGCTTTGGCTCCTCAACAAAATAATAAAAAAAGTAATAACCGTACACTATTGAACGCCAAACAAATTATTAACAAAAATTGCGAGAACTGTGTTACCAACACACTCGAAAAACTGCGAAAAATTATGCTATTTAAGTGAAGTAAAAGAAGCAGAAAAATAGATACGAAGAAAAGTTAAAAAAAAAATAACACACACACACATATATATACACACATATATATATATATATATATATATATACCGAATACGTTCGCGTTCGTTTCGCGTTAGCTGGTGTGTGAATGTGTGCGTGCGTGTACTCGCTTATCGCACATGTGTGCATGTGTGTGTGTGCGCATGAGTGTGGCTCAGTCGTGCCCGCTGCCTCTGTGTGCGTGCCAGTGTGTGTGTGAGTGTTTGTGTGAGCCAAAACGAGACGCCATCAAAGCTGAGCAACGGCAACGGCAACGGCAACAGAAATAAAATTCAAAATAAAAATTGTGATTAATAACAAAGCAAAAGCAAAGAACAACAAAAGGCGAACGCGCTGCGAAAAAAAGCGCGTAAACCAGCCACACACATACACATGTCCACATACTACCTATGTGTGTGTACATATATATAACAACAACAACAACAACAACAACAGCAGCAGCAGCAGCAGCAGTAACAATAATAATAATAATACAAAAAATACTAAAAATATACTAGGCAAGCATAAAGGCGGGCTCACAATGAAAAATGTATAAACTGTTAACAAAAGTGCAAAAGCAAAAGCAAAAGCAAGCGCAAAGGCAAAAACAAAAACAACAACAGCAACTACAACAGCAACAAAAACAAGAAGAAGAAGAAGAAAAGAGAGACGCAAATGCTGCGCGCATCCGCCACCGTCAGCGCCGCCGCCCCCGCATGCTACGCAGCCGTGTTTCGTGTTCGTCGTGGCAATTAAAAAAGTTTTATGCAAAATACGCAAATCAAATGTTAATGCTGTGAGCAGTGTGCATGTGCATGTGCATGTGTGTGTGTGCTAGTGTCTGTGTGCGTACAAAATGCACGGACGCCAGCCAGCAGCAACAGCAACAACAGCAGCAGCAACAACAACAACAACAACAACAACAATAACAGCAATAGCAGCAGCCAACAAGCAGGCCAAGGAGTCGCACATTAGAAGCTCAGAGCTAGCAGCCAGGCTTTGAGCCAAGACGCATACCACAGCCGCCAGCAGCAGCAGCAGCAGCAGCCGCAGCAGCGCAAAAGTGGCGAAAGGTGCACCCACCAACAGCAACAACAGCAACAAACAGTTTCAGCAGTCAACAGTCAGCAAGTCAGCCACGAATTAAGCGGGCAACACCAACACACACTCACACACACACACACAAACACACAAATTTACGTTCGTTAAACATTTGTTGTTGTTCGATTATTTCGAACATGCCGCCTTCCAGCCTTCCAGCCGTCCAGTGATAGTGTGCCATAGTGATCTTTACGAATTGTAGTGCCAAAATTCCAATACACAACGTTTTTACCTGGGGGACTGGCGCAGACAGCTGCATGCATATAAATATATAAACATATATATGTAAGTACAATATATTATATACAATCATGCTCGCATACATGCATACATGCATACTCGCTCTTTCTCACTGTCTCTACGGAGAAGTAATTATAAATGCATAAAATGCAACACTGCGCTCTAAGCCAGGCTTAAAGTAACGCAACGGCCGCAACAGCGACATCAATAAAAGCCAAATATAAAGCACCCTGTAAGGTGCGCGCGCAGACGCTGTCAACGTCGCAGCCGCGATGGTAATAGGCAATAGTGTTGGAGAGTGCGCAAGAGCGTGTAGGAGAGACAGAGAGCGCAAGCGCGTGTGTTCGGTCAGACAATGAGCGCAAAGCGGGAGCGAAAAGGGATCAAAAGGTGTTGTCTGTGTATGCGACGCTGTTGTCTCTGCCGCTGCTCTTACTGCTGCGACGTCGACGGCGGTTGCTGCTGCTGCTGCTGTTGCCAGCGTCTCAGTCGACTTGTTCGAAAATCGAACTTACTGTTGTTGTTGCTGTTGTGTTTTTGATTACGTTTTCTCGTGGCTTCTTGTATCGTTTGGGCTGCGACTTCGTTGACTTTGGCTTTATTACTGTTGATGTTGTTGTTGTTGGACTTTTTCTTATACTTTTTTGTTGTATTATGTATTATTCTTTATACTTTTTGTTAGTGGTCCGCACATTGATGATGGCGATCAATTTGGGGCTGCGATTATGGTACAGTAAAATGAACAACTTCTCTGCTGCCGCTGCTGCTGCCGTCGCGGTCGCGGTCGCTGTCGTCGTCGTCGTCGTCGTCGTCGCCGCCGCCGCCGTTGTCTTGCGTTAGCCACTACGCAGCATACAACACACACACACATGTGCATACACAATGACACTCACATGTGCACGTTAGCGCACACACACACACACACACACACACGCACGCACAACTACAAAGACTCGGGGCACACTTAACCCACACAAAAGCCAGCAAGGTGGGTCGTTGGAGGGGTGTGTCGGGCATGAGAGGAGGGGGAAGGGGAAGGGGGGGAGGGGGAAAGAGGCGGGGGGTTAACTTCGTGAGAGAGTTATTTTATTTTCGTGTTCGTGTTAACGTTTATTGTTTTTCTTTTCTTTTTCTGCGTTTTTCTTACCTTCTCTGGCTCTCAGTGTCTGCGTCTTTGCTTCTTTCTTTCCAGCTCGCGCAGTTATTGATGCCCGGCTTTGACCGATGTCTTAGGGTTAGGTTCGTACGTTTCTTGTCTTTGGTAACGCTGTCCAGGGTGCTTACACACACACACACACACACGCACACACATGCACACGTGTATATCTGTATATCTGTGTAAATGGCTGTCTGGGCCTAAATTATGTCAAATCTTGATGGGGATTTCAAATGGTATTGCTTCGATTTTATTTATTCCCCTATTCTTATTCTTGAACCAAACATTTAGTTGGGCCAAATACGATTACGATTACGATTACGAATACGAATACGAATACGAATCGAAATTCGAATACGAATACGAATACGAGGGGCGTTTGATTTTTTAGATTCTATAATAAAAACAATGCACAGATTAAATTTCTAATGTGCATAAATTATAGATGGGGTCTCACTTAATGGCTTTTTTAGAGTGTGTGGGGGATACATTTTCGATAACGAAGATTAACTTTTAACTTGGGGTTATTAGTTTATATTTAATCAATTGCTTTCGTTCTTAAACTATATTTCGGATTGTAATAAATAAAGTTAATATTGCTTCAGAAATGATTAATTTATTTTATATTTAGTAACTTTTATTCTAAAGGTAATACGAAAGGCTAGAAGTTAATTTCTTAAGATCCCAGGATTTCTTTTTTACAAAATTGCCTTACCAGTAAATTTATAGGAATACTGATAATTGCATTTATACATATGTATATACCAATGTGTGTACTAGAATACTTTCGGGTATTTCTTTTATAGAAACGTGAATTCATTATAAACTTTATTAGAGAGGTATATGTATTCCTCTTCCCAACCATCTAGCTTCAAATGTTAGTCATCCATGTTGAATCTATATCCATATAAACTCGCTTAGCATTGGTCTACTAAATACTTATATTACAGAAATAGATCCAAGGCTGTGTTTTTTTTTATTTTTGTTTTGAGGCAAAAGCTTGTAGAACTAAGATATCATCAATTTAAGATATTGAATTGGAGTTTGTTTAATTGAATTTCGTATCTCAGCATCTATTATAAATTGAAGTAAGTGGAACATTAAGCCCGCTTGGATTTTTCAATTTGGCTAAGAGCTAGACAAAACAGTTTAATCAAATTTCAAAGATTTGGCTCAAGTTCTCTTTTCTTTTATTGCTTTGTTGTTTGCATACCCTAAATTCATTGAAAATGGGAGTTTACGACTTTCAGTGGAGGATCTGAAAGGAGGAGTTGATTAGGCTGTAATTCCGTATCTTATCCCAAGGCAGTGGGTAAAAATTCAAATAGTATTTATATTCTTTTTGATGATCAGATGAGAAGAGTTGCTTTAGCTATTAGCTATTAACTGAAACTATTAACTTGAAAATGGAAATCTATATTATGTATACCATAGAAGATGGTTTTATATAGTTTATGTATGATTATTGAGAAAGAGAAAGGAGGAGTCGATTTAGCTATTTAGATTTAGTTATTAAGACTTGAAATTTAAAATGTATATATCTATATATCATATACTTAATAATACCATATCTCTTAGAGGATTGATATTTATATACTAAATAAAAGATCTTGTTGAGGATCACATAAGAGGAACTCCACTTAGAGTTTACTTGAGTTCACTTAGCCAAAGGCAAACTATATTTCTATATAGCATAAGACTCTTATGCCATGCAGGGTATCTCCTAGTCGACTACAGCATTCAAATACTTTTTCTGCTGCCGCTCTTGAAAGTACCGAGTGGATAAATACGCAGAACAAACTCCAACATATCTTCATAGCCCGCGGCTCCACTTGAAGAAATGTCCGCAATCTGTGAGAGGGGGAAGGGAAAAGGCAAAAGGAATATATTCAAACTGACCCCAATAGCGCTCAATATATCTATCTGTATATATGTGGCTATAAAGCTGTTGAAATTGGCCAAGTCAGCGGCTTTTGCATTTGTTCTTGATTTCATTTTAATTGTTTCCTAATTGCTTGACGACTTTCGGCGCACACGTTCAAAATGAAATCTTTCGCAGCATCATCTAATCACGTCAAGAATCTCGCTCCACCCCGTCCCAAACACTACCCCTCTCGCTCCCTCCAACGCTGGGACCACGTGCCGGGCGTGCAGCTCATCAATATATATGCACATAGATAGATTGACCGGTTTTGCGCGGTCGACGGGGTTAGCTGCATGACAAGTACTGCTCCCCCACTCCCCCCTTTAAAGTGTGTGTGAGTGAGTGAATGTGTGTGTGTGTGTGTGTGCCAAAAACTAGTCTATAAAGCGCGCCACATGACACTGACCTCACCTACTAACGGAACCAGCAGCCAGCAGCCAGCAACGAGGAGCAGACACACGATCTCTCGAACCCCGGCCGGGGAACTCGCTTGAACTGACGAAAAACAAGTTTATCCACATCCCCAACAGACGCTCAGAGGCAGAGCCTCATGAACTTTGCGACGCCAGCTTTTTGCTGTTGCTGTTGTTGTTGTTGTTGTTTTTTTTGGTGTCTTTTTATCAAACAATAACTGGCAGTGGACGTGCCACCTGAACCTGGTTCCCAGCTGTGGGCTGTAAGGTGTGCAGCCAGAGCGAGGTGTAGGGCGAGGGGTGCGTGGTGTGTGGTAAGGGGTGAGGGGTGCGGGGGGCAGTGGGGGCGTTGCCGCTGGTTGGCTGCTTTTTGTGGCTGAACCAGAAAGTCAGCATCAGCAACTTCTGGATTAGGTCAAGGATTGGCGGCGCTTGAGCCGACTTGAAATCTTGTTGCTGTTGTTGTTGTTGTTGTTGTTGTTTGGGACTACCGGTACCTGTTCTAAAAAAACACCAAACAACTACAACAACCACAACAACAACAGCAATAACAAACAACAAGTTGTTGCTGCGTGTTGTTTGTTTCGTTTCGTTTCGTTTCATTTCATTTCATTTCGTTTTTTATTTATTTATTTATGTTTTTTCATCAAACATGTTTTGTTTCTCGCCTGAGATTCTGGAATTGAAACTGAAATCGAAACTTAAACTGAAACCGAAACAGAAACGGTTACCGTTAACCAAACTGGACTATTCCATTCACAGCCGCCGCCGACGTCGTCGTCGTCGTCGTCGTCGTCGTCGTTGGACTTAACCTAACTTTAATGCCGTTTGCACTGTAAACAAAACAAAACACAAATAAGCCACCGCTGCCAGCGTTGACTGCGCTGCCAGCAGCAAGCAGCGAACAGCGAACAGCGAGCAGCGAACTACTGCTGCTGCTGCTGCTGCTGCTGCTGCTGTTGCTGCTTCTTCTTTCCACCTGTTGTTGTTGATGTGATGAGTTATGCAGTTACACGTTTGACATTTGCGAAGGAGTCAAACTAGTTCGACGGGCACGTGTGTGCAGCTTTTGTTTGCCCGTCCCTCCGTTCTCTTCCGCTCCCTCTCCCTCTCCCTCTCCCTTTCGCTACCTCGCTCCCTCGCTCCCTCCCTCCCTCCCTTTTGGCCGCCTGTTACCCCCACTTATTTCGTCTCGTTTCTGTTTCGGTTTCTGTTTATGTTTGTTTGCATGTTTGTTCGCTTGCAAATCGTTCAACTCAACAACAATAACAACAACAACAACAACAACAACTTATCGCATTATCGACTCATCGGGGAAACCGCCGACGTTTGAACCCGTTTCACATTCCGTTTACGTTTAATTTGGTTTAGAGTATTTGTTGTATTTTTTGAAGGCACGACCCACCCGCTCAAATGTTATTTTTATACCCATTGAAAATGGCTAAGCAGGGTGTAATGTTTTTGGGAATATGTGTGTAACAGGCAAATGAACCTAACAGACCCCATATAGTTTATACATTCCCGATCAGCATCAACAGTCGAATCGCTTCAACCCTTTCCGTCTGACTGTCCATCCAGCCACGTGTATTAATCAGTCGATCTCAACAACCATAAGAGCTAGAGACTTGAAATTTGATATGTAGATTCTCCCATAGCATGCACATATTGAGGATGTTTCAGAAAATCGATAATACTTTTCGTTTGTTTGTAATCGATTAAAAGCTTTACTTTTTCGAGCATATCTTTTACAACTTAATAGCAAAAGCCATCAAACTTACGTATGTATATATATATATATATAATCAGGAAGGGAGACACACACTTTGGATTAGATTTTGAAATACTTTCATTTCGTTATTATTGGAGAAAAACTTATTTGTTAGGATGGACAGTTGGTTTTTAAAAAATATACGCATTTTATTGCCATAAATTTGAACATAATCAGATTTTCTTCCTTGTTTTTTTTTAATATTTGAATAATAAATTACTTCTAATATAAGTCCGCGTTTATACAAGAACTTCATTCTTAATCTGTTGTTTCTTTTATAGCTATGGGATATAGAATCTAGTATAGATATCCTAATTAGACAGTCTTTTAGCATCTTACATAATCCCGCATTTTTGACATTTTTGACATTTTTTTACAAATCATGAAAAATTTAGCCGTATTTATGTATTTACAGATGTATGTATATAGATATTGAGGAATGATTCGTAAAGGATTTTATCAATATTATATAGATATTGAGGAAAGGATTTTATTACCTCACACATAATTATATATACAATATCCGACTTATCTATTGTGTAATTATCTAACTTCATTATAAAAATATATATACCCTATACATTATATTCATTCGTGTGCCGGATCTTTAAGACAATAAATTTGTTTTTGGTATAATGTTTTCCTTTCTAGTGGCTAACAGTAATTAAGAGTCTATCGAATCGTCGCTTTTACCGTTAAATAACTGCAAAGGCAATAAAGCTTTAAGCGTACACTTAAAAAAAAACTCATATAACTGTTGGCTAAGTTAGGTTAGGGAGAATTAGCAGGCATTAAGATTTGCCTAGTGAGGATTTTTAAGAGAGTTCGCTAATTAAAGCTAATAAAGCGTGCTTTCATATATGGATATATATATTTTTTTTATAATATGTAATCTTCTCTGCTTTTTTTTTCCAACATTAAAGTTAAGCCATTAAAAAGAAGTTAATTAACTAATAATGATTTTTTTTTGTTTTTTTGTGAACTTCTTTTATTTCAGTTAATTACAACGATAAAGGAGCGAGCTGCTATCCGAGTTCCTTAGTGCCATAAAACTGCAATATTGAAACAACAACAAGAGCGACAGCAACAACAACAACAACAACAATTACATCTACAACAATAATAATAGCAACAACAACAACAACAACAACAAGTGCCTTCATTCAAAACGTGATAGTGATATTTATAATGTTTATATACTCGTAACAACAAAGCTTGCCACCAACAACAACAACAACAACCTGCAACCACAACCTGCAACAACAAACTGCAACAAGAGCCTGCAACAACACTTCGAATGCCTTCGCCATTTGCCAGCTGCAACAACAACCGCAACAACTCAAGTTCAAAGTTCAAAGTCTTCCACAAATTAAATTTAAACTAAGCTTCGCTTCTCCTGCATCTACAGGACAAAGTCGCGCGCACACACAAATACACACACACACACACAGTCGCATCTATGATGTCCACATCAACGGCGACAACGAGCGTCATCACGTCTAACAACGATCTAACGCTGTCCGCCCACGCACACGCCCACACGCACGGCCACGCCCACGGGCACACGCACACACACTCGCTGCATCCGCACACGCACACACACACACACCGTCTGGGCGTCGGTGTGGGCGTTGGCGTTGGCGTTGGGGTTGGGGTTGTGGGCGTGGGTGGCCACCTAAGCGACGCCTCACTGTCGCCCATCCAGCAGGGCGCCAACATAGTAGCCAGCAGCAACAGCTCCCCGCTTGGCCAGAACGGCGTCTCGCTGCTGACCACGATGCACCGCTCGCCGGACAGTCCGCAGCCGGAGCTGGCGACGATGACGAACGTGAATGTCCTCGACCTGCACACGGACTCCGCCAAGCTCTACGACAAGGAGGCGGTCTTCATCTATGAGACACCGAAGGTGGTGATGCCTCCGGACGGTGGCGGCGGCAACGGCGGCGGCAATGGTGGCAACGGCTCCAATGGCGGCCATGATGACGGCCAGGTGATAGACGCTCGCATTGCGGCGCAGATGAGCACGCAGCATTTGGCGGCGCCTACGCAGCAGCAGCAGCAGCAGCAGCAGCAACAGCAGCAGCAGACGGAGCATCAGCCGCTGGCCAAGATCGAGTTCGATGAGAATCAGATAATACGTGTGGTTGGACCCAATGGCGAGCAGCAGCAGATAATATCGCGCGAGATCATCAATGGGGAGCATCACATCCTCTCCAGAAACGAGGCCGGCGAGCACATACTCACCCGGATCGTTAGCGATCCCTCGAAGCTGATGCCCAATGACAATGCGGTGGCCACCGCCATGTACAACCAGGCCCAGAAGCTGAACAACGAGCACCAGGCGGTGTATCAGACATCGCCGCTGCCACTGGACGCCTCCGTGCTGCACTACGGCAACGACAATGTGATCAAGACGGAGGCGGAAATCTATGAGGATCATAAGAAGCATGCTGCTGGCGGTGGCTCCATCATCTACACCACATCCGATCCGAATGGGGTGAACGTGAATGTGAAGCAGCTGCCGCATCTGAGCGGCGTGCCACAGAAACTGGATCCGGAATTGTATCAGCCGGACAAGCACATCGATTTGATCTACAACGATGGCAGCAAGACCGTCATCTACTCCACCAGCGATCAGAAGGGTCTCGAGATCTACTCCGGCGGCGACATCGGCAGCCTGGTGTCCGATGGTCAGGTGGTCGTCCAGGCGGGTCTGCCCTATGCCACAACCACCAGCGGTGCGGGACAACCCGTTTACATTGTGGCCGACGTCGAGGAGCATCTCCAGGGGTGAGTCCAAGTGACAAATAATCCAATCTTTAAGAGAATAATAGATCTAAGCGTAGAATAGATATAAGTATTACTGAGTAGCTGTACAATGATATAGAAAGTTATCTAAAAGATTTTTGAATATAGAGTGGCAGAGATATATGCCTATATGTATATCTCTATGGGTACTCAATAGATCGAAAGCTATTTTCACTTTAAATAAGAATAGTTATAAGTATTATTAAAGATATATGCTTATACGTATAGCAGAATGCCCTCTTCTATATATTATTAACTATGATTCTCTTACTAAGTAGGAATAACAATGTAGATTGTCACATATCCTACATCTATATATCCTAAGTGAGGTCTTCGTTATGTGAATGAAATATGATTGAGGAATATGAATTGATGATTCACATTAGTAAGTGATTGATGGATATTAAGTATAATTGAATACTTAAGAGGCTTTTCCCGTTCCTTGATCATCAACAAAAACGTTATCAATAGCGTACTTTTAAATCATGTTGATCTTTGGGCAGGAGAAGCTTAAAACTAGGGAAATCTTCAGTCGAAGAAAATTAGGATTTTTTCATTTAAAATTTGCGACCTTACAAAATATGGATATTATTATTCATTCTACTTATTTAATAATTTGATATCGATTTCGACTTATCGATTGTTTACTGATTGATTAACTTATAAAGTATTTGTAGGTGATATATCATCATGCTCTCTGGATAGGTTAAAACTCACTTTGATTGGGAAAGTTATATTGTTGTATTTTTCCCATGGATATATTGAAAAATTCCTATATATGTATATATTCCCATGCAGGTCTAAAATTTGTGACTGTACAAAATGTGTATACCCTTCATAATATTATTCATAGAGTTCTTCCACTTGCAATATATATCAATAGTTTGTAATCGATTTCGATTTATCGATTGTTGATTGATTGACTGATTAATTGATTGATTGATTCGCCTATCAAGTCTCGCGCTTGTTCGGCCCACAACTAATCATAAATCTTGGCTAATTGTTGCACACATTTGGGACTTGCAACAGCTGCAACAGCAACAGTAACAGCAACAGCAACAACATCTTCTTTATTGGCAACAGTTGGTGGCATCGTCCTTTTGGCTAACAAAATGTTGCATCATTTGCATTTCTCATGCATTTGAATTAACCGCTGTCCGTTTTACTGTTAATTATTGCGATAGGCAACAAACACTAACAAGAGCAACAGCCAACAGGCAACACACAACAACAGCATCAACAGCAACAAGAAAGTTGGCTGCAACGCCAGCGCAATTCCCCCTATTTTAGCCATGGCCCGAAACATTTCGCTGGCAATCCTCAGACCCCATTCCCAAGGCGAATGACAGCTTCCGTTGTAACTGTTTCTACTATACGTTATTGCAACAACAACAACAACAACAACAACTCTGGCATTTGGCGTGCATCGAATCTGCAAGTAGGCGAGAGGCTAATAATACACAACCAAAGAGTCAGCCGCAGCCGCTGCCGCTGCCGCATGTTGCAGTTGCAGCCTCCACGCGGATGTGCCACAGCCTCTGCCATAGCCACAGCCACAGCCACAGCCTGGCAATTCATTTTGGAGCAGTCGCCATCATCATCATCATCATCGTCGTCGTCGTCGTCGTCGTCGTCATCGTCGCGCTTTTGGTATGCGCAAGTAATAAAAATTTGAATATAAATTAATCTAATAGAGAACCGTTACGGCTCGAATGTGCGCCGTGTGGCAAGCACCTCGAGCAAGGTGCTGCCTGCTGCCTGCTGCATGCTGCACCAACTAAGTCATCGTCATCTGCATCTGCAGCAGCAGCAGCAGCATCAGCATCAGCATCAGCTTGTTCTTCCCCTTCGGCCTCCTGTTCTTTTTCTAATGCCACGTCGATGGTCATCCTGTTATAGCGGAGGCAGCGACTGTTGCCGGCCTCAGCTGCAGCACACCATGCATGTTGCATGCACGCCAAGGTCCATAAATAACGACAAAATTGCGTTTCCGCATATGGACGGACGCTCTGGACACTCTGGACCATGTGGACAATGTGGACACTGTGCACAATCTGGACACTGTTTGTGGAGCTTGTGGATGCGGCAGACGCCTCTGACGTGTGGCATGCTGTTTGACCAACGCTGCTGCTGCTCCGGCTGCTGCTGCTGCTGCTGCTGCTGCTGCGATGGCCCCAAAGACGTTTGATGGCAATGCCGTTTCGTTGCCTGACTGGCGGCTGACTCCATGGCTAACAAATGCGCCACATTGACCACATTGGCTGCCACAACCTCTGCCACAACTGACTCCATCTGCGCCTCCATCTCAATCGCGTTTGCGTGTTGGTGTCTGCCTCGCATGTTGTACAGTTGGCTTTTGCCTGCCTTCATGTCTCCGCGTGCCATTGGCAACAGTTCTTTTCTTTCTCCACTAGTTGGGACACTTTTCCCATATTGTGGTTGCCTAATTTTGGATACCCTGTACTCGCAGGTGGGTACGCTGGCCATATTAGTGTTGGCGTTCATTTGCCTACAGCCAATTTTGAGCTGTTCGATTGCTTGCATACCCTGTATTGCCTTCTTACTTATACGCTAAACGACTTACAAATATAATATATAATAATCTTTGCTGTATCAACTTCATATGCATATTACAGGGTATCTAGCAATAGTTCTATAAATAGATCAATCGATCAATAGATCGATAGATCGATAGATTTCAAATGTTCTCTGTAATCATTTTTGAAACAAACACTACAAAAAAAGTGTTACAGGGTATCTACTAGGCACGATACTATTCAACTTTTGCATCATTATATCTGAATAAATTTACAAATATGCGATTCTAACTTGGTTTATAATTACATTAGTTGCAAGCACCTCTTTTTATAGGGTATGCAGCGGTCGAGTTTCGTTACATAGGAATCATATATATATACATAAATATATGTATGTATATATTATTAGATTCTTGTATTTTTTTACTTTGTTGCTTGCTTAAAGCTACTGGGAAAGATTTTCAAGCGGATTACAGGGTAACTGCCAGTCGCGTCTGCTTAGTGTTAATTTAATACAAAGTCGTTCGCGTTGACTTTTGTTGTGGCCGTTGTTGCCACTCTTTGCATTAACTGCACATCCCTTCACCTCGCCTCCTCTGCCGCTGCCTCACCTCTGCTCTGCCTCTGCCTCTCCTCTGCTCTGCCTCTGCCTCTGCCTCTGCCTTTGCCTCTGCCTTCACATTCGTTCGATGGACCCTTTTTGCATGGATCGCATAAATAAGCTGCTTACATGCGACTACACTGTGCAGCATAGTTAAGCTCTCACGCTCTCCCTCTCTCACTCTTGAGCTCTCTCTCTCTCTCTCTCTCTTTTAGTTCAGCTGGAAGCTTTGCAAGCTTGATGAAATGTCAAGGCATTGTGACGAAAGCTTCGACGATCGCCCGCGGCATTTATTGCCCACATTATTCGGTTGAGTGCAAAGCAATGCACGATTATAAAGAAACATTGGATGGGTTTATTTATTGCTTTGCAGCAATAAAAAACTTACAAATAACAACAGCAACAACAACAACAACAACATTTTCATTAAAAGCGTCTTGTGCAACTGCAACGTATGTATATACACATGTGCATATGTTTACATAAATATGTGTGGGCATAAAACATAATATCCATCATTTAAATCTAACTAAGCGACGATTTTATAATTCAATTAACGAACTTAGGCAAATTTTAGTGCTCAATAGAAGGATCACCCGTGGTGTTATATATAGAACGTGAGAGTCTAAATTTGGGTCTAGCTCTCAACTGTTCACATTACAAAAGACTAAAGAGAAGAAAGTGCTGTAATAAAATTAAGCTGTAGAGAGTTTTTAAATAAGGGATATTCCAGCTGTTAGTTGAACCACTTGTATTTGGGCTTCCATTTTATAAGATTATGATCTTATTTTGCTGTTCTCTTTAATCCATAAAGAGATTTACTCAAATATGCTTAGTCCTGGGATTTACAGAGATGAAAGCTCGAATGAAGTTGGATTTCTTAATTTTGATTTCTCTAACTCATTTTTTATAATAATACAAATAGAGCATATATAAATTGGAAGCCTACTTAAGCTGTGAGTAGGTTTGTGCTCAAAATACTTATAAAGAAACAGTTAAGGTTGTTAACTCTTAAAGTGAAGCTTAAAAACAGTACTGCTTTACTTAAAGCTTGACTCTTTATCTAAAAGCAAATGCAGATCAGTTTTTATGAATACTACTTGTATAAACTTATATATAATATAATATAATATAATATTTACTAACAACATTATCAACTTTATTACCCACCTTTGTTGTGGAGTGTATTTTTTTTCTCATGCGGAAACCACACAAATTGTATTAAAATGAATTGCACTTTATGAAATTTTCATATACATACATACATACATATGCATATAAGGATGCCCTTCATGATAGCCTTCCTTGTGGGGCGTTCGCGGTCACTCTCACACACACATTGGTATAAACACAGACACACACACATGCACAGTGTGTGTCCGGCAGGCACACCTCATTTATTTACTTACTTTCACTTTAGTGTTCATATTAAATTTCCGAGCTGCAAAACATATTTTTGCCTGGTATTTTTTTTTTTACTTTGTTTTGGTTTTTTTTTCTCTTTTTGTTTTTTTTTTTTTAATTCCCCCCCATTTTTTATACAATTTTTATTTTTATTTTATTTTAATATGACATTTTAGTCACGATAAAAACGTATGTTTGTGTGTGTGTGTGTGTTGCACAGTGCTGGCCAGCAAATTGTCGACACCTTGTGTTATTTGCCTCTTGGCCCAAGCGTAAACAGTGACTGTCTTAAATTATTCAGTCCGTAAGCGCATTTCTTATTGCATTTTATTTTGTTATTGGCTTTGACTTTGCCTCTAACTACCCTCGATTGACAATATTTCAGTGGGTTTATTGTTTACACACACACACACACACACACACTCACACTCAGTGATTGAAAATGGAGCATTTGATTTGAATAAACGCATTAAAGGCATATTAGTTTAGCCAAACGCTTTGTCAGGCATTGTTGTAAGAAAAAGCTTTGAGCTTAATATATGCAAGTATTAGGATCTCTTAAAGCTTCATTTGAGCGTTTGAAGTAGCTTTGAAACAAACTATCGGCAGTTAAGTTTTATAAGATAGTCGGATTACAAAGTTCAAAAGCTTGATAGCTTGAATTTATCGAAGAGCTTTAGTTACCGATTAAGAATATAATGTAAATGCAGCTGTTAAATATTTATAAGATAAAGTTTACTAATACTAACAAATTTTGAACTTTAACTAATGTTTAGCAAAAGCTTTGCAACGTCGAGCTTTCATGTTCGATTAATCGCAAGCAGCTTTCAAAGCTCTGCATTTCTCTTGAAAACTTTCCAATGTCGAGCTTATAAAAGTTTGATTAATCGTAAGCAGCTTTACAAAGTGGATGATTTACTGCTCTTAATTAATGGATCCCTTGTAAGGGCAACCGAGCTTCGTTGTGTAGCACTTGACGTTTGTTTTTGTTTTTGTTTTGCTTTTAATTTTGTTGTTTTTGTTTTTCTCGGTTCATTTTTATTATTATTAATATTAAAGGTGCAACAGCGTTTGGACATTTTGATACAAAAACAAACCTGTTCACCTGCGCAGTCTACCTGCAGCAGAGGCAGTCGCAGCGGCAGCGGCAGCAGCAGCAACAACAACAACAACAACGACGACGATGTCGAGCGAGACAAGAAGAAACATGTTAACACAATTCAACGTCGTACGCTTTCGACTGTCGTTTGTCGTCAGTTGTTGTTGGTGTTGCTGTTGTTGTTGTTGTCTCTGCCGCTGTTATACTCCACTTCTCTACTTCTCCACATCTCCAGATCTCCACATTGGGAATTGGCGCTACAAGTTTATCGAACGCTCAAAGTGGTTTTCAGTTGATATCGAAAAGCCACAAGGTCGACAACAGCATCAAGTTTATATATCTACATACATACATACATATCTATACAAATGTTATTTTTGTTTTTTTGTATTCTTTTCACCGAATATAACTGAATTCGTATCAGTGGCCGAGCTTAACTCGGAACGTATCCAACGCCGCGGCGCGCAAAGATAATAACGCAAAAACAAACGCTTAAAGCTTCAGCCAAAGAACTAATCGAACAAAAAAATAAAAATAAATAAAATCGATCAGAAAAAGAAACAATAACAAAAACAATGTGCGACAATTACATGACGAAACGGGCGATATGAGCTTTAAACGGTCAGCAGCCGCAAAAGAAGAAGACGAAGAGCTACGTATAACAGCTGCGCACGCACAGACAAGCGCGCACGCGCGCGCCTTTTTCGACCGTAACGGGAATTGTATTTGCTGCACATGATGCAGGATGCCAGCAGCAGCTATGCCATATCCTACACAGACTGGATAGCCGAGTCACGGTAGTAGAAGCTGCACGACTAACGACTGACGGTTGACGGCGTTCATGTGCGCTCACCCACCCCCTTCACACTGTTATAATGTGCATTTGTGTGTGTGTGTGTGTAAAATAACATTGTAATATGCTGTAACATTTGTTGTATGAAAAGCTCTTAAGCCGAAAAAGCTTTTAATGCGTTCATTCATTTCGACTGTCTGACTCTCTCTCTCACTCTCTTACTCGCACGCTCTGCATCTTTTTTCAATATGGCCGCTGCGCTATGCGTTCGCTGCCGTTGTTGTTTTTGTTGTTTCGTTTTTGGTTTTTATGTCTTTGCTGTAGCTGTTGATAATATTGTAGTAATTAATGCGATACGAATGAGAAATTTATGGCCCCCACGCCCGAAAAAACCAAAGAAAAAAAAATGTAAAAGAAGAAAAAAAAAACAAAATACATAAAATAAACGCTGGCGGCTTCGCTTTAGCCACGCTCAACCCAGCGACAATCATTTGGAGAGTCGATCGCAGCATCTTCTGCTTCTTCTACCTTAACATCGTCTCTCTTCGTGCATAAAAGATGAGCATGTAAATACGAATGCTTAGAGACATTTTTCCCAATTGGAACAGCTGGGCGCCCAATCAGCGGCAAATGCTGACGCAGACGCAGACGCTGACGCAGGCGCTGGCGCAAACGTTTCTCACACTCAACGGTCAGAAAAAAGGATGCGCACGCATCGCGGACAAATTAATGGACTCTGTTATCCTTTAGCTGTAGAAATGCGCAGCGGGCAGGGACAACGGTAAACGGTAAACGGGCAGCGGGAAACGGGCGGAGGGCAGCGGGCAACGGGCAACGGGGTGGACAAGCGCAAAGAGCCGAAAGGATTTGTTGTTTTATTAATAGCATTCGCATAGGAGGAAACGGAGCGAGCGGCCAGGCGGGGGGTTGGAAATAAAAGTTTACCTGGTCTACGTGATTGATATATTTATGCAAATGAAAGGCTGCCCAGAAGGGGTTGCTATCCGGCTCAAACTGACTGAGCGAATGTCCTTTGCGCCGGACACGGCCGCAGACACAAACGCAGACGGCGAAGATCGAGTAGAAAAGAGGTGCGATGTCCAACGTTGAGAAACAATGACAAAACAACAATTGTTCGAGTGTGCGTATGCATGTGCATGTGTGTGTGCGTGTATGCGTGTGTGTGGCTTCATTCGACCGTATCAAATGGTAAGACGGCCCATGTGAATCTTCAGCCATCCCGCGATGTGAATCCTTATCCTTTTCCTTAATGCTAGCTGAAAGCATTATGCAAATCAGCGCTTTGTGCCCGCCAGATGAAGAAAAGGGACGCTGTCCGAGCTGCCGGCTATTGTCTACGCACCTTTACGGCCTGCCACAAATATCAATTATGATCTAACGGTTGCGTCTCGGGATGCGTTGCGTCCAGCAGCAGTAGCAGCAGCAGCAGCAGCAGCAGCAGTAAAAGCAACAGCAGCTGCTGCAGTAGCAAACGCAGTTACCGGTTTTTTCTTCTTCTTCTTCTTTCGCTGGACACCTTGCCTCACCTCTCCTCTCCTTGGCTTTTGCCTTGCCCCTCGGGCTGGCATTTCCCAGGCTCGATACCACAAGAGCCCAGCCTCCGTTGCGGCCCCTTAAAGCTTTCAGGTGTTAATCTGCCACACCAAAAACAAGAGTGAGAGGGAGAGAGCGATAGAGGAAGGGAATCCACAGGGTTGCCATTTTGGGGTTGCTTGCAAGCATTTGTTTTTGTTTTGTTTGCCAAATGTGATTTTATTCTTATTATTTTTTTTTTTTTTTGCGCTACTTGTTGCATTTGCAACATTTGCCGCCCCGCCGCGTGGCGCGTCGGTCGCCTAATGAAGTGTTTGCCTAATCACAGGCTCTGCCGAAGCACACAATACCTGCACTTAAAGCCATTTAAAAGCTATGGGAACTGAGTAATTAGCAGACCACTTGCCGCGCTCGAGGAGGCATGCAACAGGGGGGATTCCATTTCAGCTTCAATAGGGATCGAGCAGGAATTTCGGCTGCGGATCTTTTCGCCTGGTCTCAAGTGTTAAATAAAAGAGTTGACGCCGCTTTTGTTGTTGTTGTTATTTTGTTTTTTTTTGTTTTGTTGTTTTTGCTTTTGTTTTTGTTTTTGTTGTTTAACATTCAACTAATGGCGCTAATAGCGCTAAACGAATCAATTTTGTTGCTTGATCGCAGCCAAGCAAAAGCTCAAAAGCTGCCGCACAGAGTTACAGCACACACACACACACACACACACACGCACGCAACTGGCCAAAATATAAATGTGTTATGTAAATAAATGCTAATGGGGCTCGCTCGACTGACAAACCGCACGCACATGAACGCCGATCGCCGCTCCCTTTTTGTCTGCCTTTTTGTCGCCTATCAACCTCTCCCTCCCACCTGCTAGACGCGGCGCCAGCAGCAGCTACAGCCTAGATGCGCAACAACAGCAACAGCAGCAACAACAACAACAACTTCATCATCAGCACCAGCAGCAGCAACATGTGCAGCAGCAGCCGCATTTGCAGACGCTGCAGCATCATTTTGGCAGCCACTATGCGCCGCCCAAGGACGAGGCACTCCAGCAGCAGCAGCAGCAACACTTGCAACACCTGCCGCTGACCGCCGCTGGGCTCATGCAAGCAGTTGCCGCTGAGATACAATTGAGCGAGCAGCAGAGCACACCCCCGCCCCCAGTCACAGACGCAGTTGCAGCCACAGCCGCCGCCCCCGCCGCCACCTCCTGCTCGAGTGCATCCTACGCTGTTTACAGCTATTACAGAGATGCTGATGCCGATCAGCAGGAGGAGCAGCACAATGCCAGTCAACAACAACAGCAGCAGCAACTTGTGTGGAGGTAAGTGCTGGCTGCCACATCGCTCCCTCCCCCTCCCCCTTCCCCTCCCCCTTCCACTATCCCACTTGGAATTTGGGTTTTGGCTTCGTGGAAAACTGCGTCGGCACGTCGCCAGCGGCCAGCGGCACTTCCGAAAAATCGAGTTATGAAATGGCTTCTGTTCTTCTTTTCTGATATTTTTTTTTTTTTTGCGCTGTGACACGGCCGTTCTGTTTTTGTTGTACCCTGTAGCAAGGCGGCTCTGCCGACTTTGACACTCAGTTTGTAAATAGAACTGATTTTCTTTGCAGCTTGACAAACTTTATTCAATCCACACTTTTATTTATTTTTGTTTAACATAATTTAACCATTTAACCTGTTCAAAAGCAATGTTATACAGTTTTAATTTGCGCTTCTTTGGCCAATTTTTATAATTCTGTTCACCTTTATAGCGTTTCTTTTGTTCAGATTTTTTATTGTTCATTTATATCTTAATTTTCATCTAGATTTCTGTTGTTTTGTTTCACTATTTCTTCATTCATCAATTATTTTGTATTTTTAATATTTATTTATCTTATTTTGCTTATTTCTAAGTTGATATTATTGTATTCTCCATGGTCAGTTTATATCCTTAAACTGCTTTTTATTTTATTATATTATCCTTTTATTTTTTCTAGTTTTTTCTTCTGGTTTATTTGTCTCTAGGCTGTCCTCCATATTCATATTATTGCTTTAACTTTGCAAGTCCTCCATGTTCATTTTATTTTAACTTAAATTAATTAAAATTAATTTAATTACAATTTCTCAAATGTTTACTCAGCATTCTTCTTAAGCTAATTTATCTCAATTGTTTTCTTATGTCCTCCATTGTCAGTTTTTATTCCTTGCAATTTCTTTCCACTCAAATATTGCTCTTGATCTTCGCAGAGGAATTATATACATATATTACATTTTGATGAGCGTGTTAGGGTATACAAAGTGCGGTGTCGCACAGCAAGTTGATACTTGTTCTTGTTTGTCTCTTTTGGTCATTTATATCAAGTTGCAAGTTCCAGGTTGAGGCTGTCGAAACTTTAACGGGGAGGCGAGGTCTTTGAGAACCGCTAAGGGGGCATGGAAAAGGTCGTTGCGGGTTGTCTCTTGGCTTAGAAACACAATTAAACGACAGTTTAAGCGCTCTTCTTTTACTTCTGCTTGCTTCTGCTGCTTCTTCTTCTAATAATAATAACAACAGCTACGTGATTTACACGCAACTGACCCTAAAAAACGGGCGGCCCTTCGCTTTGTATCACAATCCCGGCTAGAAGTAAAAAAAAAATAAAAATATCGCATTACGAAAAATGTTGCTTTTAGCGAAAAATGTTCTGTAGAACATAAAAAAAAACCAACAACAACAACTACGAATGTTGCCATGCTTCCATGTTTCCATGTTTTCATGTTTCCATGTGTCGTGTCCAATTGCGATGTCCGTGTGCGGCCCTAACCTCACTTTAACGGCCAGCCAGCATGTCTCGGAGTTACGGAGTTACGGAATTTGGATTTCGGGTGAAATTCGGTCGCTCGACGGGCGCTCCGCGCTTTTGACCGCCAGCCAAACGATTGTAGATACAAATGTATCTACAGCCACGAATGTATCTCGAGCTGTGCCAAAAAGCCAGCTGCTCGATGAAGAAATTGCGACATTTGTTCTCATTTTTATTTTTTTATTGGCTTCTATTTTTCCTCAAGCGGGGGGTTTGGTTATTTTTCTTATTATTTCTTGATAAATTGTTTTAAAATGTTTTTAATTAAATTGCAGTTGTGCATGCAATAGGCAAATCTTGGTATATACTTATATCTACGATTCCTGATCTTAAAACTATTTTCGTAAAATCTGTTAAAATATTATATTAAATTAAATATTAATATATTATATTATATAAATATAAATTTATATATGGAGAATATGTCTTTTTTTTTTGTGAAAATCTGTTAACAATCCTTAACTTCAACAGTACGAAGTATTTCTTATATAGATAGTCTTTACCTTCATTTAGTTCTGTTGACAACAACGTCCTTACCTCTACAAAAGTATTTTTTATGTAGCAGAAGATACTTTTAAAGTTTTAGAAAAAGTGTTTAGAAAAATTTTTAAAAAATATAAAACGCTTTATACAAATCAATTATATTAATAAGAATTAGAAATAACATAATACAAAATTTAATATAACATAATAAATTTAATTAAGATAAAGTTGTTTTTTTCAAATTAACTTTTAAAAAAAAAGTTATTTTTCTCAATTTTTGAATTTTACTGATTAATCTTAAAGATAGAACAGAGAAATATTTTGGTAACCCCTTATTCTTGTTATAAGTGTTAAGAGTAGCAAATTAAGTTGCTGCTAATAAATTTAATTCAAGATCAATTTAGATGGTCTATAAATAGATTCGAAATACTTACATAATCCCCCCATTCTCAAAGCAATCTTTAATTGCATCCAATTTTGACTTAATAGAATATAATCAGAAAGATCTTAAAACGAGTTTATATTATTCCAGTTAAAATTGTGAATCATGCTTTTTATTGATCAAATTAATGCCTGAATATAGTTACCGATTTCATATGAATTATATATACATAAATATATATCGATACAGTTAGCAGAGCAATTGATATATTTGACTTTTTTATGATTCTAATTTGAGCTTCAAAAATTAAACACTTTTATTAACACATGAGCTTAACAAAAATGTTAAATTATTTAAACAATTGACGTCATAAATAAAAAAAAATATGTATGAAAAATTCACGAGCCGAAATCTCGAAAGTATTTTTTTTTTCTTCGTGTTTTTTTTGTAAGAAGTGACTCAAATTCTTGCCCAACTTTGGAGGTGACCTTGAAAAAAAATGATATAAAAGCTATAGCGGGAAATACCAAACACCAAAAAAAAAAAAAAAAACCCATATCAAGAAGAAGAAGCAGCAGAACAAAATTTATTTGTGTGTTTTTATTTGTCATCGATTTTGGCTGATTTTTTTAGGCCTTATTTTTTGTTTTTGTTTGCATTGAATGCAATTTGTTTTTTATTGTGCAGATACTTTTTGTCTTTGTTGTTATTGTTGTTGTTGTAGCTGGTTTAATTTTTTTCATTTATTTATTTTGTTTCACTTGCCGTTGTTGTTGTTGTTGTTGTTGTGGCTGCAGCTGGAATCTGGTTTGGTTTTCAGTTGTCGCTGCTCCTATTCGAATGCACGAGTGTGCGAGTGTCCGAGTGTGTGTGTGTGTGTGAGTGTGAGTGTTCGAGTCGATTGGCCAGTTGGTAACAGGTCCAGCTTCAGCTGCAGCTACAGGTGTAGTTGTTTTTGCTGTTGCTGTTGTTGTTGTTGTTGCTGTTTTTGTTGTTGTTGGCTGGCAAATTAGGCGCAGCCAACGGATTAGCGATTGAAAATTTGCAATTTCTGCATATTTTGCGCACTTTGATTGTCAGTTTCTGATTGGGATTTAGGGTGGGGGGAATTGGACTGGTTTTGTTTTGCATTACCGTTAACAAACGCGCGACACTTGTGTGGGTGGTCAAAGTAATTAAGTAATTAGCAGTTATCATAAGTAATTAAAAGTAATTAAGCTGCAAGTAAGTTTAGTAATTAAGCATTCAAATATACATTTTATACTAATGCCATGCGATCTCTCTCTCTCTCTTCCGTTCTCTCTTTCTCTCTCTCTCTCTCTCTCTCTCTATCTCTCTTCTATTGGCATCTCTGTTGCTCTGTTGTCGTTTTGCAGCAATGCGAACAGCGCCGGCAAACTGAATGGCCAGACCACACCTATCGATGTCTCTGGCCTATCGCAAAATGAAATTCAAGGCTTTCTGCTTGGTTCACACCCCTCATCGTCGGCCGCCACAACGGGCGTTGTGTCCACAACAACAATTTCCCATCAGCAACAGCAGCAGCAGCAACAGCAGCAGCAGCAACAGCAGCAGCAGCAACATCACCAGCAGCAACAGCAGCAGCAGCAGCAGCATCAACAGCAGCAGCAGCAGCAGCCGCCACATCCCAGCGATATTGTAACCATCAGCACTGCGGGTTCGATTGTCTCCACTGCTGTGCAGCAGCAACAGCAACAGCAGCAGCAGCAGCAGCTGCTGAGCATCAAGCGTGAGCCCGAAGACTTGAGCAAGGATCCGAAAAATGGCAGCCTGGGCGCCACGGCTAACGGTTCAGTCATAACGCAGAAGGTAGGAAAGTTAACATAGAAAATAGAAAATAGAAAATATCAAAAATTTTCGCTATACTTATTTAACGCTTTAATGGACACGCACGCAAAAATCCAAAAAAAAAAAAAGGAAAAAGAAAACGAAAAAAAAAACGAGAAGAGTTAAGCAAACTGTAACAGCAAAATCCAATTAGAAATTAGTTTGCAGCTGCGCCGGCGCAGGCGTTGCGCACATCCTGCGCGCGCGCTCTACTTTGTCTCAATTAACATGCGAGTGCTTGTCGTTATCGCTGTTGTTGTTGTGGTTGTTGTTGTTTGTTTATTTGTTGCTCTAAGACCTGCAATTGGTCTGTCAGCTAAATGTGTGTGTGTATGCGCGAGCAATGAGTATTTGTGGCTGCAGCCAATACGAATCAACGTCGTTTGCGCTTGCTGCTGTTGTTGTTGTTGTTGTTGCTGTTATTGCCGCTGTCGTTCGTCGTTCGTCGTGGTTCTATTGACGCAAAAGCAATGAGACAACAACAACAACAACAATAACAACAGCAGCAGCAACGAACTGGCAGCAACAACAACCACACACAGCAGCAATCGCCGCTCAGTTTGCATTCGCACAACTGTTATACACCCAACTTGTTATACACGATCAATGCTGCTCGCGTCGCTCGTACATATATGAGTGTGAGCACGCGTATGTGTGTGTGTGTGTGTGTGTGTGTGTGTGTGTGCGTGCGCTTGTGTGCTTGCTTGTGTGATTTGTATATTGCGCTCGCTCGCACGCACGCTGGCTGCGCATAAATGCGGCCTGCTTGCGCCTTCGCCGGTTCGAGTTGCATGTTGCATGTTCGATGCCCGCTGTGCTTTATCAATTGCATGCAAAAGCAATAACAACAACAACAACAAACTGAGAAATAAAGTTAACTAATGAAAAAGCTCACAAGCGTAATTAAAGCAAGGCACAACAAGTGCTGGGAAATTGCGCGACTGTTGCAAGTAGCAACAAGCAGCAGCAGCAGCAGCAGCAGCAGCAGCAGCAGCAGCAGCAGCAGCAGCAACAAGCTAAGCCAAAGGCGACAAAAGTTAAGTGCGCACTTCCGGCCCACTGTTGCGTTCTTCCTTCGTTCGATCCGCGCGCAAATCAATGAAAACTATTTTCTACTCGTTGTTGTTTTTATATTTTTTGTTGCTGTTGTGTGTGTTTTTTCTTTGTATTTTGTTGTATTTTTTTTTAATCGCGCTGCGCGTAACGCCCTGTCCGGCCGCTGCGCATGTCAGAATATGCGACAGCCGCAGAGATTCCAACCATTTTGAACTGATATGCGTGCAAGTGTGTGTGTGTGTTTGTGTGTGTGTGTGACTGTGATAGCTGTGTGTGTGTGTACGCTGGTCCAACTGGCCGACGCAACGCTGCTGACGTCTGTCTGCTCGCGTCTTTCTCTGCCTGCGTGTTTGTATGTGTGTGTGTGAGTGTGTTGGTTGGCTCGTTCATGTAGCGCCGTCGCAGCCGTCGCCGCTGCCGTCGCTGTCGCCGCCGTTGTCATACGTGGAATCGGTCAGTCAGTCGTATCACGCTGTCGGAGTAGGATCGTTTCTGCGATTCGTCTGATTTCTGAGCGCCGCGAATGCTTCTCCTGCGCGTAAAATCTTGTAATGCGAGCGCAGCAGCTACTACAAAAACAACAACTACAAAATAATAATAACAACAACAACAACCACATCAACATCAACTGCATCTAGCAACGTGTTCAAGTGTCTTATTGTTCAGATTCAGTGATCAGTGTCAATAAACCCAATCACCACCCCCCCTTATAAAAAGAAAAACCTAACCCAACGCAAAATGTAAGTGTGCGTGTGTGTGAGTGTAGTGTGAGTGCACGAATTTGATATGCTGATCTATTTTGCATATTGTGCTATGATATATGATATATGATATATATAAAGTGCCGCTTGATTGGAATGTGGGCGCCCAGTTGCACAGTTAGCTAATGCAACAAATATATAAATATTTATACAACAAAAAACAAAATCAGAAACCAAAAACAAAAACAAAAAAAAACACCTGCAATCAAAATGCAAACGCGCGCCCGAAACTCAAGAAACAAAAGAAACAACAAAATAACAAATGCAACACAAATTGAGCGAACACGCGCAAAAAGACAAACGCACACAGCAAATAATAACAATAACAACAACAAGAATAACAGCAGCAACAGCTTACAACAAGTTGCGTGTGGGCGTGCAGCAGCTGAGCCGCAACGCGTTGCCTTTCAACACCCACGCGCGACGAACAAGTTTGTGCTCTAAGTCTTTTGTTTGGCGCGCGAGAATCCAAGTAACAAAAACAACAACAACAACAACAGCAGCAGCAGCAGCATTGATTTTGTTGTTGCTTTTTGACGCTTTTTGCAGATGAGTGTGGGCTTTTACTGCGTGTGTGTGTGTGTGTGTGTGTGCGAAATATAGAGAAAAAAAACATTCATTGAGCAAAATATTTCTATGTAGCTCAATTTAATTGCCTTGTTTTTGTTTTTTTGCTATTGTTGTTGTTGTTGTTTTTGTTGTTCTGCTTGTTATTGCCATTTAGCTGCATGATTATTATTTATTTTTTTTGTTCTGCAATTTGCATTGCACTCTAATTTATTGAACATTTATACATCTGTATATAAATAATAATAAACATATTTTGCATTCGCATTGGCCGCTAATTATTCGCAGTATTTGTCTTCGTTTAAGCCATTTGCATAACACGCGTCGCCCAGTTCTAAAGTCGAAAGGTTCCGAACAACAACAACAGCTATAACAACAACAACAACAACAACAACAAATCCGTATAACAAATCGCTTAACTTAATTTATGCCATAGAATTTAAATTGGAAATAAAAAAAAATACAAAAAAAAAATTATTAACCAATTGCAACCAAATGACATAATGAAAAGAGAGAAAAAAAAATGAATTTATGATAAATGAAAAATTGATATTGCAATTTATTGCAATACTTGAAACTCTAGACCGGAAAGTGTAATCATTAGCCAACAACAACAATAACTTAAACAACAACAACAACAATCGAAAATAGAAAAAAAAAGAAAATGGTGTCAATAAACCGCCTGCTGTTCGACTAATTGCAAAAAACTGTACAGAACGTGCGAACCTTTTTTCAAAGTTATCGATAAATGTTGCATATATCGATAATTGGTGTTGAAAAGAAGTGCTTGTCTGTAATAAAGGACAATTTAAGCGAAAGATACTTTAAGACTGTAAAACCAATCTAAGTCAAGGTCTAACTTGTTATCGATAACACTTTTAAAAGCTGTCTTTCTCAAGCATTAACATTTTCTTAATCGCACAAGCTTTTCTCTTGAATTCTTACATATCTAAATAAAAATTATTCAAATAAACACTTAAACAGTTATGAGAGACTATCGATTAATTATTATAGACTTATAGATTAAGTAGACTCTTCTTAACAATAGCTGAGTTCGACCTAGAGATTTATTTATTGAAATGAATCTCAAATCTCACAGTTATGGCTTTCGGCCAGAATTATAAAAAAATGTTATCGATAAATGTCTTCTATTTGTAATCAGTCAATAAAATTTAGTTAAGGGTTTTACTTAATGAATTTAAGCATTTATCTAACACTCCTAATGGATGACTGTAAAGTTCTATCGATAAACGTTTCTTAAAGTTCCATTTAAGTCGAGCATAACTAAAAACCCCTTAAGAAAAGTCCCAAAACTGAAACAAAAACAAAGCTATTAAAAAAAATCCAAATATAATAATAATAATAATAATAATGATAATAATGCTGTATGCTGTATGTATTATTGCTTTGCCTTGGTTTATTTCCGAGAATTAACGATATGCATAAAAAAAAATACAGCCGCTGAATAGAATCTTGACAAACGAAAAAAAAAATAAAAAAAAGTTTCACTTTTTATCAACCAAAAGGCATTAAAATAGTTAATTGGCTTTATTTAAATTTAGTTATTGCTGTTGGTGTTGTTGTTATTGTTATTGTTGCTTTTTTTCTTTATTTTTTTATTTCTTCCTCATGCATAAATATGTGCCAGAGCCGCGCTTAGCATAATTCTAGCCAATAGCTCAGTTATGTATGGCCATACAATATACTATATACATATATATATATATATATATATATATATATATATGTGTGCGTGTGAGTGTGTGTGTCATATGCTAAGCGCGCTGTTTTATAATAGCACAAGCTAACGAACGATTCCTAAAGTTTCGATCATTTTGTGACACGCACAAAAAAAAACCGAAAATCAAAAAAAAAAAATGGAAAAAAATCTCTGTCGAATCGTTCGTTCAGTTTTACTTTAGCCAAGGCCTTTTCTGACGTTGCACGTTGAATATGTTTTTTTTTTTTTTGTATTTTTCGAAAATGCAAATTGATTTTTATGAACAAATTTAATTAGCTCGCAGCTAGAATCTTGAGCTTTGTGGCTAACCTCTCCTCCTCTCCTCTCCAACTGCTCTTCGACGAAGAAGAAGCAGAGAAAAAACTGTTTAAAACAGACAACAAAAACAAGGTCCATTTGTATAAATTTTAATTTTCAATATGCACACACGCACGTACAACAGAGAAAATTAAAAAAAAAAATTAAGGAATTCCAAAAAATTAATTGAGATAAAAATGTGAAAAATCTAACGTTTTTTGAATTGTTAAAAATTGATGATCAGATGAAAACAGATGAAAACTTACATACTAGATAGTTCAATCTATGCAACATTTCATCAAAAAAATATAAAATTTACCTTCAATATTTTAAATTTTTGTAAACTTTATCAGTTATAAAATACATCTTAGATATCTCGATCTATAAAATATATCACTAAACTTGGAAGATCTTCGATCTATAAAATATTTCACTAAACTTTGAAGGTCTTCAGTTTTAATTTATTTTATAAGCTATAAAAAGGCTTTTTAAAGACTACGATCTATAAAAGATCAGACTAAGTTTTAAAGATCTTCAATTTTAAGATACTTAACTCAACTTCATTTAAAGTCAAACCTTCTCTTAATACTAATTGATCTATCAAAGACCAGGCATTCTTTGATTATGAAGATCAGATACTTTAAAGATTTTTAATCAAAAAGTGTTCAGTTTTATATCAGTGCCAGTTGAACAAACTGACTCTCCAAATTTCGTAGATATATCAAGTCTTTAAAACTACGAAAAAGTGAGAAAAATAAAGCAGTTGATAATTGAATTGAAATAAATATGTGAAAAAAAGTTGAAGCAAATTGAAATGAAACTTCGGAAATTGAGGCAAAATGAAATTTAAGATAAATGCTGTTAATGCATCTACTTAAAACCAAATGTAGCTAAGATATCTCATGTATCTGAGCCGCATTTCGTTGATGGCCCACTCCTCCAGCTTAACTTGATGACGTATCCAGATTTCACTTTCCTTCGGCTGCGTGAAAGACTCATCAACTAAAATGTTAATTTGGTCGATTAGACGCGCCAGCTAAACAGGGCGTGGCACCACCTGTTAGCCATTTCGTATCTTTGTATCTATCATATCATTCGTATCGTTCGTATCTGTGTATCTGTATCTCTGTCTGTGTCTTAGCGTATTACCTCATTTAGCGCGTTTGACATTTTGGTGCGATCAATAAAACAAAAATAAATAAAAAAGCAATGCTAATTAACATATATATATATATCTATACATATATAGCATTATATATACATACATATGTCATTATATACCATAAGCTATATATATTAGCTGTCTTTGTCTGTGTGTTTGTGACTCTTAATTGGTTTCTTTCCACTCGACAACCGACGACTGTTTCGATTTTTATAGCGCTTTATTTTGCCGTTTTGTTATTTTTGTTTTATAAACTGTACTTTTGCATTTATGAATCAGTCGAAGCTATAGCCGAAGCTATAGGATAAGGCCCGACAAAAAAAAAAAAAAAAAAATGAACTCGACACACGAGACGCGCGATCTTTTGTCACCATGGTCCATTTTGACCTTCCGCGTTCACAATCAGTCATCAATCAGCTATAAACATTGACCACCAGCATTTGTTGTTGTTGTTATTGTTGTTGTTGTCTCTTTTGTGCGTGTGTGCGATCAATCATTGTAATGCCTCAAAACAAATCATACGCTGAACCAATTCGATACCCCTAAGTAATATTATTTGAATTCTTGAATTGTTGAATTATTGAATTGGTGCTTCTCATTGGGTTCTCCGATCCAAAGCCCGATCACATAGGCCTCTGATCTGTGATCTGTGATTAATTTGGACTTTTAAATTCCTTTAATTGAGTTTCACTGATCCAATAATCATAAGCTACACATACATATGTGCGATTTATTAACGATCAGTCGAACGTAATCCTTAATGAAGGTCTCGTAATTATCCAAGTTTTATTCTAGGCACGTTTTCTGTGGAGGTTTCTGAACTTATGGCAAAGATCAGTCTCAGCTTTTGCAGAAACTGAAAATGAGCAAACTTTTATCTCATGGATCATCGAGTTTCATAGATAATAACTCTAGTCTATATCTAAAGTAAGCAATTTTTGATCTCATGAAAGAGATTAACTTTTTTTTTTTTTATTTAAAATCAAAACTACTGCTAATAATATTTGATTTACTTTAGCATATATCAAATATATAAAAGATCTGAGTTTTGGCTTAGATGGATTTTTTTTTTAACATTCGCTTTAGAAAGGCGATTTAAAAAGTTCTTATATGTATTGAATATGATTGTAGATGTGTTACTAAAATATTTGCATTTGCGAGTCAAATTCTTGATAAGTTTATATAATATTTACCTTTCAATCGAATCCAATCTTAAAGCGCAGCACTTCGAATTGTGTGTGAAAGAGTGAGAGAGAGAGAGCGAGAGATGTGAATCTAGCCTATAGAGAATGTAGAGAATATAGAGTAATCCTTAAGTAGGCAAGTTGCAAACAAAACAAAACAAAACAGTTGAAAAAGAACGAAACCAACACAAATCCCAACGACAAATTCACAGATATTGCGCGTGGATGCATCTAGAGGTGAGGCAAGAGAGGCAACTGCAACTGCAACTGCAACTGCATTCGATATAACCAATAAAAGAGCAACAGCTGCAACAGCTGCTACAGCTGCAACAAGTGCAACAACTGCAACTGCAACTGCAACTAGTCCCGCCAGCGCGACAGCAGATCTAGAGATGTATGCTACCACGGGCGGCACACAGATTTATCTACAGGTGAGTGATAGAGAGAGAGTGAGAGAGCCAGTGGAACAGTGAATAAGAGAGAGAGAGATAGAGAGAGAACGAGACTGACCTGAACTCCTGCAGACCTCACATCAAAACAGCAATGGAACACCCCAGAGCACGTTGCAAGCGCAGAGTCCCAGTCCGGGTCCGTATATCACAGCCGATAGCTACGGGATGTACACAACCACACGATTGCCTCCCGGACCGCCGCCCGCCACCACATTCATAACGGAGCCCTATTATCGTGAATATTTCGCACCGGACGGACAGGGAGGCTACGTGCCGGCGGGCACCGCTCGCAGCCTTTACGGCGAGGACGTTTCCGTATCCGCTGCCGGACAGCCGCAGCCGGTGGGCGGGGTCTATGAGGCGCGATTCAGCAGCAACGGCAACACCACAACCACAGTGCTAACCAGCAGCAATGCGCACCACCACAGTCAACAGCAGCAACAGCAGCAACAGCAGCAGCAACAGCAGCAACAGCAGCAGCAGCAGCAGCAGGAGCAGTCGGTCAAGAGTGGGGGTACGCCGCTCTATGCCAAGGCTATTACGGCGGCGGGTCTGACCGTCGACTTGCCCAGTCCCGATTCGGGCATTGGCACGGATGCCATAACGCCGCGGGATCAGAATCACATACAGCAGGTATACACACACACCCACACACACACACACACACAACTAGAAACGAACTATTTTTGTTGTTTTAGTGAGTAGCGAGTAACGAGTAAAAGTTGCATTTACCCCTTTTTAGAGCCAAAAACCTAAAACAAGTTACGTGCAAACCAAAGCTAACCAAACTTTAAAAAAGTAGCGAGTAAAAGTAACGAGTAGCGAGTAAAAAGTAACGAGTAGCTTAAAATGCGTGACGTGTCCATTAAAAAAAAAATTAGAGCATAAAACCTAAATTTAAGTCCCGCTTTATATGATAAACCCATCAACTTGATACCGAAACTAATTGGCAAACACACTCTCTAAACATTTTTGCAGTCCTTCGATTATACGGAACTCTGCCAGCCGGGCCCCCTAATCGATGCCAATGGCAGCATACCCGTTTCGGTGAACAGCATACAGCAGCGGACGGTGGTGCATGGCAGCCAGAATAGTCCAACCACATCGCTGGTGGATACCAGCACGAATGGTTCGACACGTTCCAGGCCCTGGCACGATTTTGGACGACAGAATGATGCTGATAAAATACAAATACCAAAAATGTAAGTCGAGCATTAAATACCCTGTAAAACAGACCTATATACTACATATATTTAACATCACAATCGTGAATTACTGCTAGTAAATAGAAATTCAAATTTTCTGTTTCAACTGATATACTTTACATACCCTGTAAAATATTTTTAATAGAAGTTTTCTACATTAATTATTTAAATAACATACAGCTGAAAGCTATAAGCCTATCTTAATAACATTCATATGTGTTCGAACTAAAAAATACCCTGTAACACATAAACCTTATCTATTTAGCATTCCATTTCATTATTGTTCGAATAGAATGAAGGCGGAAGCAATGTATATACCTTTTTATTTCATATAGCAATTACAACTCACAAATACCCTGTAAAATATAAATATTCCAAACTGTATATTGTACATACTAGCAAAAGTTATAGTTGAAAGGCTTTTATGTATATACTTGTCATCAGATAATATACAAAAATACCCTGGAAATAATGCCAACTATACTAAATTAGAGATCAATTTGCAAACTTGTTTATTATATGCTTTAAGCTTTTAGCTTAAATTGATAATAATATTAACTGAAAATACCCTGTACACTCCACAGCTTCACAAATGTGGGCTTTCGCTACAATCTGGAGAGTCCGATCAGCTCGTCGCAGCGTCGGGAGGACGATCGCATCACCTACATCAACAAGGGTCAGTTCTATGGCATTACGCTGGAGTATGTGCACGATGCGGATAAGCCAATCAAGAATACAACGGTTAAGGTAAGTCTAGCTCTCTCTCTATAATACATATACATATATATATATGTATATATATGTAGGGTATAGGTTTGTGGAGCTAGTTGCTGTCGACACCCGTTCGAGGCTTAAGGCTCAAACCCTTTTCATACCCTATTTGTCAGCTGTGAGCACTCGAGTAGCTGAATGTCAGTTGCCTGAACGCTAATCAAGTTTGGCAGCTATCGTCGCCACCCTTTTGCTCAATTGCGCACACACACACACACACACACACAAGGACATCGCATATCCTGCTTAAGGCGCTGCGATCTACTCGATCTTATATGCATATCCCGATGATAAATGATAAATGATACGCCAAGGCGCTGCCTTTATAGGAATTTGAATGCAAATTGTGAGCCTTTCAGCACACACACACACACACACACACATGTACATAGAGTGTGTTTATTCAGGACTACTGAGGATTTTGTTAGTCGGGCACAATACACATCAACATCATCAATCAGATAAGCTTAAATGACGTCTCTTCTGACTGCTACTGGAAAATGCAAATTGTAAACTGAACCCGTTGAAATGTTCAAGAATGACAATTCACAAAGTTACAGTTAGAAACTGTGTATGTGTGTTTGTGTATATGTGCGTATGTGTGTGTTAGGATGTGGAAGTGCCAACGGCTCCTTAAGTAAACAACAATTGAGATTGAGTTCTCTCCTTTTTATTGTAGGGTCTTGAAATTGGAAACTGTCGCTCAAATTTAATTTGCATACGTAAATAAAAAGCTGCGACAAATTAAAGCAAAAAATTGAAATAATAGAACAAAAAATTGTCAAAAAACTTCCTAAGATCTTGAGTCTAAAAATAACATTCGGACAATTAAATATACAATCTTAAGTTGAAATGCAACACAAATAAACTGAATAACTTAAGATCCGGAGATACGAATGAAAGTAAAAGGATTACTCAAATGATCTAAAGATGAGATATGGAAATTTCCAAAGGATCTGTAAATTTCTAAATGATCTTTCGATAAAACGTTGTATAAGAGAAATGGGTTTCTGTGTGAAAAACTAAATGAAATTTTTTTGAAAAAACATAGGGAAATGAAATTTTTTATTTAAGAATAAAGTTTTTGAAATTCTTGGGAAATTAATCATGTAAACCGAAGAAGAAGTTCTTCAGATTTCTAAGCAAATTTTTAAATATAACGATAACCCAATTCAAAACTTTCTTACATGATAAGAAGAAACAAATAATAAATCTTGATCATCTACCTTTTATTTAATATCTATAAATAAAATAAATTAAATATTATATATGAGAAGTTCATTCAAAAAAGGTTAATTAACTAAGTAGAAAGAAATCTGAGACAGGACTAAAATAGTCTTAAATAAGTTACAAATTAGGTAATAAAAGAGTCTTGAAGATCTTAAGATTTCGAAACACGCAACTTAACATTTCGAAAGATCTTAAGTTTATGACGTAAGGCAACAACTTCTTGCAGATATTAAAGAAGTCGACTTATAGAGCACATCTGTCTACTGTCTGGGCCTACCCTTCTTCTTTAATAACTAATTGTGTTTTATGAACTGTCGGCTCGTATTACCATAAAAGTGCAATAATTTTTGCGCTAGACGCTAGAAAAAAGTGTCAAAAATGAATTTACGAGTTTATTTGTTTAACCCTCTCGCCCTTTTCGGGGCTGGCGACTCGGATATATATAAAATACTATATAGAGAGTGTAAGAAAAAGTAACCCAATGAAAAATTAAAGCAGCGCATTTGCATAGTTGTGTCCATTTCCATATCAATTTCCCAGCGTCTAACGGTGAAAAACTGACAAAAATAAAAAAAAAAACAACAACGAGTATAATTTACGAGCTGATTAGCCCATGAATATTTACGATACACACACACACAGTGAAAGAAAATCTTAAGATTCCAGAAAAAGGCGCACAAAATACACAAAAATATTTATGCTCAGTAATCAGCAAAGATCATAAAGGTATATGGACAAAGGGGTGGGGGTAGGGGGTAGGAGAAAAGGGGTTGCAATTTCAGAACATCTTCTAGGGTTCTATCTATGCGCTTCCTTTGCGCTGTCAACGTAATTATTCAAAATGTAAAAAAATAACAGAGAAGCACAAATGATGCACGCAAAATGCAAATATCTATGGGAACATCGAGCCTCGAGTCAGATGGAACAGAAAACAGAGAACAGAAAACTCGGCTGCCCAAAGACAAATGTGTTAGATACTTTTCTGCTAAATCGAGTTCGTCCTCTCATTAATTCAACTTCTCTTTATTTTTTATATATATCAGTTTTTTTTTTGGTGTGCTTCTCTCTTCTGTAATCCTTTTGACTTTGTAGGGTGCGAGCAATATCTAGACATTGAGAGCCAAAACATGTGTCACAACGCGTATATATCAAGCGTGATTAAAAACTAAACAAAGGCCGAGCGTATACCCTGTAATTTGCTTTCAAGTAATTGTGCATTGATTTGGAATTGTTTCCAGATTTATGTAACACATGTGTGTAATCCGATTTATTTATTAACTGACAGAAGTTGTTATTACTTGAGTCTATACTATAATAAACTCATTATTATATATAGTCCGATACCCTGTAATTTGTTCAGAGTGCTGAGCTATATAATAATTTTAATCTACACATACACTTCACAAGATAATATAAGGTCTTTCCTATAACCATACATATTTTCTATACCCTGTACACATTGCTCACTTGTTACTACGGTATCATTGTTATGCTTTTATGCATTTAACAGATAGTTCAAATCTTACACCTATTTATTCTCGCTCTGTAGCTATGCCCATCTAACGGTAACTTCAGAAGTTAAATTTATGTTTGAATAGCTTATACAAATTTAATGCTTTTTGACAACATATTCGTTTTATTTATTTCCTGTTTCGATAAACTGCTTCAGATTTCGGTCATCAATTAGATGAGACAAAGAGATCTTCACATATATTTTGACACGTTTATATAGAGACTATAGATTTAGCTATTCAGCCACTGCATAAGAAATATATTTGAAATCTTATTAACAATGGATTACTATATCAAAGAGTCGTTTAGTTAGAGAAGAATTGTATAATATTTAAGTGCTATATCAAAAACAAAAATAATTAATATATAAAAAAAAAGATAATTTGTACTGTCAACCAATATATGTATATCAAAGTATACAAATGTTGACTATATACATACCTACTATATGAACTATTTATATAAACTATAAAACCAGTCTTTAAGATGGTTTCACTTAGGATTCTAGTATAATATCATGAAATATCTTAACTCTTTTCTCCATATATCATAATAAAAATAGGTATATTCTAAATATAAAAATACTAATTTCTATACCTCTTATTCTCTCTTCGTATTGCAGAGTGTGATCATGTTGATGTTTCGGGAAGAGAAGAGTCCCGAGGACGAGATCAAGGCCTGGCAATTCTGGCACAGTCGCCAGCATTCCGTGAAGCAGAGAATCTTGGATGCAGGTGCGTATTGGGCTCCAACAGCGTGCCGCATTGTATAGGATTTCCAGAACGTAAATTCTTCGTTTTTATTGAATGTGGCAGAGGAGAGCGAGTGGGGAGGGGGTGTGGAAGGGGTATTTGCAATAGTTGGTTGCATGCAGCGGGGGCAAATGCAACACAGCCAGAGTTATGACATTGATAAACGCGCATGGCGTTCGGGTTTGTTTGATTGCAGATAATCTTGGCTAGTTCTGGCTAAGATGTCTCTCTCTCACTCTCTCTCTCTCTCTCTCTCGCTCTTTGTCTTGTCGACTGTGGCAACCTGTTGCTCTGCCACATCAAACATAACTCATTAAGCACTTGTCACAGGCAATTTTCCTTAATTGTTAATACAAACGATACGCGAACCCCTTCTTAAGCCCCCTTTTGCAACTTCTCTATTGACTGTTTGCTTTATTTATTTGTATTTTTCTTATATCTATTTTATTTATTTTTTTTTTGTTTAGATACAAAGAACTCGGTTGGTCTCGTTGGCTGCATTGAGGAAGTGTCGCACAATGCCATTGCCGTCTATTGGAATCCGCTCGAGAGCTCCGCCAAGGTAAGTTCTAAGACCCCCTTTGCAAGCCCCGCCACTGCTGCCCACTGACAAAGTCTCCATTTTGTTTGTGCCCGAGCGCCGCCTCAATTAAAAACAAAAACGAAAAAAAAACGAGACGGCAAATGACACTTTGTATATATGTACATGTATATATTGTATATATATATATGTGCATGTGTGTGTGTGTAAGAATTAATTTGTGATTTATTTTCAATTGCAACGTACAACGCAAATTATTCAACGCGCGTCGCACAGTCGCCGTCTATTGCCGGCTCTTTCGCACGCACGGCTCTTCAAGTATTGCCATCTCTGTTTAGCTCAAAGTTTTATTTTGTTTTTGTTTTTGTTTTGTTGTTATTTTGAAAAGAATAATTTATGCATTTATTTATTTATGACACTTAGTTTTAATCACCTGCCTCGACGATTTTCAGCTTTACTCTACCCGCCTCACTCGCACACATCGTCGCTGCCTCTGCTTGTCTCTTTCTGTCGCCGTTTCTGTGTGCCTCGGCTTTCAGATCTGCGCTCCCAAGCGCATTTAATTTAGCAATTATCAGCAATTTTAATCGCCTCAAATATTTGCAATTCTATTGAGCGAATCAAGCGCCATGCGCCGTCCGATTACGTATACGCCCCACCGAACCGACAAAACCCCGTCAAATTGTCGAATAGTCGAATAGTCGAATAGCCACCGAACCGACGAACCACCATTTGCAAATCTCATACAGCTAAACAACATTGCAATCGGAATGCAGATGCATTCAGACAAATGGATGGCGTAAAGCTCCACCCAAAAAAAAAAAAAAATAAATAAAAATATCCACAAAATATGTGAAACGATCCAGCAAGTGTAAATAAGTTGTAACTGCTGTGTGACTGACTAGCAGATACCCTAAAGCAGACAAAGAGTTACTATTTGTTCATATAATAGATAATCCCTGCTTTGATATGGTTTTCTTCATTCTGCCTGACTAACATATACCCTGTAGCAGGCACCAAATTGCTATAAGGTCATATACTGGATAATCAAAGCTTTTTATTGGTTTTTATTGCATTCTTCCTGACTAGCAGATACTCTATAACATCTCCGTATTATATTTTTGTGTCCAACTTGCTAATACCCTGTAGTAAGCACTTCGATTAGTAAGGTTTATATTCAAGAAAGTACTTTGTAAGCTAATTTTATTACATGGAATTCGATCATAGATCCTTACGTTTCTAATCTGGTTCATAAATAGACTTGATTGAGTTGGAATAGCAGAATAATAGATATAGACTAAGAGTTCAACTAGTACTCAATTAATCCCAATACTTTTGATCAATCTTGACTTGTCTATAATATGCTTTGCTTACAAGTCTGCTTTATATATGTATATGATAGATAATGCAAAACTGAAGTGTAATTAAAAATCAATATGAATACAAGATATAGTTAGAGATTGATAGATATAGATATAGATATTGATTGATGGAGCTCATATTTGTTAAAGCCTGATTCAAAGTTGAATCCCTGCTCTGGCTTAAATTTGAGTTAGCCGCATTTTATTTGCACTGATTTCTTCACTTGTTGTCAAGTTCAGTGACTTGTGTCCAATTGGTAAGCAGTTATTAAATTGGCTAACAGTCTGCTTGCCTCGATGTCTGTCTGTCTGTATGTCTGTTAGTCTGTCTGTCTGTCCCATCGTCCGTTTGTCTGTTCGGCTGTCTGTTTGGATGTCTGTTTGGCTGTCTGTCTCTTTTGGCTGGCCAATTGGCTTGACTATATGGCCATAAGTGCATTTTGGCTGCATTTCGATATCGCGCTTTTTATTTACAAATTGTTTACGCGCTGAGATGTTAATCCCAAAAAAAAATACAGACATTGGAGAGAGAGTCGCCGCAGCCAAAGGCCGCATAATGTCGATTTCGTTTTATGCCGTTAGGCAGCAGCAGCAGCCCCCCACCCCTGTTGCTGACTGCTGCTTGCAACTGTGGCTGTGTCTGCTTGTGTGTGTGTGTGTGTGTGTTGAGCGCGTATCTGTTGCCTTTCCCAGCGACCGCTGAAAAAAAAAAAAAAAAAACTTTCGTACGCACCGACACGCAGGTGCTGCAGCTTGCCAAAGCCTGCACCCCTCCCCCTTCCATCTCTCTCTTTCTCTCACTCTGTCTCCCTCTGCTTCTTCGATGCCTGGCAGGCCGTGCGTCTGTCTGTGTCTCCTCTTATATGGTACGCGCCCGCTAATTATTCACATTAAATACTGCTCCACGTTGTCCACATCGACAACGTTAACGGCGACTGCCGACTGCCGGACTGTCGACTGCGACGCTGCCAACTGGCGACTGCGACGTCGACGTTGACTGCAACAGCGCGTTGCACTTTTACCATTAAGATTGTTTCCTTTGGTATTTTTGCGTTGATGGATTTTCTACTCTTTTTTTGTTGCTGTTGTTGCTGTTGTTGTTGCTGTATCCGACTGTTTGTCTTTGGCTCGTCGCATCTGGCTTGGACATGCTTAAAATGCCTTTAAACACACACACACACACACACACACACACACGCGTGCAGCGACTTGAAGTCTGAATCGAAGTCGAAACTGCAACAGCAGCAAAATAAAAAAAAAAAAATGAATTGGATGCGTTGCAAAAGTCAACTTGCCGCAGATACCCCTTGCCTCCCTTGCCCCTGCTGCATAGATGGTTGTGCCACAGTTCGGTTTGGTCCTCTGTGTATTGCCTTGTTATTGTCTCCAGCTTCAGCCTCCATTGGCATTGCCATTGCCATATGTATACACACGCCTTTTCTTCTGCGTGTGCGTGTGTGTACGAGTGTGTATGCGTGTGTCTGTGTGTGTGTGTGTGTGTGTGTGTTGGAATTTTTTAAACTGTCGTGGGCATAAAGAGGACATCGACTTAATAGAGAGAAAACAATTGCTTCTAATAACATTCGCAGTCGCTGTTGACGTCGCAGTCGACGTCGCAGCCCCCAGACGCACTTTTTTGTCTCTTTGCTTTAATTTCTTTTTTATTTCAATTGTTCGGCTCTTTTTTTTTTTTTCTTGTTGTATTTTTTATTTTTATTAATTGCCCGTGCATTGGTTTTAATTGTATTGCATTTTATTTCCACAGATTAACATTGCGGTTCAGTGCCTCAGCACGGACTTCAGCAGTCAGAAAGGTGTTAAGGTGAGTTTTCCCACACATGCATACATACGTATATCTTTTACTATATAGATGTCACTATGATTAAGCAATTACTTGAACAGCTAACCAGACAGCATTTAAGTTCGACTTTGTTCTTAAGTATTTAATATAAATATTATATTTCAGTTATAGAGAGTGATCATATATAGGCCTACTTTGAATAACTGTTTCTTAATGGCCCTTATTCATACAATAAGCTAGAAAAAAATATATCATAAGGCAAGAAATAAAACCCAATCTTGGGTCATAGTAGAGCATTAGGCTTAGCAATGCTTTAGTTGTTCAGCTCTTCGTTATAAAATAGAAGAAAAAATTCCAATAAATGAATATATCGTTAATTTTTGAGTAAATATTATATATTCATGGTCTGTTTGGTAGAGTCTGCTTTTTATTATATATTAAATTTCAGCTTGAATACCAGATAATTCTATAGTTATAATAATATATAAATTAGACTGTTAGGTAAATGTAATCTAAAATCTAAAAAGTTAAATACATACAACATATAAAACAGCATCAATTAATAACTGGTCAACATGCCAATTGGAAATCAATAGCTCGCAAGCGCAGCCAACTTAATGATGTGCTCAACTACTTCAGTGCTGCCAGACTGTTTAACAATCGAGCTTCAAAAAGAATTACTTGATGCAAAGTAAAAGCTAAATTAATGTAATTGTGAACTAATATTGAAAAGTTCCATTACATAAAGATTTGCTTAGTCCAAGCAAATGGAAATTAAGCTAGGAACACACGCACACACACAAATAGAGGGATGCAAAAATGAGCTGTGGCAGAAAGCCAAACGCCTCTTCGTTGGCCGGCTTAATAAACACCTGGCCGCATAGAGCAGGTTGATGAGCCCGAAGGCGTATCCCTGTGCTCCCGTTTGCCAGTTACCAGTTACCTGTGTGTTACCTGTGTTACACACTTAATCACATAGTCATAATACCCGCCATGGGCTGCAAGGCCAACATCATAAAAGATACAAAAAAGCGAACAACAAGAAGAAGCAGATGAAGAAACGTACATACATATGTGAAGCGCAAAGAGCCAAGAGGCGATTGCTACAGTTCTGCCTCATTGCTGTTATTGCTGTTGTTGTTGTTGTTGTTGTTATTGTTGTAGCATCCTTTCGTATGTTGTAATGCGTACCATTAAGTTGATATTTCATTGACAGAAACACACGAACGGCACAGAACCTGGTCAAGAGTTGCCTTCTTCTTCTTCTTCCTCTACTTCAACTTCTTTTTATTTCTGCTGCTGCCCTGCCATTAAATGGCAACAAACAAAAAAGGGAGCCAAAAACGTGACAGCTACAGTGAAGCATGCCCAAGCGTGACAGACTAGTATTTGCTATTTACTGTATAGTATTTCTGATTGATTAATTCAAAAGAAATGTTTTATTTTATATCAATTTTTGGTATTTTTTGGTATTTTATGCAAAAAAAAAAAGGATCACAAGTCACTGCTACAGTAAAGCAAGCCTAAGCTTGAATTTCCTTATATCAAATATTTGGTATTTTTGTAGTATTTTATTTACAATATGCTAAACAAGTGACAGTAAAGCATGCCCAAGCATGGCAGACTAACTTTTAGTTGAAGCATTTTAAAATAGTATTTATTGATTGTTTTATTTACATACATATATGCAATATTTGGTATATTTTTGGTATTTTATCTTAGAAGACCAAACAAGTTCATAGTGTTTTGTAATGAATTTCTTTGCATCAAATGTTTAGTATTTTTTTAGTATTTTATTTAAGGTATGCCAAACAAGTGACAGTTACAGTAAGACATGCCTAAACATGACAGACTAGCTTTAAGTAATATTTTCTGATTGATTTCGTTATATGAATGGCTTGGTATTTAATCTATGTTCTTCCTCTTCGCTCTTCCTTAGGGTCTGCCGCTGCACGTACAAATCGATACGTTCGAGGATCCGCGCGATGCGACGGTCTTTCATCGCGGCTACTGTCAGATAAAAGTCTTCTGCGATAAGGTAAGTGATTTTCATTTGCGCAATAGCTACCACATACGATCTGCAGGTACATAATTACGCACAAGCACACAAACACACGCACTCATGCACACAAACACACGCACTCACACACACACACACACACACATACAGACACTCAGCTGCCACGTGCAACGCAACAGGTTGAATGAAGCTAACTAAAAGCGCTGCGACGTGACTCGAGGCAAGAGCCCTACCAATTGTTGTTGTTATTGTTGTTGTTGCCACTTGTCGCTTGCTGCTTTTATCGAATTGGGGGCAACTGCCTGCCTGCCTCTTGCTGCAGCCTGGCATTTGGTTTGTCCCTACATCAAGAGTCCCATGTCCGTTTCTCAGGTGGAAAGCGTAACGCGTGCAAAAGTAAATGGACAGCCGGTGCTGCCCCTCCCTCTACCCCTCCTCCCCCTAAGCCCTAACCATACCGCCCCAATACTCTCGCCCCCCTTCTGGGGCCTCATTTGTGGCACATCTCTGTGTCTGTGGCACTGATTCCCTTGGCATCATCCTTTCGCCTTTTGCTCGTGCCCTTGTTTTGAGGCAACGTTTCGCCTTGATCGCCCTCTCTCATTCCCTCTCCGTCTCTCTCTCTCTCTCTCTCTCTCTATCTCTCACTCAGTGGTTGCTTTATATGCGAACCCTTCACTTTTTTTTTGCGCTTGATGTGCTTTATTAATAAATCATTTCGTGGATTTCCAATTTAATTTTCTCATATCATTACACTTCTTCTGCTTCTGCTTCTTCTTCTTCTTCCACTGCTCTCTGGACAGCCCTGACTACCTTTTATTGTACTCCATACTATCCATAACCCTTACACACGTACACACACACAATCGAAGTTCGAGGCGTGTGTTTATCGATAAATGTATCAATTAAATTTCGCGTACCAGCTTATTTTGTATACATATTGATATATATATACATACATATATGCAGGTATGTATATGGGTATATGTGCCATATATGCACAACCTACTTGCATTTCTCTTGGGTTTCCGATTTCTCTGCATTTGCCGCCTTTTGGCACCTTTTCCCATTGCAATCAATGAAAAATATAGGTTTTGCCTCTTTCTCTCTTTCGCAATCGTTTAAAAAATCGGCCCAAAACATTACGAAAAACAAATTTCTCTGAGGCAGATTACGATCTTATGTTGTGATAGTTTTCAGATGCATTAAAAGGAATCTGAGTAGTTCGTAACTATAGAAACAAATTACGCTCATAAATAAATCATAATTAACTTATTATTAAAGTTGTATTATACAGAATGGTTAAAAATACATATTATAATGATATATTGAAGTATCAGTTGGAGAACCTGGAAAACATTTAAACTAAACTAGAATATTTTAAATAAAATGGTGTTCTATGAGAAGTCAAAAGTCAAATTATTATTTTATTTTATAGAGATTAAGAATTTCCTTTGAATACTTTGTAATCTCCATTAACTGTTCCAGAACCATCCAAATTTCTATAGTTTTGTAATGATTTTTCAATAATATTTACTACAATGCATTTCTGAAATATTTGCATCATTAGAGTGTGTGTTGGTCATCAATCAATCAGTCAGTCTATGAGTCTATCAGTCAGTCAGTCAGTTAATCAATCACTTAGACAGACTGTCCTTTAGTCATGCTATCCATAAGTCAATCGCTTAACCGATCAGTCAGTACGTCAGTCCGGATCAGTAAATTACTTTGTCAGTCATCAATCATTCAGTCAATCAGTAATTTCGTTGGTCCCTTAGTTAATCAGTCAGTGAGTATCTTCGTTTATCAATCACTGATTTGCAAGTCATTCTCTTTTTCAATCAGTCAGCTTAATATACTTACTAAGCAATCAATCATCAATCAACCAATCATAGAAAACAAATAGCTATAAATTTATGTATACTATTTATCGATTATTTTCGCTCTAGTTATATCCTTTTCATATCCTCACTTAGCCGCAGAGAAAGCTTTCTATCGTAATATTTTTTTATGATCTCCAAGCGAGTGAAATTTATCGATAAGCACAGTATAAAAAAAAAAAGTTGCGCTTTGGTAATCGCAGCGACTATCGCAGCGGCGCAACTGATGTCCATAACGCGACTGCCCCCAACTCCATACTCCCCCCCCCCCCTCCTCATCCACAGCCCCTTGCCATTAGCTCAGTTGGTCGATTAACAAGAAGAAGCAGGAGAAGAAGAAGAAGAAGAAGCAGAAGGCGTACGTTGACCGCATTGGCGGCAATTCGAGCCGCTGTCTGAGCGGCTTTGGCGATATTTTTGCCAAGATAAAATAAAAGTATGTAATAAAATACAGTTATTTACATGCAGGCAAACACACACACACACACACTAACTCACACACACACACACAAACGTACGCAGATGATGTACAGCGAATGCTCTAGGCGAAACAAAAATTTGTATTTGTGATAAGCGCAGCGAGCAGAGCAGCAGGTGGTGGAAGGGGGACGGCAAGTGTATGCAAGTATGCATGCATGCATGCATGTGTGTGTGTGTGTGTGTGTTTGTTAGTTTGTTTGTATGTATGTGTAGCTATGTGCACATCTCCACATCCTTGCATAACTTGAGCAGAAAAAAGACATAAAAAAATGGCTGCCCGCGATAAAGTTAGAGAGAGAGAGAGAGATTGGGAAAGAGAGAGAAGAAGCTGTGGCAGTGGCAGCTCTATGAAAAGGAGTGGGGGAGGGGCTGAAAAATATCACTTCCTGCGCGCCTCAATTGCTTGATTTTTAATTACAAATGCAAAGTGCAGCCGCAAGATGCAGCGCAGGGAGAATCTGTTTACACGCAAACCCGCAATCACAGTGAACGCTCGCTATGAGCAACATATATAAATGTCCACATATATATATATATATATGTGTGTGTGTGGCAATCAGGCAAAGCCAGCTGCTGCTGCTGCTGCTGCTGCTGCTGTTGCTGCCGCTCAGGTGGGCAAATTGGCTGCAGCGAGGCTTGCAACAAGCTGGAGGCGCCGCCGCCGCCGCAGCAGCAGCAACAAAATTATTTATGATGTATGCATATTTATGCAGCATCTCTCGCTAAGTATTTTATAATAATTTTACAGCAAATCGTTTGCTGCTGTTGCAGTTGTTGTTGTTGCAGTTGCTGTTGGTTTTTGGGCTGTGACCCTAACGGTGTCTGACCGAAAGCTTTTGGCCGCGTTGGTGGCAAGCCGAAACTTGTTTGTTGCAACCAGCAGGCGGCAGGCGGCAGCCGGCAGGCAACAGCGCAGCACTGTCTGCCACACGATGTGGCAGGCTTATGCCACTTGCTACACGATTTTAATTAATTTATAAAAGAAATAAAGAGAGAAACAACGAACAAAAAGTAACAAATGCAATAAACAAAATGTGCGCATCCCATGCATTTTGATTGATTGCTAATTACACACTCACACACACACACTCACACACACACACAGAGACAGTCTCTGAGGTACACACCTGGCGAAGCTTGCGCAAGTGTCCAGCTCTTAGCTAAGCGGGCAATTAAATCGTAGCTCGGCTCTGCGCTGACTTGCAGATACTCTAACTTCAACCGGAGCTTGTTATATATTTTGCTTTTTTCCTTCTCGACTGGCAGATACTCTAACTTCGAGCTCAGCTTTTCATATATTCCTTCTTTCCTTCTCTACTAGCAGATACCCTAACTGCAAGCTCAGCTGTTCTAGCAAAATACTCAGCTTTCTATATATTCTTCTTCTATATGAGTTTGCTTGACTAGCAGATACCCTAGCTCTATGTTTAGCTGCTTTTTCGAAGTTTTTAGCTCTTTTTTGTATCTATTTCTCTTCTCTATATCGCTTTCTTTGGCGCTGTTGCTTCCTCTCCTTCTCTTGGTGGCTTATAAAATAAGTAACTGAGTATGTTATTATTGTTTATAAGTCGGAATCAACTTTTTCAAGCCAGAAACTGTTTAGTAGGAAAAACGAAATAATTCCTAATTTCAGATCCAACAATAAGATTAGTTATAAAAAATTCTAAAATCGATTTTTATCGCTAGACCTAATATACATTTATAAATATATATGTATATATACCTTCACACTGTTACATACATTTGCGCTTAATCAATATACCCGATTGCACAAACGACTCTTTCCGACAACTTTTAACCCCGTCTCCCTCTCTCCTTCACTCTCACAGGGCGCCGAGCGGAAGACGCGCGACGAGGAGCGACGCGCGGCCAAGCGCAAAATGACGGCCACTGGACGCAAGAAGCTGGACGAGCTCTATCATCCCGTTACGGATCGCTCCGAGTTCTATGGCATGCAGGATCTGGCCAAGCCGCCGGTGCTCTTCTCGCCCGCCGAGGATATGGAAAAGGTAAGTCCATAGCAAAAGTCAGCAAATAAAAACTTCCACTCATTCTATCTGTCTCTCTCTCTCACACGTATAGAGCTTCTATGGCCATGAGACTGACTCGCCGGAACTGAAGGGCGCTTCGCCTTTTCTGCTGCACGGCCAGAAGGTGGCCACGCCCACGCTCAAATTTCACAATCACTTTCCGCCCGACATGCAGACGTGAGTAAAAATCGTCATCCTTTATGCAGAGGACGCGCCTCCCTACCTCTTATAGACTGTAACTGTACTAATCATTGATTTCTATTTGCGGTTTAGTGATAAGAAGGATCACATATTGGATCAGAGTATGTTAACCAGCACGCCGATGGCCGACTTTGGGCCGCCGATGAAACGGGGCCGAATGACGCCTCCGACCACGGAGCGGGTGATGCTGTACGTCCGGCAGGAGAACGAGGAGGTGTACACGCCCCTACATGTGGTGCCGCCCACCACGAGTGGCCTGCTCAATGCGGTAAGTATGAGAGTGAGAAGAAGAAGAAGAAGAAGCAGCAGCAGCAGCAGCAGCTGCTGACCCAGCATGTAAACCTATCCAAACGTAATACTTCCCTCCAACAAATTCACGATTCAGTCTAAAAACAAATTAAGTCCAAAACTCTAACGTCTGTAATTTTGTTCATTTTGGTCCAATTGGTAAATAAACAAATGAAAAGAACTAAAAACAATAAAAAGAAATGAAATTTCCAAAAAAAAAAAAAATTAATTCAAAACACGCATCCAAAATGTTCAAAGAATAAGAAGAACACCTCGTTTATTGAAACATAATACAAAACTGACCAAATTTAATGCATATTCAACCAAAGCATTCGTCTAAAACCCAACTTCATGTCATCTTAAAAAAACAAAAACAAAAACAATTTTAAGAATCAAAATATTAAAATATATTACAAAATATTAAAATATATTAAATATTAAATCCAGGCTCGTATTTGTAGTGGAAACTAATTGAAAGCGTCGTAACCATGTCACATAAAACCAGTTACAAACCTCATCAAAAAACAATCAAATAAAACTACTTTATGTATGTACCTATATATATATATACTATATACAATATACGTGTATATCTATCCATTTATAACTACACTTAACCCACACGATACGGCACAGGCAACAGTTGAAGATTGGCTGACAGAAAACAAATATAAATACAAGTTAAGATAAAAGATAATAAATTTATTGTTAAGTGCAAAGAATTTCCAAATGAACAACATTACAAACACACAAGAGTTAAAAGAGAAATATTTTTGTTTGCTAGCCATAGAATTTGATGTCTCTCGTTACTTTCTCAGTTTTTGTTTTATTTTTCTCTTCTTACTTTCCTATTCGCTACTTTGCGTAACGAGTTACTTTTCTTTCTTACTTTATTTCCCGTTACTTTCCCGTAATTTTCTTACTCGTTACGATTTCTCTCGTTACTTCGACTCTTCTGACTTGCTACTCGCTACTTTTTCATTACTCGTTACTAGTCACTTGTTAGTTTTGTTACTCGCTACTCTTGTTACTCGCTACTCGCTACTCGTTACTCTCGTGCAAACACAACAGACAAAACATCATATTTCTCTCGTTTCTCAATTGCAGATTGAAAACAAATACAAAATCTCAACAACGAGCATAAATAACATATATCGCACAAATAGGAAGGGGTAAGTAAGGCAGCTGTGTCCAAGTGCTAAACACACACACACACACACACCACACTACACATACACTATACACTATACACTATACACTATACACTACACACACACACACACACACACACAACACACACACACAACCAATTGCACCATCATTAAAAAGAAAATTAAACTAATATTCAAATGGCAAAACTTTTCATTTTGGTAGTTTAGCTAATAATCCAGTCTAAACTAACTAACGCTTAACTTGTCCCGGTTGCTTGATAAGAAAACCAACCAATCAATCCACTGAACTGGCTACGATCTTAATATATCCACAACATATTATTCATATTTATTTATATATATATTCCATTGCAGGATTACGGCGAAAATTGATGACGATATGATATCCTTCTACTGCAACGAGGACATCTTTTTGCTGGAAGTGCAACAGATCGAGGACGATTTGTATGATGTGACGCTCACAGAGCTGCCCAATCAGTAGTACTTGCTCTCAAAAATATACACACACTGATCCACACACACACTGATCCACACACACACCCAAACACACACACAGACACAAAATGTGGACACAATTTTGCTAACAAAAGTTGTTTCAATAAGCCATCTTTTCAAAATAAACCCTAAGTTAGCCCTAAGTTCTTGATATGCATATATATACTTATGACTCGAACAATACAAAATATATACACATGCATATGTATATTTAATTGTAATTGTTTTTGTTTAGCTACTTTAGTAACAATGAGATTACATAAATTTCTTAAACAAATTTAAATTCTCGCTATGTTAATAAAAAAAAAAAAAAAGGAATTATCATCTTTATGTATTTATAAATATATATGTATATACATATGTATATATGAGTGTATACCCGTATATATATATGTATATATATTACGTAAGTTAAGACCAACAAGAATAGAGTGCAAAATGTCTGTCCAGTTAAACATATGCTAGACCTTAGGTCAAAAATTCCCTCGCTACTTAACCTCAAAAAAAAAAACGAAAAAACAAAAAATTTATAATTCTGTTTAATTCTGAATTCTGTTTAAATTGTACTCTATGTAAATTGTTGAATATAAATAATTTGTAAAATTCCTTATTCTTAATCAAGCTCAAAAAGTAAAAAATTCAAATTAGAAATCGTTTTCTCTCTGTCTCTGGAACTATTTCACACTCATGCCTAAAAATACTTAAATATATATATAAAAAAAAAATAAAAAATAAATAAAAACCTTGTTATTTGTGGCTATAAATGTATTTTGTATGATGTTGAAATATATACTTAATTAATTACAAATAATCATAAAACATAATTAGGATCTCTGCTGAACAAAAAAAAGAAAATAAAAAACAGATTTTGCTTCCAGAACAAAAAAAAAAAAAAAGAAATGGTAAAAAAAAAAACTCTTTAAAGTAATTATCTTAATACATATATAAGAAGCTCTGCAATAAAACATGTTGATAAAAATCTTAATTAAGTCAAAGTTAAGGCAAAGAAACAAAACAAAAAAACAAAAATAAACAAACTTAAACTAAACAAAAATGGAACAAAAAAGAATTGTGTGCATTTGTTGTAAAACAAGAAAATCTACAAAATAATCAACGAAAAAAATGTTGATTCAAAACAAAAAGATATAAAAAAAAGAAAAGAAAACTACAATAGAGTAGTTTAGCATCTGAACAAAATATAAAATATAAATAATATATAGATATATATATATCGTAATACTTGTAATACAATAATTTAAATTTTATGCAGCATATTTGACATTGTGCGTTTACAATCTTTGTTTGCCATAATTAACAGCTTATTTAATTTAATTAACAATTGTTTTTTATATACGATTCTAACAATTATGAAAGCCAGAAACTTAGGAGCTTTTTGCTTATGATAAAAAAAAAAAAAACAAAAACAAAAACAAAAGACAAAATGTTTTCTTCCAACGAATACTCCGCATCAATTGCTACAAAAATACTTGAACATTCAACGTTCAATGCTCAATATTATATTATAATTTTGTTTATTATTTTTAACAACACACATACACACACACACTCACTCACTCACTCACACACACACTCTGATCAATCTTATGCTCTATAAAGTTTAAAATCTTTTTTCTTTAATATAAGCGAAACAAATTTGTTTTCAATTTATCGTCTTCGGTGTTGTACATCACAATTTGTTTTTAGTTATAGTCTCTAAACTGTAAACGTAATAATTCAAGATATATAAATATTATGATAATGATAATAATATTAATAATAATAATAATAATAATAATATAAAGGAAAGAAGTATCTACAAATGACAAATAAGAATCGAATATCTTGCCGACATGTTATAAATCTGTATCTTTAATTGTAATTTATAAGTTTTATGCTCTTTCTATAAAATACATATGTATATATACACATATATATGCATATCGATATGGAATATATATACATATATATATTGAAAAGCCAATAATTTATTTTTTGTTACCTGTTGGAAACGATTCCGCGAAAAATAGTAAAAGTTAAACTGAAACTCATGCGATTTGTGTATGTATGTGAGCTTGAGAAATTTTCAAAACAAAACAAAACAAAACAAAAAACAAAAACAAAAAAATGAACAAATTGTACAATATTATCATAATGAATACACAAAATTTAAATAAAGAACAAAAAGTATATAAATTGTCTACTTATTTAAAAAGATATGTACTTTTGTCTGGCTTCAATATTTGCATACGCTTATATCATATCTAAATATATTCAATTAAGCCAGTTCTTAGAGAAATATTGTAGTCTACTCCATTTAAAAGTTTGCTGAAAACCGGAAACGCCATATTTTAAAATCACGCAAGGCTGCAGACATTGCTATCTCTGTTATTTTAATGAGCACAACAGCATGTTAACAGTATGCACTGCTGTTAGCGGTGTGCGTGCTGCCAGCCTAATTGCTTTTGGCAGAGAAAGCTTGTCGCTCTTCGTCTTCATGCACCTGCTCGCCCACATGTGCTATGCAAAGCAGCGCCCACTCAAACCGTCGGCGAGTGCGTTTTCTGCTCTAAAAAAAACACGTTGCTATAGCAACTAGTTGACTACATCTCTCATGCTTTTTCGCTCTCTTCACGCTCTCTCAAAGTCGAATGCGTCGCCGTCTGCTTCACTTTGGGAAGTTCAGTATTAGTTTTTGTTTTTGGCAGCGCTGTTGTGATCGCCTGCTGTCCACGATTTTACAGTTATTCTTACAGTTAGTTACAGTGGACATGAAATATTAAGCAAAACAAAAAAGATAAGAGCCGTCAACATTTTTGCGCACTTACAACCAATTCTAAGGTACACTGGCCTGCATTGTTCTCGAGAGAGTGTGTTTGTGTGGGTGTGTGTGCATAGTAAAGATAAGATCTACGGATGATCTCTAGTGTCAGCGCGCAGATGACAAAACTGATTACCAGCCATAGATAAAACGGTTCACTGTTGAAGACACAACAATAGAAGCCCGGCGAGAAGCCATTCACTATTTTTCACTATTCAGCTCAGTTCGCTGCTGCGTGTGCATCGCGCCGGTTGTGATTTACAGTTATTGTGCGCGCCGTTGCAGTCGCTGTCGCTATTTCTATTTCTATTGCTATTTCTGTTTATCCTATCGCTCACTCTTTGCGCTGCACTTGCAAGCAGAGGAATTCCGATTGACTGAGAAAGCGACAGCAGTTGCAGTCACTTATCGATTAATTTAATAACGGTTTCAAGCATAAACAAATGCCAATTAATTGACATATTTTTGTTTACGTGCACACACTCATAGCCACATTTATAGGTCAACTGTGACGGGTAAGAATTTGAACATTAAAATGTATTTTATTAACAACAAAAAAAAAACTGTTGCACTTTTTCTTTTCTTCTGTAGTTGGGTATAATAAAGATGCTTATGTTTGTTATATAATAGAATTGAACTAGTTTGTGGAACTAAGACAGTTAAGGCTAGAAAATTTATTATGTGGATATATATATAAGACAGTTGATATACGAGGTGTTTGGAAAATGGAGCGTGAGAGCAATATTTCAACTAGAGTGAGCTATAAATATGAAAATGTAGTGTCAGTTGTCAGAAAGTGTTATAGAACTATTTATAGGATATCCTTGCGTATAGCAAGCACATTTCTGGAAAATGTTTACAGCTTCAATTCGAAAGCAATTAAATTCAATTGAAAGGGTGCGAGCCAGCTCACGGATCGAGTACAAACAGTTCCAATTTGACATTCCCATTTCCTGATCAACGATTCCGTTCAAAGACACGCGAACCAGCGACCCTCTAGATGATGTTTATTCATTTGTTTGTCTGTACGTTTTTTTTGAAAAGTATTTCGGTAATAACAGTTATTGTTGCAAGTGTCCATCTCGTGTATGATATCAAATATATATATTAGATCTTTCGTAATCGTGTGAATAAAAATGCAACAAAATTTCCTTCTTTATTTATTTAGCAATTAGTTAGCGCATTAATTGTTAATTTCTGAGACCCGAATGACTGTGCATGTATCGCGCTTATCCATAATCAACATTAATTATTACGTTTCGAGCATCCAATTTTCTAATATATATATACAATATATATATATATATATATGTATATTTATATATGTATGCTGTGCTATGCCAAGGAAACAAAGTTCAGATCATGATGGCGAGATTCTCGACTCTATTTGGAATTTCCCCCAGGTGGGCGACCTTTAACGCCTGATTCTATACTTGTTCGCCTAGTGAAAAAGGGTATATTGATTGATAGTTGTAAGTGATTGTATAATCGATATAAGGCCTGACTGTGTTATATAAATGAATGTCTATTAGTTTACCTTAACTTATATAAATGAGCATTATGCAGCCTCTTACACTAGACAGCAAAGTTCGCTTTTATTTCTAGCTAGTCAAGTCACTTCTCTAATCATTATTACAGTTACGGTCACGGTCACAGTTACGGTCTGATTTATCCAAATTTCCCCGTTAAAACTAATTGAAACAATTTTAAATGTTGCACTTCCCACATATCGATTACAACAATCAATTAATAACAACTGTTTTTCTATAAAATGTACGGTTAATAAGTGAAATGTTTCCTAAAATTGAATCGTTTTTATTTGGGATTGGCTTTTGGCTTGAGGGATTGCTCTAACGGGCAGATGTGGGTAACATTGTGAATCATATACAAATTTATGACTGCACGATTTTGTTTAATGTTTTCAGCAAATGATATCAAATTTTTGTTATTTTCGTTGCTTTTTTTTTTTATTTTGTTGACTTGTGTAAATTGACTTTTGCTTTTATCTTGGCACACATTTCCAAATGGGTTCGAATAATCAATATTGCGGCTGGGGAGAGTCTTGCAACATCTCTTTATGAACTGTTAACAAAGCCTTTAAACAACTTTTCATGTTGTTGATGTTGTTTACGTCTGTTGTTGTTGTTGGCAAAGATCATATCAATATACGCTTAAACATATTGCATGTGGCAGGGGATGGGCTTATCTTTAAATAGAATTCGCTACGGGGTTTTAAATTTAACATTCGTTGGGCTCATACGCTTATCTTATACCCTTTCCAAATTTGTTTAATACTAGTTTATTAGGTTACATATTAAATTTGATTTATAATACAGTGAATTTCATTTGCGATCAGTTATTAAAATTGTTCTTATTTTGTTTTATGCGTTAAGGTATTTAAAATACCTTTTCAAGCGCTTCTTGCTTACCGTTAAAGCTCGTCATGCGATCAGCTGTGACAAAAGCTTTCGCTAAGCTTTTTAACTGCACTCTCGCACTGTGGAATACGATCGTTTGTCAGTTTTTGATTGCGGGTTTTGCCCACAGTTGTTCATTGTTTAATTGCTGGCCCTGTAATAAAGAAAAGTGCTTTACATTCCAGAGTAATTTTTAATTTTAAATCACCTGTCCGTTATTTACATGAAAAATCAGCGTACATGGCACTTACAAGACAATAAAATTATTACAGGAGTTGTTATCTAAAAGCGTTACGAAATTAAGATATGGCTTGTAAGAAAGTGTAACTGTAGTTAAGAACACAAAAGCCAAGACAAGACAATAAACTAAAATGTGCATTCGTAAGCAATTAAAAATAGCCATGCAAATAATATAATACAACAAATATAAAAAAGACAAAGTCTCTCTAATTGGCTCAGTGGTGTAAAAAGTTTATTTTAAGTATCCCCTTTCGACGTCTATGTCGGTGAACGCAAGAAGTCAAACGTCGGCTCAGGGGTGGGGGGAACTAACAAAGCAGGCGCGAAGTTAAACGCAAAACGTTGTGCTTTTAATCAAAAGTTTTTATAGATTGGCGTCGTGCTTGAGGAAATTGTTTAACGCGCGCAAAGTAATTTCCAATTTCAATGCGCGCTCCCAAACGAACGTGGAGACTAGTATGTGCGCGTGCCTGCTTCCACACACTCACTCTATCCATTCTACCTATCCACTCGCACAATCTCTACAAAGTCTCCAATATGTACGCGCGAGCTTTAGCAGCGGCTTCGTGTGTCTTGCGGTTAATTTCGTGATTTCAGTTTTGAAGATCACTTTGCGCAGTGCGGTTTAGCTTTTTGTGAGCGGAAGAGCGACACGAAAAGCGAAAGAGAGGGAGAGAGAAGAAGTATTCGTGTGAAGTCTATAATTAATTTGCGTACTTAATGCATAAATAATAATAAAAAATAAAAAGAAGCACTTATTAAATAAAGCTGTGCCAACGGACTCAACTCTTGCCAAAATAAGACAGCAACAAAAATACCCAATTTTCAATTCCGTCTTCGCATATCAATGTCAAGTGCTGCCCGCTCAATCGAATCCGGGGTCAGAAGTGCTCAGCGGCTGATTAACGTTCAATAGAAGCGAGAGCAAAAAAAAAAACAACAGAAAAGCTGAAAAACAATAAGAAACAACAAAACACAATAACAACAAAATAACCACTAAAAAAAGGTGGAACAGTGAGAAACACGTTTCGTGTGTGTGTTTTCGTAGTAGAGCAAAAAAACAACAACAACAACAAATATATAAAATAACATAGAAAAACAAAAAATTAACAACAAATAACTGAAATTATTGTCGTAAACATTGTTAAGGCAATAAACGGAGAAGCGAATTAAACAAATATAAAATACAAATAAAGTCAATTGATTAAATAAATTGTCTTGGCCAGAGCCGAGCTCAGGGCCAAAGAAAGAGAGGGAGAGAGAGAGAGAGAGAACGAGAACGCGAAGCAGCAGCGTGAAAGCGAGAAAGAGTGAGAAAGCGAGACAGCGTCGAGGCCATTTGCAAGCGAACCTGATCTCCAACTGGAACTGCAGTTGGGGAAGCGTAACGGCTTTTACCTCTTACCAAATATGAGCATAAGCCTCTAGCCTCTAGCCTCCAGTAATCCACGTAATTCAAGCACCCGTGACTTAACAACAACAACCATAACAGTAACAGCAGCAACAACAATAGCAAAGAGCAACAATAATATGGAACGTTCGCAGAGCTGCAGCAACTTTGAAGGCACGCCTGAAGCGTTGCATGCGGTTGCATGCAACAAGCCTCATGCCGGCAGCAGCGACAACTTGCCACAGAGTCTGGCAACCAGCTCTTTGACGCACTTCCCGCCCAACAAGCCGCTGCGCAAGAGGAAGAAACTGCAGCGGCAACAATCGATCATTGTGGACGACGCCGATGATCTGAGCAGCGAATGCGCCTATGCGGCCGATCTGGAGGAGAATGCCGATGGGGATGGGGACTTGCCTGAGCTGGGGGTCGTGCCACGCCTGCCCCAGCATCTGCAGGCGGCGCTGCTGCAGCGGCACATCTCAACCGGCAGCAACAGCAGCAGCGGCTGCGGCCACAACCATAATGGACGTCATCTGCGGCACGAGGAGTCCTTCGATTCGAGCAGCACTGCGCCGGAGCTGAGTCCGCAGGCTGTGCGACAACAGCGCTTCAGTAGTCTGCTGCTCCGGGATAGCTCCGTCTCCATGCAGTCGGATTCGAGTCGATATTCGAGTGTGGACAGTTTGCTGGAGTCGCGCAAACCCGACCCGGAGGCGATACTCATTAATCTAGGCTTCGGACCCGTCGGCACCAACGACATGCTCTCCCGTATACCCAAGCGCTTCCTCAAGCCCTCGAAGGTGCCCGGCATCGATACGGAGGCGTTTGTCCGGCGACTGCAAATGGCCAACTCTCTGGCCGATTCGAGTGCTCTCGGCTATCGAGGATTGACCTCCAGCTCCGATCAGCCGCCCTCCTTGATTGTGGCCAAAATCATGGAACGCTTCGAGGTGAACAATCAAAGAAAACAATCCATGGGAAACATAGAGTATCCGATGCGCTGACAAATCTCCAACGATACTATCTGTATCTATCTATATATATATAAATATCTGAATATTGTGAATCTTAAATTAAGTTAATTGTAAGGCAGCCAGAGATCGGGGGACTTACCCAATGTGGGGAAATTTTTCTTAATATTATTATTATAATGATTATTGTCATGTGATGTTTATCTTGTCCATTAGGTTTAAGTTGTGCCGCGTACTTAGCTTTTTTTATTGTTCTACCTACCGATTACCGATTACCAATTACCGATTACTGATTACCGAATGCGGTTTTATTTTTAGCCTTTTAAGTTCTTTATTAAGCATTAAACAAACACAAATTGCATTTGAAAGATTTAATTCGTTTAATTTATTTAATCATTTAATTTGAAAGTAACTCTAATAGAGTTTTTCTAACATCTTGAACATTTCCTAACCGTCAATGCTCTTAACTGTTTGAATTGGCATAGAGAAATCAGTTCTATCTCTCTTATTCTTTCAAACACTTAATAAAGATTTTTTTTTGGCTTTGATGTTCTTCATGTCTCACATTCTTAAACGTTTCCCATCCGTGCGCAAATTATAATTTCCCTATTTCCATATGTATATCCTCGGTATCCGTTTCCATATAGTAAAATGCATACATTTTCTGTTCTCCTTTATGTGGCATTCTTAAACGTTTTGTACACTTTCTCTCCGGAACCTTTTGTGTTCTGAAATTCTACGAGGTGTGACAATTTTGTAGTTGTGATTAACGTCGCATTCTTAAACGTTCCCTTTTTGTATCGCTTACACACATATGTGGTCAAAATTTTGTTCTACTTCTATATTTGACGCACTTGTTATCGTTTTTTTCTATACATACATATATAGGAAATACAAAATTGGATATGGGAAGCAAAGTTTTGTATGGGTATTACGTTAAAATCTGTTTAAATAGCGGGAATATCTGTTTAAATATTTGTCGCTAGTTGACAAAGAATTTGTGTCAAGAATTTGTTATTCTCCATTTCAGAGGCAAATAGATTTCTAATAACTGATGTTACAAATAACTATCTTATTTATCTGGGGGGTTTTTTTTATCGCTGGTCTTAGTTATTTAACGGAGTTATTTATTGATTGGTTTACACTTACTTTTTTTATTCATTTTTAGAAACCGACGTCAGAAGTCAGACAAAACGTCAACAAAAATTATAATGCGGCAAACAAATTCATTTGCGATATAAGCTAAGAAAATAACAAGACTTAAATGACAGACTAGCAGATACCCAGTAAATATTTTAATTGTGGTAGCAATAGAGAGATTAAGGAGTAACAAAATATGCGCCTTTCTATGAGATTCTCATTTAAGCACGCTTGAAAAAGCGCGATTAAGAGACAAGAGGGAGAGAAAGAAAACTTTTAAAACAATATAACTTCCAATAATGAGAATTTCATAGAAGAGCATTACGCATTTCGTTTTGAACTAGAAAATTTTGAAATATTGAATAATAGTTAATTTATTGAATTTATTTTATGGCAAATGTTTCTTATACACTCTTTAACAATATTTCAAATTTATAGGATATTTAAATCAACATGCACATTTGCAAACAAATATTCAAAGACCTCCAACTGGTGGCATATCTAATTGTTGTTGTTGTTATTGTTGCTGTTGCTGTTGCTGCTGCCGTTGTTGTTGCTGTAGGGCTCTGTTATCGAAAGTCAATTTTCTGAGTAAAAGGTTTATTATTAGCCCCTAAAATATATATATAAACATAAATATATATGTGACTAATATATGCATATATAAATTGAGATAAATCGCAGCTCAGCAATTGACAGAGTTTTTGTTTTTCATCTGCTTTGAGGGCTAACAATTCGTACTTGATAAAATTTATTGATTTTAATTGGTTTTAATTGTTGTTCAAAATGTTTGAATGTTCAACTTGCAGAATTGAAATAATGATCTATTGAAATGCGGCTTTCTCTGTTTTCATCACGAGGAAAACGAATGCAAGTGGTATTAGAACCCATTTATATGACTATTTGAACTTTTGTTTGCATTTGAAAACAAACAAAACGTCATCACGAGCCGCTGATAGCAATAGATAAGACGCACATAAATATATATACGAATATACATATACATACATATTTATATAAATATATATTTCATAACACCTTGAAAGGCGGCGCGGAATCTATTGAAGAATTTGCGTGTTATTTAAACAAAATAAAAAGAAGGCTAACGCAGATATTGGCCACAAGAAAGTCGGCACATGACTTTGCCAAAGTAATAAACAAAAAAAAAAAAAAAAAAAAAACTGTTAGCTTTGTAGTTGTGCCTATTTGCCAAATTAATATACACAGAAGAAGGAGGAAAGTGAATGGGAAAAAGATACACTTATCTGCATACAGCATTTCCATATGTATGAATAAGTAGTTTATTTTCTTCTTGTTTTCTTTTTTGGGGCACTCTTGTGTTGCAAGTAGAAGCAGAAACTGGCAAGTTCAAGGCGTGTACATGTGTTGCATAGCCACAACTACAGCTACAGATACAGATACAGATACTTATGTATGCGCATATGCAGATACTTTTTGCTTTGAGCCAGTGGCTGATTGACAAAAATAAAACGCCTACGCCGGAAGCGAGCAAAATGCAAAAGTCAAAATAAGTAAAATTCAAAGCAAAACGTGTGAAAAACAATCAGCAAACAGCAGCTGAAACAACAACAAGAACTACATTAACAATTACAACAATTGCGATTGCAAATTAAAATATGTGTCACAGCCAGCGAATTTGCTTATATTTTCTATTTCTATTTAATTAGCGTGGGCGATTTGATTAATGGGTTTACCGCTGCTCCGATATGCATTCGAATTTCATTGCACTTTGCCTAACATTGACATTAAAACACATTTTTTTTTATTTAATGCATTAAATTAGAAAATTAAATACATAAGCAGGCATGAATTTTAAATTTGGCGCGCAATGTTGGCAGCGCTGCCAGACCGCACGCTGTTGTGCCTAACAGCGTGCTGTTAGCTCAGCTGAGCGAATTTAACACCGCATGCGAGCTAACACCGACAAGTGTAATCGATAACAGGGTCGAAGCGTTAGTCTGTTTGGGTTGTTCCGCATTTGCACACGCTTGATATGTAGAATGCGAAAATTAAGACATTTTAATATGTAATTTTACCAAACAGTGCAACTGTTTTTTAATTTTATTTTTGTACTTACACACACCGTACTTAAACGCTTATATATTTGTTTATTTGTTGTGCCAACGTGTCGGAGTCTTTTGTGCGTGTCTCCCTTATACTTAATTCATTTTTGTTTTGTGTTTTACTGTTGCTTTGTGTATTGGATTTCGTGCAAAATGGATGCCCAGTACTGGAAATTCGTCGCTGCCCTTTGCGCGCCTTATTGCTCAACATGTCTGTGTGGACCACAACTAGCTCAGCTGGCAATGGCCTAGAGTCGACGTCGACCAACAGCCAGACAAAAACGTCAACGCCGCCCACGGTCAAGACCCTCAGTACCACCGCTCAACGCACCTCCGCCGGCGGCATTGCCAATCTGAACACCTTTGTGCAACCAATTGGCAGTGAAATTTCCACGTCAGCCAGCTCTCAGCACTTTCAGCACGTTGTCGCAGCCGCTGTTGCAGCCGCCACAACAATTGCCACAGGCCAGCAGCAGCAACAACAACAACATCATCAACAGCTTCTGCAACTGCAACCATTCAATAATCACAATTTGTACAACAACTTTGGGAGCAGCTCTGGCAGCAGCAGCAATAACGGCAACAATAATATTAATAACAACAACATTAGCTTTAAACGTTCCAGCATTAGCAACTCGGCCCCACAGTTGCCCGCTTCCAGTCAAAGTCTCTCAAAGGTAAGTCTCCATTACAAATCAAATTCTACATTTGTCACTCGCTTACTCTCCCGCCCGCTTACTCTCCCGCCCGCTCTCTTTCACACTTTATTTATTGATTCTATCTCTGTCTCTCTACCTGCGCCAAATCACCAAAAAAGAAACAACAACAACAACAACAATAAAATTCGACGTGTGGTTCACGGTTAAATCTCCAGTCTAAACTCTAAACTTGGCCTCCGTTTCAAGTCGAACCAGATGCGACATGCTTTCGTTTGTGCGTGTGTGTGTGTGTGACTGTTAAAAATATTGTACGCAGTATTTATATAGACTTCGATCTCGCTAATGACGTCATAGAACTTAGTTTGCAATTTTTTACTATGTTCTCTTCACAGATATTAAGCGGGTGTAGAAAGCAGTAAATAAAAATAAATTGTCAATATTTTTTACTCAATTCCTTGAACTACGTTCCATGAGTTTTTTATTTTTATGGACAGGTTGCACTTCTTTACAGAACATACTACAATTATAAAATATATTCACCTGGTAAACGAGTTATTAATTTTATTTTAAAATAAATACAAATCATTGAAAGAGGATTGCACAGTCGGTACGACTCGAATAGCAACTTGTTTGCTATTTTTTATTGGCCGCTATTCAATGTAAATTGGATCGCACCCGCACAGCGCTTTAGCATTATCAATTGTTTCCCTACGACAAATAATCAAAGTTAGCCACTTTAATGGAGCCCACTCCCTAGATACATACACACACACGCCCTCTGTATGTATGTGTGTTTGGGCATATTTGTTTTTTTTTTTTTCAACATTTTTTTATATTAATTAGTTGAAAAATCCCAAATAAAAAAGGCGGAGCAAGTCAGAAATCGTGATTGTGTTTTATAAAGCGATAAGAAAGGTCTGTTATATTTTATCATATGTTATGCGGTTTACCCAAATCGGTATTGCTGTAATAATATCACACATTTAAAGAACTTTATTAAAAATTCTAAAAAGTCTAGAATCGGTTTTACAATACAGTAAAATAAACGTAATGCTGTTAAAAAATCGTTTTCATTGATTTATTCAACCTTTTGATCTCATTTTTCGCGGCGTAGGCATATTTTATAAATTTAAATTTTCATTGACTGAATTATATAATCTGGAATAAATAATATCAATTTTCATGCAGATTTTATGGCACAAGGTCGTGAAGAAAAGAACTATATCTGATGCAAATGCAATTTGAACTATTTTTCTTTTTTAAAATGATGTTTTTTTATCCGCATTTTATGTTCGTCCCTGTAGTTGAGTAAACACTGTAATTTTGATTATTACATATTTTCCCTGGTATTCATGTTTGTTTTGATTGGTGATGCAAAACGCAGTACTTTCCAGACCTATTCACATTATCAGATAACGGTTCCAGTAAAATTATCAGATACGGTTACAGTCTCAGAGTTAATTGTTGTTTATTGTAATGAACTGTATTCAGTAGTTCATTATCTGATACTGGGATTTCTTTGTTTTGATTATTATGTAAACTAGTAAAAGGGTGCGAAGATCGAAGTATAACAGAATGACAGATTATTAATTATTAGTATATTGAAAGGTGGCACGAACGACAGCTTTGTAGAGTCCGCATCTCTAATAATGATCTATCATTCCATTGACAAATCGATTAATTCTAATTCAAATTAATGTTCTACATGCGGTGTAGTTCCAAAATATTCCAATTTCCAAGTTTCTAAATTCCACTGGAACCAATTACTTTAAGCTCTTCTCTCTGTGGATGTAGAGTGCACAAATTGGATGGTGAAAAAGTTCTCTCTTATTTATTTACCATTACGGGTTTTCCAATACTTGCCTTCTTGCGTTAATGTTATTTTCCCATAATATATTCTGCCAATTAAGGAATTCCATTGAATCCAGACCTATGCTCCGCACTTCCAGCCGGTCTTTGCAGTCGCCGTTTTATTGGGGGGTCAGCCTAGGGGTCAAGCGAGCAGTGTTCAAACGCTAATTGAATCAGTGCCCAATAATTTTCCCAATCAGTGCACAGATCAGGGTCAAGTTGCACCGCCAAATGCTCAACATCTGATTTCCCCATTGATGATCAACGGATGTGCGACAGGTAGAAAAATGCGCTGATTGATTGCCAAGAGCGATAGAGAGAGAGTGAGAGAGAATGTGGGTGAGTGATCGGGGAGCACCGTTCACCGGCTGTATTGCCACGTGCTATCTCTTTCTTGCCTTTCATTGCTATCTATATGTTTTAGTTGTTTTCCGTTTTCCTTCAACACACCTCCGCAACACTTGAATTTTCAATCTGCCAACGTTTTAGTTTCCTTCTGTTCGGTTTTAATTCAAATGGCATTTTGTAATTCGATTGTCTATTGTTATATTGTTGTTGTTGTTTTTGTCGTCGCAGGCCGCAGCCACCGCCGTCGTCGCCGTCGCAGTCGTCGTTGTCGAATTGATTGTCGAATTTGAATATCACGCGCGCTGCCGTCGACAGTTCAGCAACCAACGCCAACGTCGCCGCATCAACGGCATCGCCGTCGTCGTCGTATCAGTTAGTTGTTAACTAGACGCTCTCTCGCGTTCGCACCGTCCACCCATCCACCCACTCACTCAATTGCCACCCGGCTTGCAAGGAACGCACAGAAAATAAGAAGAAAAAAAAAGAGAGAAAAAGAGAGGCAGAGAGGCACATTAAGACTGCGCGACGATACTGCGAAACAAGGCAAAACGAAATGCGAAAAGAAATGAATTAAATGTGTCGAACAGAGCCAAATTACTATTCAATTTATTATCGTTTCGTAGTTCGCCCTGAACTTGTCGCCGTGATTAATGCTTTTAAAGCTACACACAAATAAGAAGTTTATAAAAAAAAAAAAAACTTAAACGGTATAGCGGTAAAGCGCCTAAAACGCGTCTTCATTCAAGAATTGCAAGTGTTCGGAAACGGTTATCGGTTTGCAATCGCCTTTAAAAACGATTTGAATGTATTCGCTTATAAATAAGTACGTGCCAAATTGTGTTTTATTGACACATGTTTTATTTTTTTTATATGCTATAAAATGTTTATAAATAAAAAGTAAATATTTAAATAACATGCAAACTGACACACACACTTAAAAAGAAAAAGACGGCAACTAAAAATTTGCCAACAAACTAAAAATTAATCAAAGTAGAAAAAAAAAATAGCGACTAAATGCTTAAGTGTACGTATGTGTGTGCGTACAGTCGGTGATCAGTTCACATGTACGCTGAACACCATAAATAATTAACAATAAGGAAAAGCAACAACAATAACAAGAATAAAACGCTATCAGCATCGTCATCAATAACAAGCAATAGCACCAAAGCCAACCAACTGAAACGAGCTTCTGCCACACACATTGCCTGAGAGAGCAGCTTAAATTGTTCACTGAGAGAGTAACTCAAATGGTGCGCCGAGAGCGAAAGCTTTGAAAGAAATTTGTACATTTCCAGTCTACACTGTCTTTTACTTCTTGTCGCACTCTCTTACAGCGCTGTCAGGCTGCTCAAAAGTGTTTGTAATTAAGTGTTCGGCATGAATTTATGAAATTAACAAAAAATATATATTTTGTAAAATACATCTATACGTGTGTGTGGCTGATCGATACATGCACACATAAGTAGAGCGAATAGGCAGAGAGCTTAAATAACTGCACATGCTTTCCGACTGCGACGAGGTGCCGCTTAAGCCGCCGCGACGCCAAAAGCTGCAGCTGCCATTGCAAAAGCAGCAACAACAGCAGCAGCAGCAGCAGGATAAAGAGAATAAGCGTATGCGTGATCCGGTTAAGCGTGCCGACAGCGAACAGCTGTTGCCTCTCAATCCCAGAAGCATGTACTCCAACCTACGCTATGCTCGCACAAATCTCAGTCACAGCAGCCTACTGCTCAGTCACCAGCAGAACTCGTTCGATGGGAGCGCACCCACATCGACCGAGCGAACGGAGAGCAGCGAGACGCTCGATACACCGCTAACCCGGGACACGGAGAGAGAAGATATCGTACAGCCGTTGGCCTGTGGTCGCATTCTGCCCTATGCTGCGAGTCGTCGATATGCACTGGCCAGTGCGCTGCACGCGACGGCCCGGCTTGCAGCCAGTGTGGATGCCTACACAGCGGCTGCAACGGCGGCTGCAACGGCGGCCGCTGCCAACGCCAGCCATTGCCATGGTGACTATAGCATGTGCGACTCGTGTCGGCCACAGAGATTAAATGGCCAGCAGCAGCAGCAACCGCAGACCAGCAACAATTTCAGTCGTATCACCCACTCGGGACCGAGCAGCTTCATCGGTTCGGCGCGATTTTCTAACTATAGCAATTTGCATTCGAATTCGCCGCACGCGAGCTCGCGCCGCTTCAACGCGCCACTAGCATCCCAATCGCTGTCGTCGCCACCGCTTCCGTCGCCGCCGCCACCGCCGCCGCTCCCAGTGCCAGGTGCAGGGCCAGCCGCTTCCATAGTACAGTCCTCGTCCAGTGCATATCCAAATCAGTTGCGCACCTATCAACAGCATAACTTTTCTCGATTTCAGCCTCGCCGCATCACCCGCAGCAGCATGTCGCAGTCCGGCGAAGATCTACACTCTCCTACCTATCTGTCCTGGCGGAAGCTGCAGCTCAGCCGGGCCAAGCTGAAGGCATCCAGCAAGACGTCCGCCCTGTTATCCGGTTTTGCTATGGTAAGTCGTTCTATTTGTGGTTCAACTGAACTAGTTCAATTAGTCTGCTGCGGGCGGCATTACCTAATGTGTTTTTAATAAATGTCAAAATTAGTTTGTTTCTTAAATTTATGCCAGGGTCTTTAATTAAAATAAAGGCGCAATAATCGTATACCCCGTACCCAATTAATTGTCCCAATGGGTAAGGTAGTTAAACAAGATTTAACAGATTCATTACTTTAGTAACTAGATATATATGATTTTTTAAAAATATATGGCTGATTATATGAGGATATATGAATATATATATAAGTTGGCTTTGCAACCATCAATGAAATATTCTTAACTAAGCTTTAAAAATCAATAGAATTAGTAGGGTATGCAGAAGTGGTCGTTTACTTAAACGATCCATTAAAATAAATAAAATGTTATAAAATGCATGGAATTATTAGGGTATTCCGTAGTCGTTGTTCGGGTGAAGGTTAGAAATAAAATATAAGATATTTAAAAAAAAATCAACTTAATTAGTACGGAATTCATTTGTCGTCCTTTTTTGAACGATAAAAATAAAATATTTATAAATTAAAGCAATTAGTAGGGTATGTAATAGTTGCATATTCTAGAGATCTAACATAAATACTTGCATACCCGTGATAGACGGCAGGCAGACGAGGATAATCATATAAATTGGCCGCATGTATAGCATATTGAAAATATGTAATATATATGTATAATGCTTACAAATACATATATTCGGAACAGAATCGGTTGCCAAAATATGAACACAAGAGTTGGCTAATAATACAAATAATATGAACAATAAAGGGGACCCCAAAGGCAGCCGATCTCTCCCAGTTCTCGCTCTCTCTCGCGCTCTGATTACTCATCAGTTGTCTTCTCTGTTTCGCCCTTAACAGGTGGCCATGGTGGAGGTGCAGCTGGATAAGGAGACACTCGTTCCACCTAGTATGCTGGTGGCATTCGCCATCTGCACCACGTTGCTGGTGGCGGTGCACATGTTGGCCCTGATGATCAGCACGTGCATCCTGCCCAACATCGAGACCGTCTGCAATCTGCACAGCATCACATTGGTGCACGAGTCGCCGCACGAGCGCCTACATTGGTACATTGAGACAGCCTGGGCATTCTCCACGCTGCTCGGCTTAATACTCTTTCTCGTCGAGATCGCGATATTATGCTGGGTTAAGTTCTACGATCTGAGCACTACGGCCGCCTGGTCAGCCGTGGTGGTCCTGATACCCGTTATGGTCATATTTCTCGCCTTCGCCGTCCACTTCTATCGCTCGCTGGTGACGCACAAATATGAGGTGACGGTATCTGGGATACGGGAACTGGAGCTGCTCAAGGAGCAACTGGAGCAGGATCATCTCGAGGTGCACAACAATGCTCGCAACAATGGCTTCAACTATGGCGCCTCTGGTGATATTGTATAGCGATGCACAATGGAGCCAAATCGCCCACTTATATATAAACACACACACACACACATACAAGAATACTTCCCTTTAACAATTAGAAAACCTTTTGTAAAAGACATCTACTATATTGGCCCGAATGGTGAGGCCAGACGAAATACTTTAGACTACACGCAAAATGTTCAGAATTGTGAATTTGTAGATAATGCAAATTGTGATACGCATAACGCAATATATATTATATTATTCTTTTTTTTATAACGATATACATATATATATATACATATATGTAGTATATAGTATAAGTATATACGATCTGCTTGCAGTATATACACTGTAAGCCTCTATAATCAGGCCTATATCTTAGCGTTAGTTCGCTGTAATTTATATACAACATATACTTAATTAAAGCTCTAACTTTACTAGACAATAGACGATAAACCCACCCAACTAAACACACATTTTGTGCAAAACCCACCCAAGAAACGAATCCCATTTTCCACCTCCCGCCTTGCGCTTGGCTAAGTTTGCGTGTCAGGCATTGGCCTCCATTCTGGCTGGCGGTTTAATCTATTGTGGCAAGGCACAAGACATGTTAGCAGCTTGATTAGAATAGGGCACACCATAACGCACCGCCCACTCACCACCCACCGCCCACAGCTGGCGACTGGCACCGCGGCAGATGACAAATCGAACATCGTTTCCAGCTGCAACTCCCATTTAGTTGCCCGCAACATGTCGTGCCGTGCGAGTGGCAGCAGCAGCAGCAGCAACAAATGTGGAGCTGGCATCAGATCCCTGCGCTACACCACCGGCGGTGGCTACTACCAGGGCATGTGGTTGCATGGTCAGCATCATGGCTACGGTGTCAAGGCCAGCGGGCGTGGTCTCATCTATGAGGGGCACTGGCAATGTGGCCAGCGGCATGGTTATGGAACGCTGCGACGTCTGCACGCCGCCAGTGGGCAAGCGGAACGCCTCTATGTGGGTCAGTGGGCGGCGGATGTGCGCAGCGGCGAGGGAAAACAGTTCTATGAGGATGGCTCCGTCTACTATGGCCAGTGGTTGGGCAATCAGCGTAGCGGCCGAGGCATTCAATGGCAGGCAGATGGCTGCATTTATGTGGGCGAGTGGCAAAAGGATGTCATGCATGGCCGTGGAGTTCTCTACTCGGGTGAGTGGGTCGAGGAAAAAAAAGAGAGCAGAAGAGAGATATGTGGAGGAGGAGCAAGGAGGCGAAGTGTTGTTGCTTACACTTTAACAATAGAGAATTGACAAACTGCTCTTCTTCTTGCTTCATCGTTTTTCGCAGCCAATGGAAATCGTTATGTGGGCGAATTCGCTGGCGGCTGCAAATCCGGGATCGGCGTCTTTTATCACCAAAACGGCGAAGGTCGCAGCGTGCAGCAGCACGGTCTTTGGAGCGATAACATATGCAGAACCTCGCTGCTGCCCCCGACAAGTTCATCCAATCCCCAACCCGAAGCCGAAATCTAATCTTCAAATATAACATTTTTATTGCTGGCGAAAATTGATGCGCTATAAAATGAAGTGCTATAAAATGAATTTATGCTCTATTTACTCTTTGCGAGCATATCTATGGGTTATCAGTTCCGTTGACGACGTCTGGTGCTAACCGATTCCGTTGGCTGCTCTGCTGTATTCTGCCGTCTGGTCCGTCCACATCTGACTGGAGTCGTCTCCTCGGCCACGGCATTGCGTCTCGTTGCGGGCGCTGTGGCCGTGCGTCTTAATGGCGCCTCCACCTGCAGCTGGCTGCGGGCCCTTGTGCTGCGCAAGGACTTGGCGGAGGTCAGCTGACTCACAATTTTTGGTTCCTCGTCGCTCAGGTCTTTGATCTCGATGAGCTGGCAGGCATTTAGATCCAGGCGCTTATTTGACTTGCTGGATTTTCGTTCTGGACTGCTGCCTTGCTCACTGGAGCTGCTGCTGCTGCTGCTGCTACTGCTTAGTGGATGAACTTCCTCCGTGTAGATGGCAAATGTAGCTGGCTTCTTACTATACTTAGATTTGTGGACAATTTTGCCAACAACCTTGGTCCGCTCCTCCGGCGATATGTTAAAGGTCAACGCACGTCTTGGATTTTGTGGCCGAGGCAGTGGCTGCAGCTCCAGGCGTGCCGCGCGCAGTTGCAGCAACAGATTGTAACGATAGTTGATATCAACGTGCTTCTGCAGCTGCTCGCTACTGGCCATCTTTAATGCGGATTCGGTCAGCTCAATGGCTTGCTGTTGCCGCCGCTTGGCACGCAAATAGTTGGCCTGATACATGTGCAGCACGAGCAGCATGTGCCCCAAGGCGTTGCCACGTGCCGCATCCTGTTGCAGCCAGGCATTTGCCTGCGCATAGAAATCATCCAACTGCTCGTGCTCCATGTTCAGAAAGTAGAGACGTGCATACAGGCAGCCCACAACAAAGAAGATGCACTGCAGCTGCACACTGGAGCGCAGCATCGGATGCGACTCCTGCATGTCCAGTAACACATACCGTTGCAGCTTTAGCTGGGCACTGGGCGGACGTACTTGCTGTGAAAGCCAGCGGAATATTAGAAATAGATCACCCTAAAGGATCCGTGTAGCTGACTTACCCGTCGCGGCAATGAGTTGCTCAACTGTTGCTGCTTTCGTATGGGTTCCACGCTGGCAGCGCCAACCTGATCCAGCTGCATGGAGAACATCTTGCCCACCAGCTCGGTCATGTGTTTCGTCTGCGCATCCATAGGCGCAGCCGGCAGCAGTTTCTTGGTCTGCTCCAGCGCAGCCATCGACTCGAGCAGCGGCTGAATGCACAGGAAATGCTTGATGAGACGCAGCTTGGAGTGCGCCTTGTCCAGGCACTCCATGCGCAGATTCGTCCACAGCCAGGAGATAAGAACCTCCACTGACCGGAGCACCAGACCGCTCTCGAGCAGCACCTGCAGCAGACTATTGGAGAAATTTGGACGTTCGCTCAGTCGATTCGCTGTGCATTCCGTGGTATCACGCACCATGTCGCCAAGTAGGAGTATCAACGCACCATTATCCATGGAGGAGATGCTGGTGAAGTTGCGCACACTCTCCGCCAGCGTGTCCAGCTGCTGCAGCGCTGTAGGCAGGCGGGAAAAGAGGCCACAATGTCGCTGCTGATAGCACATGCGAAAGCGAACTGTCTGAATGGTTAACTGGACAATATCGCACTTGCCCGCCCGTTCCTCGAACTCCATGCGCAGCTGCTCCGCATGGACCAACAGCAGCTGGGCATGACAAATGCAATCGAGACGGGCATAGTAGAGCGCCAGGTGGCAGAGGCACAGCAGCAGCGTTGTATGATGACGCTTTAGCAAATGTGCCGAATGCAGCTGCGGCCACAGCTCGTCCAGCAACTGCTCCGCATGAATGACCTCCGCCTCCAGATCGAAAAGCGAATGTTGCGTGCAGCGGGGCAAAAAATGACTGAGCGCACGCAAATAGTTAAATCTGTCGCCCAGCAGTCGACAAATGCGCAGCAGCAGCAGCCACGCCTTGTCCGCCTGCTGCGTGTAGCCCATGGTGGAGAGCGCCATGGAGGCCACAATGCCGTCATCTATCAGCGCCTCCCAGTCGATGAGCGCCTCGTCACTGCTCAAGGGCTCGGCATCAGCCTGCAACATAAGATGGAAAAATGGAAATAAATTTCCAATAATCAGTAAAGTATCTACATTAATCTTACCTGCGTAAAGAAACACTCAAAAGCATCCATCGCCGTGGTGGCCAGTTCCACCAGCGGCATTTCGCTGCTTATGTTGAGGTCCAACAATTTGTACTTGATCAGCAGCTCCTCGAGAGCCTTCTCCTTCGTATCCTTGATGGGTATTTTGGTCTTTTGCGCCTCGAGCGCTTCCAACAGCTTTGTAACACTTGCATGACCCAGTATCAGATGCTGCAGCCTGGTCAGCTTCTTCTTCTCAATACGCTGCAGCTTCACCCGCATCTCGTCGAACTGCTGGGACAGACGCTTGTCTGTCCGCAGTTGCCGGGACAGGAGCACTTTTTGATAGTCCGTTTGACAATGTCGGAACAGCGAATGCAACAGCAGCGGCGTCTTTTTGCTGGCCAGCACCGCCAACATGTCAATCTCAAAGAGCAAACGCTTCTCCATGGAGTTAAGTGGATTGCACAGCGGACTCTTCCCGTGCAGTTCGAGCAGGCACTGATCCGTTTCGTTCTTCGGAGTGCGATAGAAGACGCACAATTGCTGGAATTGTTGACGGCTGTTCAGACTAGTTATGTAGGCGCAGTGGAGGCGCGCGGCTAGCTCCGGCTGTGAGCAATGGTTGCTGGCCTTGTAGATATGCCGTATTAGCTGCCGCGTGTACGGTGGACTAAGCAGCGGGCGCAGCTGCTGCAGCGGCTTCAACAGCAATTCCACAAGGTGCATCTGTGAGGTAGTGTTTATATTTTTCGCAATGTTCACCAGATTCCAGGCAAAGATGACCAGCTCATTGTTAGTGGGCGTGAAGCATTTGATGACTCTGGCCACATCGATGGCATAGTGCATAATGCTGGCCAGGACCTGTTGAGATGCCTGCATATAAAAGACTTAGTATGTATGGATGACACAGCTTTCATATATTAACTGCATACCTTGGAAAGCGTCGCCTGTGCCTCCACCTGCCAGCTGCTGTAGGCAACTGTGGCACAGCAGCCCAACGTGAAGACGCAATGCTTGCGCAGACTTTGGCAGGTGGCATCGTTGCTGCTGCAACTGGGGGCCAGTGGAGTGCTGCTGCCTGTCAGTTTCATAATCATGCTGATTAGGCACTGCAGCAGGTCAAAATGTGCGGCATATGCCTCCGCGCTATTTGTGCCGCCCAAGCACTGCCAGAAGTTATCATAGGAGGCACCCTTCTGGTCAATCTGATGCAGTTGCTTCTGCAACCGCACGAACATCAACAAAAAATCAATGTACCACTGCTCCTGGGCATGTGGCTGGCTCTTGTGCTCGAAGAAGTACACAAATTTCTTGGCCAGATCGATGTAGGGACGCTTTAGTTCCGCAGCTTGCGGGGATTCCCGTGTGTTCAATAGCTTGAGGTAGTAGTAGAGCAATTGCAGCACATGATTTTGTGCCGTTTGATTTTTGTACAGCTCGCGGCAGCTTCGCAGCAGCTGTAGCGTCCACGGCTGATGCTGGGCATCCTGTTGGCAGGCACTATCGTCCAGCTGCAGCAGCACCAGCAACGCGCTGAGATACTCGGGAAACTGTGCGTTTAGCTGATCCGCCGAGCCGCCATTGCAGGCAATTAGCTTGAACAGCGGCTCGCACATCCCGTTGAAGTCAGCCACAGGCAGGCCGGCCAGGATCTTAATGTATCCGGCGCTGCGTTTGCCCAACAGCTGGTTTAGCTCCACAATCAGGTCGCTATAGCCTTCGTCTGGCTGTTTCTTCTGAAGGCGGAGCATCTCTCGCAACAGCACGGCCAGAGACTGCAGAGCCTGGCACAATTGTGGCTTCAGCTCCACCGCATTTTGTTTGGCCATTTGGTGGCCAAAGAAATACAAATGCTTCACATGAATGGCCATATAATATTTGTATTCCGTCTTGCTTTGCATTTGGCAGGCTTGTGCGCTGATCATCGCATAGAATCTTTGGCATTGTTTAATGGTTTGCTAACAAAGGAAGAGATCATAGACTTTAATAGGGCCAATCCTCGCAAGAAGTGCTCATCCACTTACCTCGCGACAGAGCGCATGATGTATATATTGCAGGCTGATTAAATGATTGGTCCAGTATTCCGGCTGCGGCGCCACATGTGGCAGCATGCTGGCTACAATGTCGCAATAGAGGTCCGCATGCTGATGAAAATTCTCTTGCAGCGCGCAGCACAGATGTCGCAATATATTTAATTCATATTTAAGCGACTGCAAAGCGACGCTTGTCGTCCCGCCATTTCTAATTGATTCGAATTGTTTTTTTATGGACTTGGCAGCGGCTTTTACGTCAAGACTAGAGCCGCGTAGCTGGTTTTTCAATTCATCACGTGACATTTTTACATCTAGAATTAAGGTTGAATTGCAATTAATGGACACTCTATTAACATTTGCTGTTTGCTTGTTCGTTATGGAATTTGTATATGTCGCCGATAAATCAGGTTGAGTTATCGATAGCAACACTGTAGCTATGCATTTTATGTCAGTATTGTATAGTCTGTTAAGCAAGCAACACTGAACTGTAATAGCGCGCAATATATTTGAAAAAATGCATATTCATGAAATTGCTCTCGGAGTCAATTATGAGCACAAAACGAGTCAAAAGGTCAGACTAAAGGTCAATTAACTCCGCCAAAGCATTGAAAGGGATTGAATTTATGGAAAATGCATGAGAATTGTGATTTATGCATCGCTTAGTTACCAAATGGTAATAGCCATGTACATGTTCACACTTAAGGTCCAGGCGGCAAGTGTAACAAACACATACACGCATGCACATAGACAAAATGTGGTTTACCTTATTTGGCAAACATATCGCTGTAATAAATATACATATACATGACACATGGGTAGAGGGGGGAGGAGAGGGAGCGGTGACACGTTGAACTCTCAAATTCTCCAAAGTCGGAAGTCACGTTTAAACGTTTTCGCTAAAAGTTTCACACACATAGTCCAGGGACTCTTGATGATTGATGAGCCACACACACACACACACACATACACGTGTGCTTGCGTGTAGAACATGTATATGGTCATTAGTGTGTCATTGTGTTTATCTTCCAGTTACTGATACACACATGCTCATTCACACACACATTAGCACTTGTTGATAATTCGGGCATGGTTTTAGCTTAATTAAGATGAAGTAAACACAAGAGACAGGCCACAATCCATAGTTCGCAGACACCGTTGGTTAAAGCCTCAATTGCAGGTTTCAGATGACAGCTGTGACCACTTGACATATATTATTATTATTACTTTTATACCCTTTCCCATGGGCAAACGGGTCAATGTGTGCAAATGTGTTTATCAAGCAAAGAAAACCATTTGCCAGTCCATTAAATGCTTTGAGTGTTGACACAACTATTAAAGAGTTTATTTATAAGCCATATATGCATTTAAATTGTGTTCATTCATATTAAAATACGGCTTGACTATCCTTTATCATTCTCTCTCTCTAACTCTTGCGCTCACACTATCTTACTCATTCTCTCCATTCTTACACTCTCCCTATAATCCCAACTCTCTTACTCTTGAATAATTTAGCTTTGAAATCACATGCTTTCGATCTCTCTCTCCCTTTCTCTCTCTCTCTCTCTCTCTCTCTTTCTGCTTATTGTTTTATTAATCGTTTTTACTTTGCTCCACTTCTCAAGCCTTTGCTCTCCTCTCTCTCTCCCTCTCCTTTTTCCTCTCTTTATATTTAAAACTGGGTATTTGCCAGTCGGGCAGCTTGTTTTTTTACTATTATTAACTTTTTAGCTTATTGAGCAATGATTGGCCATTCTCCCAACAATCTGGCTTAGAATTTATGGCCAGTCATCTAGCTTTGGCAAAGTTGAAATGCCAAATGTGTGTGGCTCCCTCCCCCTCACTCCCCTCACTCCCTGCCTCTCTCTCTCGCTCTTTAGTTTCAGTTCTTGGGTTTAACTTGAGTTGATTTGCTTGAGTAAATATTTAGACAAGATTTTCTGGCTTGCGGTCAGTCGCTGTTTGTTTTCATTCACATTTTTACATTTAACAAAGATTTTATTTTTTTCTTTGTCTTCTTCTTGTTTTTGACTCAACTTTAAATATTGAAAATGTGCAATTTCATTGGAAACTACAAAAAAAAAAAAAAAAAAAAAAAAGTCGCAATCGCTGTTCGCTCTGTCATTCAGCTGTCAATATTTGTTCCAATCGAAATGTTTACAGAACAGCCAAAAAACATTCACAAATACAAAATTCTGACAACAACAAGAAAAGTCCCAATAGAGAAAAAGTGAGGGAAAATTTTGCGGCTGTTGCCAAAATCAACAATGACCCAACAAATTTCCCAAATGCATTCACAGATTCCCTCCCTCGCTCTCTTTCTCTTTCACTCTATGTGTGAATTGTATTTTAATTATGTGCAAACAGTTAGACAGACAGGCACAGGCACAGAGGGATAGAGAGGGACAGACCGACTGACAGACTGTTTTATAGACAATTCATTTTGTAGTCAATTAAAATGTGGACTTTGGTGCAAATTTTGCATGCGGGTCGTTAATTAAATTATGCGCCTCGCTAATTTAAATGGCTCTAATTTGTCTGCAGTCGTACCTGCCTACTTGCTCTTCCTCTTCTTCTCGCTTAATTCATTCTGCATCCTGTGACAGGTAACAAGGATTTATTGACTTTCTTGCCTTGTCTTGGCGCCACAATTGCCCAACAAGGAGCGCAAAATTCCTCTTAATTAATTTTGCAGCCCATGTGAAAAGCTGTCAGGCTGAGAAAAACACTCGCAGAGTAAATGCCGCACAGAAAATGCCGGAAAATGTGTTAAGTGTGTGTGCGGAAGGGAAGCAGGGAAATTAATTCGAAGGATATGTATGTATATCTGTTGTTCAAGCACTCGAAGCACATTTCGATTCCAAACTATGTGCAACTTAATCTAATATACTCACCGAACATTCATATATGTATATATGGCTTATATACGTATAAAATCTATATAGTCTATATACATTTTATGTAGTTAATTCACAGAAAAAAATCGTTAAGAATAGCTTAAAGTCCTATCTGAAGCTATTGAAGATCATAGTTTTATACTCTGAGCCTATTGAAAATAAGTAAATGGAGTATTACATTTTGTGGAAAGAAGAAGGCGTGGCAAACCCGATGAAGTATATAGATTCTTGATCTGCATAAACTTCCAAGTCGACTAAGCCCTTCTCTATTTCTCTTCGTCTTTTCGTATGTAGGAACACGTCGATCTCCGGATATATGAGAGCTACGCCCTCTAAATTTTATAAGTAGATTTTTCTATAGCAAGCGCATATAGACGTTGTAAACGTTAACCGATAACTCTTTCCGTTTGCCTATTATCGATAACATGCTTAAGTTACTCGAGCATATCGCGAACATCTCTTAAAGCTAGAGTCATAAAACTTAGTATATATATGTCCATATACATACATATATTCAGCTAAAGGAGGCACGCATTATGAATTCTTCGGATTTAAAATATCTCCCCCATACGTGCTACTATTCAATTTTTGTTTTACTACTTTTTGCATTCAACAAATCCTTTCTATTTCATCCTCTTCCATTTTCAATATTTTCCTTTTTAAGCCTGACAGCAGAAACTTTGCTTCTTTTTTTCTTCTCTGACAGCCGTCAATTTGAGCAACTTGACCAATGCTGCGGATATGCCCCATCCTCCCCCTCAGTAACGGTATTCTGCGTGGCGTCATTTGCTGAAATCTCAGATTTTCCCCTTCAGTTAAAAATCGAACTGCGAGTCGAGACATTTGCGCAAAAATTCACGCTTGAAAAACATGTGGAAAATGTTGTCGCTTGTAAATTGTTGTAGTTGTTGTTGTTGTTGTTGTTGTTGTTGTTTTTTGGCATGCGTCGAAATGCTTGAGAAGAAGTGGGAGATGAAGATAGAGCGGAGGGGAGGGGGAGAGTAAAGGAAGACAACATTAATTTATGGGCTGCATGCCTCAACGGCAGTTGCAAGTGCACTCTAAAGGGTGGAAGGAGGCAGAGAGGGAGTAAAAAAGGAGAGGATGGGGGAGCGGTAGAGCAGTCGCCGTTAACGAGTCCATTACGGCCAACACTGGAAGCTGAGGGAGCCTTCTTGCAGCAGGGACTACCCTAAAAGCCACTTTCCGCATGCCGCATGCCACATGCCACATGCCACATGCTACATGCCACACGCCTCATGCCACTGGCGACTCATCTCTCTGGCTGGTATGTGGAGGCATTTAATTAAAATAGTTTGACTAACGCTCACTTTGCTGACTAAGTTGCTTTTATGGGCAGCGTTAACGTTAACGGTACCGAATGCATTCATAAACATCAAAATAAAAAACTTTTCGAGTGTCAGAATTATGTTGAGCTCAAGCTCTTTTGTTTCGCATACCCTGCCTCGCAGATAGAGTATTTACATTTTGGCATGTGGCTGGCAACATTTGTGGGGAATTTAAAATTTTATATATTAGAACAGTTTGAATTGTATTTTGTTATTATTAATTTTTTATATGTTATAATTTAAAATTGTTTTATTAATTTGTTGACTTATATTTCACATCGACTTTTAGTATTATGCAATCAACTTCTATTACAATAAATATAAATATAATATTTATAATAGAGTATTCACATTTTGTTCATCTTGCAGTTCTCTTCCTCTTTCTTGCTGTTTGCTTTTACTTGGCTCATTCTTGTCGTTTCATGGGTGGGGTCTTAATGACCTTACGTAACCGTCACAATAGCCCCGCCCCTTGCCGCCCCGCCCACTTTCACGTCTGCAATCCAAATGAGTCATTTGGTTGCCGCTTGGAAGCTGTTGCCACAAATTTTCAGCTGATTATCGCCCCAAATGTCAATGGCCAAAAGTTTAACCATGGCCACCAGCAAAGAAAAGAATTGGCATTGAATATTTGAGTATATGTCTATACATATATTTTTATTCATTTATATTTTCTTCTATCTATATATTTATATTATAGACTTGTACTTATTGTTTATTATTATATTTTTACCCTATGCCCTAAGTCTTCTAAATTATTCTTAATATCTTATCCTTTAAGCAAATACCTTTTTTATTCCTTATTTTATACGAAACTCTAATTCGCATTCCAATTTTAATTGTCAGTTTATATTTATATTCATATGAGATCAGTTTCGCATCCGTTTCCTGTTTTTATTTATTTATTTTTTTTTTTCAGCCACTTTCGACTCGCTTTCGAATTGCATTTAAAACCAATTATCAAATCATGTCGCTGCCGGCTGACAAACTCATTTATTTTGCTTGCAGCGCTTAAAGCTGCTTGACATGGGGAATGCCCACATTGCCACACACACACACGCACACTGTTGCACGCTAATCAAGTCCAAGTGCAAGTCAAGTCCCAATTTTGCTTTCGTTTTGAAGCCACAAACAAAGATATTTCCAGTATATTTTCCAATGGGGGGAAAACTCTGAGGGATCCGGATCCGAAGAGCCTGTCAAAACTGTCGCCAGGGCCTGAAATTGTCATTTCTCAGTGTCAGAGCGAGAAATAGTTGAGGCGTACCCCATTGGAGGGGGTTTCCAACTAATTTTAATGTGTGAAAATTAAGTTTTTGGACATGTCTTTAGTTTTCTTCTTTTTTTTTTTTTTGTGGTTTTCCATGAGAAATTGGTTCGACCTGCGCTGCTTACCAATTAGCTTCTCTATAAGCCTTATAGCCATGAGAACCTGTCGAGTGTTAATTAAATGTCTAACCAAGCATTGCATTTGCAATATCTGGGCGTCGGTTTTTTTTTTTTTTTTTGGCTTGTATACCCTGTAGGCATTTTAAATTTGTGTTAAGACACTAGCGATTTTTGTTGTAGTGGAAGATTTAATACCCTCGAAATTGAATTTTTGAGTTGAAATATCTTCCATATAATTGTTCTATACGATATCATAAATATATTGGATGATCATATACATATATGTATATTTACATATTTATATGCAGTTTATGGGTCACTCACTCCCACCTGACTTAATCATAATATACCCCTGCATGTGTAGGACATAGGGTATGCTGCCCTTTAAGTTTTATTATAAATTAAAAGACAGTATAATAATTTCTGCGATGCTATTAATGGCCCAAAAGTTAGACACTCAAATATGTCCGCCCCTTCTGCATGCAGGGTATCTGTAGCCCACAGCATTGCCGCTCGTTTCGCTTATGTTTTCGCACCAACTAAAATACAATCGGCATAAATCATGTGGCAAGCGCCACAAAATACACCGCGACATATTAAATTTACAAGCTGATTTTGATTTATGCGCATAATGCATATGAATATAAGTATTCATTGTTGTTGTTGCTGTTGTTGTTGTTGTTTCTGTTGCTGTCAAGTTGTCTCGACGCTAACTTAATTTAACTCGCGTCGCGTTTCCTATCTCCCCTCCCTCTCCCTTACTCTTCCTCCTTAATCTCTGTCTCTCTCTCTCTCTCTCTCTCTCTCTCTTGTATTTCTCTCATAGTAAATATATGAGCCTGTTATCTTTCCGTCTCCTTCTCATTTCAGCTCAACCTACGCATTTAGCGGTATTCATCAGTCAATTGCAATTAATATCCATATAGTATGTCATACCCTATCATAGGGTATTATAATATTGTTAACACAACTGTAAAGAGTATGGAAATATGTGTCGATATTAAAATATTGTCTTTATATAAATATCAAGGTTAATTGATAGAATTGCAATAAAGTATGGTTCAACTAAAAGTAATCAGAAATAATTCAGATATATATGAAAATATTGTAATTTGGGATGAATCTCTTAAAGATAAATTTCGCTACTTCTTTGGTCTCCAACTGGAATATTGTTTTACAAATTTCAAATATTAGTATGCTTTTTGCTAAAACACATAAAAGATATTATAATACAGACAATATTCAAGGGTTCCGGTTGAAACGTTTCTTGTTCTCTAAAAAAAAACTGAGCTGCTTATCAATTCCATAGTCAACATTTTAATTTTGTATTCGCAAGTTCTTAAATAATAAGACAGATAATGATAAGTAGAATATAACAACTTAAGAACTGAGAAATCTGGCGTAATTATAAATATACATGAGAAGTGCTGTTTGTGCATTCGCGTGGAACTTATTCGAGTGCTCCGCACTTCTCCATTTGGTGGGCGTTAAAAAGTGGGTTGCCTGTCACTGCAAATGACAAACTAACCGACAGAGAGAGAAGGAAAGAGAGAGTGAGAGGGAAAGAGACAGCAAATGACAGCTTCATTAATTAAGACAAAAATTTGTGGTTGCTGATGATGAAGAGGAGGAGAAGGAGCAGTTGGAGGGGGGAGGTGGGGGTGGAGGTTGTCTCCATTCCTGGAAGCCCATTCAAAAAGCAGCAATTAGCGGCGAGCTTGTAAATCTTTTAGCTGGCAATTTGATAAGTCCACATAACTTGACCCACTTTCAAGCCAGTCTGCGTCTCACTCACTCCCCCCCCCCCCCCCCCCAAACCCTCTTTAAATTCGACACGGTTTCCCATTTTGGCCACAAAAAAGTTAAGTTTTATGCACACTTTTTTTTTTGGGCAATTTGTGTAAATGTCTGCATTTAAATTCAGATTTATCATTTAAAACTCTTAAAGTTAAGTTTGAAGCTTAATTGCGGTTAAGCTTAACTTTTTTGCTTTTTTCAGCTTTGTCTAACTTTATGAGTCTCCTGCGTGGCATTGTTGAGAGTTTCCTTCGCCATGCAAAGTTTCTTTTTTTAATTTGTTTTGCACCACTCTCAACCACAAGCTGCCCATTGGGGCCCTTAAGTCAGATCTATATGATGGGGAAGTGGGAGTGTTTGGGGGCAGACTGGACAATCAAACTAGTTGCGACCGCAACTGCCAGCGGAAAATTAAAATAAAATATATGCATAAAAAGTCGAGTTTTATTCATATGAAAAGTATTATAAAAAAAAAAAAATAAATAAAACACAATGAACAGAGACTAAAAGTCAAAAGGCATATGTAAATAAATGAATGTACATATGACAGTTGGAATTAATTGAATCTGTCGCGACATTTGCCAATTTGTTGCTTTTCATTTAATTTGTATGGCAAACAAATAGGCCAATGCAAAACAAATCAATTAAATCAATTCAATTTAAAGCTTAATGCATAAACTGATTTAATTTGTTACGTCAATTCAAATTGTTCACAGTTGGCGCCAGTCAGTGTTGGTAAATGGGAAACGACGAAATAAAGAGAAAGAGAGAGTGAGCGGTATGTAAGGAATTGCCTCAATCTTCTTGATTGTGTTTGTCAGAGATAATGTAAAACTAAATATTAAATGTTAAAATTTAATTTAATTAATTAACTCTTTTTAATTACTACCCAAACATCTGTCCATTACATATTTACATAATTCAGTTTCAGGCGCTCATTAAAAGAATCGATTTGGTATCGATACCCACTCGCAAAGAATTAAGCTATGTAGTGCTCTCTCACGTTCGCTCTCTCTCTCTCTCTCCAACTCATCAACTCAACGCCTGCTGTTCTGTGTATTTCTCGTTGCTTGGCCTCAGTCTGTGTTCAACGTTCGACGCGTGTGTTTGGGTGTGCGCTCGCTGCGCGGTGAATTTATGTGTAAATGACGCGCTTTATTTTAATAACAATATAAATGCAATGCGGCTAACTGAAGTCTAATCAGTAGCACCCGTCTGACTATGAAAAGTGCAATACTTTTAATTTACGAATTCAGTGCAAGTCATGAATTGACAAAAAATACGATTCGCAACGCTATCCTGCGGCCAGAAGATACAAACGTTAGTTAGAGCGAGACAACGCTACGGTGTGCGCAATTTGTTGATGTCGTTTTTGTTGTTGCCTGGCGCTTATTCCCATATGCAGTTGTTGTTGTTGTTGCTGTAGATGAATGTGCGAGTGGTTTGTTGGTAAAAGAAAAAGAAAAAAGGAAGAAATTTAATTTGTTATTGTTGAAACCGGCAAAACACACAATATGCAAGAAATATAAAATGAAGCGAAATAAAATTAATTAAACAAAGTGCGTGTACACCAAACGAAAATTCGATGAATACACAACAAAAGTGGAGGGAGCGTGAAATAATAAGAAGGAATGTGCCGAATGTGTAGAATGTTTGTGCAAAAGTGACAACACGCAAAAGGAACCGAAAGAAAGCGAAACCAAAAACCGTTTAGCGTTAAGCGCTCAAAATGCAGCGCAATAAAAACAAATACTAAAAAGTAACGAGAACGGTTTTAATTCAAATTAAATACCAAAATTAATCGCAATAGAAAACAGTTTACAAAAAGGTTTCAATTCAAATATAGATCACTAAAATGGCCAAAAATAACGGATATAAGATTTACAAATGGATTTGTCTAGGAATGTTTCTTCTATTGCAAATGGCAACATTATCAAAAGCGAGTCAAGGTAAGTAAACAAATTGGTTAGCGTTACGAATTATACTATATACATATATATCATAGTCTAGGTATGGTAACTTTATTTTTACGGTTAGTTTTGCTAAAGGTGACGGACTGTCTGGTCGACGTGCAAAATTGCAGGTTTTTTGCGTTTGTTTTTCCCCTATCGACCTGCGTTAATTTGTTTTATCATATCAGTAGTTGATAAGCTCCACTATTTGACCATATGTACCCAATGACGAGTATTTGTATTTCATAACCCTTTGCTTTTCTAACAAAATTGACGCATATTGGGGATTTTTTTTGCAATCACGAATCACACGTTTCCTTTACATACTTATGGTAGTCATATATTATCACAAACTGTTTGCGATAATTAATGTGTCGCACTATTCAGATAAGACAAGGACGTTGCAAATTACAGTACTCGCTCGCTAATTAAAACACTTATCTTTGATAAAGTTAATTATAATTAAAGCATTTAGATAATTTACGAAATGCATATTTTGGTTGATTAAGGCTTAGTTTAGGTTAACAGATCATCCATTCTAGAGATATTTTAAACATATATAATTGATTAAATTGTAATAAACGAGTCCTCGCATTATGCGATCATTCACTGTATATTGTCATTTTTATGGACACAATTTTACAGTTTGTGGATGATAGATGATAGCAGAGTTGTACACTTACCCACTTTCTTCTATATCAGATAATTACATATTTTAAAAGTCATGCTGAAAAATTTAAAATAAAAAGACGTTCTTTCACTAAAATCAAGAACAAAAAAAGGAAAGAAAAGTAAACCAAGTACTAAACAAAGTTTGTCTACTTATCAGAATTTCTTATCTTTATTTTGGACTTTTAAGAATTCTTAAATGGGTTCCGTTGTGAGTGTCATTTTTTTCCTTCTTGAGACGATCGTTCGATGCATATTTGTGTGTATATTTAGCCAAGAATGGCAAAAATGTTTAAATAAGTGTCTCATTTTTATTGACACGCAATTAACTTGAGGAGCGTCACTTACGTTAAATTTGTAGACTGCCCGGCTTACGGATACCCTACACCACGTATGCTGTAATGTAATTCTAATAAACATTCAAATAGGCGAATTGTTTATTTTAACTAGAATCAGTTTGCAGACAGAAATATTTGAATATGACCTGTGGGTTTTCGAAAGTCGGAGATATTGACTTGCAAATACCCTATGAAGTATATAATGATTTATGTTTAGAACTATGATTTTTAGTGCTGAATTGGCTGACTTGACTAATGGATACCCTATTTACATTTATTCAATCTATTTTTTTGAGTAGTACATATTAGAAAAATACATATTACAGGTATTATAGATACTTTATGTTAAACAAATAGTTATAATTTGCATGTGCCCTGCCAGCCTGTTACAGGGCATGAATAATTGAGTGTGATTCCTAACCAAATGAATTCCCATAAACAAAAACTAAATTCAAAAAGCAACGATAAGTGTCGTATAAGCCCAGGTAAACGGAAAACAGGTCAAATATCCGGCTAAAAGGCAGAATTTCAATTTCAATTTAGTATCTGGGATATCTGAATATATAAACATCAGCTAAAATCCACACAAAATGCGCAAATAATGCAAACAAATTAAATGCCATCAACCCCCTTAAAGAATTTGAGGCTTAAGCCTGGAATTTATCACTGCCAGCCACAAAAAATGAACATCCCTGAAAATGAGAAAAGCCGGGGGTGAAAAAAAGTCAAATTGAAAATAAAGAGAAAAGATAAGCTGTTCCCGTTGCCCGAAAATGTGCTTTATCAAGGAACATTTCGACTATAAATACATATGCAAATTGCGTGTTACGGAAAGGATGTCAAATTTTTTGGGGTCAAGCTACGACCACTACGGACTAACCTTTATCAGTATGATGTGTAGAATAGACTAAACTAACCAAACTAGCAGGGATAATTAATCAGAAACGAGATTTATGAAAGAAAGACAGTGACTAATAATAGGATATACTTTTTAATTAAATATTAACAACGAAAAACAGGGAGGAGAAGAATTTTGCTAGAAACTTTATTTAGATGCTTGCGTTTTTATATAGGAGTAAAAATGATAAATAGATAATGAAAAAATACTAAGGAAATATATGATGGAAAGATAATATGTAGTCTGTCAGAAAAAATATATGAAATATGTGTGTTATTATAAAGATATTTAAAATTAAGCTAAAAACTTGCTACTTATTTATAACAGTGTATTAATAAACTGCAAAGGACAAGCATAAGCACTCACTGCTTCTCTCTGTGGTGCTTCTCTAAATACAACTTTGACACGCATTCCTTTGCTTTGAAAACTTTGGAAGCCGGCGCCAATTGTTGGGCACAGGTTGGCTTTAATAAAACAGCACTGGCTCAAAGCACACGCACACACACACACACACATACACATTTAATTAATGGCCAGGCGGTAATTAAAAAAATCTTAGTAGCACACACACACACAGAGGAAGCAACAACAATACGGTTCTTTTACTGGGTGTTGTCCATAAGCAAAGCGAAGTAAATTTACGTACGCTCCGCTCCTGTTTCCATTCTTTTCGAAGTAATACCCATATTAAGCTATACTCTGCTTCTGAAGGAACGAAGGGTATATTGGTTATCTCCCATGAAAGCAAAACTAAAGCCTAGAGATATAATAATGAAGGCTATATAGCTAAGCATTCAGTAATGTTATAAAATATTCCAAATTAATTAGGAATATGCTAATATGTCAAATGGAACAGAGTATCACAGTGTCGATTACTTGTGTTGGCAACGTTATTACTTCGTTTTTTTCGCATTTTACTTTTAATGGTCATAATTCATTGTTTACTGCTGGCCCCGTGAACTGTGACAATTGTCTTCTTTCCCGGCGTATCCTGTGCGAATCCAGGAAAGAGCTGAAAATAAAGAACAGACCGGCATATTTGGCCGCATTACTTGTTATATGATATACTATATGAGTGACATGTTATTCTAATTTCACACCCCTTTATTTTGTTTTTGTTCCTGTCGTTGTTGTTGTCGTTGTTGTGAAGGGTGCGTTGTCGTCGTCATAAAACATTTCCATATGGCCGCAACTCCGAGGCCTTCGGGCTCTGTCGCAATGTGTACACAATGTACATAAATAAGCAGAGAGAAAAAGGGAGAGAGTTAAGCAGAGCAACTGAGAAATGGAGAAGTGGAGAAACGGAGAAACGTCTACACAGAATGAGGTCATTTTTCTTTCGTTTGGCTGTCAACTAATTACAGCCAACTGCAAGAGCTTTTCCTTATGCCCGGAAATTTGACAGACGAAGGACTTGGTTGCAACTGAAAAGGATCTCGCATTCCATTACCTGTACCTTACCTTACCTTTACCTTTACCTTTACCTTTACCTTACCTTTCCTTGTCAATTTTCAATCAGTGCAAACAAAGCAACAAAATAACATTGACAGACAGTCAGACAGACCCTGAGGTACCCCGGAGGACTTGCCAAACAGAATCGAAGCCTTTGTCGTGGTTTTAGCCATGTTCAGCAACGGATGCGACTTGTTTGCATGTGTGTGTGTGTTAGTGTGTTGGAACTTGGTTGTGGCTTTGACATTGTTCAAGGTTGCAATTCGCAAAATGTGTTCCTCACGGTCCTAAATTTAAGTTTACCCATAGATGCAAATAAAAACCTGTCGATATGACAAACAAAATTTCAACACGTACTTGTAGTTATATTCCTAACTATAATAAATTGTCATTAATGTGTTGAATGTAACAACTCTTAACTTTGCTTATGATAATTATGATATATATTTGTATAGACGTAGTTATTTATTTATATCAATTGTTCCTTTCATCGGGGATTTATTTATGGTTGATATTTAATAGCTTTAACAACAACACAAGCCTCACGAAATACGTGAAACATTAAACATAAATATATTTTTTTTATTATAATGTCAAATGCCAAATTATTATTATTATTTTAAAAATGATAAGTTATGGACAGTAGGTAATTTAGACAATAGTTGAGCTAAAGAAAGTATAATATATAAATAATAAGTGTAGATGAGTAAACCAAATGGAGAGCATAAGCTAAAAAGATCAGGTTTAAGCTTCATTTGCTTGTATCAAATATTGGATGACCAATAGAAAAGCGATAGTTTTTCGCTCGAGTGGAAAATCTAAATGAGTTCACTTATTTATTAGCGGCTGCTGTTTAACTCTACCGTTATTAGTGGCCCAGCTGCGCATTAAAAACAAAATTAAAGCGAATTTCGAGGCAAATGCGAATTTTAATTTGGACAGCACATAAATTATTCACACAAAAATAAAAAAAAAAAAAACTGGGAAAACAAAAACACAAAAAAAAAACAAAAACAATGGATGCATTTTCGACATGTCGTGTTGTTGTTTTTATGGTTTTCGTGTTTTATGGGTTGACCACAACAACAACAACAATAAAAGGAACATGTTTCAAAAATGAGCGAGCAGAACAACACCCACAGCATTTGCCCTCTCGCTCACACTCACACGTTCGCTTCTGCTGCTGCTGCTGCAAATGCAATTTGGGCCGACTTCTTCCTCTTTTTAACCAATTCCAAGACACAACATGAATAATTCACAAAAACAATAACAACATAAGGAGTTGGAGCAATCCCAAAACACAAAATCCGAATCCGAGGCAGTTGTTGATGTGTTTGCAACCTCTGCTGCTTCTGCTGCTGCTGATGTTGCAGTTCAACGCACCCAAATTCCCAGCAGTACAACAACAACACCTACGTCGACTCCCATATCTGGTCAGCGCTGTTCTCTCCGATCCTCTACTCAAGGCAAAGCCCAAAATGCAGCTTAAATAAATGCCAACAGGAAACGGCATAAAAATTCACTTTATTTTCATTTGCAATTACGAATGGCATTGGCAATGCACTTTAAAGGGAGAAGAAGGCGAAAATAATAATAAACTTAATAAAATACTTGTGGGTATGTGGGCGTGGTCGTGCAGCCAATTTGCATAGTGCTTAGTGCGAAGGCGTGGGCGGGCATCCAAGCAGCCAATCAGCAAAAAAAAATTCTAGAACAGAATCTCGACTGAAGCTGTAGATGAAGCTGCAGCTGGGAAGCCTTTTAAATTGTCCGCATAACAATGCATATTTTTGCTAGACTGTGCGACCAGGAGGTGTTAACTTACCAACAACAACAACTACATTAACAAGAACAACAACAGCAGTGGCAGCTCAACAGAGCGCGATGAAAGGTCAGAAGTGAAAACTGTGGCAAGAACTGAAGTCAGAGACGGATCTGCGGCCAGCAACCAAGGCAAGCTACACAAGAACCTACTTTAAATGCTTTCAAGTATACCCTTACCAAAATTAAGTCTTACGACTTTTGTGGTTTGTTGGCATTCTGTGGGATATCCATATTTAAATATCAATTTATGCTAGAGAATTTTACATTCGTTGTTCAGCTTGTGTTTGAATTATCATTTCCTTCTGCATCCTGTTGCAATTATTGTTGCCGTTGATTTCATGTTTCATGCTTGGTTATATAATAATATATGTGTTTTGGCTGGTGCTATTTTAACGGCACTTTAAACGTTTGCATCGCCAATGCAAATCCCGAACAGCTTTTAGATGCAGTTTGCCAGCCTACAAAATGAAGCGCAAAACTCGCTCGTCGAACGCACTTAAGCGCAAGTTAAGCACCTCTGGAGCTTCAACTGGAGTTTCCATAAAAACGGTCAGACTTTATCGGACTAGACTATGCCGATTCACTTAATCACCTGCTGCAAACGGAAGTCGTAAGAGGTTTTACTTTTGCTTCAATTGGCTTTTAAACGTGGCTTATAATGCTTGCAGCTACTAGCTCTCAGCTTCCAGCTTCTAGCTCCAAGTCTCAGCCACGCCCCCTTTTTTGCAACGCCTCCAATTGAGTAGAAGCTGCGCCCGCAGCTGGACAAAGAACTCAATTAAAACTTAACTCAACACTCGGCGGAATTTATAACGATTACAATAAATATGAAAAAGATTGTTTTGAAGTATGCCTGACTTAAAGAATACCCTGTACAAATATATATCATTATTTACTTTATATAGTTCTATTGTTGGTATTACTATTAAAACTAAATTTAGTTTAAGAATCAGTATTATTAATCGTAGTAGAAAACCCGTACTTGCAGATACCCTAAAGATTATTAATGCTTGAATATTAGAGAAAGTAAAAGTATCTATGGTCAATTAGTAATCGAATATGTCAAACTTTATAGTGTAACTTCTTTCAGTATACGTAGACTTCATTTCACGCTGACTGATCTGATATTCCTGATACCCTCACGATCTGCAATCTCGCAGCAAACGACACCCAGACATTTGAAAGCTTCTGCAGAATGCAGTTCGCTTGCACGGAACATGTTTTGATAAGATCTATCACAAAATTTGCATTCTCGATTGTATGAGCTCATATATATGCGGCATAGTTGACCTCCAAGATACCCTACTTTAGAAATAAATCGCATTTGTGTACTCTTTACTTAACGACCTGTTTTTTCTCATTATCTGCCACTTCTCTTTGTTTTTGTTAAGATTGATTAAGCTCACATGCATATACCCTATAGCTACATCTGGGGTATTTTCTGCTTGTTGCTTCTTTTACCTGATCCCCACTTTTCATTTAGCTTCAGGGCATTGCAAACAACTCGCTTCATAATTATTTCGAAGGCACAAACTTGATGCATTGTTATTGTTGTTGCTGCCACGCCTTGGGGCAGCATTAATTGAAAATGCGGCAGCAAATTGAGTCGGTCATTTAGGCGACTTGTTCATGTCTCGCCAAGAGTCTCGACTTGGGCGACTTATCGGCCGCTTATCGGTCAAACGGAACCCAACTAAACGTTTCTTGCCGGCCTTAAAGTAGATCGATCGATCGTTCCATTCAATCCACTCTCCACTCTCCACAGTCCACAGTCCACTGTCCACAATCCACCTCCAATTCCTGCTCTTCGTATTTGTATCTGCAGCGTTAATCTAGCGGCTGCGATTGCCACACAACAACAAAAAAATAGAACATGAAAAACGAGCCACAAACTACGAGAGAAGAGACAGAGATAGATAGATGGGAAGGAGGTGGGGAAAGGGGGGCTAGTGGGGAAGCTTACTGGCAAGCAAGTAATTTGTTACAAGCAGCACAAGACAAAAGCAGCAGGCAACGATCTGAACTGCGACTCCGCGTTGAAGCGAATGCTCAGCGGTTGCGATTATTTTAATATTATCTACAAAATGCACGTACTTCATGCCACTTACGAGTCGATGCCACTGTAGTTGTTCTCCCTGCTTAGGTACACTGGTTGCAAGTCTTTGAAATGAGAATATCAGTGATAAAAGATGTAGGAAAAATAAAAAAGCTAAGAAACGATTAGCAAAGTACAAATAAGAGCAATATACAATACAAGATAATATGAGATACAACGCATGGAAAGTGGAAAAAAAGTATATTGAACAAATAAATACAAGATCTAATAATCCATAATCTTAGCTTAATATAAATGTAGGGTAAGTTTTAATGTAAAAAATATAAACAGTTCAAGATCAACAAACATCACCTCAGATTTAACTTATATAAACTTATTCTATTGTTTAGTTCAATAAAAACATATTTAAGATAAATAATCGTAATACACAGTATATCAACATTACTTTTTTCTCCGAAGAACAATTCGCATTTAGAGACTGTATATAAAAATATATAAACAAAAGAGTTGCTTGGCTTAGCTTTGTATTTCTTAAACAAGACTACTAATTCATAAGATACAGTTATCATATGTATCTTAGAAATCTAAAATATTACCTTACAAATTTGTTTATATTTTATTTCAAATGACATAACTAGAATAAAATGGTAACGTTAGATGAAATTTAAGCTGGGTATACTACAATATCTATAGAAAATACATTTAATAATTCTCGTTTATATATTAACTATGCCTTATTTATGTAGCTAATAATCTTATATATAGATGAGTAAAACTCGAACTGATGACTAATATATTTCTTATCTATGTTTATCTAAACTGTTCTACGAACTGAGTTAAAAATCTTACTTCACACAATTATATTTTTTTCCTTGCTCTTCCATGTTTGCACCACTGTGCACTGTCTAGCTGGCAGCACGACGATCCCGCATGGCTGCTAAGCCAGAAGCACACACACACACATACACACAGACAGGCATAGTCTTAGACACAGTCAGTGATCTTTGTTGTGATCTTATCTGAAACGTTGTCCGTCCCTTGGATCCGGGGTTTCGCGCAACTTAAGTAGGTACTAAGTGGTGCATATCTCATAGGCCTGGCCAAGACTGCGGATCTGTTCAGCTGTTGAGCTGTTGAACTCGCTGACTGCCGTCTGCTGTCTCTTGTTCTTGTCTTTTGTCCTTTGTCTTTTGTCTCTTGTTGTTGTGTTCTTTAAAAGCGAATGTCAATTACATTCGTAGTTTATGACGCAGCTGTCGATATCTGATTAATGGCTATTATCTGGCCACAAAGAGTTGCAACTGCAACTGCATCAGCCACAGCTACAGCCACAGCAATCGGCTGTGTGGCACATCTTCAATTGAGCTGTCTTGTTCAGGTGGCTGCCACAGTTTGTTAATTTACGTGTCGCCGCTGACATTTGCATAAAATGTTTAAAATGCGACCAGTTCGCTGACATGCGTTTGCTTTTGGGTCCATTAGACGCCAAAGTTAATGTGCAAGCGGGCCAAAACACTTGACGCGATTCTCTTTCGGCCAACACTTAACTCTGTCCCAAACAGACGAAGTCTGGAATGCAGCAGCTACTCGATTTGAAAGCCACGTAACTTTGCAGCCACTGCCGCTGACAGCGTTTGCTTTTGGGCCAGGCCAACTACTCATGCGGTTTCGGCTGCTGTTGACGGCCATCAAACGATTTTAGCGTTGCCGTTAATAACTGAAAACTGACAAACTGATTACATACTAAAGAAGTCATCAAATTTGGATCCATTATAACTAGCATTCTCATCAAGCATCTTAAATTATTTGCTTCCATAAACTTTACTTATCTAATTGAAAGTTTTTTGACTGATTAAGAGCGATTTAAACACTGAGAAGTATCTATTTCCAAACTTTTTGTCTAGAAAAGTTGAGCTGCAACGTATAAACGAAAATTGTATGAAATACATAGCAAAATTGTAAATCAAAAACTTTTAGTGAGTTATGGGTATGGGTAGCTACTCTTCCAGCCAATTATAAGCTGCCAGTAAAACGTTTCTGGTTGTAAGAGATATTTTAAGTGAATTACTTGCGGTTGAATTGTATGAATCCTAAGTGAATCCTCACTTCTGCGTTTTATATGCAGTGGATTAACTATAATTATCTTTCTTCTGGCTCTTCCCTATATTTGCAATTTTTGTCGCGCAGTTATGCAAATCTTATAATGAGGTGCTAGAATACCAGAATTTAAGTATACCTCTTACGTCTAGTAATGACACAACCTGAAACCCTGAATCGTCGTAACAATGAGTTAAAGAACCCGGTATATTGTTTATCTACTTCCAAATAAGTTGCATGTACTTCACGAACTGTTGCATAAGGTGCATTAAATTATGCGAACGTTGACAATGGAACTGGTTAGGCAGCTGGTTAGAATAGAATGTATACTAGGTGAGGTCTACGTGGGCGTAAATATCACTTAAACGATCATAATTAGATATAAATGCATGCAAATGTTTTGGATAGGATAAGTTTTTGCTTGTGTTCACCAATTGCGTATTTTTATAAGTCGGTAATGAATTTCAGAGTTTGTAATTTAATTTTAATACCCATTTAATTGTAAGTTTCAAGTGATTAACTTCATTCGAAATCTGATAAGAAATCAATTATTTATTTGGGCTATTAAAAACCAATTTGCATTGCAAAAAAAAATGTTTAAATATTTATTAATAATAAAAAATTCACTTAATAGAGAGTTAACATTAATTTACTTGTGTAAATATGAAGCTCAAAAGCTTTTATATCTTCGTATTTCCGTGGATATCATGTTTCGGATATTCACGTCATGCGACCATAAAGTATGAAGTATTGGAAAAATCCTTATAACTATAGCCTTTAGAAAAAATTAAACGGTTATTAGCGATTGTCTTTTTGCAATTAAACTGGCCCTTAGAAAACTTAACTAAATAAATAATGTATTAATTTTTATTCCCACAATTCAGGATAATATAATTGTGAAAGATTTTGTACTGGCCAAAAGAAGCTAAATGTTTCAATTGATCATTCCATTCAATTCTATTTGGGCTGAAAAATTAAACTTATATTTTACCCAACTGGATACTGGATACTTTACCCAAATGAGTCACATGAATACATCTGAATCATGTTGAATAAAACAGAAAAAAAGTAAAAATAAAAAAACATATGAAAAATTTTAAAATTGTTCTTCAATAAAAAATGTTCTTTAATAAAATGAAATCATGAGATCATGAGTTGTTAATCTAACATTTAAATATGTAGTCCAGTTCCACGTGATTAAGTTTCGACTTAATTTGTTTAATTATAAATAACATTATATGATCATTATAAACGTATTTGGTGTCGGGAACTAAGCTTAAAATAAGTATAAACTAAAATATTCGTCTACCAGAGAGTTAATCTTATTTGAAGTGTCAAAAAATGAAGTTTATAATATTCTACTTGCTCGTATTCGCATTAATATCATGTTTTGGATATACGCGTAATACAAACATAAAATGTCAAATATTAGAAAATTGGTTCGGTAATATTTCCGTCTGCAACCTGAAGAAACTTGAAGGAGGCTCCATGGCAGTAAATGTGAAAATTGATATAAATGAACCGGGTATACAAGATATAATTATAAACTATAGCGTCTACAGAAAGATGAAGGACTATCATCCATTTCTTTTTAATTCAACTTTGGACTTTTGTCATCATATGAGACATCCAAATCCGAAACAAGTCTTTTATTACTTTCACAGAGCTATTATGCCTTTTTCCAACTGGAATCACACGTGTCCCTACAAAGTAAGTTACAATGAGGATAAATATATTAAGAGATATATTCCATTTATTTTTGTTCTATATATTATCGCAATTTAGGGAAGCGTAATTTTAAAAGATTTTGTAGTGACTGATGAGATGTTTTCTTTAATTCCCTTACCAAAGGGCAGCTACATGCTTAAACTGAAGATTCTCACCAAATCCACTTGGGTGGCAAGTTTCTATGCTTACTTGGATGTTGATGTAAAACAAAGTTTTCGAAATTAATTTAAGATTACAAAAGAATAAAGAAAAATAAATGGGGCTTGTATATGTTTTAATTAAATTTGGCATACAAATAATTCACTCTGAAATTCAAATTCAATGTGAAACTTTAAAAAATGTACATATTAATAAATTGATTGTGAATGTACATTAACTAAGTTAGCTTTAAATCTTTAACATTCCCTTAATTCATGAGCTGTCGACCTCACATATAGAGAGTTCTAAACATATAAACCGTTTTCAATTATAAAATGGGTTTGCATAATCATTAATAAATGTGTTTTTAAATATTTCTGGTTAATGTACACTGGATAATTTGCCATCAAGTTGCACCTGATTAACTTTTTACTAAATAATTTCAAATATTATTGATAATTATAAATACATTTGGGTACTGAAAAAAACTATGAATGTTTATTTAAACTTAAATATTCACTTACTGATTAGTTAATATTCATTTATATGTAAGAAGTCTCAATTATACAATCGTCCAACATGAAGTTAACATTTTTGTTCGTTTTCGTATTCCCGTTATATTCATGTTTTGGGTATACGCGACATACGAATATAAAATGTGAAGTCTTGGATAAATCTTTTGGTAAAATTTCCGTCTGCAATCTAAAGGTTTTGGGACGTGGTATTATTGGAGAAAATGTGCAAATTGATATAAACGAACCTGGCGTTAATAATCTTACGATAAACTTCAGCATTTGGAGAAAATTAAACGGCTATCATCCATTTCTGTTCAATATGACTGTGGACTTTTGCCGTTTTATAAAGCATCCAAATCCAAAACAGGCTTTCTATTACTTCCAAAGAGCGGTTGCTCCTTTTTCCAACTGGAATCACTCGTGTCCCTACAAAGTGAGTTGCAATGAGGATAAATAAAATAAACTAATGATCTCTTATTTTATTTATTTGAATACATCGCAGGGATCTTTAATTGTTAAGGATTTTGTGCTGTCTGACGAAATGTTTGCTTTAATTCCTTTACCTAAGGGCAACTACATGATAAAGTTAAAAATACAAGCCAATTCTATTTGGGCAGCAGTTTTAAAATTCTATATGGATGTTGATGTTAAACAAATTTTTCGTAATTAAGTTAATAATGCTAAACAAATATGTGTTTTTTGATTATTATTATTAATTAAAATGGTGATAGAACGATTTCAATTTATAGTTTCATACACTCAAACTCAATATTTAAAACCTAAATATAAACTAATAGGCTTTGAAGACTTATCATGCAGTCTACTGTTAAAATTTCAAGCAGCAGTCAATGATTAATATTATAAACTCGTTATATAATTTGAGATAAGAATCATACAAAACTTTTTGCTTGAATAGATAAATGCATTATTTTCATAAAATATTTGGATTAGTTCCAATGGTGCTGTTAAGTTCCAAATGATTAACTTCTTACTCAGTTTGATGAAATATAAATAACATTATTATGATAATTATAAACTCATTTGGTTTCGTGAAAAAAACTTTAAATCTATATAAAAACTGAAATATTTGTTTTCTGTAGAGTTAATATAAATTTATATCAGAAAATGAAGCTTATAATATTCTACTTGCTCGTATTCCCATTGATATCATGTTTCGGATATACGCGTCAAACAAATATAAAATGTCAAATGTTAAAAAAATCGGTTGGACATATTTCCGTCTGCAAACTAAAAGAAATGGAAGGCGGTCTTATTGGAACGAATGTACAAATTGATATAAATGAACCAGGTGTGGATAATATTACGATAAACTATAGCGTGTGGAGAAAAATAAAAGACTATCATCCATTTGTGGTTAATATGACTTTTGACTTTTGTGATTATATGAGACATCCGAATCCGAGACAAGCCTTTTATTACTTTCACAGGGCGGTAATGCCTTTTTCCAACTGGAATCACACTTGCCCCTACAAAGTGAGTTTGAATGAGGAATAAGCAAATGAGATATACAATATACTATATTCTATAATATAACGCAATGCAGGATAACTTAATAATCAAAGATTTTCTGCTGAAGGACGAAATGTTGTCATTATTCCCCGTGCCAAAGGGCAGCTACATGATTAAACTAAAGATAGCAAGCCTGTCCACTTGGGTGGCAAGTTTCAACTTTTACGTGGATGTTGATGTTAAACAAAAGAAGCGTAATTAAATTCAGATGACGACAGAAAAAAACAATTGCTTAATAAATATATGTTTTTAGTGTGAAGCCAAAATGTTAATTGGTTTTGCACACTGATATTTAACTAAAAAATTAAATTTGCAAACTAACTAAACTTTTCTGGTGTTGAATATTTTTATAAAAGATAACTTTTTTTGAGCAGTGGATTTTATTGTACAATTTTAATACTTAAATATAGCTACTAAGTTCCACGTGATTAACTTTCTGCCTAACCTGATAAAATATCAATCATTCATCATTATAAACGTATTTAGCTGCTTGAAATGAGCATAAAAAATATATTTAAGCTACAGTATTCGGTAACAAGATAGTTATTATTACATTACATATCATAAAAATCGTTAGGAAAAATTGTTTAATATGAAGTTTCAAATTTTGTTCATCCTCGTAATCTCTTTGTTATCGTGTTTTGGATATACTCGTTTTACAAACTTAAAATGTGAAGTGTTTGAAAAATCCTTAAGTAATATAACGGTCTGCAATCTAAAGGTTTTAGGCCGTGGAATTATTGCGGCTAACGTGCAAATTAATATAAAAGAACCGGGTATTGATAATATAACGATTAACTATAGCCTTTGGAGAAAATTGAACGGCTATCATCCATTTTTGTTTAACGTAACCGTGGACTTTTGTCAATTTATCAGGCACCCGAATCCAAGGCAAGTTTTCTATTACTTCTTCAATGCTGTTAAACCATATTCTAACTGGAATCACACTTGCCCCTACAAAGTAAGTTGCAATGAGGATAAATAAAATGAAATTATATATTCTATTCATTACTTAAATATAGGACACTTTAATTGTAAAAGACTTTGTGATGTCTGATGAGATGTTTATTCTGGTTCCCTTACCTCAAGGCTCCTATTTGATTAAGATGATGATATTAGCCAATTCCATGTGGGCGGTAGAATTTAAGATCTATATGGATATTGATGTTAAACAAACTTTTCGTAATTGAGTTTAGATGATGGAAATGAGACATAGTAAATTAACGTATTCTGTGGATGTTTTTAATTCAATTGGGAATAAAGTATATTTTTCTTGCACATTGATATTTAAGAAATATAAAAGTAAACGATTATATGAAAATGTAAAAATAAAACGATCTGGCTGTAAATATTTATCATTCGATAAACCCTGCTGCTGTGGCTTACAAGGAGCTTTTATGATCTTTTGGGACACTCACAATTTTCACACGCAAATGCCGTTATCTGAATGTTAAGCGAAGGCCAAGCGATTCAAGATTCAGAGATGCAGATGACTTGTTGTCCTGCTCTGACAGGCGTGAAATTGCGCGCCGCTACTCGCACTTCAACGACAAGAGGCAGAAGAAGAAAAATAACAAACATAACAACAACATCAACATCAACTATAAGCGACACCCGCACTTGAACTTTTGCACAAAGTGTTTGACATGACAGCAAAGAAGCAGAAGAAGAAGGGAAAGAGCAGACAAGTTTTTGGAAGAGTGGAAGAGAGGAGAAGAGCGAAACGAACCAACAGCAGCTCTAAATTGCCTCAGCGGAAGTCACGTCGCAGCCTAGACTGCAAGGAGAGGCAGCAAGAGAGGTGAGAGGAGAGGCGAAGAGCGCGTGAGCGAGAGTGAGTTAGAGCGAGAGAGAGAGCCAACTGCCAAAAAGTGATTGATGCGCCGTTAAACCAAACCAATGGAAAACCCATTTCCAACAGCCCGCTGGTTCGCATTTAATTAAAACTTTGCTCCGATCGGCAAATCGGTTATGCAAAAGGCGAAGCAAAAAAAAAAAATAGCAAACATCTATATATCATATCTTTGTGCATGGTAATTGCAAATTTCGTACCATTTGTAGCTTCCGAGTGTTGCCACAGTTGCTGTCAAAGCATAAATTGTAAATTGCATTTGGCCTCGGGGCAACAAGTTCAGGGCCAAGACACGTGTCGCACCTCGAGCACACACACACACACTAACACTCACACACCTCAAATATGTTTGATTTTTTTCCTCTTGTGTAAATATTATTGCAGATCAAATATTTTACTTGACAGCCAAAGCCTATTCGGAACGCTCGAAACTAACCTGTAAATATTTGCTGCATTATCTCATGACAGAGTCAAACAAAGGCTTTAATATGTTTCACTAGAGGTTCGACTAGCCATTGAACTACAATACGGGAGTATTTTTCCCCCTTTTTATTTTTTGCCTAACGCACCATTAATCTTTGTTAATACTAGAAATAAACATTCGGATAGGCGTACACCCGCCTAAGTTTCGGATCTCTCGCAATCCCAATGAAGACACTTAATTGCCTTTTGACCCTTCGCTGGTTCAATAAACTGCGCCATTTGTTTTATTGATTGCCTTATCAATTCTTGGGCTTGTTCTGAGTGCATTTTAGTGGGCTTCTTCTTACGCTCTAGATCGTTTTGTTATAAAGTTAAATATACTTTAGCAACACTCTTGATTAATGATTTCGAGAGATTTATTCTTATGTGTAGATTAGAGCTGTACCATCTGACCATAATTGAAACCTTATGTTCACCATTTCTATCATCAAAATTCAGCAGGGTATCTTTACCAACTTGTATGGATGTAAACTTATCTAGAGGGTATCTTTCAACTGAGTACTATGTACTTATCCTTTAGCTCTCTAACTATTCATATATAGTTCATACTTCATACTTTCAGACCTGTTTACAGGGTATTTAATGGTTGGGGAAGAGCAATTGTTGCAGGTATTTACTTTACTCATATCATCGTACAAATACATAAATTGATAACGTGACTCCACTTCCTAGTCATCGAACATCAATCTATAGATCGTATATCGTTTATCGTTTACGATTTCGCCTTATTATCGCTTCTTATCTTTTGTTGATATATATTTATATCCAAATATCAGCTATAGAATGGTCTTTACTTTTATATTTGTTGTTGAATACATTAAAGTTGAGAAATCTCATTAATTATTATTAAAATATTCGACATTCGTATCTTGATGAAAGTTAAAGTACATCATGCCTGTAAATCTCAACATTTATCTAGACATGCACGAATATAAAATTAGATTTCAATTCAAACTAGATACCATAAGGTTTTTCTTTGAGCTTCTAAACATATATTAAAGATTGACAGTTCTTTGCAGGGTATGGCATAGTTTTGTAAACCCCATTTCGTAGACAATTTATGCTTTTACTCATATCAACGTACAAACAAAAAAGCTGATAACGTGACTCGACTTCTCAGCTCCATCGACCATTGATCTGAAAGATAAATTTTTTAGTTTTGTGCCGTGGGTCAATTTTATAGTTTTTACTTCATTTTTTTTGTTTTGTTTTTATTTTTTCATTTTTTTGGTGTGCGTGCCCAAAAGTGGGAATGGGTATTAAGTATTGAGTATTAGTGTGGGGTGAGAGACTGGGTAATAAATAAAATTGAGTATACTCTCGTATGCACTCACAATTTATGAGTGGAGCCAAACTTCAGACTTGGAGCATTATTCCTCCATGCACTGCCACTGGGTAATAGGCACATCCATAACGCATTATGGCAGCGCTTTCTATTTATGAAAGTTGTAAAACCCGAAAATTGGTCAGGTTAGAGTTCAGCACTCGACTCTAGACTCTAGACTCTCGACTGCTTATTAGATCGAACTTGACTGAAATTTTCTTTGAATTGATTTCTTTTTCAATGCAATCACTGAGCTTCAGCTGCAATCGATATGCATTTGATCCCGCTGTTTCATTTCTCATTATATTCACGTATTACTCAATTGTTTTTAATTATAAAGTAATGCAAATATGGGTATATCATATATGATTAGAAGAGCCAAAAACATGCCCAAAATTAAATTATTTTGGATGTTGTAGGGCTTTAAAGTATATCTATACACGAAAAAAAAAACGATTTCTTTCTTTAATATTATATGATTGTTCAGTATTGATAAGAGTTTGATTGATTTTTGTCAAAATTTATTATAAAGCTGACGCAGAATTCAGCCTTATCTACAAAGTTTTAGTGATATCGTCTGTACCAATAAAAATATATCAAATTGAATATCTATAAAGTATTATTTAAGCAAATTGAATACCTTTTCAAGATATTTTAAATTCAAGAGCCCAATTTATATATATTCCATGTTTTTATATACATTTTATTTGTTGTTGTGATTTTGTGGTTTTGGATTTACATGCATTTGGCAACAGAATTTGACGGCTTTTGGTTTTGGACCACATTGGAGCACTGTTGCACTTGCATTTGTATTTGTTGTGGTTGTTGTTGTTGTTGTTTGCTAGGCCACAAACATATTTTCATCAGAGAGCCTGCAATGGGGCGCCTATCTAATGCGGTCAGTGCGGCGACTCCATGTGGCAGCAACAATCAAGAATCGAGAATCGAGACTGGAGGCAATGCGTGTGGGCAGGCCATAAAAATAATAAAAAGCCCAAGTGGAGTTGGCCAAATTGTTAATGCGACAGCAAAATTAAATACAAAATTGTCGCCAGCAACGAATGAGAGAGAGAGTGAGAGGGAGAGAGAGAGGAGATGTGATGCTCTTGCGAGGCTCGCGGCCTGCAGTGAGCGCAATGTGAACTTTAAACGCAGCTAAAAACGAGCTCAAGTGGAAGCTGTGTGTGATGTTTGCGTACTGTGTGTGTAAAGTGTGTGTAGTATGTGAACAAAGTGTGCGTGTATAGTGTGTGTGCTCTGGCAGACACATAATTCATACATCCAATGGCAAATATTGATTTTTTTTATTTGAAGAAACTTTCAGAGGGTATAACAATGTCTTTAGCATAGAATGCAAAGTCTATATATATTCTTGATCAATATATATACTTATGTTCCTGATGAGGAAACTTCTTATAAAGTCATTATTTTAATCTTTGCATGAGCTTAAGCTTAATTCTATTATGTAACTAATAATAAGAACTATTTTATAAAGCTTTATAGTTCAGAAGAATATAAAAAAAAAGGAAATTATAATTAATTGATCGTTGTTGAGGATTACTGTAAGAGTAGTGCGTATTCGGCGTGCCATAGTCAGCCATTCTACTTTGTTTTACTTGTAGCTGCCCCAACTGGTGGCAGGACACAAAGCCTCAGCTGTTGGCTGTGTTTCAGCCCCCGAGTTTGCGACGCCTCGCAATATTTTTACGATTTGCAACAGACGTTTGGCACTCCACCGAGCTCCAACTGCCGGAGCTAAGCGCCTTTCAACAGCTTCTCTTTATTATATATACTATATACTAACGGAATCATATAGATATATATATATATGTACACATATACAGAGTTGTTGGTGTGTTTGCTGCTGCGGTAGCCCCAACAAATGTTTTGACGCACAGTCAGATTCCTCTTGGGGTTTGGGTCATGCCATTAAATCCAAATTGGAGTGTGGGGAGCGAAGGGAAAAGATATAATGGGTGGCTGCCATTCGAGAAAAGTCATGGCAAATGTTTTCAGTTTCGGCTGATGATGATTCAGAAAAGCGAAAAACGAAAAACGAAAAACCAAAAACCGAACGAGAAAAATGTGAAAAAGTACAAAAGTGAAAAAGTGGAACATTTCGCATACCCTCTAAAAAAAAAAATAAATTCCTTTACGCCCGATTGTCGAGTTTTATTATCTGTGGGAAGAGGAGCAGGAGCTCCTTTAGGGGCGCACATAAACAGGGACATGCCCCAACGCCAAAGCCTTTTGTTTTTAATGGGTTTTGAGTGTTTTGAACCTGGGTCATAAATAATAATGCCCGACAAAATCAGATGATTTACTTTACTTTGATGACACTTTGCAGGCCATCATTATTTTTTGGTTGTCCAACTCAGGCGTGCACAAATTTCACGTGTGTTATCTGTGCAACCCCAAGCATACACCCCCCTCATCCCCCTGCCCATATTCATTCTCAGGCCCAATGTGGGCGTGGCTGCAGCAATAAAACATTTTTTGTTCAAATTTTAATGTTCGCCAACGAGGCCATTAAATCAAATTTTAGTTTTACGAGTGTGCGTGTATGTGTGTGCGTGAATATGTGTGGGTATATGTGTGTTTCATAGATGAGCGCACATTAGCTGTAAATAATGTTCAAAAATTATATCATTATTTATTTAACGTTCTAACAAGTTTTTAATTCTATTTGTTTTTTTTTCTTATTTATTATATTTGCAGGTAAGCGAGAGGATTTATAAATCATATTTAAATGTGATAAAAGATCATCATTAACTTAGCAATTGGCAGCTCTGTTGACTATGGGGCAGATATAATGGAAGCTATATATAAGTATCAGCTGTAAGACAATCTTATGATATACGTGGAATTTACCAAATTATAACTGTTTCTTACTCTATTCGAAAACTGAAAATGGGAAAACAACATTTCCATAAATAAATCTGTTTTATTATATATTTCCTTATAGAACTAGTTTTATAGTTTCCACTAGCTTCTACTACGTTTTCCATATGCATGAAGCTTTAATGCTTTCAGATACTTATTGGAAGGCATAAATTTAAATTTTCGACGTATCGAAATCAACTTCTAAATATGAACAGCAAACACATCTATCAATCATGTACGTTAACAATTTTCCACCGATTTACACTTCGAGTGCATCACTAAAACCATATGCAAATGTAAGCCGTGTTCTTTCTAATACCCTGTAAAGTAGTTAAAGAGGGTATATGAGCGTGGACGGTATTGTTAATTATTAACCAATTTACGTTTTTTCACATTCATACAACCTCTTTAATTATTTTACAAGGTATTATTTTTTGTATAATTATGACTTTCAACTGAAACTTATTACAGGGTATTAATGAGTTAACCTAATTGGTTTTGGCGTTAAGCTTAACTAATGCGGTCATAAGTAGGCAATGGTTGCTGCTGCAGTTTTTGTTGCTGTTGTTCCAGATATGTTAATAATGCACGCATAAATTTGACGTCAGGTGCAATCAACACGTTTTCGAAAGCGCCTCGAAAATTATTGACACGAATATTGATAAAAAAGTTAAAAACCAAAAACAAAACTGAAAACTGAAAAGGAAAACTCGTTCTCAATTGGCCGGCAGCAATTGCAGCTCTGATTACACGTTCGTAACGGTTGTCTATATAATTTTTTTTTTTACTTTTTACATTTTTCGTATTATTTTTATTGTGCGCCAAATTCAATTAAACGCATTCAACGTGGGCAACAAACCGCCGGAGGAGCTGAGAGGAGCTGCTGCTGTTGCTGCTGCTGCTGCAGATTTGACTTCTGCGTGGGATGCGCGACTGACAGCTGCAGCAGCCACCGCCAGAGGCAACTGCAACTGCACCACCAAGCGGCATGGCAGTTCGGTTTGCGTTGCGTAAGCCGACAGGCAGGCACCATCGAACCTGCGCCTCAGGCTGAGGTGAGGCTGAGGTGTGGCCCACTTGTTGTCTGCGACAAAATTGATAAGAAAAATTTTGAAGGGGGGTCTGGAAAGTCGCCTCAAATTTGCAAATATTAATTGCATAATTACGAGCAGCGCAACTAACTTGATTTGTTGCTAACTTCAGTTACAAATAACAAGATATTTAATCTAAACTTAAATATTCGCTTAAAATAAAGGGTGAATACAAATTAGCTTAAAAAGCAGCCTAAAAGTTAAAAGGTGTTGCTTACTTTGACAAGAGGTTGTCCGGATGACAAACTTAAACTCTTAACTAAGAGAATTATAGCTTGGCTGTAAAGTCGATGTTGAAATCGTTGTGTAAAACATCTTAACGAGGTCTCAATTAAGTGCTGCCAATTTGAGAACTAAGACACAAGTCTTGACAACAATTTAAACACTTCACAAACAAACTCGTAATTAACCAGCATTAGGTTTAACTAAATACAATATAACTTTGACAAGAGTTGAAATATTTGCAAGTTAAATACAAAGCAAAAGCAATTTGTACTAATACAATTTCAATAGACTCAAGATTTTCTACTCCATAGCATATCATAGATTATCAATAATAGCATTCAAACTGGACAGATTCCATATTGATTTAGGTACTTGAAAATGCAATTAAAATTAATAGAGTGGACCAAAAAGATGATTGAAAGTTCGTTCCGGAGCAAACAAATTGCGAATTCTGTTGCACTTTTGTCTACTCATTTATTTATAATGTCTGCAGAGACGATTAAAGTGATTTACCAAGCTGCCAAAGTCCATGAGTCAGGAGTCGAATGAAAGGAGTTGGGACACAGAACGGGGTAGGGGGTGTGGAACCACCCACATAGGATGTGTCCACTTGTCGCCAATTCACAGGCTGGCCACGTAGCCAATGGAGACGTCCGACAAGTTGCCAATATTAAACGCTTCAATGGATTTTATGGAGCATAAACAGGAAATTTGCTAAAGAATGCGCAATTTGCGAGCGACAACAAAGGCAGGAAAACAGGAAGACAAGAGGAAGGTGTGGAAGAAGAAGAAGAAGTAGAAGAAGAGGAGAGGAGAGGGCCCGGATGGGTTAGTTGAATAACGCATTTCCTGCTAACCATTCAGTTACAGTTACAGTTTTCATTTTCATTTTCATTTCTGCCAGACGGGCAATAGAAATGACTTAAGGAATAGCATGCATGAATAATATATATTTTAATGCATCTCGAAGAAAAGATACCCTAGAAGTTCAGAAAATGTAATGTTCAGGTTTTTTGCCTATCCTTTGTAATATACATGCAACGCTTAAAAATGATAAATAAATAATAGTTTCTCCTTTGTTGTAACGCCATCATGCCCTGTTTCAGCTATCTAATGATCATAGGGTATATTGAATAGAAGTTTAATGAAAAGTAACGTTACGATAATGCTCGACAGCTGACTTATGTTCAACACTGTTCTGTGATCCGAATGAATGAATGTGTGTGTGTGAATGTGCGTGCAACGTGTGTAGCTGTGTGTGTGGTCGCGATGAAACCATAAAACATTAATTTCAATTGAAAGAATTACAATGAAGGAAACAGTCACGGTATTCGTTAGACACTCCACTATACGGTATTTAATAGTCCCCACTCCCCCAACCCCGACTCCGAACCCAAACCCAAACCCAAACCTAGGGAAGAAAAGAACCCAACATCGCACGTAACCCGAACTGGAAAGGCAGAGAATAAAGTAAAGCCGTTTGTCTATGGATAACTGCCATGTTCTATGTGTGAGTGAGTGTGGGTGTATAAGTGTGTGTGTGTGTGTGTGTGTGTGTGTATGTGTGAATGTGGAGTTGGGACCTAATAGGTAATTAATTTGTTGGGCATAGTCAACGAGCAAGTTATCAACAAATGTTGGGAAAAGTTAACATGGACTCCAGCTGTTGTCCATCTCCCAAACGAAATATGCTCTAAAATAGCAACAACTATTACAAGAACAACAACATCAAGTGAACAACAACGCATGTTAATTACTAAAGGATTACAACGAATTCACCGATAATTAAATTTAACCCATTAGTATAGCTAGCCTAGCCTTAACCCAACCAAAATCTAAAAGTAATGTTTAATGTTATTCATAATTTTAACATGAAGCTTAATCGTTATTTACATGATAATCATGATTATGATATATTGATAGTTTACAAAGAATAAATAATATTTATTATGATAACGATAATAACAATGACAACTATTATACTATTAGACCTGCTAATCCAGTATACAGGATTCTTCTCTCCACACTTCATGATGAAATTCTACAGCTCTCTGCTTTCTCTTTCTACACGTGCATCCATCTCTGTCTGCTGCTGTTGCTGCATCATGTGTCAAAATCTGTCAGCGACACTTAACCTAAGGCATAATTCACTGTTAGGAGCTGAGAAAGTTGCCGTCAATTCTCAAATATTCGCAGCTAAATTTAGAATAAGAGAACTCGAGACTTCTTCACAAATGTCTCTCTGTTTTTCATTGCTGATGTTGTTGTTATTGTTGTTGTAACTTCCGCTTGGGCGCTTTAATTTGTTTTAATGCTGTTAAATTATAATTCCCATATATAGATAAATGTCGCATATATATATGTATATATAACGCACCCGTGGCGCTTCACGGGTCAACATTTCAAGTTGCCACAATATGTTGCATATGCTGCTCGCGGAAATTGATGCGCTTTTAGGTCATAAATTTGAACATTCTCTTTCCTTGGATACGATTCGAGAAAATTGCTGCTTAGTTAGGATCTGCTCCCAATGGACTGATTACGGAATATGCCAAACAGCTGGACTAACTGCCAGAGAATGAAACATCTGTCTCGATGATCCGATTCGTCGGGGTTGTTTTTGTTGGTTTCGTAGTGTTCAGTGTCAAACGCCATTACGGATGGAAACAATTTGAAACAGTCGAGCGTAGACAATGCCTAAAAGCAATTTCTGAGACTGAAATTTGCAGGTACTTATGTATTATGGGATTAAGAGCGGCATTTTCTAATTCTTTTTATGAGTGGAGAACCCAAAGAATAACAGTTGAAATTTGAAGATAGAAATGAATCGAAGCAACTTTTTGAGATTAAAAACAATAGATATAGGGATTTGTGCACTTTAAAAAGTAAGGGGTATGCGAAAAGTTAAGAATTCCAACCAAACTATTATATTATCAATTGAAAAGAATCAAAAATCATATTAATCTTAAGGTTAGAAACTTCGATTTCATAATGTGACAGATTTTGTCAACCAAAGAATTAAAATCATGATTATAAAAATATTTCTCAGCGAAACGAAAGAAAAATTCTGAGAACTTTGGTATAACTGCATTATGGTTGAGAACGAGTCTTAAGAGAGTATTTATTATTACTTAGTATACTTTTTCTTTCAAGTGCCAGACATATCGAAGCGCTAACGAAAACGATTATTTGTAATAAACTGCACAATTGGCAATAAAGATGAAAACTATGAAACGAAATTCTATGAAAAATTGAGCGAATGCCACTTTCAAGTGTACACAACTGGCAATGCAACAAGAAGAAGACGAAGAAGATGAAGAAAAACTAGGGACTGTGTTAAGCTCTGGCAACTTCCTGTAGGCACGGCCCCAGCGAACCCGAAAGAGGGGCAGCGAGGAGGCAGCTCTGAAGAGGAGGAGCATATGCTTTCGATAAATCATAAATTTATATTCCGACGCGCTCTTTGACATAGGCAAAAGGCCGCATATCAAACGACTGAGTGGGTGGAGGGGGGCACCTAAAAGTGAACATCAAACGAAGCTGGAGCTGGAGGCGAGAGGTGGGGCTATGGTTGGGGCTGGGAGGAGAAGTGCAGTCGCAGCCAACTGTGAAATGCATAGATCAATTCAAAAAACTTTAACAACTGGCCATTAGTTCTAGAAATATGATTTTTTAAGGCGCGCATCGTAAACCTAACAAAATATATTTTTACTGTCGGAGAGGGATTACTGTTTGTCATAAGGAAATGCACCCGTAGCAAAACAAAGAGGGGAATACTTCATCCCTCTATCCATTAATTTATCGAGACAGACGACAGACACACGGTCTGGCAGTCGACCACCTGACCCAGCAGCCCAAAGTTCCAAGGGTTGGACCGCTGAAATCTCATCATATCATTCACAAATTCAATAAAATCAATAGAACTCAATTCGTTTTCCCACATTCAGAAAACATAAAACAACCCCAAACCCAATTTTCGGCCATTCCAGAAAAACACCCCCTGGACCTCAACCTGACCTAAGTCGATGAATGAATGGCTCAATGTGCCAAACATTACGTGTGCATTGCATTGCGTTTTAGCCCACTGTGCAGTTACCTGCCCCATTAGCTTACCCATTGCCATAGCTGTTAACACAAAATTTGCGGCAGATATTAGGGTTTTGGTAAGGGATTTTAAGCTGTTTATAAAATGTATATAAAATATATATACATATGTATTTTATATATACAATGTGCGTAAAATTTAGCAATTAGAATTCAAGAAAAAATGAGTTCAAAAATTATAAAATTATGAACAAAAATTATATGTATGTAAGTCTTAGATGAATGAAAACTCTTGTTATGATGATGATATGAAGGCAAAGACCTTAGTAGTATTTTTTACTGTTTAGAACAAAAAGAAACCCTTGCTCCGGCTTTGAACTTATTAGAAAATTATTAAAGAGCCAAAGATTAAATCGTTATTTAATCAGATGAAATTAATTGAACAAGCAATAGGAATACAAATAATTGGCGGCTAGTTGAAAGCTGGCAGCAGTATTGATTAAGATAATCGAAGTGTGGCTTCGCCCTCAACACATCCGCAACTTTTGGCATTGTTTATGCCACAGCGTGTGGCACTAATGCAAACTGCGAGTGAATCAAATCTTATTGATGAAAACAACGAACTTTTTCTTTGCTGCGTTTGCAAATGGTCGAGGGGGACAAAACTGAATAATAACATAGAGAGAAAGAAGAAGAAGTCAACTGCGTTGATAAGAAATTAATTCCTCATGCCCCAAAGCCAAATGCAATCAAAAACAAAACAGACACCGAACCAACCAAAACTCGAGCGTTAAATTGCTTTTCCTAGGAGCGGTTGAGAGGAAGACAGCTGTGGGGCAGAGATAGTGCCTGGGGTTGGGGTTGGGGTTGGGGTTGAGGCTGGGGAAATGAAAACTTTAGCTGGTCGCCATCTGTGAGACATTTTCTAAAAACCGTTTTTACAAACTCTCGCAAGAAACAAATGCACGATAATAGACACTGGGCAACAAAAACTTTGCTTAAGAGAATATTTGATATAAATATATATATGTATATACAATATAGAGATATATACATATATATGTATATATATATATATATATATATAAAGGATAACACAGCAGCTGCTGCTACTACTTGCAGTGCGACATTTCCAGTTTGCCATATCTTAGTTTTGTTATCTCGTGTAGCACTTGGTTACCCACTCTTGGAGTATATGGCAACATTTACAATTTCATAATGCAAAAGCTGCGCCGTGCAACAAGCAGCAGCGTTGACGGCGGCGGCGACGGCGTCGCAGGATGCCAAAGGACAATGTGCAGACAACGGAAAAGTGGAAAAACGGAAAAGCAGCTGCCACAGCATGTGGCCAAAGTCATTTGCAGCGGACAGTGCAACACAAAAAATAAAAAAAAATAATACAAAAATAGAAAAGAAAAGTACAAAAATGGAAGTAGAATAAAAAGACGTTAAGCAAACATTGAACTCGGGCTGACAGCAGCTGAAATGTGGAGGTGGACGAAAGGATGTGTCAAATTAAAGTTAAATGAATTTCAATTGGAGCTTTACTCTTTCAACTGGCCACGCCCACATGCGACAGGCGTATCGGTCATTTGGCTGTCATTCGGTTTGAACGATGAGTTAGTTAGTTTAACTAACTGGGCTGCCACCTCAAAGGGGTTGCATGCCGCAAGCTATGAAACGTTGACAGCGCTGTAAAGCTTATGTTCAGTTAACTTAATGCCACACACACTCTCAAATATATATGTATATGTATATAATAGCCCACGTGGCCATTTAACCCCTTCCTAATTCCATCGTCCGATATGCGGCACGGCGCGCCTCATCGACGCCGACACTGACCAGCTGCCACTTTGGCCGCCACTGTCGACGCCGCCGCCGCCGCCGCTGGACGTCGTGATTATACCCTAAGCTTACCCAAGGGAGACCCAGTGGGGAGTATGAGACCATACACTTTGTTACACAATGCAAATGCAAAAAGCTGCTTAAATATTTTTTCAGTCTTATGTCATACTTGGTACATAATACTTGTATCTGATTAATTTTATATTGCTTAGATATTACTATATGAAATGATAGAATGCGCAGGTTATTAAATTGTTCTTAAAAGGTTATTTATAGATGATGGAGAAAAGGGAGAGTAGGGGCTAGTAAAGCCATATCTAATATGCCATATGAAGGCCTATGTTATCATAAAAATCTCACATACTCAATCTTATTCACTTGTGAGGGTATTTTACGGTCGACTTGCCATACAACATTTCATCCTAATTGCTAATTAATACATCACACACACACACACACACACACACACACAAACACACACAGTTAATAAACGCTTGTAAGAGGCTTAAGTGCCGATAGAGTGAAAATTCCACGCAAGGTTTTCCTATCGTCTCGTAATTACGTTAAGCTTTACCAAATGTTCGGCCCTTCGGTCAGTGGCAGACAGTCTGTATAAAAATCATATTTATAGATCTGGCAACTCGGTTGATTTATAACTGGGAACAGCTTGCGACACAATTCGATAATGTTATCACAGGTAACTATCATGGCGGCTGTTACAACGCCCCAATTCGCGTCGTCTCCCATTCTATTCAGAATGGGTGGCATATCTTATCGCATTTCTGTAATCGATAACTTGCTTCGATTTCCATGTAACTGATTTATGTGTAACACATATACTTATGGGGGGAGGGGGAACAACTCATATGCTAACAACATTTATCTGACATCTTTACAAAATGTCTAAAACTCTTGTGTCTTTCGTTTTCCATTGCAGGTAAGATGCGACGGCTCTTGTGAAGCTGATAACTCAACTGGAAAATGAATGAGTAAATCGGTCAACTTGGCAACTCTATTTAATTGAAAACTGAGACGGAGACGAAAATAAAAAAAATCAGTGCAGGTCGAATACATTTGTACCCTAAACGCATGACTTGTGTTTAGGTTTGGTGTAAAATTTGGGCTTATAAAACAAAAATATCTGTAAATGTTGAGCATTTTTTAAATGCCCTAAAACTTTCATCTTATATATATTCAATATATATAAGATGAAATATATATATATATATATATATATATATATACATATTAAATATCATTAACTCTTAAAATTCAAATTAAAGCTTAGTTACCAAACCAAGTCTTATATTACCCTTGACACACATCATTTGGTAAAGGGTATTTCGAAATCGTTTTGGTAATCTAAAAGTGTTGACGGACTGAAAAGCTGCCTTTGTCTCCTGCATAATGGAGAGCCGAGAACATTTCTTCTTATTTGATTTTCCGTTCAATCTGCACACAACATCTTTGTCATAATCATCTTCTCCAGCAGCATCATCATCATCATCATTATCATATTCATTATTATAAAGACACTTCATACGCACGTTTAAAGAAGTTCTCGCATTTCCTTGGGAGCAGCAGACACATCATAAACTGAGGGCTTAGAACGAGTGAATAGGTTTTTCTTTTGGACCAAAGGAAAAGCAAAGCTCATGCAAGAAGAAAAACCAATAAGCCCATTGTTTATTGATACAAATCGGAGTTGCAAAGTGAAGCAGAGAGAAGCGAATGATGATGACAATGCGGCAATGATTAACGACATGCCAAGGATCTCTTCTCTCTCTCTCTCTCTCTCTCTCTCTCTCTCTCTCTCTCTCTCTCTCTCTCTCTCTCTCTCTCTCTCTCTCTCTCTGCCTCTCTTTCGCACTGACTCCTCGTCTCTCTTTGAGAACTTATGCTACAAAAGCTAACAAACCAGATGAATAATACATTCAATAGAGCAAAGTTGGAGCTGCGCAAATGCCTCGCAGCTGCCTGCCGCATAGCCGGACTCCCTTTCAATGCAGCAGACACAATGCAACAAAAGGGGGCGTGGCCACAGAGACTGCCTTTCCGACAGCCTCTCAGCTGAATGATAAAACTTTAATCATCATTCGCTGACTGAATATTGCGCTTTCAATACAAAGTTGAAGCCTTTAAATTAGCCAACCGAACAGTTGCCAAAAGTCGCTGCTAACTTGGCTAACGCAATGGGTTTTGCACTTTTGGCTGTCTCTTATTACCAGCCAGCAGCTATTTAAGTGGCTCAAATACAGACGACAACTCAAAAGGCTTTTGTCGTCGCATTAGCAGCTTCTCTCTCTCTCTCTCTCTCTCTCTGTCATTGTCATTGTCATCTTTGCGCATTTCTTGGGAATTGCAACATGGCTCGTTCCATTCAATTTGTATGCAGGCCCAGGCCCTGTTGCCACATGATAACAGTCTCGGTCTTAACCACCTTTATTTATGTGGCCGACAGACGACTGAGTGGCGCTTCCCCCAGTTCCAGACCCAGGCCCAGGCCCAGGCCCATTCCCAGTCTCAGAACAATAAACAGACGTCTATATGTATGTGGTTCCATCTATCTGCATGTCTTTATGTATACCCCAATCCGAATCCTCAATCCTCCTTCTGTTTCCTTTCTCACACACAAACTATCCGCATTTTCATATCTTTTGGCGATAAACTTGTCGCTGTGCATAATAAAATTTGTTACCTCTCAAATTATGTGCCATACATAGATGTCTATCGTAGAACAACTTCAGCTATGGGGACTACAACTCATATGGATAGTACTACCCATCCCTCTATCTTTTGTTCTCCTTGGCTGCGTAATTTGAGCTTACTTTGTATTGTCATTGTCAGAGTCCGCAGTGCAGGACAATGGCTTACTCCTTGCTCCTTCTTCTTTCCTTTAGAGCTCACTTCATTTGCGCCATTTGCGCCATTTGCTTCAATTTCATGGACCAGCTCAATATACACAAAAGCATTCTATAAAGCTGTCTTTTAGACTAGCTTAAGACTTCTTTGTCAGGGAAAACTCTGCCAAGGCACGAATATGTTTGTTCTTAATGTTGTTTATGCAGCCTGACTAGAAAATACTTCTTAATTAAATTGAAAATATATTTATTTAAAAAATATATTATTTGTTTCATATGACAGTCATTATCTTTCCGTTCCTGTTCTACAGAAATATTTATCTTACTTATTTTAAATATCTGATTCATAATATAATAAAATAGTCCAAGTTTCATTTATGTGCATCGCCTTCCTCTGCACGTCTCATGACTCATCTTGAGCTTGTGTGTACTTTCTTTAAAAACTCAGGTGGATTTCAGTTTTTTTTAGTTGAAAAGTAGTAAAAAGAATGCTTAAGTTCGAATCGATAGTTGTGCAGTTTAAAAGCACAAAGCGCATTTGCCCCCCAGTCAATGGATTCTCTTTCCCTCCCCCATTCTCCCTCTCTTTTAGCCTTTTTTATAGATACTTGGTGTAAGAACTACTGCCGTATTTTATTTATGCGTAGTCAGGATCCAAAACAGGCGTCGGCATTCACTGAACCGAACACTTTGAAGGAGTTAAAGGAGCTGAAGGAGGGGAGACAGCAGGGAATGGCGGAAATCGAGTCGACGAGCTCATAAATTAGCTCCAAACCGCAATTGCTCAATGACAAAACGAACAGGCAAACAGAGAGGCAGAGGTGGAGGTGGAGGTTAAGTTGGTGGGCGGGGCACCTGAAGTATGGGTAGTACACATAAATCCCGCCCGACAGCCATTAGGTGTTTGATGGCTGCTTGTAATTAGCATAATTGAAATGTAATAAAAGGAGTGGAAGCTGATTGGAAGCAGATTGGAAGCAGCTGCTGGCAAAAGGGGCAAGTCCAAAGGGAGTGAAGGCCATCAAATCAATTGAATGTTGACTTTAAAGCTGGCAAATGCCAACTGTCAACTGCCAACTGCCAACAGCAGGCAGAAACATGCAAGCTGAGAAGCGCAGAGAGGGGCGCACTGACAAAACGGATTTGCCCTTTGGTCAGTTGCGCTGTTTTTCTGCTCATGTCCATTGATGTTTTCACTTGATGCGACAATCCAGAAACCGAAGTTGGGGGGCAGCTAAAAATGTGTGGAGCAGCTTCCAGTCTGGGGTTTGGGGTCTGGGGTATGAGAACCATCTAATGGTAGGCAGACGTTTATAATTATATTTGTGCAGCATTTCGTGTCGCCAGGGCAAACGCAGACAGCAGACAAGTGGATAGAGGGATGGGGATTGCCACAGGGTGGGACTTGTTGGCTGGTCTGTCGGTTGTTGTTGATGTTGTTGTTGTTGTTGTTGTTGTTGGTATCATGGGGCTTCGCTTATCCTGTCGCCTTTTCAGTGGAAATCTCTACAGGCAGAACACTCGCCTGACCCATCCAAAAGCACCCACTCACAAAGCCTCCCACTCCTCTCTTCTGACTTCAGTCCCTCTCTTCCTCTCTTCTGTTTGTTAGCTGTTTTTGTCGCCCTGGGCATCAGCCGTTATTTTTTTGCTTTCCCGGCTTTATTTCTTTTTATTGACTTTTTTTTGCTGCGACTTTGACTTTGGCCATTTTGTGGCTTCAACGAGAGGCGCCACATTAAAGCAAAAAGTGTTCGCTTTGAGTGTTAATCAAAGAATCCGAGGTGACGTCTATTAGCACTAAAAAGAGCAGCAAGCCGGAAGCATTCATCCATCAGGTATATATTCCTGTTCCATTGTCAATTGCCTTTTGTTCTACTATTCTTAAACGTTGCTAGCTACGGTTTTTAATTAACTATTGTTTGCTAATCGCTTGCATCAGGAGACTTTTAATTGAATTCGATCAAATTAAACGTTAAGCTTCATCAGAGACAATTTACTGTGTCGCACAACCACTCTATCTATCTATCTATCTCTCTCTCACACAAACACACACTCATTTGCTCTTCTCTACGGATTGATTAAATAAGTAGAAGAATTGCAAAATTGGTTTCCACTGTGCACTTGGCAAATGCACAATTTGAATCGCAGCTGCGTTTCACACGTCGCTTAACATTGGGAGTCGACGAATCGAATTCACACGCACAACCGCGTTGCAAGTAGGCTGTGCAGCGCGTATGGGGGGGGTGTTGCAAGTTTGCAAGTTGCAACGCAGACGGCAGACATTTCCGCCAGTAAATTTGCTGTTGGTGGTTTTCTTAGTTTTTGCCACGGCTTTGGCTCATTTCATTTGGCTAACCAAACGGAATATCAACAAGCGCAGCGAAAATCGATGCACTCGAAGCCTGTGGCAACTGCAACTGCAACTGCAACTGTGGCAGCAATTGTGGCGCATATCCGCGTTTGGGCCGAAGGCTTTGGGTCGCGCGATCCACATTTTCCGATAGCCCAGACGACGGAGGCAGCTGGAGGAGCAACTTGGCTAAATGCAAATGCAATTGAGTCCAGGCCAAGCCAAGCCAAGCCAAGCCAGGCCAGGCCACACTCTATGTAGATTTTGGCCAAGACGCTTCAAGCATTTGGCCCGCATGTTGTTGTATTTTTTGTTTCTTCTCTTTTTAGCCAGCTTATTGGCACATTTCGAACCCTTAGTGCTGGTTGCTGCTGCGCATAAATTTTCTCTCGCGATAAGCGGGGTCTGTCTTAACAGCTGGACTTTGCCTATATAGTCAGCTATACACATACAAATATATTTATATATATGTACGGTACATATTGATCCTTCTGCCTCTCCCCTGTCCAATTTAACCTTAAAAGGTGCTACCATTAGCCCGCTCTAATGGCCTTTTCTCTCAGCTGGAGATGTGTGCTGGCTGATAGGCTTCTTTAAATATTTGGCATTGTTGTTGTTGTTGTTGTTGTTGTTGTTGTTATTGTTATTGTTGCACATACATACAATTTTGGCTAATTGCGCGCCTGGCCGTTGCGTGTTGACTTTGCATTTTGGCCTGTTTTCTCTTTTGGCCAAATGCAAATTTGATTAGTTTTATTTATTGTTGTTGCACTCCTCTGTGTGGGCGTTTGCCTGGGCGTGGCCGAGCTCCAAGTAATAAGCTAACTGCCTTGGCAATTAGCCAATTGATTTTAAAACCCAAAAATTTCGCACATTTTCCAATTGCAGAAGCTGTCAAACATTAAAAATAGAAAAGTGCTGCCCATTTGTTCAACAAAAAATCATAAAAATCATAAAAAACTTGACAGCCGTTTTTCTTACGAACTGCTAATTTTTTATCGTTTACTTTTGCTGCTGTCGCCGCTTGACATCAAAATTTGCATATTGTGGATGTTGGCTCTGGATCTGGTTGCGGACATGGCCAATAGACATCGTGGACATGGCCAATGGCCGATGGATGGAGCTGTTGCTGTCCAACTTGCAGTTCCTGCTGATGTTGTTGTTGTTTCTTTTTATCGTTTGCAAATGAAAAATCGTAAAATATGCAAATTCATTGGAAAATCATAAATATTCATGCTGTAGAAGAAGAAGAAGGAGTCAATGCAGGAGATGGGAGGGGGATGACGTTGCTCTGCCAGTAGCCTAGACCAAGTATTTGACTAGTTGTCTATCGAACTAGCTGACTGATGTGTTAGCTTTCGCGAAATGGAGTTGATAAATAAGGACTTTGGCGGGCTTCACGTCTCTTTATACATGCAAGCGTCCATATTGTTACCAAATCTTTGAGCCATCTTTATTTCAGTTCATTTCGCACATGTGAACTTTAGGACGGCTTTTGCTAGAAATCTCTTTATAGGTCGCAACGTTCTTAAACGTTTCCCTATCCCTATTGTCTATGAGGAATTTATGCAGTCAAGGGTTCGAATCCCTGTTGTGGGGAAATTTTAATAAATATATAATATATATGCAGTATTAAAACCTTAAAATCTATTAAAAAGAACCACAAGCCCATTAACTGTTCCTTTTCATCTAATCAAATCATATATAATTTTCTAGTAGATTATTTTTGACATACTTATTAAACTGCCCTCGTTGCTTGCATTGCTCTTGGCATGCGACTGATGCATTTTTTATGTTTTTGGTTTGCATTTCGATTTGTTGGACCCGCTTAATCAAAATTTTGTAATCTTATGTAAATTTTTGTTATGCGTGACTCGCACATTTTTGTATGTGTGTGTATAAGTGTTTTTGTTGTTGCTGGAGTTGCTTGAGTTGCGACGATTCAAACAATTAAAGTCAATTAAGTCGAAACGCATATTTAATCAAAATTTTTACTTTACATATTTTTTCGCTCGGCCTTTTCAATTTCTTTGGCTTCAATTAAAAGTGAACTTTTTTTCTAGGGAAATGAGCGAAGAAATCTGTCTAAATTATAATTGTTTAATTTGATTCAATAAGCAACTCGTAATAAAAGTAACACAAAAGTGGGAAGGGTAAGAAATGGTTGGGGATTGGCCAATTGTTGATCTTGTTGGTCTTGTTGAAGACAACTCAATTAAGACAACAAACGCGGGCATTCAAATATTATCATAATTTTCACATTCAAATAATTTTCTTGACTTTTATTTCCTTAATTAAAGTAAATATTATTTCGGCAATGTGAAGGGGGAAAAATGTTAAATGTGAATTATGAATTATGAAATTTGAATAAAAAGTCAGTCTGTCATACGAGAGTCCACATATACGAAATTTGCTGAGGCTAGCGCTTCCATTCACCGAGCGAATTGGGAATGGGGGACTACGAACCAGTTTCCCATAAATAAAATAAAACGAAAATTCAGTATTTAAAGTACTTTGTTAAAGAGTTTACATTCAAAAGTAACTTGGGGATTTGCATGGTAAACATTTCTATTTGCTGACAATGACAGAGAGAGAGAGAGAGAGAGAGAGGGTGGGTGGGGAGGAAGTGGGAGGGAAATACTGTGGTTAGAGTTGGGTTGAGGAAAAGCCTGGTAGTCCATTGTATATTTACATATTTTACAGCCTACTCCGGTTCGACAAATGCACAAAAAATCTTTTCAAGCGTAAAAATTCTGGTCTGAAATGTTCGAAGGGAGTGGATGGAGAGTGTAGGGTATTTGAAGTAGGGGTAGCCGCATAATAAGAGTAATGCAACGTCCTTTTTTTTGTTTCAGTTTTTGTTTTTGTTTTTGTTTCCGTTAAGACAAAGGCCAAAAAGCAGTTGGTTGGTAAAATGCATAAATTCTATATGAAATTCAATGGTCGTGTTCCGAGTTGCAATTTCTGCGCAAATACAATTGAAATGCGAATGAAGAGATATTAAAATGGGCCAAAAACATATTTAAAGTTTAAAATAAAAAATATAGTGATAGTTATTAGGTTTTTAAATTCCCAATGAAACATATCGGATTGTTATGCCGGATTATTAAATTTAACTTTAGCAGTAATCATTTAAAACTTTTCTAACAAAAAACTCAACATTAAAAAAATTATATATATAAGGTAAGATAAGCATCCTTATAAGCATAAGTTTAGGAGTTTTTGTAAAGCGGAACATCTGTATATGTATTAAAATTGTCAAGTTAAAGTATTACGCTTAATGGAATTGTAAAGGAAGTTCTATACGTAACTCCTGGTTAGTTACAGCCGCAGAGCTGTGCCGCACAGGAAGCCAGACAGACGACTAAACAGTTGCCACATGATAAGGCATGTGGCATTAGCCCAAAAGCAACAACGGCAACAACAACTTTTGCCACATTTAATTGCCAACGACAACCGACGAAGTTTCCATATGCCACGGCGCCAATGCGGTTTCCCTGACAGACAGACAGTCAGACAGAGAGAGTGAGAGAGAGAGAGCGGGAGATGAGAGAGGTAAGGTTGAAGGGAAAACTAAGTGAAAGGCCCTTTTAATGGTAGCGATACGAAAATTGACAAAAATTTACGAAATGTGATTATGAAGTGACGGAGTCTGAGTGGAACTTTCTGTTTGTTGCAACTTCATTTGTGGCAGCTACCTCCCTCTCTCTCTCTCTCTCGCTCTCGCTCTTTGTGTCAGGTCTCTTTATCATTTATTGGTTTTAAAACTTTATCCAATTAGCATTTCATTAAATGGCTTTTGATTTTTGTTGCCTTTTTGTCGTATGGAAAAAATGATAATTAATTTTCATCGAATGCAAGTGGGCGTGGCATCTGCTGCCATTAATATTTTGTTTCGATTCGTTTCATTTATACATATTTCTTGTTACCAGTCTTTGTGATAAGAGCCTTTCACGAGGCCCAACCAATTGACACAATTTTGGTAGCTGAAGATAACCTCGATTCGCCTTTCGAAATGGGGAAATGGGGAAATGTGGATGCAGCTTTGGCTCTATCTGTATCTATGGCTGCCTCTGTATCTGTATCTGTCTCTGGTCTGTATTTGAGAAATGTGAAATGCATGCCGCATGCCACATATAAGCGAAAGACAATAAAAATCAATTCGAGCAATAAAAAGTTTTTTAATTGAACGCGAGACCCGCGGCGCGATCCGTTTTTACGAATTTTGATTGTGAATGTCTCTATTTGATTTAGAGCTCCATTATGTTTTATAGATTGGCATATTTCTGAAATTTGTATTCGGGTGGAAATGCAGCTGCCCGGCCAGTTCTCAATAGAGACATGAACATCGATCCTATAGATGCGGGCGTGGCCCGTCGGGACGCATAATTGAGACGTGCCACAAAGTGCAGGTAGCACATAAAATAAATTCAGATATTCAGATATGAAATTCAATGCCACACGCCTAAGACTTCACACACAGCAAATGTCAATCAAAATCCAGCTGCAAACAGAAAACAAACAACGCGATACAGAGTAGAGAGAGAGAGAGAGAGAGAGAGAGGGAGAAACGTGTCTATAGAGCGAGAGGAAGAGAGGCTTCTAAGGGTTAGAGAGCTCTTTTATATAGTCTCTGCAAAGCAAAGCGGCATTCAAAGTCTTTAGTTTTACGGAGTTGCGCCTAAAAGCTTGCTCTAAAGCCTATTTAATTTATGATGTACAGGCTGGCAAGCTATGCGTATGCCCTGTAAACACACTACAGGCATACGTTATTATATTGAGAAAAAGATAGCTATGATTGCTTGTGCATAACTTAGTATATTAATCTAAAGCTGTTATCGATAGCACAGCTATTGACTACAGTTTAAGCGTTAAATAATATGTTTTGAATCAAAGTTGAGAAAAAAAAAATATATTAAGTAGATTGCAATCAAAAGTGCAATAAGCATTCACTAGAGAGATAAAGTATTTGTATAGATCAGACATATAATTATATATATATTCATTTAATTCTTTATTTGAAAAACAAATCTGAAATCTCAGGTCAATCGTTGTTGATAAGAAAAAATAGATGCGTGCAAGCAATATGAAATATTTCAGTTTTTACTCTGAACTGATGTATTGCGACAGCTCATATACCCTTTCTACAAATGGAGAAGAGTGTAGGGTATTCGGGAACGATGCTGTGGCCTTATGTCTGCATTAGACTGCGAATTGTATTACATGGGTCGAGTGAAATGCGACACCCAAATGAACCAAAGAGTGAGCGAGTCGCGGAGCTCGGAACGGTCGGAGCAATAACCATAAAAGCCACACGTCGGAACTTTAAATGGGTGACTTCCTAGCCAGGGCTGCGGTTGAATATGATCCGGACACAAATGGAATGGAAATTCGAATTGGATATGGATATGGAAATGGAAAAATTGCACAATCAATGGGCGAAGAAAGGCGACAAGCACTCAGCTTCGCAAAGAGAAACAGTTGAGACGACGCAGTTCTAGCGGAGCATAAATTTGGAGCCGTAATGAAGTCAAGGAGCAGGTACAACTCGTAAACTAGCTAAACTCCAACGAGAAGAAGAAACTGAAGCGAGGCGGAAGCAAAACAAAAGCGAGCAAATTGCCAGCATACTTGGCCCATTCCCCAACTCAAGAACTCCAAAGGCTGCGACTCGAACCCCGTTTCGAGTTCACGTGCGGTCAACATACTTGCTGCAAAGAGAGGCGGCACATGCACCACCCATTTGCCACTGGCTGCATCCACACCTGCACCTCCTGCCTCCACTTGCTCCTACTCCTACTCCTACTCCAACTCCTACGTCTACTCCAACTCCTACGTCTACTCTTACTCCACCCTCAATCCTCGCTTGAAGTGTGTGCGTTGTGGCACTCGTTTGCACAGCTGGGTACATTTTGCAAATTATGAAAGCTGCCGCCATGGTCGGCTTCTCTCTCTGGAATTTCTTGATGCCTAATTAATGCTACTTAAATATTACATTACGACGCAATTGGCTCTGGTAGCAAAAATATTAGCCTGAAAAAAGGCTAAAACTGCGATGAATGGCCCTAAAAAGTAAATCCAACTAAGTAAAAGCCTGCTGCCTGTGGATGTGGTTACGAATATGGCTTTAATTAGGCCCAAGAGCATAATTGGCAATAGTATTAAATACAAAAACAAAAAGCCATTTACACTCACATTTGTGGCTTGTGAGTCACCATTCAAATGGTTTTCAACTCAAGCTTATATAATTTAATATTTTAAGCAATTCATAATTAATACCGAGTGGAATTTAAATCCCAGGCGCAACTCTCACAGCTCTAAAACCGCCGAAAGTGCCACCTCTGGCGCTTGCCTAATGTATCCTTAAGTCAACCTCTGCTCAAGGCTTATACCCGGGATTCGATTCGAGCGTTTGTTTGTTGCCATTAAAGCCTGTTACGATATTCATTGGCAGCCGCCTCTCTCAAAGGCGGGGCCCAAAGTGGAAATGCAAATATTTGTCTGGCCCCAGGTCGGGCCTAAGGATTAAGAGTGTGGGGGGAGCTGACATTGTTGGGGCGATGGTTGTCGAGGCTTTAGTCGCTTCAATTATTCAAGTTGACAGATTGCAGCTACCTCCAGCACGTTGCCTTCTGCCTTCTGCCTTCTACCTCCAGCCGTCAAGTGGGTGCGCGTGCTCCGAGCGGGTCACGTGGTGGTTGCTGACTTCTCCTTGACTACAACAAAAACAAGAACTTATCCACTTATGCGCTCTCTCTTGCTCTCCTTTTTAGTACTCACCTTCACACTGGAGCCGCAGGACTCGGTCGTGCCGGAGGGTCATTCCGTGCTGCTGCAGTGCGCCGGCAAGGCGGCTGCCAAGGGCAAGGCCACGCCCCCGACGACAACAATACGTTGGCGCGGACCTGATGGCCAGGATCTGGGAGTCGTGGGCGACACGTTTCGCACCCAGCTGAAGAACGGTTCGCTGTACATCAGCTCCGTGGAGGAGAATCGAGGATTGACCGGCGCATACCAGTGCCTCCTCAGCGCCGAGGGTATCGGCAGTGTGCTCAGCCGTCCGGCTCTGGTGGCCATAGCCCGGCAGCCGGAGCTCAACCAGGACTTCATCGAGACATATCTGCTGCCCGGCCAGACGGCCTACTTCCGGTGCATTGTGGGCGAGCAGGTGTGGCAGCCGGGACTGAAGCACACGGTGCAGTGGTACAAGGATGACTTGCCTTTGCCGCTGGACAAGCTGCGCATGGTGGTACTTCCAAACGGAGCACTGGAGATCGATGAGGTTAATGCCGGCGATCGTGGCGCCTACCAGTGCAACGTGACCTCGGGCAGCGCCTTCCGGCTGAGCAGCAAGACGAGCCTCAACATCAAGAAGCCAGCGGAGGCGGGTGCCGAGCAGGCGGTGGCACCTTCCTTCCTGGTGGGGCCCTCGCCCAAGACGGTCAGCGAGGGCGAGACCGTCACCCTGGACTGTGTGGCCAACGGTGTTCCTAAGCCGCAAATTAAGTGGCTGCGCAACGGCGAGGAACTGGATCTCAATCATCTCGATTCGCGCTTTTCGATCACCGGCACCGGCTCTCTGCAGATATCCGCCGCCGAGGACTTCGATTCGGGCAATTATCAGTGCCGGGCCAGCAATACGGTCGACTCCCTGGACGCCCAGGCGACCGTCCAGGTGCAGATGCCGCCTAAGTTCATCCAAGCACCGCGTGACAAAACGGCCTCCGAGAAGGAGGTCCTCAATCTGGAGTGCGCCATACATGGCAAACCGAAGCCGAGCATCCGCTGGTTGAAGAACGGAGATCTGATCACACCCAATGAGTATCTCCAGTTCGTCAACGGACACAATCTGCGTATCCGTGGACTGCTCTACTCCGATGCGGGTATGTTCCAGTGCGTCGGCACAAATCCCGCCGGAAGTGTTCAGGCCTCAGCTCGCCTTCGGGTCGTGCCCCCAGGAGGTAAGTCCTTTCCGTACACAACTGTACTTACGTAGTGGTAGACTCTGTTTAGCTTGGTGTCCAGTATTTTATGCTCCAGCTTACGCAATCAGCTCTCCAACTGTATCATAAAACTCTCTTAACGCAATTAACGCCACTCCCTAACCTTAAATTCCCTCTGCTATTGTAAAATAATTTCATGTCTTTTGTATATACTCTATATATAACTATATATATATATGTATATGTGTGTGTGTGTGTATTTGTATTGTTTATAAATATATAAGTTACTTTTGTTTTACTAATTAATTCGCTTTCGCTCCAATCTTCAGGGTAATGCCAGTCAATTGGGACTTTGGTCAGAAATAGGTGTGAAGAAGGCCTTAAAGTTGACTATAAAAGTTATATTTATAATATTTTAAAGGTAGCCAAGACTATTATTCGGGCATAGCGAAATCATTGGCATATGTATATATGGTATAGTGAAAGACTTATGAATTATTAAATCATTACAATATTTTTGGTCTAATCTCAATGACTCTCTTGCATCATGTTCTTCCTCTTGTGGTTGCAAAATTACTTAAACTTCTTAAGAATTTATTTTCTTTCATAGTCTTATGAATAAAATTTATACTAACTAAGGAAAGTATAATATTTTTTATCCTCAATATCATAATTTCCTTCAAATAAATCGTATTCTTGTTGTAATTTAAAACCTTTGGCAGTCCGAAAGCGAATTTAATTTATTTAACTTTAATTTGTTAATTAATTTATTAACTTATTGTTTATTCACTTGTTGCTTTTTTCTTTTCTTTCCTTTCCTTGGGACCACCTCATTATTTCCAACAACCCTCACATCCATATTCCACATCCAATCCAACTCCTACCCATCCAAAGCCAAAATCAAACAACGCAAACCTCAAGGTCAAACCACGAAATCCTTGCACAGTACAGATTACAACACCAACACCAACAACAACAATAGACGTCGACGACCGTTTAACTCGGGCGAGCTGCGCACCAAGTCGGGTGGCAGCAGCTATTCGGACATGGACAGTGACGAATACGACGACGAGAAATCCGGAGAGACACCACTGCGAAAATTCTCGCGTCCGCTCGAGCAGCCGCTCAACGATCGCAACTTTGAGGCGGGCGAAATTAGCGTTTTGCGCCGCCAGGGCGGGAATGGGAATGGGAATGGGGAGGATGACATTGATGATGACTATGACGATGAGAGTGCTGACAAAATACTGGCCTCCTGGCAGAACAAGAACAAGAACAAGCCACTACAACAACAACAACAATTGCCCCCAACATCCAATTTTGCTTTAACAGATTTAAGCGCCGGCGAGGAAATTTCCACCGATGTGAAGCCCATGAGCAGCGGCCTCCTTGCCCGCCTTCCTGGTCCGCCGCGCAACCTGGTGGCGCAGATTGTGAAGCCGCGCTTTGTGACCCTCAGCTGGCAAGAACCCCAGCAGAATGCCAACGAGGTGGTCTCCTACACAGTCTACTATCGGGTAAACAACAGCGAGCGGTAAGCCAATATATTGATCCATATATCTCACTTTTATACCTGATCGATCAACCTATTCCACTCACAGTGAGCAGAAGATTGTGACCCACTCGCATGAGGATCAGCAAGTATCCATACAATCCCTGCTGCCAGGTCGCACCTATCAGTTCCGCGTGGTGGCCAACACTAACTTCGGCATGGGTGAGTCATCCAGGCCGCTGGAGGCGAGCACTCAGCCAGAGGTGAACATTGCTGGACCGCCGCGCAACGTGGATGCCTATGCCCAGAATCACAAGGAGATTTTCGTCCACTGGCAGCCGCCGACAGTGACTAACGGCGAGATACTGAAGTATCGCGTCTACTACTCCGAGGTAGGTCTTCCATTGTCCACTCTGATATTCAACTGCAGCTCCTCATCTTCATGTTCATTTTCATCCTCTGCAGAACGACAGCGGCGCAGATCTTTACAATGACAGCACGTCGCTGGAGCTGCTGCTGACCGAGCTGCGTCCCTTTACGGATTATGTGATTAGTGTGGTGCCTTTTAATCGCAATGGCATGGGCGACTCCTCCGCCGAGCTGAAAGTGAAGACCTTCTCCTCAACGCCCTCGGAGCCTCCAAATAATGTCACACTGGAGGTGACCAGCTCGAGCGTAAGTATCTACAATCAATCCCTTATCCAACAGAAAAGCAATCCATACATTATTTTCAGTCGATAACTGTGCACTGGGAGCCGCCCGCTGAGGAGGATTGCAATGGCCAAATAACTGGCTATAAGATACGCTATCGCAAGTTCAAGGATGCGCCCCAGGCGAAGAGCACGCCAGCCAACATCCGTTATTTCGAACTGAACGCCCTGGATCGCAATGCCGAGTACCAAGTGAAGATTGCAGCGATGACTGTGAATGGCTCTGGCCCGTTCACCGAATGGTATCGCGCCAACACCTTGGAGAACGATCTGGATGAGACGCAGGTGCCGGGCAAACCCATCTGGATCAATATACAACCAGGCGCAGATAACATTGGACTGCACTGGGGTCCGCCGCAGCAGCCGGAGATCAAGATACGCAACTATGTGCTGGGCTGGGGGCGTGGCATACCCGATGAGAATACAATCGAGCTGAAGGAAACGGAACGCTATCATGTGCTCAAGAATCTGGAGTCGAACATGGAGTATGTGGTTTCGCTGCGAGCACGCAATGTCAAAGGCGATGGTCCGCCCATCTACGACAACATCAAGACGAGGGACGAGGAGCCAATGGATGTGCCTGTCCCCCTGGAGGTGCCCGTCGGACTGCGAGCAATCACCATGTCAAGTTCATCGATTGTTGTCTACTGGATCGACACAATGTTGAACAAGAATCAGCATGTGACCGACAATCGACACTACACGATCAGCTACGGGATCACTGGATCCAATCGGTATCGCTACCACAACACGAGCGATCTCAACTACATGATCAACGATCTGCGTCCGAATACCCAATACGAATTCGCCGTAAAGGTGGTCAAAGGCAGAAGGGAGTCCGCCTGGTCGATGTCGGTGCTGAACAGCACCTATCAAAATGTGCCGGTGACGCCGCCGCGGGAGCTGAGCGTGCGCCTGGACGAACAGAATCCGCACAACGTCATCGTCCAATGGCTGCCGCCAAAGCACACAGTTGGTCAGATTACCGGCTATAACATATACTATACGACAGACACGACAAAGCGGGATCGGGACTGGGCGATCGAGGCGTTTGCTGGCGAGGAGACGATGCTGATGCTGCCCAACCTTAAGCCCTACACCACCTACTACTTCAAGGTGCAGGCACGCACCAGCAAGGGGGGCAACAATGCACCCTTCTCCGCGCTGGCGGCATTTACAACAAGCGCTGCGGTCATTATGCAGGAGGCGGACACCATTGCCAAGGGCATAGACAACCATCTACTGCTCTACATCATCGTGGGCAGCACGATCGTGGTGCTGTTCATCTTGCTGATGGGTCTGCTGCTCTTCTGCCGTCGTAAGCCGCAATCCTCTCCAGAGCACACCAAAAAGAGGTAGGTCTAGACACTCCCTGAACTGTAATTCCAGATTATTAATTTCTTTCATTCACATTGTGAGCAGCTATCAGAAGAACAATGTGGGCGTGCCCAAGCCTCCGGATCTCTGGATACATCACGACCAAATAGAGCAGAAGAACATTGACAAGGGACTCCACAATGCAACGCCCGTCTGTAGCGACAATGCCTCCAGCAGCGGGGCCCTCACCCTGCCACGCTCCGTGGTCCACAGCGAATACGAAGTGGATGGCACGGTGCCAGCGCATGTGACCAACTCCCTGGACAAGCGGGCCTATGCCGCCGGTTACATGAGTAAGTCCCATTGACTCCGATGAAGTTTACCTCGATTCCAATGCTTATTCTGTACCCCTTCTCCAACTAGCAGCCACCTCAATGAACTCAACCATGGAGCGACCCCAATACCCACGCACGCAATACAATCACCAGAATCGCTCGCACATGACCATGGACACGGGTCTCTCCCAGCAGAGTCTCACACAGCCGCAGAACAATTCGCTGGCCCAGACGCCGGAGCATCCCTACGGTGGCTACGACGCCAACTTCTGGTGAGTGGCCAAGGAATAGTTTACTCTTTTCGAAAGATGAAATTCTTGTAGTCCGAACCGCGATCGTTGAACTCTTAGGTTTTCCTTCCCCCTCATTATAATAAGTATTTACTTTAACTTTTACGCCTTAGTTTTTCGTATGGTCTTTATCGTTTGGGATCCATTTCCCCAAATCCCTCAGTCTAGTTAAACAACTACAAAAATTCGGGTGATGCAGCAGGCGAAACAATTTAGCTCTCATATTTCGAAACGTTCTTTCAAAATTCATTGCAAAATTCTCTCACATTTTTGTCCTTGACCTCAAAAATCCCGAAAGCAATTCGAAAACAACCAAAAAAATAATAGTAACAGGAAGAGGAGAGAAAAAATGAGCAATCGAACGCGTTGGGGACGCATTGATCCCAGTGTTCGGGTCGATTTGGTGCAGGGACCCGCTGATCGGGTGCTCCATTTGGACCATAGAACACTGCCGGGCTACGTGGATCAGCAGCTGCTGCTGATGGCGTCGCCTTTGCCGTTTCTTAATTTCTTGAACAAGTTCCGCCTGGACGAGATTCTGATCAATCATCAACTGAAAGGCGTCTACACGATGCGCACCGCGGCGACGCTCACCGAGGTGGCGACCCACGCCTGGCGCATCATGAGCACGGCCGATCGTCAGCCGTACATAAAGCTCGCCCGCAAGGCGGAACTGATCCAGCAATCGCGCGTGCTCCACTTTCTGGACAAGAAATGTCAACGGCACACGAAGTCCTAGTTCGAGTGCTTCCCTAATGTTCAGTGCCATTTGTTCGATTTGTTTCCCACTTGTCCTTAGAAAAAAGAAAAAAACATAAATAAGATTGACTGATTGACTGATTGATTGATTGATTGATTCATCTTCTTCCTCTTCAGTGGCAATGCTGGCTACGCGAGCAGCTTGACTGGCGCTCCTGTCAATGGCTGCGTTTCCACCATTGAGAGCGCCAAGCGTGGTCATCCGCTAAAGAGTTTCAGTGTGCCGGGTCCGCCGCCCACTGGCGTTGCCACGCCCATCAACAAGCACAGTAAGTATTCCCACCCACAACAGCAACATTCACTTTAACTCATGCTGATCTTTCACTCTGTTTTGCAGCTCCTGCTGTCACAATACGTCCACAGAATCAATCGCCGTACAAGAAGCCATCCTTTTCGGCAGCCACGCCCAATCGCTTGCAGGGCGGTGGATCCATAGCGCATTCCACCGATGAGATACAAAGACTGGCGCCCAGCACATCCACCGAGGAGCTGAACCAAGAGATGGCCAATCTGGAGGGTCTGATGAAGGATCTGAGCGCCATTACGGCCAACGAATTCGAGTGTTAACAACGTAGCTGGCCAATAGTATTAACTGGGTTCAACAACGACAACAACAACAACAACAACAACAACAAAAATTCGGAATGTTTATTGTTTTTTATTAGTTGATGTTTAGTTTTTATTGGATTTTAATTTTATATAATTTAGTATCTAGTTTAGCCTTTGGTTACATGTGCGATATATGAACGAATAGAACTACTGTAAATACAACCGACGCCATATACATATAATTATATATAAATACATATATATATATAGTATATAGTATATAAACGTACATAGGTATATCTTAGCCTAGTTAATTTTAGTGCGATTCGTGTGCAGAAACTCTGACTCACAGCCATTTTCATATTTATTGATGGAGCCTACTTCTAAACATATACTACCATATATCGATTCATATATATCTAAATATAAACGAAGACATACGATGCATAGTTTAAGCCCAGTCTCATCTAATATCTATATTAATCTAAAATCAAAACAAAGCATATGAAATACCACAAGACATTCGACTTATGACACATATGTCTATCTGTATTCCGTTTAGTTTTCGAGTTTGAGACGTGCCATTTCATTTAATATATTCTTATTTTCATTTTAATTTGTTACAACTCTTAGCCTAAGCCCGCTTAAATAAAAAATCTAGACTGTAATCCATTAGTAAAGCCAGCCAGTAAAGCATTTACATTAACATTTACATTTACATTTACACATTTAACATTTAACTATACGAGTATCCTTATATGTACGTATGCAATGCTATCTGTAAGAATTCCGACTCTTTTGTATCGTGTTTTGATGTGTTCAAAATTCTATGCCTAAAAGCGTTTGTCTTCTTCTGTCTATATATTGATTGTAAAGCATTTGAACGAAATTGGCCCAAAATTTTGATCATATTGCTATGCACAATAATCTCAAATCGAATTCAAATCTTAAAAACTAAATGCACAGAAACAAAAATTAAATTTCAACAATTTGTGTATTATTTTATTTAATACCAAATTTTTTTAATAAATATAAAACACATTGTAAAAAACTGCTTATATCTTTTATTTATATTCCCAATAGTTGCTAGATGTCGTAGCTGGAATTATATGGATTCTATATTCCCTGCTGATCTTAACTAAAAAAAAAATAATTAACCTTCCAAATTTGATCGAGCGCCAAAAATGTTTATAATTGGTAAAGCTAAGCGTCCAAATGGGACCTGCAAAATAAACAGGATGCTACAAGCCAATTATTAAGGCACTTTATAATTGGTTTATTCAACAAAAGTTAAAACAAGTTTTCAGTAAAACTTTGGAATGAGCGTATTTAAGTTAAACATATTTATAAAATTATTATTTCCGTTTTGCATTATTTATAACAATGCGACCCTCTATTTTGGGATAGACAAACTCGTGTCCTTGTAGATACTGTTGTAAAGCACCTTTATCGTCCTTCTGTAAGGGATCAGTAAAAGGATCGTTAGATTCAAGTAATTTAAATCCATCGCCTCCATTCAAAAGAAACTCTGGTATAATAACTTTATAGTATGCCGATTCGTTGAGTTTGCTATAGGAAGGAATAATGCATTCGGCACAAAGGACCAAGGCGGAAGTTACTCGATGTCCTTCATCCATATCGTAGTTGTATTCCACTCGAATACCAGATAGCTGCTGAAAACCGCCGTTAGAGTCCCTTGTCCGGACTGTGGCCGAATGCTCCAAAGCCTTGAGCAATGTTTGTCCGGTAATTCGTGTTACCAAGAGAGAGTTCTCGAATGGAATAGTTTCTGCCATATCTCGATAAGTTATAGATCCCTCATCGTTCTTATTGATTGAGACTCTAACTCCTGAAATACACAAAAATATATATTGAACTCCATTAAATCTATGTAGAACCCACCTCCACCAGAAATCAAGGCAATGGGTGCGTCAGTCCAATATTCACCGCCCTTCTTCTCCAGCATGCGAGAATAAACCATCGAGTCGGCAATGAGATTTCCCAGATTGCATTCTCTCAGTCGACACACATTACCGCCCTCTAGATACACGCGGGTGTGGCCTATAATCTTGTCTCCTTCAGCCGTAATATTTGGACGATACACATCGAGTAAGTCCAATATTTCCTGATCCTGGGGAACTGAAGAATCTAAGAGAATTGGCGATCCAGCAAACTGTACTAAATTTCCGTCGGCGTCAAACTATGAAGTCAAGTATTGCATTAATTGGGTATATACATATTTATGGAGTATATATCTAACCTGGACCTGCAGCTTGCCCAAATACTTTGTGTTTGTGTAGACCTGAACGACGGGCACCTTTTTTCCACTTGGCTGAATCACTAAGGTGGGATAAGGCCCTCGAACAGCTTCCGGATTTGTGTCTGTCTTTTCGGCGACGGGCTTATTTGCATCTAGATAGGTGTGTGAGTGACCTCCAATCACTATATCAATATCGGGACATTCTCTCGCTATCTGCTGATCCTTCTGATAGCCAGAGTGTCCCAATGCGATGATAATGTTAATACCTTGATCCTTTAGTTTTGTTGCTTCGGCACTTGAAAATAATGAATAATATTATATGCTCTACTAGGATTGATGAACTATTACTTAATTGAAGGGATTTCTTCGTTGAACTCCACTTTGTTGATGTAGTCCTGCTTAGTTTTCGGCGTTAGGTATCCGATCACGCCAATTTTGACTCCATTGACCTCGAGAACTGTTGAGTTGCTCAATTTATTGGTTGCAACCAATTCAGGTTCCTGGGAATAATCCAAGTTCGACACAAGAACTGGAAAATCCACAGCCTTAAGAAAAGATACAAGACCTCCAATATCGTCATCAAACTCATGATTTCCTAAACACTAAACAAAGCAGGTTCTATTACTATTATTAAGAGAGAATTATTAATACAAGTAGACCTTACCATAACATCTGGATGGAGTTTGTTTAGAAAAGTGCTCGCTATTTCATCCTTGAAGATTGTGAACCACAGTGTACCGCTGAACGTATCTCCCGCATTTAGGTATAAAACGGGGGTTCCTCCATTCTTGGCCTCTTCCCGATATTTTCGCACTCTGCGTTTTGAAATTTGATTAGAATTTCGAGTCATATGTTCTTACTACTTACTCATGAGCTACTCGTGCGAATCCCCCATAACATTTACCTCCATTGGCGTCCTGTTGAGGGCAAACCGAACCATATTTATTCGTCTGCTCAAATCTGGCGTGCATATCATTATTATGGAGAATTATAAATTCAGTTACAGTTGAGATATTTGTACCACTAGGATTGGCCTTTATAATGTAAGCACAAAGTACTGCAATGAATACTGAGATCCATTGAAGACTCATTTTTGGATCTGGAAATGGAAAGATATGAATGTGAAGACGAATTGAATAATCTAAATAGCTATACGACTTAGGGTCTTCATGTGAGTAGATAATATAGGACAATTACGACTTTAGGTCTACAGATTTTTCTTTGTAACTACACAATAAAGTTTACTGGTATGCATTGGTAAGCCCTTTTACGATTACAATTTTACAATTTTACAATTTTACAATTTTACAATTTTACAATTTTACAATTTATTTTTGCAATCTAATTTAAGACTCCAATTAAACTTGCTTATGAATGTCAGGAACCCGACTACAAGCATATATTTAATTTTTAATTGAAATATAATGGATTATTACAAAATCCAATTAGTTGATTTATCAGTTACAAAATGTGATTTATTTAACCGTATATTATTTCCTCAACTGATTATCGTATGAAGCAAATAAGATTACTCTAATCGAGGTTGCCTGACTATAAGATACCCAGTAACAAGTTCTTTCTAAGGTCTTAGTGTTTACTGCACGGCAAACAAATGCCATTTTATGCCATTTTAGCCAGACTTAAAAAGTAAAATACGAGATTAAAACGCATCTTAGAATTACTAATAATTTAAATTTAAATTCTGACTATCTCTTATAGTTTTCAAAATAGGGAATTTAATACAGATAGAGAAGCAATTTATATTTCTTATACATCTACCTCGAAGGGTAATTAGCAAATATTACACCAATTCTAACTGGTTTTTTTTTGTTTATGTATGGCACTGTAAAATATATATAATATACGTAGTTAAGTAAAAACCTGACGTGTACTTCGTATACAAATAAGAGAAACTGGAGGCCTTGCAGTGCATCTGAATCAAGTAACTTGTAGCTATCATTCAACAACTTATAAAATCTTAATAATTATTAGAATATATCCACATATCGTATATAGTTACATATACAGAACAAGTGTAAGTCTCAACCCGAGTTGAGTCAGTCCCACTCCACACAAAATCAGATCGCGAACTAAAAACGAATCGTTAGAAAACAGCTTTTTAAATTGAAAATATGTTCATTCTCCCTAATCAAATGACTAAGTGTGTGCTTTCTCTTTTTGTTTACTAGAAGAGTGCGATTTTGTCTGATAATGTCATTATCTTATATACGAAGTGAAATTCGCAATCGCAACATGCTCACTAAATTCTTAAAAGGTGCCTAGTTTATATTCCTTTCTGCTTTTACACATTAATTCAAGAGAATAAATATTATAAAATATTACCAAATGAAATACACATTAGAGTTCCTTAAGTAAGCATATTTATTCATACGTTCATACATACATATATGACTGATAACACTATGTTATAGCTAAAACATATACTTATGATGAAGAAGACAACTATAAAACTAAGCAAAATTAATAAATTACTATATAAGACAAAGCACATCGTATATGATCAAAAAATTAAGCAGTTGGTCTCTTAAACAAATCCTGGAATTTAGTTGATACTATTAAAATACACAAATATATATATATATACATGTGCTGTGGGTATTTTAAATATATATATATTTGGCGCCCAAATTCCTAAATTCAACCATTTATTATGTTGATTGCTATAAAATACACTGCAAAATTTGCATGTTGTTCAAATTTTAACAAAATTCTAGTATCAACCGAAATAATAAATATGTTCAGAGTAAACGTTCACATTAAATAATCATTAATAAGTGGAATAATTCCTATGCAGTAAAAACAAAAACAAGGAAGAATTATTTTCAACATATTTTTATTATCAATTTTGTAAGTCTTAACAAACAAGTAGAAGTACTTAAATAAAAAAAATAAATTTAAAAAAAATGCTATTAACATTTGTGAGATGATTGTTTCATTCTTTATTTTCAGTGTACACGGGGTGCACTTTTCATTCCAATGACAGGTCGAAGCGCACTCCGCAGCCAACGAAATCGAAGAGATGCTTGTGAAGCGTGCCAGCTGCAAATGTTCGACGCGGCCAGCAGCGACTGTCGAATGCGCTACGCTTCAGGGTTTTGTATTGGGGAAGGGTGTGTAGCAGTGAGGATGGCCGAAAGGCAGGGCAACAGCCACGAGACAACGGGACACGAGGCGAGGGTTAACGGTGGACGAGGACAAGATAGCAGGCCGCTGCAGTTCGAGAGCAGATTGTCGGGGGTTGCTTTCGATTGCAGCACATATCCTGCCTATGTATATCCTGTTGCCTTCCCGCTTCAGCTGCCAGCCAGCCAGCAAGCCAGCCAGCAGCGGTCGACAAAATTTAAACAGCTGCAACAATTTTTTGGCCCGGCACATCCCCTAATGCCCGTCTGTCCCTTCTTCTTCCTGTCTTGCTTTGGGGTTGTTTTCAGGATCGCGCTCCCTGCAACAGTTCAGGGCTGTTCGTGCTGCGCTGGGGTGCAGTCGAGGTTCAGTTGTTGTGATCGCCAGGTGAACGAAGGTTGTGCCGCGGACAAAAACCAACTGACAAAATTGAAGACGAGTTCTCTACTGATTATGTCCGGAAAACTGATTATGAAGCGCAAGCGTGCGGATCAGCTTAGAGCGCAGCAAGCTGAGGAGCAGCCGGACGTTAATGCTGAGCCAACTGCAGAGAAGCGCCATCGCCTGGAGCTGGATCCCAGGGCAGATACACCGCCAGCGGAGTCCTCCCATAGCCCAGCAATTGATGCTGGAGATGCACCCAATAGCATTCTGCTCGAGGCACTGCAGAAGATCATGGAGCTGCAGTCGGAGCTGGATTCATTTGAGCACGATTTGGACGAACGAGACGCCAATGCGTTCGATAGTGACGACGATGTGCAAGCGGATGACGAGGTGGCAGCCAACTTTCCACCGCCAGATCAAAGAAGACGCACTGAAGCCGAGGCTCTGGGCTTCGCCATGTGCGCACGCGAAACGCTTCTCTTCCTGCAGAGCGAAGGCATCTCCACGGAGTCTGTACTGTACAAAGCGCTACTCGGGAAGCTTGTAAGCCAAAGCGATGGACTATTGCATGCCTAACCAGAGGCAGTTGCTCCTCCAAATCCCTATTCAGCACATTCTAGTCAACTTACTGCAATTATATTGTACGTAAAACGAACCTTCCAGATGCTTATCGCCCAACAACATATAGTATGAGGGTTCCCTAACATGATCCTAACTATATACTTCAAGAATTGGATGTTATGCGGAAGAGTTCCAACATTTAATACACATCTTAGTTCTTAGCTAATTTACTCTAGTCAGTTATTGTGAAGCAATATAAAAACTAATTTACGTTCTATTGAATAAATAATATATGTAAATATACACAAATTTAAATAATTTAATTATTACTATTAACTGTTCTTTTCAGTTGATATTTTGGGTAACTGTATTTATCAAAAAGTAGCAAGGGATATTTTACTTTGCCTGCTATTGCCTAATGGTGTTGTAGCAAGTAGCTTATGACACTGACCGGATCTCTTTTCAATTGAATTTCAATTTGAGTTTGGATTGTTTTCACGTCTTGATTTATATTTGTATTCAAATAAAACGAACTTGCGAAATAGTTTCAGCATACATTTTAAATACTTTTATTATGTTTTTCATTATTGAATTGTACATGAAATAATTAATGAGAATAACTCAATATTTTATTTGCTTGTCTTAATATTTTGTTTATTGTTTTTAGGGCGGGGAATTTTTTAGTATTGAGTATTATGGTTTGTATTGTAATTTGTGTTTTAACTTGTTGCCATTCATTTAAATATTATTCATATATATATAATTTAAGATCTGTATTTTAAGGTTTGGGGAACCGCTTTTAAGTATGTTTGTTTATTATTTGTATAATAATAACAATATTTACTTGAAATAAATGAATGTAACTTTATTACTGATATTGTTGTACAATCTAGATTTTAATTGTTTGTAACAATTTAACGTTCACATGGTTATAAGTAAATATTTCTTAAGTTTTGCTTTAGTTGCAACAATTTGCTTCTTTTGTTTTTGGACAAGATATTTATTTATCTGATTTTCATTATGTTTGCACTTTACTAACAATAGGTTAGAGTTTTTTTTTGTTTTTATTCAATTATCGATTAGCTCAGCTTATTAGTCATACAAAATTATAATTTAAAATCATGTAGAATACAATATAGTGGGAATTCAGAAGTAGTTAATTTGAAATACTTCATTCGATTTGTTTAAACATGTATCGAAGTGGAAGATTGTGTTCCTGAATAAATTATTGCTCCATGGATTACATTTGGCACAAACTTTCTCTCTCTCATTCTCTCTTTTTTTTTTTTTTTTTGTGTTACAATTCTTTTGGCCATAAAAGAATACAATTTTGGCTTCATCTATACTATATATAGTATCTTTTGTCATGTGCCGTATTTGAAATATTTTCTTCATCACACAATTTATAGGCAATTTAAAATAAAATTAGTTTAGAGGACTTACTAAGTTAGAAAATACAATTGGAAAAAAATTGTGTTGAGCTTGTTGTGTAAATTCAATGAGTATTATTTGTTATAATAATTTAGTGTTGTTTTGTTTGTTTGTTTCAATAAAGTAATCATTTGCAGCATTATCCACATATGGGCTTAATCTCACAATTTTTGAATAATATTAATACGTATGTATATTAAAGTTATGAGTATTTATACATATTAATATTTTATAAATATATTTTTATCGATCATTCATTTATTTGTTATCCGAATGTAAATATTTAATTCTGTATTTGTATATATTTATTTTAAATTTATTTTAAATGTGCCCAGTTATATAGTTTTAAGTAATTAATCTCATAGATTTCCAGCCCTACTGCACTTTGTTCACACATACATAATTAAGTGTATACCTAATCTCCAGAATAGAAATGCTTTAAAATAGAAAATATTTGAATCTTCCTTTTAGACCAATCTAAATGGTATTTGTATAGTATTTTATAATATTATAATCAAACAGATATTCGACCGATTCGTTAATTTAGAACGGAATTCAATTGAAAGGACGAGATTGTGTTCTATTCTGGAGATCGGGAAGTGTATACATATATAAATATATATGTATGTATGTATTCAAGAAATGTTTACATTTTGTTGTTTTAAGCAGATTTATAATAAATATATGTATTTATATTTATGTTGAGTTTATTTTAGTATTATGTTTATTATAGAAGTCAAAGTATCATAGCCAGCTTTAAGCTGTGCTTATCTAATTATTTAACGGTTATATCTCTTGATAATTTGTTATTTATGCACGCACTTCTATACGAGTATCTTAAAGATGTTTTGCTCTTTGTGTAAATATAGATTAAAAAACCGGACAATATATCCTTGGTATAAATTGTCCATCGTCCATCAGCCAACACAAGGTAAAATATCAATTTGTAGATCCAGCTGTATTATCATCCAACGATTTCCTTGCACTCAAAAATATATCATATATATTCATATATATACATATATATATTATATTTAATGTATATATTGTATATGTTTGTATTTCGTATTTATATATATATGTATATATAAGTATGTAATCTTAAGGTTTTCGTTTGTAAATATTCTTTCCATTTAGTGTACAAAGTATTTGTGATGTTGCTCTCGATTTGTTGTTATTGTTAAGATGTATTTTGTTGCTGTTTTTGTTTTTGTTGTTGTTGTTGTTTTTGTTATTGTATTTGTTTAGTTTTTAGTTTGAATGTGGATTAGAGAAACTGCACTGGCAAGAACGGAATCTCACGAATATGAAGCGAAGGAATGGAAGGGCTGTAAGAGAATGCAAGTATTAAGAGTATTTAGTGAAATGTTGTCAATTGTGTTTCTGGTGTCTTAAGTCAGCGGCTGTTTGCGAATGCAAATAAATAGTTTATCATGATGTTTCAATTGTGAATTAATAGTTTTTGCTTTTTTTTTTTTAATATATATATATATATGTAGATATGTTTTGGTTAGGTAGTGTATGCTTAGCAGGCATCATGAAATCTGTCTACGTATTTACATTTTGAAATAGAAGCCGTGACATGCGTTTAGGGTGTGCAAGGAACAATGGAGGAATACTGAACTGGACAAGGGATTGTTGTAATATCCATTTGATTAATTGTGCTCTTAACTGCATTTTTAATACCTTACTAATAGCATACTGGACGCTGTTACAGTTGTTGTTGTTGTTGTGTGGTTTTGCATGTTGTTCTTGTTTTTACTGCCTAGTGTGTGAGTGTTGTTGCGAATGTTGAAATTACTGTTGTAATTGTTGTTGTCTTGGTTGTTGCTATGGATGGCATTCGCTTGGCCATGTTTCTCATCCGTTTGCTTCAATGTGTGAGGAGATGCTGCAAATGTCACATCGATGGAAATGTCTTTGCTATTCCTATTGAAGTGATTGTTTTTGTAATTGTTGTTGTAACTATTGTGCGGTGGGTAATTTTGTTGTTGTGAATGTTGTTGCTGTACCACTGTCAACGATTGTTGTGGAGGATGTTGTTGTGTCTGTTTTTTCTTCTTCTGCTGCTGCTGTTGCTGTGTCATAAAATACTCATTATTATTATCAGAGCTTTTTAAACATTCAAACTTATTGTAATGATCCTCTTCTAACCAATTCTCAAATCTTGTTACCTGAAAACAGCCGCCGCTGTAGTTCTTTTTTTTATTGTTGTTGATTTTGTGGTTGCTGCTGCGCTCATGTTTATCATAGCTTGGCACGAAAGTTTTGCTGCTGTTGCGGTTGTTGTTGCTGCTCTTTACGAATTGGGCTTTCATTGTCAGTTTGTGGGTTTTCGGTATAGGACTTGTCGCACACTTTGTGCCTCTCACACCATCTCCACTGCTGGCGTTACTCGAACCCAGCAAATTTCACCTGTTAACATGGCTGCGATTGTGGTTAGAATTTAGACCTGTTGCATTGTTCGGATTGGACTGCGCCGCCGAACCGCCACCTGCAAAATAGAAAACATGATTGTAACTAAAATATGTATATGAAAATATACTGATTGTATCTTAAATTATAGATCCTATTATAAATATTCACTATTTTTTGTTTACTAAGACTTAGTTAAGTTAATCGCAACTCTATGCATCGATTTAAGTCCCGACCCGCGACATCTCATTTGCTAGGATCAATTTTAAACAAGTTTTAGCTTACTTGCTTGCACAATATTTGCTCTTCTTCAATATACTTGTACGCAATAGTTTACTGTTGAATCTCGTACTACAACTATGCCGAGTACCTGCATATCCAGGTGAGTGTTGGTAGTAGTCCCGTCGTGCGTAGTCCGTTTCATAATCTGGAGTTTCGTAGTGGCCACGAGCTCCGCTGCTGACGCCAGTGATGTTGCCGACGCCGCCCAAGATATTGTTGGGTGGTCCATGGGGACCGTGACCATGTCCACCGTGTGATGAATAGCTATAGGTGTCGTACGACTGGTGTGGATCATAGGACATGCCTTCGTCATAACCGCGTCTAGAAGACAGATATGTAAGTGGGAATAGTAATGCGAAATTGAGGAGTAGTATTTCTGACTCACCCATAAGTTTCATCCATTGCTGTTCTGGCCTTTTCAAGAATAGACATGACCTTCTGCTTAGGGGCCAACACATTTTTGCTAAATGACGACTGCTGCGAGCCTCTGGATATTGAAATAGACTTAGTTAGGATGACAAACACATTCTTGTATATGACGCTTACCTGTAACTGTGATGAGGTACATTTTTGAGTGCACCTGCACCGTTGCCGCCAGAATTGGCCGGGCCAGGGCCTGCCATGGAGTTAACCCCTGAGCCAGCGTTCTGCATGTGCGACATCTTTTTGTAGCTGCTCTTTGAATTGGAGTCGTTGTCATTGAGGCTAGTACTGTCCATCAGCTCCCGCAGCTGCTCCTGCCGTATAATATCGTTGCTGTCCGGTATTAAATATTTGCGCAGCTCGGCCATGGCATACGCGATCCTCGCATACGCCTCGGCAGGAGGCGCAATCGTTGATATCTCTACATGCAGGTCGCTGTTTAGATGTGCGTACTTGGGATCCTTCGAGCTACGCAGCTCCTCTTCCTTAGCCCGATCCCTCATCGAGTTGCGGCCAAGCACAGTCATCTTGCACAGCGTTTCCTCCTGCAGACGGCGGAGCGAGTTGCCCTTCGGTCCTAGCAGCTTGCCCACAAAGTTGAACTGCAATTAAAGAGATTGATATTATTTAATTTATATAATTTTTAAGATGTATTATCACCTTGGGATGCTCTCGTATGGGAACCAAAACTCTCTGCGAAATGCGAAGCGGCTTTTCTCGATAAATGTCGGCGTACTTTTGTTCCCTCGATGGTATGCGTCCAGTTGTCTGCACCTTTTCAATCTCTGCAAGAAGGCATTTAAAGTATGTGGAACAAGCATTGAATTCCACTTCCACTTACCGCCTTCCAGCAGCTTTTCGGCAATGGGAAACTTTCTGTCCATGCGATTCTTCTCGGCCATGCAGTCCCGAATGTACTCGCTGGCTTTCTCGTTCAGCTGTACATTACCGCTGCCCTCGGGCACGCCGTGATGATCGTGAACACCACTGTCTCCATTGTGTGCACCGGCGTTGCCGCCACTCTTGCGAGGCTTGCCACCACCACCGACTCCACCGCCGCCACCCCCTCCATACTCATTGGCGTCGTCCTCATTGTAAGCGGAGTAGTCTCCGTTGCTGTCATACTTTTCGGTCATGTTTGCGGGTCAATCAGGTGGCAACAATAAGCGTTTGATTTGGCTAATGGATATTCAATGGCCCTCAGAGCAGCTGAAACGATCAATTGTTAAATGTAAATACACATATACATATACATACACAAACATGTATTTATAGTGTTAGCTGGCGCGTCAACCCTTCGACGGAGCCACATTTAAATCACTTTTTACAAGCGCATTCAAATTCAAATGCAGCTACTGCTCGACCCCCATCAACCCGCTAAACAATCATACCCACACATACACACACAAACATATTCATACACACATAAGCGAAGCACAGCACAGCACAGCACAGCAAAGCAAAAACAACCACCGTGCGAAATTCAAAGTCAATTTGTTGCCGAAAGGTAGAAGAGACCGGTAAAAACGCACAATAAGACAATTTACAATTCAACTGCAGCTGTAGTGTACGCGATTTCTTATCTTGGCAAGCTAGTTGGCCACTTTTTTGTAACTAGCCAAACTCTGTCGTCCGTCAGTTGTCTGTCCTACTGCACTTTCACTTTTCAGTGGGACGCAGTTGTTTCCACCTACGTACACATACATTTATTGCATTTTCTTTAATATCTCGCCAAGTCTGCGTTAATGCTGTTGCTTATATTCCAGTGTTCCTTTAGAGCGAATTTCTTAATCTCTTTTTAACGTGCAGTTTTCCACTATTTTAGTTATTTTTTTTTTAACGTTTTTGCACGGAATATGTTTTTTTATGCAATGGCTGGCAATATAGTTTTGGTTGTTTGCCAGGGCTGAACATTTGCGAAAAACAATGCACACTGAATGGAGAGCTGCAGCCAAGTTAGCTTTAATTCGAAATTCGGAAATCAGCTGTGTGGTATATTTGCATTCGTTTGAGAGTGTTCATGTCTCGGCTTAACGAAGTTTCTTCGCACTTAACGAAACTACTTATACATTCCAGCTAAGGGTTTTTTGCATCTCGCTTGGTATTATTGGGTGAACCGTGCTCAGCCACACTGTTTAGTGCTTTGTCTTTGCGAATTATCATTTGTTTCACTTTTTTTAGTTTAACACTTTTATTTAATGACCGGTGTCCAAGGTATGAATCATTAGCAACATGTCAAAAGTCGCTTCCAACAATAACAATGCCAACTCCTGCGTCGAGACACCGACGGCACCTGAGTGGTTGTCAAAACTGGAAAGCAGACGGGAATTGTTGAAGCGATCGAAGCTTGGACACGAATCCGGCGCCGGCGCTCCTTGTGGCGAATGCCAGGACAAGTGCCCGGGCTTGGATCTGCACTTTTGGCGCAAGGTCTGTCGCAATTGCATGTGTCGCAAGGACCAGCACTTGTGCACAGACGACGACACCACTGGCTGGGCCCAGTTTGAAATCCTTGGCCAGATACGGGCCAAGCCCGCATGTAAGCGCAATCAATTACCATTGGAGCTCCTAATATAGCTATTTACCCTTCCGACAGACATCAAGATCAAGGCATTGGCCAGCCAACCCGTCCAGGTGGAGTGGGTGCCACCGAATGCAGCTCCCGATGTCGTCTCGGACTACATGGAGAAACTGGGCCCTGCCCAAATACCCGTTATTGGCAGCGATGCCGCCAACAAGCGCAAACAGCAGCTAGAGTTCCAGGTGCCGCCACATGACCTGGACGCCGCGCTCTGTGATAATCTCACAGAGACTGAGGCCCAACAACTGCAGCAATATGTGCAAAAGCTGCGTGATCAATGCGTCGGCCAAGGTATTGTCGTTCGCGTGGGCCGTCTGTCGCACGGCCAAGTAGAGCACATTGTGCCGTCCCAGCTTCCTCCAGCGGTGCCAGAATCTGCCCGCAAGCTGCTGAACTCGCTGGGATTGCCGCCCGTGGCAGATGCCACTCTGAACGAACTGCTGTCCAATCCGAAGCTGGCGAACGCACTCGCCCAGCCAGGTGCGCATGCGCATCCCAAGCTGCTGGTTGCCTTTTCGGAGCCGTTGAGTGACTCCACCACGGAGTTCGATGCACACTCCGCATTGCGTGCCGAAACGAAGGTCAAGCTATTGGGCATTAGCAGGCCGTCAATGCAAAGCCTCGTTACCCATGGTGTCATCTATGACAAGCTCCTAGGCACTTTAAAGGTAAGCCAAATTTAGCTAGTTTCCAAACTTTTCGATTCTATATTTTGAGGCCACGTATATTCTTATTAGAAAATATCGCAATCAGTTTTTGTGTCACACGCTCAAATCTATGTTTATTCGTGCTATAGCGGACAGGTTTTGTCAGGCGTATTTGCAAGAATTACTTGCGTTGAAATTCTTTACAAGAATTGGTAAATTTCCTTGTGGTGTATATTGTAGAGGATTTTTTGTGTTGAGGTGTATTTATTTGGAGGAGTACATTTTTTCGTGGGGTATTACTTTTGTGGTGTATTTATTTATGAAAACTGTTGGGATCTACCGTAAATTCGACTTCACCAATGTTTTTTTTTGTATCCTCGTTGGTGAATATAAAATTTAGCTTTGCACTTCACAAATTTGGTTTATTTCTATACTTGCAGGAGAAGAACCTAAATATATCGCGGGATGCCAGGCTTGGGCCAATATCCGAATTCCGAAAAGAATATGTGAACAATCCACAGTTTAGAGCGGAAATAAATACGGTGTGTGCACCGCCAGCTATGACAACAACTCCTTTGAAATCCTCGCCAGCTACACCATTCCACTCGCCGCTGCCATTGAAGAATCCGGTTCAGGCTCGTTTTAGCGCTCAAATGAGGCAGGACACACCCATGCGACGAGTAAAGTTTGGTGGCGTGTCCACCATTGTTTATGACTGTGGACTGCCGGCAAACATTGACTACGGACGCGATCCGGTGTTTGCGCAAATCGTAGAGGCGGAACCTCTAAAGCATGCCCTGCAGGAAGTGCGATCCGGTCGAGCAGCACCTTCGGTTGTCATTGCCTCAACGCCAGTGGCCACCGGAAATCTGTTGCAGCTTCAGGGCCTGGCGCCAGGCACCAAAGCCCAGCTGCAACGCGTGGGCGTGGACAAGAATATGTTGCACTCGGCCGTTGCCAATGCGCCGTATTACAATCGTCTGTTCCAGACTCTCCAGGATAAGGGCATCAAGCATGATCAGTGCCAGCTACTGGAACCACTAAAGCAAGTGAACGATTGGCTATTGAACGACGAGCAGCTGTTGGATGACATTGACAAGCTGTTCGCCGATATGGCCAATGCAGCTGGCGGTGACATTAGATACGGCAATGAGATGCTCACCAACTCTGCCAGCCACGATTCCGGCTTTTGTTCGAAACCGTCGACTCCGGGCCACGCGGGCGAGGATATCAATGCTACTTTGGGCAAGTTTACAAGCATTCCGGGCATTGAGCACATGAACATGTATCCAAACTGTGCCCCCATGTCGGAGCAGTTCCAACAGCTGCAACTGGGTGACGAAACACCAACGAGAGGTGAGTAAATCTTAAAAGCGTTGAATTCCCAACTAAATTAAATGTTGATTTATTCATTGCACAGAGTCCGCCGGAACTGGAACAGTAGCTATATCCAACATCAGCTGCCGGGACTGCGGTCTGGCCATTGAGCTCGGTGAGGTGGCTGTCAAGGCGGAGCGAGCTGGCAAAGAGATCGCTTGGCATCCGGGCTGCTTTAAGTGTCACACGTGCCGTGAGCTGCTGGCAGACTTGGTGTACTTCTTCCATCACGGACAGGTCTACTGCGGTCGAGATCTGGCCATCAAGTTGAAGATACCGCGCTGCAAGGCTTGCGATGAACTGATCTTCACCAAGGAGTACACCGCCGCCGAGGGCGCCACGTACCACATCAAGCACTTCTGTTGCCTGCAGTGCGACGAGCCTCTCGCCGGTCAGCAGTACATCCCGGACGAGAAGTCCAACATGCCGCTTTGCCTGCAGTGCTACGACAAGTTCTACGCCGGCACCTGCAAGCGCTGCCAGCTGCCGATCGGGCCGGGCGACCAGGGCGTCTCCTGGGGCGACATGCACTGGCATGGCTCCTGCTTTGTGTGCGCCGGCGCCCAGTGCTCCAAGTCCCTGATCGGTGGTCGCTTCTGCGTCAAGCAGGACATGCCCTTTTGCAGTCCTGCCTGCGTCCGCAGCATTATTCCAGCCTAAGCCCAAACAGTATTTCACAAATACGCACAAGTTCACAATTACGTTCAGCTATTTACACTTCTATGCTTAATGTAGGGTATCCACAAGCCGTGTTACTATGCACAATTACGAGGTTGACATCCATTTGCTATTTAACTAAAGTGCCTAGAGTATACACACATATAAATATAAATTACGATATATATATATATATAAATATACATTTATATATTTATGTAGTCCACACACGATTTTAAGCCGTGCCAATAGTCTCTTATAGAGTATATACATATTTACAAGCTCATTTTGAGTTAAATATATTAATGCATATATATATGAAATTATATATTATAAAGTATTACTTATACACGCTTTTTATAACATTTTTATAAAGCACAATACACAATAAAAGCTTCAAAATATATTTCAAATGTTTCTGTTTTTCTGTATAAAGGATTAAATTGCATTGCCGCAATATAGAAGTTAATATTTGCACTCGATCCAACATAGGATAAGGTATGTTTTGCATGGCCTGTGTCACCTGTATGTGTGAATTCCTTTGCATTTCAGGTCACGCTTTAGTAGCACACAAATCCAATTCCCACATCGAGTCATCATATGATTTCACGAGATATTTTACACATTCAACTTAATTCAGTTAAAATATGTCATTAGCTATAGCTGAACAGTAGTAAAAGACCCGGTTAAGAAATACCTATGTTTTCTACTATACTTCCACTCTTCCAATATATACTCATATATGTTCAATCCTTCGACAGCAATAAGAAAATGCTTAGTTTTATATTAATTTTTACGTATTTGCTGGTAATTTTTATTGGTAATTGCATTTCATTATTAAATTAAACATAATATTTTTCATTTTTATATGTATTATGTGTATGTATAAAGATTGTTGATTTGTATTCTTGTTTTGACATTTTGAGTTGATTGCAAAAAGCGAAACAAAACGGAAAATCACATAATTTGCTGAATTACAGAATTGGGAGTGTTGTTCCATTCAATAACTCTCCCGAGGATACTTTTGTTTTTTTTTTCCTTTTCTTATATTTTTTGCATAGATGCGCGTCTATATTACGTTTAGTTGCCTGCAAATCCTTTGCATTTATTCAGTTCGTCGACGTATGCTAAGTGTTTAGTGTATGTATATATGTCTGTGTGTACTCTCTATATACGAAATATAGATATATATATATGGTCAGATCGTATATTATGCTAGTAGGCATCATATATGAGCGTAGCTATGTCTGTAATCCTTTCATGACTCGAAAAGGTCAAGGAACCAGTTTAATTGAAAAAGAAAAAGGACACCAGCTGGAGTTGCTTGTTGCAGGACAGGATTTGGAGGATCATATATATGTAAGGTATATATATGTGTGCATAGGTTAAATGAGTTGATTTCAATATGTTCAGCATGATTTCTGTGTTCACATTTTCGTTTCTGTTTTTTGTTTTATTTCTCTTCAGAGTTACCAATTAGTTGATTTTGATCTTAAATTAACACTAATATTTGCTCTCGCTTTCTCTCTATTTGTTTCGTTAAATTTTAATAAGTATTAATTACATTGATAATTAGTTTAATTATTATTATTATTTCTTCTTGTAAACAACTTTACATGATAGGATTTTAGTTTAGTTTTTGTTTGTTTTGTGTGTATTTTGCTACAACAAAAAACTATGCCTTAAAATAATACTTTAGTTACAAGTTTATTTTCTCGCTTTGCATTAATTTTGCTCTCCTACCATCTTTTTTGCATAACTAAAAACAATCAACAAAATGAGTTAGGTGCAAATAAAATAACTTCTTTTTCTTTGTAACTAATATACGTGGGAGAGGGGTTGGGGGTAGCGGGTAAAGGGGATTGTTTAAAAACGATAACTAATAGTAGGCCTTAAAGCTAAAATCGGGTATTTGCATCTGCATAAAAAAACACTAATTACAAAGCGACATGGCAACGCTGGCCGTGTGAGGTATGCATGTAGGCCAGTGTTGCCACACGTGTCGTGCGGGAATCTCGCTTCAATTTTGTTTTCATCATTATCTGCTTAATACAACATATAAAACAAAAACTGATTTGAACGCAGGCAGTGGCAGATACGAATACGGTAACCAGACATAGATACAGATACAGATACAGACACGGACATAGATACGCATTCAGATACATATTCAGATTCAATTGCTCCCGTCTGCAGTTGTGTACACATACATACACGCACCCTCCCATTCACACGCACAGACACATCTTAAAGCTATACACAAAAATGTCAAGTTAAATGTACGAAAAGATTTTGCAATCGCAATCATCCTAGAGGATGATGCGTGTAAGCAGTTGCAGTTGCCATGTCGCCATGTGGGAGCCTTTTGTCTGTTCCCGTTTCCGTTTCTGTCCACGTTTAGCATCATCGTCATCATTGTCATCTTCTTTACTGCCATCATCGCATTCAGCGTTTTCCAGCGTCGGTTGTCAACAATTCGTGTAGACGCCTTGAGTATAATACAGCTCGGTGATCCGCTCAGGCAGCGTGCTGTATAGGTTGGTGATTAGGTCGAGCGGCAGGCGGGACCACGCCTCCTTGATGCGAAAGATCAGGTCGTCCTTGCGTGAAAATTTGCGGCCACCGTCGAACACCTCACGTATTAACCAGCCCCAAATGTTCTCCATAATGTTCAGATCGTGGGCAATTGTTGGCCACTTTTGCGTCTTCAGTCCCTCGGCATTGAGAAGTTCTTGGGCGGTGGGCAGGGCGTGCGACATCCAATTGTGATCCTGAAGCACAAACTCTGTATTGCCACCCAGTTTACTGATAATATTGGGACGCTCTCGCATGATTGCCTCGATGCAGGATTCGGGCCGCTGCTTGGCGGATGATACCTCCAGATAGATGGTACCGCCGACGCAGATCATCAGGTAGATGTAGACGGAGTTGCCACGCGGCCGCTGCGACAGCGTGCGCTCATAGTTGCGCAGATCATGAAAATAGTAGGAGAAACCATCTGGACCATCCAAGTTAAAGCGTCGCTCGTCGTGGAAGATGACTCGATGCCAATGCTGTTCGCTCCATACAATGTACGTGTTTGCAAAATTGAGGCGCTCCGTTTGATTGTATTGCGACAAGAGCGGCTCCGTTTTCAGTTTCTTGGCACAGTTGGCGGAGCCGGATGATGATCCAGACGTGGATGATGAGGCGGACGACGTTGATGAGGATGACGACGCTGATGATGCGGACGATGTTGGCGCTGTAGCCGCAGCTGTTGCACGCAACAGCGCGTTTGCCGCGGCCGCTATATTGCTGTTGCTGCCACCAATAACAGTGCCGCGCGGCTGATGGCTGATGATTGTTGTGGGAGAGACGCTGGAGCCGTTTGATTGCTGTGTGGGCGCATGACTGGATGCAGTGCCGCCTGTGCTCGAACTGGCCGCCGAGAAGTTGGAGTTCTGGTTAAGCGCATGCACTGGCAAATGACTTTGTTGCTGCTGGCTGGATTGAACCTGCTGCTGCTGCTGCTGTTGATGTTGCTGCTGTTGTTGCTGTTGCACCTGCACCTTGTGCTGGACATGATGCGCGGCTGGATGGCTGTGACTCAGCGGCGTCTGTTGTTGCTGCTGCTGCTGGTAGTAGGGATGATGATGATAGCTGATGTGCTGCTGATGCTGGTGAATTGTTGGCTGTTTCAGCTGCAGCTGCTTCAGCTGCGTCTGCGACTGTGCCAGCAGCTGCTGTTGCTGCGCATGTGCAGCCGCTGCGCTGCTATTGGCCGGCTGACTGGCCACATAGTTGCCCTGATGGTTCAGATAGTAATGCAATGCCATTAGCTTGTTGGCGCTGTTTACTGTGCCAGTGCCTGTACTCGTCGCGCCCACTGTTCCCATTGTCGATATCGGAACTGCTGTTGTACCGCCAGCCACTAGTTGCACGCCTCCTGGATGCCCGTGGGCGGCTGCAGCAATGGCGCCCGCACTGGCGGCCAGCTGTGCTGCAGATTTTGGATCGTAGATGAACTTGTTAAAGTTCTGCAGATCATCTGGACTGAGCACTAGCGTTTTCATTTGGAGTCTGGAGTGTATCGCTTCTGCTTGTGCCTCTTCTAATGGTTGATATTGTTGTTGTTATTATCGTTTTTAGGAATTTTTAATAACTTGCTCTTTAAGCTTTCATGTGCCCGGCCCGTTTTAAGCAATGTGGCAACACTGGTGTTTCGTAAATGCAATGGACAAACGCTCACGCACTACGACAACGACAACAACGCACTTTCACGAATGCGCGCTGCTCGACTCGCCACCAACTGCCGAGATTTCCAAATTCGTTGTGCGTTCGAGTTTGTATTAACGGTTGTTAAGCAACACCGAAACGCCGAACAGCAACAGCTATAACCAACCAGTGTGCTCTCTCTCACGTGCGCACGCTCTCACTTGTTCTCTCGTTTGCTTGCTCTCGCAATGTCCAGCTACGTTCGCTCGATCGCCTTTGTCTGTGCTCAACTCTGTAGGCGTACGTGCGTGCGTATGTTTCGAGTCTCTGTCTGCGAGTGTATGTGTATGTGTGTGTGCGTTATCAAAGGGCTGGACCTGGCCCTACTGCGTGCCTGTCGAACTAAGCTTCAGCTCGATGACTCTCTCGAGCCCGATTGCAAAACTCCACAACGCCGTAAAAAGATGTCGGTTTACTTTCCCACGTACATACGTGTAAGTTGGCAGCTCTGTCGGTCTGCCTCTCTGTGAGTGTGTGTGTGTGTGTGTGTGTGTCTGCGGAGCTCTTTCAATATGTTATCCTCTTTTGTTGAAGTGGTTTTTCTTGTCGGTTGCTGTGCCGTTTCTGCTGCTGCTGCTGCTGTTGTCGTCGGCTGGTTGCTGTGCAAATGTTTCCTTGTTTCTTTATTCTGCGTGCCGCTGCTACGATGTTGCCCCTAGCTGTTGTTGTATTTCTGCTTTTAGGTATTCAGTTGTCGTTGATTTACCTGGAATGAAATAAAGCAGGTACGTATGTGAAAAAGAGTCTTGTTTCACACTTTGCATTGTGTTTCTCATACAATATATGCAGTACGCACACACATTCACCATTCACTTATATAAATGCAACCCAATGCATAAATATATACATCTATACATATTAATATTCATGTGTGAGTGTGTATTTTGTACTGGTACTTTAAGCGTTGTTTGTGTGCATGAGCCGAAACATGTATTTCAATAATTTCTTGGTGAAATCTTCTTTGTGCCCGAAAAACAAGAGAAAAAAATTTGGAACAGATGTTCAGCGTACTCAGATTTCAGATCCCCGTTTCCCTATGCCAAAAAGTAAATAAAAGGTCGTCATCGTCGCAGTTGGTGTCTTTTGTCGTTTCTTTTAAATGAGAGCACACACTCACACACTTATTTACGTCTCCATATATACACGCTCACGCACACATGGACAAGTGCAGTTGCATTTCGTACTTTGGTTTTTTTTTTTTTTGGGGGAATTTTTGCGAATTTCACTTTGCAGGTCTTTGTGTGTTTCTCTGTTTTGTATATTTTCGGCACTGTGCGAAGCAGAAGTGGTTGATGGGTCAAAGTTCATTTGCTCAAGGAGAAATTTACAAAATATGTTCGCACATATGGTTTTTGTCTTTGTCTCTGTCTTTGTCAGCTAGCAACAAGCACAGGTAGTTGGTTCCGGCAGGTGTTGGAACCAAAATCCTAAATATATAATCGCTATCCAGCTGCTATGAAACATGTTTTTGACCAATTCAACACCAGGGTCTGAACGCTTCATATTTAACAGGGACGACGATAACCGGTTGCTTTTTGACCAAACGAAACTAAACTAAACTAAATAAAACAAAAAAAAATACAACAAATATTTTAAATACTCTAGCTGATATTTAAGCTAAAATTGACCCAATTTTTGGTTTGATTGCTGTAATATAAGCGGAATATAACAAAATACAAATTTGCATATGATCCGATGATGTTTTAAATACGCCTCTTTAATTCTGTAACTACACTAACTTTAATTTTTGTCTACAAATATTATTATATGATAAATTTGTATATTTTTTGACAGTAAAATCAAAATGATTTATTTTGCAGCCCTGAATGTATTTAAGCTAAAATTTGTATTAAAGACAATCGGAACTATTTGTGCAACTTTGTTGCGTGCTGGTTCGGGCCAAAACGAATCCAAAAATAATTTTGTTTGTTGCTGATTTAAGTGTTTTTTTTTCTCTTCTCTTTTTGTTTTTGGGATCACATTTAATATATGCATTGTACAAACGCATAGATATATATAAATATATTTACAAAAAACATTTAGTATACACATAGGTCCATGTTTCGACGTGTTGTTCCGGAGCTTCGGTAGACACGAACCAGCAGCTCGCACGCACGCAGAGAAACACGCATAAAAGCTCCAATCCCGTTATTTCAGCATTCAGCCATCTCCTCACTCCACCTCCCTCAACAATTAGCTAATAAATTTGATTACTTTGTATTTGCTGTTCAGCTGGCCAAGCTGTGGCGGTTAGCTTATTAAGAGAAGCCCGACCCGTACGACGCAGAATGGAGTCATTTTGCTAAATAGAATGAGTTTTTCCATTTCTCCAGCGATTTCACAGTAATAATGAAATGAAAACCAAGTCCGCAGCACACAACGGGGATGAAAACCAGTTTGGTGCCCAAAACAAAAAATTAGAGTAAGGGAAGAAAAGCAGGGCCATTCGCCTCTGTGTGAGAGTAATTGTGTGTTTGTATATTATATGTGTGTATGAGTGCCCTGTGTGTGTGTATCTTCTCTTTGGGGTTGTTCGTTTTAGCTGTGCTTTTGTAATTGTGCTGCTGCGACAGCATGCTATAAGTCGGTCGCCTGTCGTTCACTTTTGATCGAAGCGAGTGCAGCAGCTGGCCAAGAAGTTCGAAATGACACACACAAATCTCTAAGAAAATATTCTCAAATTTTTGAAAACTAATATATATATCAAATAAGAAGAAATTCCAAATATAATAACTCTACGAGCAAAATATTTACATTTTAACGAATATTAGTCCTTTTTTTACTATTACTCAAATTCTTAAATTATATCAAAACTTATTTGACTTAACGTTTTTATATTGAGTCGATTTTGAACAGAGGTCAAAAGTTCAACACGACAAATAAGAGTAAATCATTCTGCACATTTAGCTGAATGTACACTAATTTATATTTTTTTTTTCAATTGGTCGCGTGGTATATTATGTATCAGGTGCGATAAGATATTGGGGTAAAATAAATACTGAAAACGATCGCAATTATTATTATTATTGGACTTTAAGCTACGACACAATCTCTTTCTGGAACACAACACAACAGATTTCAATTAAGGAATATATAATTTTTTATCTATCGGTAAAAGTAATCGTACTGCATTAATACAAATTGGCTTAACGCTGACTAAGAAAATTAAAGTTAAAAAAAAATTCACAACACACACTTTTGAGTCATATTATCTCTCATATGATTCGAAGAAACAGTTTTTTATTTGCTGCTGTTTTTCGCAAGTAAATTTTTTTTTCCTGTTCACCATGTGATTCACACTTAAGAATTTCACTGTTCACAATCAGATTGAATATTGATTTAAGCAGCACAACAAATTGATTATTACATCTATTACAGAAGCGTATAACACATTTGTAACGGTAGGTTTAGGACACTTTTGTCTGCTTTCAATGCACCGTAAAATATTGCAATTCGTTGTTGTTGTTGCTCAGCAAAGCCATATTAAATTTTGTGCGTATGTGTATGTGACTGTGTATACAAGTGGAATGCGACAAAACATACGCGAATTACGCGTTGCGGGTGGGGATTGAACCGTTCGAACAGTTACGTTATTTTGTATAGCATCGAGTTTTACGTTTTACATTTCACGTACCACATATGCATCCAACGACAGCTCTCCTAGATGCACACACACACACACACACACACACTCGCTTATGAACACATGTACATATATACATATGTAAATATCCAAAAATATAAACGAACCCAACGACAGCAATACCATCAACAACAACAACGAGCTGATGCTCGCTCGAGCTGTACGTAATAAAATCCCTTGCGCTGCAATGCAGTCGCTGTCGCAGCCAACAGCGCAGTTGCTGCGCAGCACATGCTTCGCCTCTTATTTATAAATTGAGCCAGCCCTTATGTGTTCAACTCTGTTATATACCAGCAGCAGCGGCTGGCGAGACATACATATGTACATACACATTGTCTCTACGTAGTACGTGCGTGCATGAGGTTTGCCTGTGTTCGTATGCGTGTGCGCTCTTGTGTGATGCCATCGTCGATATTGAAAGTATGTATGTATGTATGAACATTTGTATATAATACGACGTATCGACGTTGCTTTGTACGAATCGTTGAAAATTGCTTGGGTTTGCGAACAACGGGACGACGATCTGATACGAAGTGATTCTTTTTTTCAGTTAATTCTTTATACGTATGCCTGTACGTACATACGTATAATATACATACATGAATATGTATGTATGCATGTATGTACATATCATTTTCATTTTTCACGGAACAAATATGGCTGCACAAAAGTTGCGTTGAAAACGCTTACGCTGATCACATTAAAGCTTATTAAGACTTTTCACATTCACACCAATTATATACATATACATATGTACGTAAGTATACATGTATTTCTGGTTTTTTAATCAAATATTGAAAGAACGAACGACCATTAAATGCTGACTGGCTGATTGGGGAGCGTAGATTCCGTTTGCGTTGTCGTTTGTTGGTTTGAGTGCGTGATTACGCCATTTTCTTTACTCTTGCACGCCCAATTTCACATTTACCTCTTTGTTAAATTTTGTATTTGTTACTCGCACACGCGTTTATTGTGTGAGCGTTTTACGAAGTGTTTTATATACATATATATAAATATCACTATTGGCTATAATTATTCCTTTAACGATTTTTTAAATGCATTTGTTAAAACTTATAAGTTTTCACCACTACCACACACACGACTTGTCGACAGACTCGCTGAGGTTAGGGAGATGGCAACGTCTCGATATTTAGAAATGAACGATTTTCTTACTATCGGACTGTTATTTAAACGACACATACTATATCGATATTATGGAATTCAGAATTTTAAATTCAGGAAAAATGATGTTTCATATAATCTTAGCTTTGTTTAATTATATTTTAAAAAGCGTGTACTCTTGTCCACCCAAAAAATTCGAAATTTTTTTTTGTTTATGCAAACCTAAAACAACTTATACAAACTTATCGATAATCTTGACCATTTTGTTATATCAGTAGAAATTGATAGTTTAGAAGACTATTCTTAACTTTTCACATATAAATTAATATTTGTTCAATTAGATTGAAGAAGTCAAATATTTTCGTACTTATCGTTTTTTAAGGTTACATTTGGCTTTTCAGACCCTGAGCTAAATCCCAACAGCTGTGCTCTGTTAATTTGAACTTATATTGCTTTTAATCAGCTGTTAAAATCTGTTTGCGTATGTTATTAATATTGCTGCTATTCCACCCTATGAGATCACAATATGACTTGAAAAATTCATGTGTTTGGCATCAAATATGTATATTAGAACATTCCTAATTTGCCATCAAATATGTTTATACCATGCCGAATTTATATTTTATATATACATTCTAGATGTGTTGATATTAAAAAAAAAACTACACTTTCTAAGCAAAGTTCACCAATAAGCATTTAATCGGTAGGGTTTTGAATAACAATAAGAATAAAGTCCTTGTCGGGAGCGACCATAATTTCATGTTTCTTGGAGCGTACTCGAAGGAATGTCATATCGTTGGATGGATCCAGATCGCGCACCACACTCCGAGCTTTGTCGGCCAGTTGACTCATCAGACCCGCGTATTGAACGGTCGTCGTGTTGTCAAGAGTCGACTTAACTGGAATACCTAATAAGCCAACTTTGTATTAATAAGGCTCATATGGTCAAAATAGTTACATATACATATTTATTAGCGCACCTTCGTTGTTGACGACTATTGTGCCGACGACACCTTTGTGGCTTTGAATTCGTTTCAGCGTTTCTTCGACTTCTTGCGACTGTTAATAAACAACGAATACAAACTGTTTTTTTTTTTAATTATTATGAATAACTTACCATGTTGACTGAGAATTTAGCGCAATCTTTTACAAATTAAATGTTTTGCAAATAAAAAATAAACTTTGTTTGCTCGATATACCAGTATGACCAGCTAAAAAAAAAAATTAGCAAAGGGCAAAATAAAAATACTAAAACACTGTTATTTCTTAATAAATAGTATTCAAAGAAATGTTTTCTGTGGATTCATAAATGAATAATTTACGTTAAAACTTACTCAGTAAATTATAAGAATGTAATTCTATAAAAAAAACTTCACAAATATACGAATCGGTCACACTTGACACAGACATTTGACCCGCCGACCTATATAACAACCGTTATCTCTAATCCCTTGTCATGGTAACCAAGAAAACTACCGAATTTTGGATCCACGCATTACGTTTAGGAAAGTGACCAACTGAGTGAACTATGTTTAAGGTTCCTCCAGAAAAAGTACAATTTAGTTTGATTATATTTTAACAATAAAATATTAACCTGTGTTCTTTTAGCCACCACGAACGCGTCGCTATGTCGAAGAAGCATTTAGACAAATTCAGGAAAAACAAAACATTCGAGATATTGTTATTGTAAGCAAGAACGGACATCCTGTAAAGAGCACCATGGACTTTAGGAAGTCAGTAAAATTTGTTGGCCTTTTTCAAGAACTTCGAGGAAAAATGGACCGACGTATGAAGCACATTGATCCCACTGACGAAGTTTTGATGCTAAGGGTACGCACTTTAACACATGAAGTTTTGTTAGTGCCAGATAATGAATTAACTGTAATAGTTGTCCAAAATGCAGAAAAATAAACAAAGGTTTCAAATCGCTTATTTAGAGCCTAATTTAAATTTGAATTAAGTACCGGGCTCACCTACGGACCATTTTTGCGTTAACGGAGTAATTTATGCGTTTACAGTTTATAAAAAAAAAAAACAGTTGCAAGACTATCGAACTGCAATCGAGTTTGTCCCAAATCTATTGGTTTGACGGTTTAGTCTGTTATTAAACCGGAATGTTTCTACTATATCTGTTAATAATATAATTTAGATGTAATATGATGATTGTAAATAGAATTATAATAAAATTAATTTATATTTCAAATTAGTTTTGTTTTTTACAGTGCTTTCTTGAATTGTAACAATCATCTGCAAATGTAGCTGCTATGCTAAAATATTCGTTTCGCTGTTAATAACATATTCGCAAAGTGTTAAGTTAGCAGACAAATGGACGGTAGGTAAGCTTTAACACACACGCACGCCGAGTTTTGTTGTGTACGGTCCGTGTGCTATTTACGTCGTAATTAAAGTAAGCGAAAAAAAAGAAATACTAGCGCGTAATTAATTAATCAAAATTTGTACAAAATCGTCAAAAGGTGTGCAAATAGTTCAGCTTTTTGGGCGCGTTGCTTTTAAAAGTGGATGCTGCTGACGTTGCGGCAAAACTTGGTGACGTCGCGCTTGAGACCAAAAAGGCGTTGACAAAACAAACTTGCACTTATAAAAGCACAACAACAAACATAAAAATTTGCGTGTAAAGCGCAGATACGCAAAAGCAGGAGGCGACAATAGAAATTGTTTAAACAAATATACAACGATATTCTCTGTCATATTTACGTTTGTCGCTGTCTTTGTGTATGTGTGTTTGTTTGTATGTGTGCCTTTGCAAAATAACTGTGAACTTGTGTGCGAATCAGAAATAGAATTTACATACGAACGGGACACCCACACAAAAACGTACGGTAAATGCAGCGCCGCAAAAATGAGCAGCATAACGCTAAACGAAATGGTCAACGTGACACAGCTGGATTTACACGATCTATTAGAAATTTTCGAAAAAAAATCATTCGAGGCAGTGGCCTTTGAGGAAGGCACAGCGGTAAGTCGAATGCTCATAAAAAGCCCATAACATAAAAATTTTGTAAGCGCACGTGCACGTGCAGTAACATTGACTCTAACAGAGCTTGACTCTGCAATTTTTGCAAAGGTACGTGGAGTAGAGGATAGGGTTGTTAAAAATCGCAATAACAGTAACATTGGCTTTTATGCTCCCCTTTCTATTTCCTTTTTATGGCCGCGCCCATGCATTGTTCTTTAGTTTATATCACTTTCTAACGATTGCAACTATTTTTTAATAGAAATCGATAAATATTTATGCAGATTCATTTTTATCATTAACAGCGAAATTACGATTACTTATGTACGTATGTAGGTAAGCTCGTATGATTCTTCTTCATCTTAACATGCCCTCGTTTCGAAATTACGGTTATGTTTGCCGTTACAACATTTACGACAGTTGACACGCACTTGACTAATTTGAGAGTCCCGTTTTTTCAATCTTCGCATTTCCGGTGTAACTTTCATCATATATTTGAGGTTGTATAGTAGATCAAAATTAGTTTCAGCACAGTAAAAATATCAGACTGTGGGTTAAAGCTTAAAATATAAGTGTTTGTACTTACATATAAACATATGTATGTGTGTACATAAAGGCGGTTTGATTACTCTTATGACATTTTAATATTTAATATTTAAAATTAAAATACGGTTACAAACTTATGAAGAAAAGTAACATTATTTGTTCATAAGTACAGTTTAATGATTTAAAGGGTATACGAAACAGTGTATAATTTTTCTCTCAGTCTCTCTCTCCCTCAGTTGCATCTTCGCCATTTTCTGTTAACATCAATGTTAACTTCAATGCTAACTTCAATGTTAAACGGTAGCCGGCTACAATTAAAACAAATAGATTTCTATGTGGGGTCATTAGGCGAGAGAGTCAGGGAGAGAGAGAGAGAGAGAGTACAATAGAGAGATTACATTTATATATATATGAGGAATATATATTTATATATTCAAATGAAAACCGCAAACAGTTGGCAACAGTGGAACAACAAATGCTTATGTGTGTATTACAAAACTTGGCACGTAACAGCTCGACACCTTACCCTACCCCCTTCCCACCTCCGCGGCTCTCCTTCATCTGATGTTAAGTGCATTTATTCAGCTGCAGCTGAAACGCTGATAAACGCGAATGGTTTGCAATCAATTTAATAAAATTGAATTAAAATTAACTTTGCTAACAAAATGTTTGCTCTGTCTGCTGCAGAGTTTTGAAATTCGCGTAACTTTAAGAATGCTTTCTAAATGCTCTTCTTTCTCTGGATTCATTTATCAAACAATTTTGCTTATCAGCGACGTACGCAAGTATTTTCTTTTCTTATCTGCCAGCCTACATTGTAAGCGCAACAACAAAAAATTTAAAATCATCAAAGGAAGTACAAATACTCTTCATATTTTCTTAGGACTTACTTTCGTTTTATTCTTAATTTACAGATTAAAAAATCAACATTTTAACTTTTACTTCAACAAAAGAAAAGTTTGAGCATAAATCACAATCTAAGATTTTTCTTTTTAATATTTTGATCTAGATCATATGACAGCATTGTTCCGTTGTCAGAAAAGTAATTTAATTTAGTGATATAAATAAATCACGTACGGTGAGTACGTGTTCCAAAAAATATTTATCGAATTGTGTTGTTTTTGTTTCACTTTTGTAGCATACTGTATTTTTTTAAATATGTTTTACTTTACTTTTAGTACATTAAAAAATAAAACAATAAAAATTCGTTTATTCGAACTAACCTCAATATTAATTATTCTGACTTGTAATTGTAATAATTGAAGGTTAATACATTAAAACTAACCAAAAGTTTTATGAGTTCTTAACTCTGACTTAAAAAAATTAGATAAATATTCAGCTTGCCGTTTAAAGAATTTTCAATTGAATCTATTGTACTGCTTTATATGAACTACTGAACTGAGCAAACATTGTTAAAAAGTGTTTAGACCCGGTTAAAATACTCTTAAGGGAATATAACCGAGTTTCTTATCAAAATAAAAAAACTGCACCTTATTTTTTTAGCGGTTTGTTTTTTCTTTGTTCAAAGTTGTTTGCTTAACTGCTGTTTGTTTTTTTTCCTCTTTTAGTTGATTTGCTTAATGTATTTAATTATTTATAGCTTTAATGCTGGCACGTGAGCAATTGAACTGCGTTTCAGATTATTTAAACAGGCGCCAGTTCGAGCGAGATCCGCGCATTGAGCAAAGTTTCATTCTGGACAGTTACATAACCAAATGCAAAACAAAATAATTGAACATACATATTAATATCCACAAAATTATCATTAATGAGTGAATTTTATCCGATGTTCGATTGTTATCCAAGATTAGTATTCAGAAATTATGAGAGCTCTATTTGACAATATAATTAAAAATAAATATATAAATTAAAAAGAATAATTAACTGATGTTGAAAGTAAAAACTAAAAATAAAGTGATTTTTTACCATTATATTATAATAATAAATAAAAAACAACCTAACTTTAAAGATCTTTAGGAAGTTATATAATGTAACATTTTGTTTGTATGAAAAGTGAAGGGTGGATAAATTGAATAAAACGAATCGATTTTTTTTACACATCAAGATATTTAAACATTTTATTTAAGCACATCTAAAAAAAAAAAAAAAAACATGTATTGTATACATATATAAATATAGTTTATAGATTTGTATAGTTGCAGTAGACACCAGATTTGCCTATTTTTTTTAATTTTTTTTTATTTTTGACAACTTGATCGATGGATCCTTAATTATTTTGCATTGCTCGCCTCAACTCGAACTCAAAGTCGTCCACTTCAAGAACAAATCCTGGGCAGCGCATTGCATAGCCTGCATCCTTGTCCAGTTTGGTCTGAGCCCAGAGTATAAGCTTAACCAGGAACATCATTTTGGGCTCCATACTCGCCGTTTGCTCGTATTTGAGCAGAATAGAATCGACCCCGGAATCATCCATGCCCTTCTCTTCCATCGAATCACCCGCCGACCTTTCCAGAGACATCTCAAAGAAGTTGCCACTCTTAGTGTTCCGCTCCACATTTCTCTCTCGGATCAGCTCGATTAGTTGCAGCTGCTGCATGTGGAAATACATGTAGTTCTCGCTCTCAAATAGCTTCGGATATAGCCTCTTGGCCATATCGATAGCATATTGAACCTGCGCGGTTCGTACGGCGTTCCTGATCCGCTTCTGATACTCGATAGGATCAAGCTGTGACTGCGATTCCAGCTTAGCCACAGCCTCGAATCCCTGAGCCACATCCAAATACCCTTCTGTGAAAGGGTTAAATAGTTAAAATTGTAATTGTTGGTAGAACTGAAAAAACATCGATCAACTAACGAACTATCGATATTTATTAGGTGTGTTTGTATCGATAGTCGATTAATAACTGAATAATAAAGCTGACCAATTTATCTTATTGTTATGAATTGATTTATGAAATAATATTGACATTTTCTTAAAGTATATACATATGTCTATATATATATAGGTTTAATTGTTTCTTGAAATGCATTGAAAATTTCAAATAGTTTCCAATAAACTGTGTTTTTTAAATTTAAAACGCTTTTTACGTACCTGCTACAAGATATTTCATAATCAACCGATTAATATCGGCTTGTTTGGATTGAAAACTCTTCATGCGATGGGACCAACCAGGTCTCTGACTATTTCCCTCCATTTTAGACAATAATTCTCTAAGAGAAATTGCAGTTAGTAAACTCTAAAGAATGACAAAAATAGGATTGTGAGCTTCGATGATTCGTATACAACACATTGCAATACAAAACTATGTCTAACTATTCATTTCAAAATATAATAAATATAACTTTAAGAGATTTAAATTAAGCTTCAATGTTTAAATTTAGAAGTTATGCTCTATTTATACTATAATTTATTATTCAAAGTCTAGACTGCAAAAAGATATTTGTGTACAACATTTTCTATGGCAGTTCTAACCCATACAGTTGAATATTTGCGTAGAAATAGAAAAAAAATTATAATTGTTTATAATCAGTTTTAATCAGTTGTCATTCCGACGGCTGATTAAGTGTTGAACTTCAAATGCACATTAAAAATATTGCAAATAAAAATAAAGAGCGCAGAATAAAAAAGAGCTATAAGTTCAAAATATACAAGTACAGTGGTTATTCGATATTTTACAAATTTTATTAGATATACAAATAAAATATAAATTCATGTGATAATATTTAAATAAAGATTTCCAAAAACGTTCGGAAATTACAAACTCGTATTAAATTGTTAACAAAACGTTTAATATTAAAAAAAAAAAATTATTTATTTATATTTTTGAAATAATTTCTATCATAATATATCTAATATAACTATTAACATAGCGGTTTTCTTCTGAGCACAAGACATCAAGAAAATGTTTGTCTTATTATCATTAGGTTCTATATAATGAGCAACTACTGTAATTGAAAAGTGCTGCGTATGCTGCTTATAAATTATCATTAAAATGAACAACAGTTTTTTAATGCTGTTCAAATTTTGTTGTTTTGTAATTTTTTGTTATTTTTGTTTTTTTTTTTTTTTTTTTGCATATGTTTTATTAATAACAAACCTTGCCTCATGACATTGACGCAAACAACTGCAGTTGGGTGTGTATGTGTATTTATGTATATGTGTGTGTTGGTATGTAGCTTTTGCCTGTTATCGAGTGAGCGCCAAAATAAAAATTTCTGTTGGTCGGGCCAGCAGATAAAAATAGCCCAAGCATATGCAACAATGTAGAATAAATAAAAGTATTTTTGAATATATATAGAATTCACTTTCTATACCCACCTGTTGTTGTTGTTGTTGCTGTTGTTGTAGTAATTGTAGTTGTTAGTAATATTTTTATTAGTGGTCTAGTATCCGTAGAGTCAGGTGTGTATGATGAGCAGAAGCCAATCAAGAAGGTCGTAGACAATTAAAATGCAACGCACCATGAAATATATTTCCAGAGCCAAAAGGCTAAGGACTGTTACATATATATGATCCTCCACCTCCTGATCCATGCAGCAATATATATATATTTTTATATATTTTTGCAATAGAATGCAAAACGTTGGAGTTTATATCTTGTATTAACTGCGTAACCAAAATTTGTTTTAGGCCTGGCCAAGGCTTTAATGCTGATGTGACTGCGATTGCTGCTGCGACTGCTGCTGCTGCAGTTGCAGCTGCCTTTTTCCTTCCGTGTGTTTTGTGTATCTCGCCTGGCAGCTAAAGTCCAAATCGCTTCCAGGCTGCAAAAGCTGTACGCCCACGCGTCAGCTGCAAAACTAGCAGCGACGCCAACAGCGGCAGTAACGGCCTCACAGTTGCACTCATATTTGGGGGTTGCATGCAGCCAACAGCACAGTGTTGCCTCGCCATAAACGAATGCTGCATGTCTGCAGTTAGTGTTCAGTGCGCAGGACCCTTACGCCATTTTTCTCTAGCTCTAGCTCAATTGCAGCAATGCAAATAAAACTTAAGGCAAATGGAGTTGCCAGACGTTATTTTTACAGGTCTCTTTTGAAGCCATTGAAAATTGTCTCGCGCGGTACTTTGTTTCTGCGAAAATGAATGTTACATAAAGTGTTTTTAGTGGAAAACAGTAGCAGAGATTAAAGTTATATAACAACAAATTAATTGAAATTTCATTTTCGTGTTCTCCTTTTACTTACTCTTTATAACCTAAAAACAAAATCCCAAAACATGTATTACATCAGAGTATCTAATAGTCCAGCACGCCCAGGCAGAGATTTTGTACTTATTAGAACATGCAAATCAATGTTGCCAGATAATTTGTAGCCTGCAATTGACTGTTGTGTATTCAAATTTGACGTATTTTCTGTGCGCCTGTGCCGTTTGGCAGCGCCTCCTGTGTGGGTGCAGCGACGCTTCCCATTTCGAGTACCATCCACCCACTGCTCCGCATCACTGTGTGGGCGGTTTGGAAAGCGGTAAACAGGCGCACATAAATTAAAGCTGCTGCACATTGCAGAGCAGTGTTTACGCACAGTGGAATACGTCCATCCAATTAAAAATTACAGATATACATATATATTATTACGTAACATTTGTATCACGAATTGTGCTTTCAACCAAGCCCCCAAGTTAATCAAATCTAAAGTTGCTTTTTCTTGATTAATATTTAGTCGCATATTATATTAAATGATTTATTTAACTTAAATAGTTTATAAGTGAGAAAAGAATTATAATGTCTAGCAAACAGATCAAAATAATGAGAATTGATGAGCTACAGTTAATGATATTTTAATTACTACTTACATTGCAATTAAAATGCTTTGTTTTCTGAATCATTAATCATTTTTAAAACAATTGAATAAAAGAAAAACTTACAGACGTATTATAAACAAATTAGTATTAGAAATCTCTTTTTGAGTTAATATGTAGATTAATGATAAACATTTAGTAGTGGAAAATAGGAATTATTATTATTATTGCTACTTAATATATATTTAATTTGATTAGTTTCCTACACTTAACATATTTTATATGTTTGCCTCACTGTGCAAAAGGCAACTTGGTTCTTTCGGCTTATGGTTGCCTGTTGCACATTGAACTTAAATTGTGGCGGCTGCACAACCCTTAACCATGTATTCGCTTGGCTTGTTGCACTTTCAGAACGGCAACTGTTGCCGTTTTGGCGTGGGCCGAGCCACAGACACTTGGCACAGGTGAGCAGAAAACGGTAAATAGAAAACCGGGACGACAATTGCGAATGGAAAAATGGTCCAAAGCGATGCCCGGGCGCATGTCCGGGAGAGCTTCAACGAAAGCCATTGGAGCTGCAGCTGCAGCTGCAGCGAGTTCGATTCGATTAGCTGAACGTTCCAATGCGTCGACAATTTCCAGAGGAGCGGTCGAGAACGGGTTTTCGGATTGGCCAGATGGCATTAAGAGTTCTGACCCGGACACTGTCGAAACTAGGATCGCATAATGTCCGCAAGAGTCCCTGCAACCCTTGCAACACATCCTGCACGCAATTGTATTGACTGTTGCCATGGCAGGGGCAGCTCCTGCAACTGCAGGTCCTTAGGATGATGCCCGCTGTCTGCGTTTCATGAATGCCTGCTGACGAGCAGATAAAATCGATAATAATTGAAATGGGGAACGCATCACTGACAACTTTTGCTACCATTTTTCAAGGAGTATCAACTCAGCGAAATATTATAAAATGCTATGTAGGTGGAATTAAAAAGTTTTTGTAATTTATTCCGAAACGATGACATTGAACTTAAAGAGACGTTTGGATGAACTGATTGACAGAAGAACATGCAGAATAGTCAGTGATCGAAGTCAAGTTAACTGGTTTATGTGTGTGAGCGTGTGTATTGTGCTGGCAGGTTAATAGCGCAAAGTTCTTCCTGATTGCAATGGCTCCATATTATCGTCTATTGCTTTCAGGTAATAACATTTGAAAATAATCAGCTTCCGCCTATGCAAATATATCTTTATTATTATAATGATTTTTAAAATTGCTGGCAATCGAGATATGTCAATTCCTTTATTAATGTTTTAAACATTTTTATATGGGGAAGCTCGATAATTTTTTACATTTTCATACATACATATCGGACACGAAACTAATTCAATATCCATCAACTGTCAAAAATATTTTAAATTTAGAAAATTGAAGAACGATAACTGTTATATCTGTGCGTTATTGAAAACTTGTTTATTTTGATGTTGTGGGGTCTTTGAACGCAATTAAACTCAAAGTAAAGAAAACAAAAAAACACGGAAATTTACAGAATGCAAGTTCGAGGTGTGGTCAGTGGCCCGTGTTGGATGTGAACTTGTTTCCAGTGTCGCTCGCCCTGAATAATTCATTCAAGAAAAGCAATTTTCCTTGTTCAGCGATTGATGAATATGCATGAATAAATCTATGCATATGTATATACATGCATACATACATGCATTCATGTTAACGCGCGTGATGCCCGTGATAAGCCTTGCCAAATTGCCTGCAGAGCCAACAAGACGTTTACATTTACATACTCTGCTGTCATGCTTGCTATTTTCTCTTCTCTTCTTTTCTTTACTTTTCTTGTCGCCATTGCTGCTGTTGCTGCTGCTTCTGCTGGTGGCCTGGTCTTGGACTGTCATGGCGTCGGTGTTGCTGTCGCTGGTGTTGGTTTCTTTTCTTGATTGGCCGCTCGATTGCAGAAAGCGCAGTTGAAAACTAACTGTGAAACTGTGTCGCGGCTGCAGTGCCGGTTTCTGCTTGCCCAGCATTGGCAAAGTCTTCAAAATCCGGGTTTGCAAGAAAACTGCATTGCTTGAGCCAAGCGTCTAGCGAGAAGGAGACAACGCGAGGAAGAGCGAGATTGATAAAAAGACAATGTAAGCTGCTTAGCAGTAGCTGCCTTCGTCTTACATTTGTTTTTTTGGGTCAGGGCAGCAGCTGATGCTGATCGATGCTAGCAGCGGCAGTGACGCCGACAGCGACTGTTGTTACGATTGCAGCAAAACTATATTGCATTTTCGTTTGCCGGTTTCTGTAATCGCTAATCGACGACGACGACTACCACAACAACAAATCATCAAAACTATTTTGCTTTCGCGCGCGTCTGTTTGTTGTTTTTAAGTTTTACAGCGCCTTATTAACAGGCGCGCAGCGAAAAAAGCACAGTCAACTGCATGCTGTGCCTCGTTGCGCTTACAAAGAAAATATGTGCACTACTCAGCAGCAACAACAACATCGACCTGCACAACAGTAAAGCAATACAAAAGTGCAACAACAATAAGAGCGTCAACAAGCAAGCAGTTCAATACACACAAACTAATCTCCTCACTGTGTGCTTGTGTGTATGCTCTTGTAACACCAACAACAGCAGCGACAATACAACCACAACTACAACAAGTAACCCACTGTTCACTGTTCACTGTTTCACTCACACCTACAGCAACGCAACGAACAAGTTGCCGATAAAAATACCAAGATTTTTGGTTTCTCAACTACACGCACACACTCAAATGCAATCTCCTTGACTGACTCTCCATCTCTCTCACGCAAGTAAACATTTGTGCAAAATTCTGCATTTGTTTGAGAGCGGCTATTACAACGCCGTTTCTGCTTATACGTATGTGTATGTAGGAAAGAAAAGAACGTTGAATTCGACGATGTAAACAACAACAAAGTATTGTTCCCCTTTGACATCGTTACCATTAACCTTACAAAAAATGATTAAGTATACTAGATTTATGAATTATTAAGTAATAAATAATAATAATATATAATATATATAGATAGTACCATATATGCACAGATATATATATGTACATATGCATAGATGGTTTTTATTTATTTTCACTTCTACAGCTTCCCTATTTAGACATTCAAGCTGTTAACTGAACCGTTTCTTTTCTTGTTCTTTTTCGATTATACACAAAACTACACAAAAATTGTTAGCTGGTTGCTAAAAAAAAAAAAAAAAAAAAAAAAAAAAAAAAAAAAAAAAAAAAAAAAAAAAAAAAAAAAAAAAAAAAAAAAAAAAAAAAAAAAAAAAAAAAAAAAAAAAAAAAAAAAAAAAAAAAAAAAAAAAAAAAAAAAAAAAAAAAAAAAAAAAAAAAAAAAAAAAAAACCCCCCCCCCCCCCCCCCCCCCCCCCCCCCCCCCCCCCCCC